>CM028131.1:59720000-60320000 GCA_016271365.2 Neoceratodus forsteri
GTGGAGTTGGGGAGGGGCCTTAAACAAGTAGCACGCATGGTAACCTTCTCGGAGGTGCTGCTTGTCTATGGCATGGGTGAGGCTAGGGTGCTCCACACCATGGGATTCAATAAGTGGTTGAAAAACTGGTGCAGAGCTCAGGTCTTGGCTTCACTGGGGACTGGGGTCCACTGGAGGGATGCAGGCTTATACTGGTGCGATGGTCTGCATCTGTCCAGGAGGGAACCAGGATCCTAGGTTGATTGGAATTTAAATGCTTCATTGGCAAACATTAAACTAGCCAAGGGAGGGGGGCACGGAAGAGGATCAGGGAAATCCTAGCGCCCCCCCCCCCAAAAAAAATCAGGGTAGTTAGTGAGGTAAACACCCAGGTAGAGACATCGATAGGGAGAAGGACAGGTGTAAATGGAGAAAAAGGCAAAGGCTGTGAGGACAGGGATGGGGCAAAAAGGGGTAAGGCCATCAATAAATGGAGTGTAATGAGTACCAATGCCTGCAGTCTGGGTAACAAGCTCCCTGAACTGGTGGCCTTGATGGAAGAGGGATGCCTGGATATCGTGGCAGTCACAGAAACATGGTGCACAGAGAACCATGACTGGGATGTCAACATACCAGGATACACAATCTACAGGAGGGACAGGGAGGGTAGAAGAGGAGGAGGAGTAGCTCTCTATGTAAGGGAGTGGATCAAAGCAGTGGAACAAAAGGGTAAACAGGGAGGAGAAGAGGCACTGTGGGTCACCCTGGAGACTGGAAATGGCACCACAGTCCGCATAGAGGTTATATACAGACCCCCATCTTGGGGAGAGGAAATGGACAAGGAAATGACGGAAAGTATCCATAGGATTTATTTATTTATTTGAAGTCTAGGATTACCGATACCTTTGAGCCAAGACTCTTTTACCAGGGTTCCCCGTCAAATTGAGAGACAGTAGGAGATAAGGCACTTAGAAGAACAATACAACATGAAAGAACAATGCAGTTGAAATGGTGGCGAGCAAAACAGGTTACAGTCAATTCCAAACAGTTACATACATACATTACTGTGGTACAAGGAGCCATAGGGAGAGTAAGCTAGGAAGGGACAACAAAACAGGTGCAGCCAGTGGCATTTGTTGGGTACAGGAAAGGTGCAGAAGGGGGATGAGGGAGAGGGTGGGGGGGGAGTGTTAGAGGAGGTAAACGGGATGAGTAAGTGTTAGATTAGGAGGAGCAGATTAAGGCAGATAATCACAGGAGCTAGACGCAGAGAGGAGGAGGCATAGGTTGCATTTGAAGGGGCATAGTTTAGGCAGGGAGTTGATGTCGTTGCCGAGGCCATTTAACCAGCTGGGAGCTCTGTGAGCGAAGGATCTTTGCCCCTGTGTGGTGCGGCAGCGCAGGATGTGCAGAATCTGTGATTCAGAGCCCCTGGTGGAGCGTGGATTCTGTGCCATGTGGAGGAATGCTTGGACACCTGGGAGGGGGAGCTAAACCCAATGTTATTTTTTTTGCCATTAAGCAGGTCTGGTACTTGATACGATTAGACAATTGGAGCCATCCAGTTTGGGAGTATAGATCACAGGTGTGGGTGAGGCGGTGGATCCAGTGATGAACCTGCAAGCTTTGTTTAGGGTCAGGGATACGCGCCTTATGGCGGAGGCTGAGGCCGAGCCATGGATGATCAGGCCATAGTCGATTAGGGAGACCCCCAAGCTCTGTACTGCTATCCTTAAGGCATCTGCAGTAAGGCATTGCCTATGCCTGTAAGGAAGGCCAGTGTAAGAATTTGCAGCTTTAGCAACATTGTCAATGTGGGTGCAATATAATAGATAACTGTCAATGGTGACTCCAAGGTATTTGAATGATTTAACCTGCTCGAGGGCTGCACCAAGGCCATTAGTGATCAAGAGGGGTTGGGACCTATGCTTGTTGAGAGCTATGTAAAAGCATAGACTTGGTTTTCTTGTAGTTGAGGACTAACTTATGCTTACTAAACCAGTTTTCGATTGCAGAGAAACCTAGTTGAAGATTGTGTTGGAGGAGGTGAGGGTCCTTGTGGGTGGAGTAAATGATGGCATCATCTGGCTAGAGAAGGATCTGTTCAGTAAAAGATTGCGGGAGACTGTTTAGGAAGAGGCTGAAAAGGGGTGGCCCAAGAATGGAGCCTTGGGGGACTCCTGAGCGAACTGGTCTTTCAGCAGAGTGGACATCGTCTATCTTCACACTTTGTTGGTGGTTTTCAAGGTAGCTCCAGAACAAAGTAGAGGATTTAAGGGAGAGTCCAGCGGTATGGAACTGAGTGATTAATAGGCGATGGTGGATGGTGTCAAAGGCCTTGGTAAGGTCTATGATGACCACCCCAGTGAGGAGACTATTGTCCAGGGAGTTGTGGATGGTTCCTGTGAACTCGAGGAGGGCAGCTGTAGTGCTGTGTCCTTTTCTAAATCCGTGTTGTTGGGTGCACAGAACATTGTATTTGTCCGGGTATTCAGAGAGCTGGTCGGGTACTATATGTTCAAGGGCCTTGGAGAGTGGGGGTGGTATGGAGATAGGCCGGTAGTTCGAATGAAGAGCCCTGTCCCCACTCTTGTGGACCGTTGTTATAGTGGTGGATTTCCATCGGTCGGGAAACTGTCCAAGGGAGAGGTTGAAAATCTAAGTTAGAGGTGGTAAGACCTCATCAAGAGTAAGGGACAGCAGTTGGAGATTGAGAGAATCACCACTTGTCCTGGATCTGGCAGTTGCCTTACTAATATAATTACGGACTTCAGGCATCCTGACTGCTTTGAAGTAGAACTGGGGGTGGTTAACAGGTGGGGTGCTGGTGGTGGGGAATGTTGGCGGAGTATCATCATCGAAGAAGTCCTATGGGAGAACACTACTGAGGTCAGAGAACGCAGTATTTAATGTATTAGCAATAGAGGTTGGGTCAAGAGTTATTGCCCCATCAACGTTCAACATGGTAGGTGAGGTTAGAGATACCTTTTCAGTGACTTCTTTGAGGTTGCTGTAGAAGGATTTCCCCTTTCCCCAGGAGTTAGTGAGAACTTAGTTATAGTATATACTTTGGGTGTTGCGGATGGATTTTGTGCATTTGTTATGAGCTCGTTTGTAGTTGAGTAGGTCAGCATGGATACATGTTTCCCAAGCCCGATGCCAGAGATGGTCCTGAGCTTTTATTTGCGCTAGGAGCTCCGCAGAGAGCCATGGATTACAGAGGCCTTTTACTTTGCGCTTTTTGACAGGGGCATAGGGGTCACAGGCAGCGTTGAAGGAGCTGATGAAAAAGTCCAGGGCTGAGTTGACATCTCTTGTGCAGAACCAGTCATGTTATCTGAGTACAAATTTGAGGTGTTTCAGCTGACCCCGTGGGCATGCTGAATTTATTCGACCATTCACAGAGGACTGGGGAATGGTCGATTAGTGAGTCAGGAAGGACAGACACATTTGGGATACGTGATGAGTGGCTGACCAGGATTCAGTCTAGGATGGTACTAGTGCCAGTTTTGTAGTTGTGCCTGGTAGGGGAGTCAACCAACTGGGCAAGATTAGTTGCTGTGATGGCATCCTTGACGCCCCCTGTATCTGGTGCCAACCAGTTGATGTTAAAATCGCCCATTAATATTGACTCAGAGCCTGGAGGTAGAGAACGAATGAGGTCCAAGACCGAGTTGAGGCCTTTAAGTTGCTGTTTAGGGGGTATATATACAGCAGCAACTGTCAGAGTTTTGTTTTGGGCCCCAAGCAGGATTCTAATGGGAAGAATCTGTGAGGATGTATCCGAGTTAGGGGCATAAGGCAGGCTCCAGAGAGACTCTCCTTGCTGTGTACAGCACAGCCGCCACCTCTTTTGGAGCTCCTATCAAGTCTAAAAACATTGTAACCTGGCAGTGCGATTGCCATATCAGGGACTTTGGGTGAAAGCCAGGTTTCAACAACTGCGATAATGTTGGGATTATGTTGGGTAGAGTATATTTGTAAGGCGTTGAGTTTAGGCAGAAGGCTACAGATGTTGAGAGTTGCGAGAGTGAGCGTCCCAGAGTGACTTCGCTTGAAATCTGAGCGAGGGGTATTTGGACCGAGGTTAGGGTGAATATTTCCAGATAGCAACAGCAGAAGGAGCAGGAGCTTCAGAGTGCACCGGTGCAGTTGCTTGAGGATGGGTTTGTTCTTCCATTTCATGCAGGAGTGATGGTGGTATGTTAGTCTACGGTCACAGAGACGTCAGTTGTGCCAGCGAAGTGAGTGGGAACAATTGGACATACGTCACCCTGCCATGGTTCCAATAGTGCTGCCAGTCATTCATGCATATGGTTGAAAATGGGGAGACCAGTCCTAAGGGACAAGTGCCCTTGTTTGAGTAGATATGGTCAATTCCATAGCTCAAAGGGTGAGCAGGTAGAGAGGCTCCAGGCAAGTAGAACTGGGGAAAAAGAGGGAGAAGGATAAACATACAGAGAGGTAGAAGGTACCAAGCCATTTTGCTCAGTAGAGACAGAAGATACAACCAAGGGGAACAAGGGAGAGAGAAAATTGGCAGCGATGGTAGGCAAAAAGAAAAGGGGTGGAAGGGGGGGAGGAGAGGGAGGAGCGCTAACAAAAGGCTAAGAGAGTAAGTGCTACTGGTGAGGGAGAGGGGGTGTGGAAAGGAGAGGGAGGATGGACAGGAGAGAGAGGAGGACCAAAGATTGGCAGGACCAGTAAGGAGCAGGCAGGGCGGGACTCAAGAGCGAGTTGAGTGGAGCTACAGCCTATTTAATTAAGGTGGCAGATGGTGGAAGGGCGGGTGGGCACAAATTTTTGTCAAAAGCCATACAATGCTATGGGCGTAGAAGCCCAGATAAGCAGCTTAGAGTACAGAGTTTGCAGGGCCAATCAGAGGCTGGGCAGAAAGCGGGAGACCAATCAGCGACGATCTGCAACAGGCGGTGGCCAGTGGGAGCCGCTCAGTGCTTCCCGGTGAAGGCAGAAGGGCTTACCCAGCAAGGAGGTCTCCTGGCGCCGTGCTGAGGTGGATTGGGTGGCTGGCTGTAGTAGCCGTGGCCGCTCGAGAGGTAGCCCGATCAGGGGCTGGTGAGATCCAGTGAGGAGGTCTCCTGGCGGCATGCTGAGGTGGATCGGGTCGGCTGGCTGTGGCAGCCTGCCCGCTTGGAGAGGCAGCCCGGATCAGGGGCTGGTGAGATCCAGTGAGGAGGTCTCCTGCCGGCATGCTGAGGTGGATTGGGTGGCTGGCTGTGGTAGCCACGGGCGCTCGAAAGGTAGCCCGATCAGGGGCTGGCGAGATCCAGCGAGGAGGTCTCCTGTCGGCATACTGAGGTGGATCGGATGGCTGGCTGTGGTAGCCACATCCGCTCGAGAGTTAGCCCGATCAGGGGCTGGTGAGATTCAGCGAGGAGGTCTCCTGGCGGCATGCTGAGGTGGATCGGGCAGAGAATGGCAAAGAGGATGACAGAGAAAGGGGAGATGTTGTTGATGGGGGACCTGAATATGCCAGATGTTAACTGGAGCACCTTTGCTGCAGCCACATCCAAGAGCGGGACCATTCTCAATGCCCTACAGGGGGCATGCATCAAACAGCTAGTGTTGGAACCCACTCAGGACGGGAGCAATCTTAGACCTGGTACTTTCAAATGGGGACGGAGAGAGGATCTCAGATCTAGAAGTGGGTAGCCATCTGAGAACAAGAGACCACCAAACAGTGTGGTTCATGATAAACTCAGCTGCAGATTCAAGCCATACAAAAGTGAGGGTACTAGACTTCAGGAGGGCTGACTTTGTCAAAATGGGAGAGTGCCTCAGAAAAGCACTAGTAAAGAGGCAAGAAGGAGGGGTGGAGCAACAATGGGGAAACATCAAAACTGTCATCATAGAGGCAACAAGCCTTTTGTGTGAAACAAATGAACAAATCAAAATGAAAGAAAAAAAACACTGTGGTCTCAAAAGAGATGGTGGGAAAGGTTATGGAGAAAAAGGTAGCATTCAGGAAGTACTGTATAAGGAAACACAGAAGGAGCAGGACAGAGAACTGTACCAATTAAAGCAGAAGGAAGTGGGGAAGGCAGTCAGAATAGCAAAGGCCCAAACCGAGGAAAAGATAGCCAACTCGGTTAAGAAGGGGATAAAACCTTTTATAGGTATATTAGCGAGTGTAGGAAGACAAAGGGAGGGATAGTGAGACTGAATAAAGGGGACGGTGGGTGGGCAGAGAGGGAAAGTGAAAAATCAGAGAACTGAATGAGTACTTCTGCTCAATATTCACAAAAGAAGAGGAAGGAGAGGTACCTAATCCAATCAATAGAAGCCCTCTGGATAGGGGGTCGATACCAGTCCTTTCACAGAAGAAAGGGTTCTGAAAGAACTCCTAAAACTGAAGGTGGACAAAGCAATGGGACCTGATGGGATTCACCCCACAATTCTAACAGAATTAAGGGAAGAACTAGTGACACCACTGACTAACCTTTTTAACAAATCATGGGAGGATGGTGTGGTACCTGAGGACTGGAGGAGGACGGCGGATGTGATTTCCCCTTCACAAAAGTGGGAGTAAGGCAGAGGCAGGAAACTACAGACCTGTCAGTTTGACCTCAGTGGTAGGGAAAATGATGGAATCGCTTCTGAAAGAAAGAATTGTTGAGTACCTAGAGGCCAGTGGGGCACAGGACCCAAGGCAGCATGGATTCACAGCAGGAAGGTCATGTCAGATGAATCTAATTGATTTTCTTTGACTGGGTGACGAAAGTAGTAGACCAGGGAGGGGCTGTGGACATGATCTACCTACACTTTAGCAAGGCATTTGACATAGTCCCACGCAAAAGATTAATAAACAAATGAGCCAGCCTGAGAGTGGGTCCCACGGTGGTGGCCTGGGTAAAACATTGGCTGGACAACAGGACACAGAAGGTAATAGTAAACGGAGTCCACTCTGAAGAAAGGGGGGTTACTAGTGGGGTACTGCAGGGTTCAGTACTGGGTCTGGTCCTTTTTAATGTTTTTATAGGTGACATTGCAGAGGGACTGGAAGGAAAAATTTGCCTCTTTGCAGACGACACAAAGATCTGCAATAGGGTTGATACACAAGGGGGGTGGAAAGGATGAGAAGGGACTTGGCAAGGTTGGAGGAATGGTCAGAAGCATGGCAGCTTGGATTCAGTGCAGAGAAGTGCAAAGTAATACACCTGGGAAACAAAACCCAGGGGAAAGTACACAATGGGGGTAGTAACAACAACAAAATGGAAAGGGACCTGGGGGTAATCATATCGGATGACCTAAAGCTTAGCAAACAGTGTGAGAAGGCAGTAGGGATGGCTGGGTTGAAACTGGGATGTACAGGGAGAGGCATCGCCAGTAGAAGACAGGAAGTTGTCATCCATCTGTACAGACAGATGGTTAGACCCAGTCTGGAGTACTGCGTCCAGTTCTGGCGGCCCCATCTCCGCAAGGACATAGACAGGATGGAGACTGTCCAGAGGAGGGCAACTAAAATGGTGCAGGGTCTGCAACAGAAGCCATACGAGGAGAGACTAAAGGAGCTTAATATGTATACCCTTGAGGAAAGAAGGGAGAGGGGGAACATGATAGAAACTTTCAAGTACCTCAGGGGAATCAACGAAGTCCAAGAGGGTAGCATCTTTCAGAAAAAGAGATGTGTAAGAACAAGGGGACACAATTTGAAGATAGAGGGGGAATGGCTCAGGGGCAATGTGAGGAAGTATATATATATTTTTTTTTTTTTTACAAAGAGGGTGGTGGACGCATGGAACGGCCTTACTGAGGAGGTTGTGGGGTCAAAAACAGTGGGGGAATTCAAGAATGCATGGGACAGACATAAGGCAATTCTTGTGGGGGGTAGGAAGAAATAGTCTGTTGGTTAACTAGGATCTACAGCTTATCCAGTACGGAAATGGGCAGACTAGGTGGGCCAAGCTGTCCTTATCTGCCGTCAAAGTCTATGTTTCTATGTTTTTATTTAGGCGCAACAGCCTGTCAGGAGCACCATGGGTGGGGCTCTAAACCTCTAAGCGCTGTTTTTCAAAGTGCGTTTAGACACTTGTTCTCTGCTACAGCTTTCCACAGCCCACATCCACCCACAGACACCCTCCTGCCTCGGGACACACTGTGAGCCACCTCACCATCTTGGGCTCTCCATTCCTGATGGATGTCTCACCACCAGCCAGCAACAGACCCCTGGAGTTGTTTTGGGGCCACTAGGGGCAACAACCTATCAGCAGCCTCATGGGTGGGTCCCTGAACCTCTAAGTACTGTTGTGAAAGTGCATGTAGACACTCACGCTGTGTTCTAGCTTTGCACCTCCTGCACCCACCTACGGATGCCCTCCTGCCTTGCGACACTCTGTTTGAGCCTCCTTGCCTTCTTGGGCTCTCCATTCCTGACAGATGCCTCACCACCAGCCAGCAGTAGACCCCTTGGATTTGTTTTGGGTCGCTAGGGCAATAGCCTTTCAGGAGCCTCCTGGACCGGTCCGTAACCTCTAACCACTATTTTCAAAGCACCTTTGGGCACTTGCTCTCTGATCCAGCTTTGCACAGCCTGCACCCACCCACAGATGTCCACTTGCTTTGGGACACCCTCTGAACAGCCTTACCATCTTGGGCTCTCCATTCCTGATGGAACCATCAACACCAGCTGGCAGCAGACCTCCTGGACCTGTTTTGAAGTTGCTGTGGGTAGCAGTCTATCAAAACCCTTGTTGACGAGTCCTTGAACTCCCATCTCCCTTTTTCAGTACTGTGTTGTAAGTTGCCCTCCATGCTGTGACCTCTACGCTAAGGACCGAGTGCAAAGAGCATTCAGGAGTCTGTCTGGAGTTAGCTGTGGGTTAGTCTTAAGCTGGCCACACTGCATGCCAGACCAGTCTCCTCCCAACCCAACCCAGGTGTTTCTGCATTATGCAGTGAGTACCGTATAACTGACCACCTGTAGGGCCGTCGACTCCAAAATTGGACTGGCCTACAAAACTAGCTGTGTACTAACACCCTCCACCAGAACTGCCATTGCCCAGGGCATTCTTCTTCCTGCTCTCACTTATGGCTCTGTCACATATGTTGGTGCTACCAAAGCTAGTCTCCAGAAGTGGGACACCACATATAATGGTATCTGTCATTTTGCTCTGGTCTCACATTGCCTTACCCATCACTGCCAGCTATACAGTAGCCTTCACTGGCTCTCACTGGCTGCTGACTGTCTCTTTTCTCTGGGCATCCTGACTGACAGTATTATTCGCTATAGCGTTCCTTCCACACTAGTATAGATGCTGACTCATACTAGCCTCCAATACGCCATCTGCTTGGGGGATCAGATCCTACTAAAAGTCCTCAGATGTAAAACAGCAGTGGGAACTCAGGACTTTTCCCACTTTGCACCGCTCTACTGGAACTGTTTACCTGCTGCTGTCCGCCTCTCCCCTACTCATCCTAACTTCAGACGGAAGCTACATAGTCCCCTTCTTAGCTACTGACCCCTGCACTTGCTTCCTTCCACCTTGAACTCTCCTTGTCTCTACTCCTGCATTGCTAGGCCACTGCTGGTCCACATTAGCCTTACTTCCCTTGCACTTACAGCTTACTGCCTTAAGTCTGTCTTCACCTAAAATTTCTGTTATGGATGGAGTTTGTGTTCTTTCTCTCTCTCTCTCTCTCTCTCTCTGTATGCTGCTGAACTTTTTTCCTTCCGCTATGTAGCAACTGCCAATGTTTTGTTTTTGACACCAAAGAAATGCTATCTTATGTGTCCTGCTGATGTTCCTCTGAGACTATGTGTTTACTATCTTTTGTTTTAGTGTACATTGTTGCTGTGTTATAGTTATCTCTTTGATTTATTGTGCATTGCTGTTGTGTAATATTTATCGCTATGTCATTTTGTTTCCCTGCCACCTGGTCTTGTTTCAATTGTAAACTATGTACTTTTTCCTTGTTCCAATATTTTATGACCGTTTTGCCTTGTACCCTCGTGGGTCGTGTCTGAAAATAGGCATTTCTATGTCTAGCGCACCTACCCAGTAAACAAAAATAAATAAACACTCTGTGGGCCTCCTGCTAACCTATGTAAATTCTTTGTTTAAACCCTCACCCTAATTGTGTTTTACTGCAGTGTTAACTTGCCTAGTCTTATTGCTACTGTGTTTACCTCAGTGGCAACCTGTATAGTCCTATTTGCATGTTCATTGCTAGTCAGTCCCCTTTACTGTTGCTTGCTGTGTTTTAAAATTTTTGCAGATTCCTTGCAAAACTTTATCTGGGTGCACTCACTTTTTCAATTGTTTACTTATCAGCTGCTCATTTTTTTCTTTTGGTTTTATACTTGTCTGTGCTAAGAGCATCACCAGTGCTTCTCTCAGCTTTCTGCACTTATTTAGCTGAACCAGTAACCTGTTGTATACATCTGAGTAGCAGCCCAGTTATCTGCTGTTATCCCAACTTCTAATTACAACCTAAGCCTGTTACCAGGTGACTGCAATTTTGTGTTCTGACCAAACGTTCATTTATATTATCTTGTTTGTTGTGTAACTGATGGTTATTGCATCTCACCTTCTGATCACATTGTACCTGACCCCCTCCTTTCCACTGCCGCACCCCTCCTCCCTCTCCATCTCTTCTCCCTGCCCTGCATTTCCCTCCACCTCCACACAGCTATTCCTTTCTTTTTTTTTTTTTTGTTTGCAGTTAAACTTTTAATTGATTTTATCTTTAAACAAAACAGGTTGCATGGAAGAAACAATCTAGGTTATATTACATTATACAGGGGGAATGAAAAACTTGAAATACAAAAATCCTAAACAACCGTTATAAACGTACTGTACATACCAGACATTGAGAATGGCAATTAGGAAACCATATCCTGCTCTGCAGTATGGATGTGGTCACACAGTGCTTGCAATACCAGTTAACTGTTGCCTAGGGATTGACAGATCTGGGACCCTCCTGCCCTGAAACAAAACATAAATACACTCGAAGGACCTATTCTGCTATAACACATACAATAATGCATGGGGGTGAGTGCATAATATGAAAATGATGCTTTGAGGTGTGGGATGCTACACATAAACCTTGAGGTGAAGCCTGAGGGGTTTATATGAGCATCCCACACCGAGGGGGTACATCATTTCTCATTTATGCACTCACCCCCATGCATTGTTATGTGTAATTGCTGTTTTTTTTTTTTCCCCAAACCAGAGTTTTTTTTTTTTTTTTTATTGTATTAGAAGTCTTACGAAACGCAAGATAATGCTACATGTTTAGCCTAGGGGTTAAAATGTTAATATTAGTTTTGAAACTTTGCTGGTAAGTCTTTTTTGTTCACATTTTTGAAGGTTTTCTTTCGGTGGCAGTTGTCATGGTGATACGCGGATGAGGCTGAGGTCTGAGTCTGGCTCATTCGCACGTCACCGGGAACTAGGAATCAGAATCAAAAAAGTATTGGAACATTTTGTAGTATGGACTTAGGAGCTTTGTTTTTATTTCTTTTTTATGTTTGCATTAGTAATTTTTTGTGTGCAAGATAAGGAAATGCCAGGGACTGGGGAGCTAGGCTGATTGCGTGCGAGGGGGGCACCAGAGAACGTGTGTGAAAGTAAGCATATTTCGTTGAAGGTTTTTTTTTTTCCTTTTTTGGTGGGTTTTCTTTCAGTTAAAAGGTTTTCTGTAGCAGCGTAATTTAAAAAGAGTGTTTCTGACTGTGGTTGTTACGGAATTGTGAAAGTGCAGTGACAGAGTGACAAGTCGGGCAAGACATAGGGGCCTTTCAGAGAGAGAATCTAAGCAGAATTCACTGTTATAATTCATGAGTTATAACGGTGAAGTATAACCTGATTCTCCAATGGAAAAAAACATTCCCCAGTTATTACAAACTTTTAACTGTGAACATTATGGTAGAACCTAACAAGAATAATATTAATATATTTGTGGTATCTACACCCTTTACCGGTAAAACACGGCGTAATGCTACCTGTAGTGGGGGTGAGCTGAGGAAGGCCTAACCAATGCCTGTCTTGGGCTCTGTAAAGCACATAAAGGGGTGCTAGAACTTGTAGTATGCTGAAAGGTCGTTATTAGCTGAGTATGTTAGCCGTTCCATGGTAGCTATCTGTATGATGGCCCCTATTAATTCCCCCATGGTGGGAACATATTTGCTTTTCAGGTTACAGAGGATCAGCCTTTTGGCTTGGCATTCCCAATATTGCAAGCCAGCTATGTTCTGAGAGGGTTAGGTGAGAAGCTTCAGACTATAGGCCTAATAGTAACAGAGGTGCAGATTGTGGAACTTGTTGCCACAAAATCTTTTTTTTTTTTTAATTGTTTAACCAGGACTGGAACACTAAGCTCAAAGCTTGTTTACAGGTGCGACCTGGGAGCACAGGGAAGTTAAGTGACTTGCTCAGATTCACACAGAATGCAAGTAGGGGCTGTGGGATTCAAATCCAGGTCTCCAGATTTGCAGCTTGGAGCCTTAAACCACTGCACTATACTGTCTCCCTGAGAGCAGTGAAGATCTGAGAGCCCAAATAACATCCCTGCATCCACTATGATTGGAGAATCAGACAAGCCCAGAGTTTGTGGAGTAAATCTCCCTTAGGATAAGTTCAGAGGTACATGAGAGGGAGTATTATGGCCAGGGCAGATAGTTGGAGGAGTTTAGGATGTAGTCCGTCGGGGCTGTGTTTTGAAGGGTTTAGGGACATGAGAGCCTGGAGGACTTCCTGAGGGGTGACTGGATGGAAACTAAACAAATCTGAAGGAGAGGGTGAGGCAACTGAACGGAGGTCAGGAGAGAGCGTGCCTGGTAGGGCACAGGTGATGAAAAAGTGGTTGAAGAGAGAGACAACGGTTAGTGGCTCTGAGACCGCCAACCATCTACTTTGGGGACTGGGCTGGAGGGTCAGCAAGGAGTGCAACACTTTGCAGAATTTGGCCTGGGAGCTTAGGTTGGTCTTGTAGTAGAGGGCCTTGGCTGCTCGAACTGACTTGGTGCAGGAGTTCCTGAGTGATCTGTAGAGTTGTAAATCAGCAGCTGTGTGGATGGACTTGAAGTTAGCCCATGCAAAGTCTTGGGACTTGAACGTCCTAATGAGGTTAGAGGTGATCCATGGATTGTGGAGGTACTTGACTCTCAGCTTTTTGTTATAAAGAGGGACAGATCCTTGTCAGTGTCACCCGCAGTGTAAACAGGGGACCAATCAGGGGAGGCGAAATCCTCAAAAAGGGCTTCAGTCTCAAGGGACCTGAGGAGCCTGTGCCAGATGTGTTTGGGTGAGGTTTGGGGAAGGTGAGCCTTCCTAATGCAGTATGTTAGGCAGTGGTTGCTGAATGAGTTTGGGAGTATTCCAGCAGCTGTGATCCAATGGGGGTGGGAGGACAGCACCCAGTCCAGGAGGGAGTGATTACCAGTACAAGGGTTGAGCCTGGTGGGTTCTGTGGCTAGCTGTGTGAGGTTTAGGGATTCAGTGGATTGGACAATAGGATTTGAGGTGATGGATAGATGATTCTAAATTAAACTCGCCAAGAAGGATGTGCTCCCCTGAGGCAGCATAGTAGACGAGAGATAAGTGTTAATAAGGAAGGAGGGAGAGGATTTGGGGGAAATGTAGAGGACTCCTACAAAAATTTGGGAGGTAGAGGGGAGAGTTTTACTAGGAGTAGTTAATTGGAGGCGGGGAGAACCTCCTTGTGAATGATGGAGGCGGAGGAGGAGAGGGACTGGCAAGTATACTACTCCTTGTGACAGGGAGCTCCTGCCACTCTTGAGGACTGACCTTTTCTTAAATCTATTTCTTAGCCTAATCAATTTTTTTATTTTTTTTATTATTTACAATTTCTAGTCCATAAGGTTGGCCACCTATGGGCACCCCATTCCCTTTTTTGACTATGGTATAGTGTGCGTTTTAATTTTCCTTTTCCCTCTCAGGTCCTCGTACAGGGAGGTTACTGTTGTGACCTCCGAGCTGATCTAAAACAACAGGCTGTGTTCCTCTTTGTTGGATTTAGTATGCAGTGGCACTATGTCCTAAAATACAGTACTTTAATGTATATACCTTGTGTGTATGAAACCTGTAAATGTTGAAAATACCCGGTAGTAGGTGTTTTTGATAAAGGTAAAAAGGACTAGGTGACTGTTTATTATAGAAATTAAGTTAGTTGTGCTGTTTAAAAATGCATGTAAATTGCTGTAAACTGAGCCTGTCTAAAATGCCATGGTGATTTGCGTATATCCCATGATTCTGTGCATTTTGGGAGTATGAGTGATGTTGTGTTTCTTTGAAACTTGGCTTATTGTCGATGTCCTTTGGGGTAACTCTTGTGTCAGTGCTTCTGCACTGAGGTTCTTCGGCTGTAGCTTTTTTATTTTTTTTATTTTAGCCCCCACCACCTAAGCAAACAAGACCCGCATAGGGGAGGCTGAATCTCAATTGCTAAGGTAGATCAGAAGGTGCTGGCTAAGTGTAAAGGAAAGACTGGCATAGTCTATTGCTACAATCTGATGTACTGAAGAAGGAATATGCCATTGCTGAAGGTTATCTGTTACATTTTGAATAAACATCGCAGAGAGATTGTGTGTTGAACTTGAAGTTCGGTGTCTGGTCCATCTGTTATCCCACAACCCCTCCACACTCCACCACCACACTTGCCTCTGTCCTGGTGAAAGAAATGGTAATCTGGCAGTACAAGCTGGGAGTTGGGGATTCTGGAGGAGAGCCAGGTTTCTGTGACACAGAGGACGTCAGGAGAGTACATAGAGGTTTATACTTTAAGCACGTGTAGCTTTGGAGGATGACTGCTGGCATTCAGATGAAAGAGTTGGAGGCCTTTAGGTATGGAGTGGACAGAGGAAGGGAAGGGGGCCGGGTTAAGTTCAGCAGTGCCAGAGAGAAGGAGTAGGATGAAGAGGAGAAAGATAGCTGTGAACCACCTCCACCTTTTTAGTTGAGAGGGATGGTGAGCAGAGGGAGGGGAGGATGAGGGAGAGACAGCTGTGATAGGGGAATTTCAGGTTTAGAGAGGAGGTATGAAGAAAGCTAGGATGGATAGGGATAACAGAGGGTAGGATGGATAGGGATAACAGAGGGAGGGATGGGGAGAGGTTAGTGCTTGTGTAGAAGAGGGGAAGTAGGAGGGTGGTAAGGAGGAAAGGGGGAAGGGAGAAGGTAAGGTGTGGCGGGGCAGAGGGGGGCTGTACTGGGGGAGTGTAGGAGGGAAGGGGTAGAATGGTTAACATTAGTGTTGTCAGGAGAAGCATGATATGTTTTAAACAAATGGACATTGAGATAACAGGGCAGGTAATCTGCAACAAACTTAAGAAAATGATCACTTAGAACATTTGGCATATAAACAGTAAACTAAAGTTGGCAAATGATTAAGTAGCATCATAAAAATATCTGGTCCCAGATTAACTACCTGCTGAAAGGAGGAGCTAGTACCTCACATGGTCCAGTAGTGGTCAGTAATCGGACTATGAATGACCCGCAGTCTGCACTCACTACATTCAATTTCCAGTTCACAGACCTGGACAGATATAAGAATGCAGTTCTTACCTCATCCCCAGCCCTCAGTAACCTCTCACTATCTGCTCTCTTACACACTGAATTTCACCTTCAACTAGTGGAGCAAGTGGAGGTGTTAGCCCTCCAAGAAAATTAAACTGTATGGCTCTGTGGGACTGAATAAACTAGAACCCAGGCTTCTGAGAGCAGCAGCCTCACTCACTGTGGCCCCAGTAACCATGTTGCTAAACAGGTCTTTCCATGAAGGAGTGATCCCTGCTAAATGGAAGGAAGCAATAGTTGTCCTAGTCCACAAGGGAGGTCTCGGGGAAGATATAGGCAACTACAGACTGCTCTCCCTGCTCTGTGCCCTGTCCAAAATCCAAGAGTGGCTGGTCTACAAACCAGTTGCTGGACTATCTAGACCTCCACCACCTATTATCACCTTAGCAACATGGTTTCAGGCAGAATCATAAGACAGACACTGCCTTAATTAAATTCACCACTGATGTTCTTCAGGCACTGGATAGTGGTATCGTGACAAGGGCCATCTTCATAGACCTCACAAAAGCTTTTGACTTGTAATAATCACAAAATGTTTCTCAGAAAACTAAAACATATCAGCCTCAACTTTCATGTGATCAACTGGTTCTCCAGCTACCTAACCTCCCGTACCCATATGGTCAAATGGCGTGGAGCATGTCGAGTCAGCTGCAAGTTTTGCATATTAAATTACTGTAGGTTCTTAACTATTTTTCCTGTTCATTAATGATCTGAGCAACCTCAACGGTGATAGTCATCTCATCTTATATGCAGATGATGCCAAGGCTCTCAGCACTCCACTACAGACAGTCTTCACTGCCGTAGAGAAATGGACCTTAGAGAACCACCTGATGCTGAATGCCAAGAAAACAAAAGCTGTTTTGTTTGGCCCCAAAAGATTAGGTCTGAACAGATCTGCTCTACTTCATCTTGTAACCTCAACTGACTCTCCTATCGAGGTTGTAGCCACCCTCAAATACCTTGGTCTGACGCTTGACCAAGCCCTTATCTTTAAAGCACATGGCGATCAGTTTACCCATTCAGTATACTAGACACTAGGACTGTTATATAGGTTAAATAACCACCTCCTCCAGGAGTCTGGAATCACCATAGCAAACAGTATATTAATACCCAAGCTCATATATGCGGCCCCTGTGCTGCAGTCACTAGGCAAATGTGGAAGTAATAGGTTGGAATTGCTTTATCACAAAATTGGCCGCTTTGCTGCAATGACTCATAATAGGAAGCACCATTGTGAGGTGCTGTCCTTCGCACATAGGCTACAGTACTCCGTACTATGCACTGCGTACAAGCTCACTTCCACTCAACAACCTCCTGGTCTGGCAGGTCTACTTTTCCCTAAGTGCTCAAGTAGATTGCTGCGAACATGCAAAAGAAAACTGCTCGAATTGTCAATAGTCAGAACCTCACTAGGGAGCAATTCATTCCCCTTCTCTGCTCCCAATCTATGGAATGTCCTCCCAGAACCCCTACAAATGGCTAATTCCTTAGTCACCTTCTAAAAGGGGTTAAAAGTGTACTGCTTAGAAAAATGTCTATGTACCTGCCATCGTTGATGGTCCGTTGTCACTTAGTTTAACGTATCTGCATTGATTGCTTGATGTAAAGTGGAGTACAAGTGTTTCTATATATATTTCTGCTGTAATAAGGCGTATTAGTGTGTTGTATCAGAGTTATGGCCTTCCTTTCAGAACTATGTTTTCACCTACATGTCAAATGTTAATAAGCCAAGTCAGTTGTTTCACTATTTCTATGTATTGCACTTCTTCTATGTAAAAATGCTCCCTGTGGCTGTCTGTTTGAATAATTGTATATCTGTCATTAATTCCGGGTCACCCCTGAAAAAGGTAACTTTAGTCCTAGTGGTTTCACCCGGTTATCAAAATTAAATAAATAAAATAAACAGATAATCAGTAAGCAGCATGTGCAAGAAATCAGTGAGTAGCTTAGGCACGTATCATGAAGGAACTAGGCAAACATGAACAGGCGGTAGCTTTAGCCAGTAGATGGAAGATAACTAGAGCACAAACTGAGGCCGTAGCGAGTTAATCTGAGCTGTAGTAATTACACTATGCAAAGTAATAGAGCAAACCAGATTGCAGATGTTAACTGCAGGTAAGAGCAGGCAAATTAACTACACGTACAAACACTCTGACCCAGCTACTGTCGTACTTCACCCCAATCCCCCATTACCATCATCCAGCCGCTGATGTCAGTCAGTTTTAGAGGCTATACTGTACGGGGGGGGGGGGGATGCAAGGGAGGGCAAAAATGGCACCCTCGTGACTCCATCTGAAGTCCTGTCGCAGTGGGTCCAAACTGCTGGGGACCAAAATTCAGTCACTCAGTTTGTAAGGCTCCTGAACAGTGGAGCTGCAGATTTGAACTTGGCACTTTTTTTTTTTTAAGTTGTGGCACCAGGGATTGGCTGGCAGCTTGTGTTTGTCCCTTTGGTGCCGTGAGTCGTGGAGGCTTGTCGGTGGTCATTGGGGAGGGAGGGCATTGAGAAGGTCCGCTGCACCCTTGCGATCCCGTCTGAAGTCCTGTGGCAGTGGGTTTGAACAACTGCAGGTCTGAACTATGTGGATGTGGTTTGTCGTACCACTCCTTCCACCGCCCTGGCCAGACTGGATATGCTCTGCAACTTCTGCTGCTACTTTGCTATAACTTATCTTCCCATATCCACCATTGCTCACCCTATTCCTTCTTATACATTCCTCCTCTACCTTCACGTCACCAGAACCACTGTGCCTCATTCCTATCCAAATACCGGCTTGGGTCCTTTCCCTGTTACCTCCACTCACTCCTCCTCCCATCCCCTCTGCGTCCTGCTCCCTCCACTCCAGTGATCCCCACTCCTTTGCTGTTCCTCATCCCTGCTACTCTGCTGATCAGTCAGCCTTTTCCTGTTGTCTCCCTTCACTCTGGAACTTACATAGAAACATAGAAACATAGAAGTTGACGGCAGATAAGGACCGCAAGGTCCATCCAGTCTGCCCATTTCTTTTTCTACCTTATAAATGTGCCATCATCCTTTGCTGTCAGTGACCTATCTATTCATACTCATCTGTATTGCTCCCTTATGCCTATCCCATGCCTGTTTGAAGCCCTGCACTGTATTCATATCCACCACTTCCTGGGGTTGGCCGTTCCATGCATCCACCACCCTTTCTGTGAAAAAGAACTTCCTCACATTACCCCTTAATCGGCCTCCCTCTAATCTCATGCTGTGTCCTCTTGTCCTGCTATTTTTCTTATATTGAAACATGTTGGACTCTCTCACCTTGTTAATGCCCTTAAGGTGTTTGAATGTTTTGATCATATCACCTCTCTCCCTCCTTTGCTCTAGAGTATACATATTGAGCTCTGTTAATCTGTTCTCATATGTCTTCTGAGGCAGTCCCTGCACCATTTTGGTTGCCCTTCTCTGGACTGCCTCAATTTGGTTAATGTCCTTGTGAAGGTGTGGCGTCCAGTACTGCATGCAGTACTCCAGATGGGGCCTAACCAGTGTCTTGTAAAGAGGGATTATTACCTCCCTCTTACGACTTGTGATACCCCTACTAATACACCCCAACATCCCCCTAGCCTTACCTACTGCTTTAGAGGTCTGCTTGGATGATTTCAGGTCATCGGTGATGATGTTGCCCAAGTCTCTTTCTTCCTGTGTGACTGCCAGCAACTCCCCTCCCAGCCTATAGGTGGCTTCGGGGTTTCTCTTCCCTATGTGCATGATCTTGCACTTCTTTGCATTAAATCCCAGTTGCCACTCTTCCGACCATTTTGCTAGTTTATCCAGATCTCTTCTCATTCTGCCCACCCCATCTAGATCATATACTCTGTTGCAGATCTTGGTGTCATCTGCAAACAGACAAGCCTTACCTTCTAGTCCACCTGCAATGTCACTGATAAAGATATTGAAGAGGACTGGCCCCAGCACTGATCCCTGAGGTACCCCACTTGTCACCACCACCACATTTTTTTAACCAGGAGAGACACGCTAAGCTGAAAGCTTGTTTACAGGTGCGACCTGGGAGCACAAGGAAATTAAGTGACTTGCTCAGGATCACACAGTAGGCAAGTGGGGTCTGTGGGATTCAAACCCAGGTCCCCAGGTTTGCAGCTCAGAGCCTTAAACCACTGTGCTATACTTGTGACTTGCATCTCTTCTGACTGCATACCATTTACCACCACTCTCTGTTTTCTGCCCGTCAACCAGTTTGTCACCCAGTTGACCAACGTCTGACCCACCCTGAGCCTACCCAGGTTGTTTATCAATCTTCTGTGTGGAACAGTGTCGAAAGCTTTGCTGAAGTCAAGGTGGGTGACATCAACTGCTCCCCCTTGGTCCACCACTCTGGTTACCCAGTCAAAGAAATCTATGAGATTAGTTTGACAGGATCTTCCTTTTGTAAACCCATGCTGTCTTGGATCCTGTGCCCCTGTGGATTCCAGGTGTTGCACTATCCTTTCCTTAAGGAGTGCATCCATAATCTTGCCCACTACTGAGGTAAGACTGACTGGTCTGTAGTTCCCTGCCTCCTCCCTGCTACCACTCTTGTGGAGCGGGATCACTTGAGCCCTTTTCCAGTCTTCTGGGACCTCTTCTGTGCTCAGAGACTCACTAAATAGTTCTGCTAAGGGCTCTGCTAGTTTCACCCTTAGCTCCTTTAGCACCCTGGGATGTATGCCATCAGGTCCCATTGCCTTGTCCACCCTGAGCTTAACGAGCTCTTGTAGGACCCTTTCTTTTGTGAATGGAGTAGTGTTCACCCCCCCTTCCCCGTGTTCATGGTGCTGAGCTGTGGGCCCTGCCCTACCTTCTCTTCAGTAAATACTGAGCAAAAGTATCTATTCAGGATACATGCTTTTACAGGGTCCTCCTCCTCACACGCCCCCTTTTCTCCTTTGAGCTTAGCAATACCCCCTCTGGACTTTCTGCTTTCACTAATGTATCTATAGAACATTTTGTCACCTTCTTTTACTGTGTGTGCTAGTGTTTCCTCAGTTTGGGACTTTGCCTGCCTTACTGCCTTCCCTGCTTCCCTTAGGGCAGTTTGGTATGCCTCTCTATCTTCATCCCGCTGTGCTCCCTTATATTTCCTGAAGGCCAGCCTTTTGGCTGTGACTTTTTCTGCTACTGTATTTGAGAACCAAAGTGACTTCCTTCTTCTTTTGCACTTCCTTTTCTGTCTAACACAATGGGATGTTGCTTCAAGTATTGCATCCTTAATACTTGCCCACTTTGCCTGTACCCCCTCACCTGTGTTTCTTTTTGCCAGGGCTAGCTTAACTCTGTTGGCCATCTTATCAAAGTCAGCTCCTCTGAAGTCCCATATTTTTGCCTTGGAATGGGATGATTTAGTGGTAATGGCCAAATTGAACCATACCATGTGATGGTCACTGGCCCCCAGGTGACCTTCTACCTGGAGATCTGTGATCCCTTCCCTGTTAGTCAGTACTAGATCTAGGATAGCCCTGTCTCTTGTGAGTTATTGTACAAGTTGTTTGAGGCCCTTCCCCTGCAGGGAATCCACCATGTGTCTAGTTCTGGCAGATGTTCCTGCTGGTATTGACCAATCTGTATCTGGCATGTTGAAGTCTCCCATTATCAGAACCTCCCCTTTAGCTCTCTATCTTCTAACAGTAATGTGTCTATGTCCCCCCCCCCCGGGCTGGGGGGCCTGTAGACAACCCCAGTTCTTATGGCTGTCCCATTTCCTGTTTCCAGGGTGACCCACTGTTCTTCTGGCTCCTTATGTGTATTCTGAATTTCTGTAACTTTGATATTTTCATTGACATACAGGGCCACTCCACCCCCCCCCCCTTCTGCAGCTCAGTCTCTTCTGAACAGTACATAGCCAGGTACTGAAGTCTCCTAAGTGTGGTTACTGGTAAACCACGTCTCACTAATTGCTCCCATGTCCAGTTTAGCCTCTGACATTATTGACTGCGGGTCTGGGATCTTATTTCCCAGGCTGTGAGCATTTGTGTACATGATTTTCCATTGGCCAGATTTCAGTGTGTTAGTTGTTTTGGGTGAGGTCTGGCATTTCCCCTGTGTGTCGTATGGGGAGACGGACCTTTTTTCTTACCTGGTGATGCAAATGAACTGCAAACATGCTGAATCCCTGTTTGACCACTAGCTGAGGGGGGTTCTTCCCATTTGACGTATGAGGTGCTGCACCCGTCTCCCCATTTGTTAGTTTAAATATTCTGCAAAGACGTCAAACTTGTGCCCCAATGCACTGACTCCCTCCTTAGTCAGATGCAGTCCATCAAATTTAAAGAACCTTTGCTCCCAAAACTGTTGCCAGTTCCCTACAAATCTGTGTCCTTTTTCCTGGTACCAGCCCTTGAGCCACATGTTTAGCTCCACTATCTCCCCTTCTCTGTCCTTCCGTCCATCTGCCCCCCTCTCTCAGACTGGCAGGATCTCAGAGAAGGAGATGCCAGATGAAATGGATGATGGTTTGTCAATCAGCCTAGTCAGGTGTTCCTTGGTTTCCACAACTGACCGGCTGGTGAGATCATTTGTCCCTATGTGTATCAGGACATCAGTGTTTTCTCCTGCTTCCTGAACAGTTTTAACAATGCAGTCAGTGTCTCTCCATGCTGATGTACCTGGGAGACATCTGACCATTACCCCTGGCTGGAGATAGGTATCAACTCCCCGGATCATGGAGTCTCCTATGATCAGAAGTTTTTTGGATTTCCTTTTTGCTTTTTTTGTTTTGGTTCCTGTTTTGGGTGAGTTTTGTTGTGCTAGCTCCTGTGCTGCAGTGTCCTGCTCTGCAGTGTCCTCTACCCCTTTGTTTGATTTCAGAGATAGAGGCAGATACCTGTTTGTAGTGTTTATATGGTTTTTGGAGGTAATATGTTGGTGAGCACCGAGTGATGGGGCACCCGATTTGTCCCTCCTAACCACCTGCCAACCTCCCAGACCAACTACCCTCTGCGGTCGAGGTTCTTCTGTTGGATGTTGGGGAAATGGCGGGTGGCTCTTATAATGTATTTCCTCTTGAATATGAAATTTGTGGTGCGCAGTCTCTACCCATGCTGCCTGGAGCTGAGCCCTAAGATCTCCAATGGCCCAGCATGTAGGACAGTGTCCTAAATCCTGTAAGACTGTCCTTCTGAAAAGTGTTCCACAGTACCTGCAGTTAATGATATATATTCCAGATAAGTTGCTGGGTTTATAACTTGGTCAGAGTAATTAGAAGGAAGAAAATGCAAGTAATGGTTTGATTTTGTGTTTTTGTTTTCGTATAACTTGTTATAACAAGTTAAATTACTAGTGCCCCTGTAAATGAGCTCATCTTGTGGATGCCCCACTGATCCGCCCCTTCCTGCTTTGCCACAGGAAATGTCACGACTGTGGTACCCTATAAAAGGAGTGTAGTGTGGGGTGGTTGGGGACGAGGGTGGGTGGCTGGGCCCTTCCCCTGCAGAGAAAGAATGACCACGGACGAAAGAACAAGGAGGTAAGAGCAGAAACAGTCAGTCAACAACAAATGCAGTAACCCTGAAAGCTTATGCTAATGTTAGATAAAACTGTAAAACCTGTAAAGCACCACCTGTAATAATTTCAGAGAAGAGATACCCTGTAAGAAACACTTTGCTACAGAGAAAAATAAAGCAGTAACAGAAGATATACCTTGCAAAAGACAATTTGAATCAGAAGATTACAGCAGTAATCTGTTAGCACACACCTGTAGGCACACCTTGTAATATGCAGAAGGTGGTATACCAGCAACAACAGTTTGAATCAGAGAAAAATAAAGCAAAGAAATGTTAGCAACAAACAGTAACAATCCCTGTGAGTACAAAATAAAAATAACACACAGTAAATCTGCTTAGTCAAAAGAAGTCTTAATCCTTTCCCTTGCTCTGGTAAGGTTATCTGCTCTGTCCTTTCAAGCAGTCTAGGAGGAAAGAGCTGAGGTGAAGCTAGGTGCTTTGGCTAGCAAACCAAGTTTCAGCCCCCCGCTTCATTGCTCCCCTGCCCCCCTCAGGTAGCAGCTGAAACGCCTTCTCTCCCCCACTGCTGTTTTCCATCTGACTGCCCCCTTGCATTTGCCTCCAACCCTGATGTAGGTGTGGTTGAAACGCCTGATTTGTGCTTGCTTATTTTGTTTTTATTTGTATATTCGGAGACGACCTTTGAGTTAGAACTTTTTTTTTTTTTTTTTTTTTACAAAGGTTCCACGTCATACACTGAACACAGGTTATAGAAACTGGTATTGCACAGCAGAAGCGGGAGTAAACACTGGAAACACCACATTGTCAATTATAGTTAAGTAAAAACATGCGAACTTTTCTATTACAGGCATTTTGACTGCAATATCTGTATCAGGCAGGACATGCTGCAGGCATTAGGCGCTGCCAGAGTTGGTATTGTCTTGCTTTCCTAGGAGGAGGGATGAAGGGGGTAGAGAAATGGGGGAATGGTGAAAGAACATGGGAAACCAAGTGTAAAGAGACAGAGGGTAGATAGGGGTTAGAGGAGAAGGCAGGGAGCAAGATGTGAGGGCGAGGAAGGGGGAGAGAAAGCTGGGACAGCGAGTTGATAGGGGTTAGAGGAGAAATTGCAGGGGGAGAGAGAGTGTGAGAGTGAGGGGAGGGAGATGTGAGGGCAGGGTTGGGTGGGAGAGAGAGTGAGATGAGGGAGAGAGCAAGAGAGATTGAATAGAAAGAGAGAGAGAGAGGGGAGAGGGGGATAATAGAGGAATGGGAAGAGGGGTGGTGGAGTGGTGGTGAAGGGGAGAAAGGGAAAAGAATTTGTAGATAAGTGCTGCCTTTGGCAACATAGTATATGTGTTATGAGCACTAAAATATATGTGCTATGAGTGCTATAAGCTTAGATAGCTCAGGGGGGAAGGCTCAGTGTGACTCTGGGGGGTATCATGGTTTCTTGGTTGGCAGTCGTATGTGTAGCTGTTGACAAGGATCTGTTTTAGCTCAGCTTTAAAGATCCTTTGGTTAGCTACCTTCTGCATGGCTGCAGGTAACTCACTGAGCCAGAGCAGGGCTCAATAGCAGAAAGATCTTTGCCCCAGGGCTGTCCTATGGAATGCGACACTGAGCGTATTTTGCTCCTTTCCTCTGATGTTGTATAGGAACTTACTTGTGGATAGTAGGTTAGAAATGCAGGGCGGGGTGTCTCCAAGCATTGCCTTTCTCCCAAATAGACACGTTTGGAACCTTATCGTATTCCTGAGTGACAGCAGATTGCATTGCTTGTACAGAGCACAGGTATGCGTGAGATGGTCAGTGCCAAGCACAAGTCTGCAGGGCTTATTTAGGGCTGTTTCCACCCTCCTTAGGGCCGTATCAGTGGAAGCTCCATACACCACCAGGCTGTAGTCTATTACGGAGAGACTGGAGCTGGAGACCAAAGTCCTTATGGCATTAGGTGTGAGGCTCTTCCTGTGCCTGTACAGGACGCCCAGCGTTGTGCTGGTGGCCTTGACCACTGAGTCGATGTGCAGTCCAAAGGAGAGTGTGTTGTCAGTCATGACACCAAGGTACTTAAAGGAGTGTACCAGTTCCAGGGGTTCCGATTTATTATTTGGGATTATTAAAGTGGGGTATCTTTTTTAATTGAGAGTTGGAGAGGAGCATTGTTTTTGTTTTTTTAAATAGTTCAAAAGCTTTTTGTTCCTAAACCATTTTTCTGTCAAGTGGAAGGAGACTGTAGCTTCGATTGGAGGGGTGCTATATTTGAAAGACTACTGAGGATTACAGCATCATTTTCATATAAAATCATTTTACTTGTACAGGTCTCAGGAAGGGCATTCAGGAACAGGTTGAACAAAAAGGGGCCCAGGATATAGACCCTTGGGGAACTCCCAGTGATATAGTTTTGGGTTGTGATATTGCTTGGCCTATTTTTACCCTTTGCGTCCTGGAGGACAGGTAGTCCTTGAACCATAGGACAGCACTGGGGGCAAGTCCAAGGGATTGCAGTTGTTTTATAAGGAGGGCGTGGTTGACCGTATCGAAGGCCTTCATGAGGTCGATAAAGATAGAGCCAACCATCCTACCCTCATCCAAGGCCTTATGTACATAATCCTGTGAAGTCAACCAGAGCTGTAGTGGTGCTATGGTTCTTCCTGAAACCGTGCTGCTGGGGACACTGCAGTTGGTATTTGTGGATGTATTCAGTAATTTGATCTACCACAATCCTCTCCAGCGCTTTTGAAAGTGGTGACAGGATGGAGATGGGCCTGTAATTTGCCATGCTGGTCCTATCCCCACTCTTATATTTATTTATTTATGTAGCTTTTGTTGACCAGGTAAGTACACTAGACAAGACAATTGCCTATTTTCTGGTACGACCCGGGAGAGTACAGGAATTACAGATTTAAGTACATAGGACAACATGATACAGATTAAAACAGCTTACAGGTCAGGTAAGGCATCATTTTGTACAGTATATACACAACAGAATAACACATGTAGAAACTGAGAGCAGTGCAATAGGTACAAGTTAAGATGCAGCAGATACAACACTATTTACAACTTAAAGGCCCCAGAAAGTGGAGTCTCAGTTAGAGCAACACTGCTTTATGGTACATTATATACCCAGCAAACAACCCATACTTGTCCAGAACACAACCAAGAGAAAGGAGTGCTGTGAAGGATCAGGATAGATCACGGGGGTTTGGGACAACCACAGGCCGAAGAGAGTTTGAGGTGGTTCCATAGGGAGGGTCGAAGGCACACCTGTGAGTGGGAGGAGCGAACCTGGGCAGGGAATGAGTTCCACAGTCTGGAAACTTATAGACAGTTGTCACCAATGCTTGTTTCCATTGTGCAGAGAATTTAGCCAGAGCCAGTATTTATTAAATATTTTGGAGATGGGTACTATGAGCACATCTTTAGCGATCACTACCAGTTTCCTATCAACAGAGTCACTACCTATTCGAGTTTTTCCTAGTACTTTTTTTTTTTTTTTTTACATAACCCAGCACCTCTCTCACAGTTACCCGTTAAAAATAGAAATTAGGGTGCTGTGTCATGGGGAGTTCACAGTCTGTGGCTGTGTTTTCTTGCTTTAGGTAGTCTGACAGTTGCACTGAGCTTAAGTAACAGAAGGTCAAGTTGAACTCCTTGGCTATGGTGAACGGATCACCTGTGTTAGAGCCTTTTACATTGAGCAGCTGTGGATGCCTTTTTTCCTCT
Organism: Neoceratodus forsteri; assembly: GCA_016271365.2. Taxonomy (NCBI): domain Eukaryota; kingdom Metazoa; phylum Chordata; order Ceratodontiformes; family Ceratodontidae; genus Neoceratodus; species Neoceratodus forsteri. The sequence goes on from CM028131.1 coordinate 59,746,724, forward strand.
TTATGTAGTAAATCCTTTAGATTTTCCCCAAAACGCCTACCATCCCCCCAGTTCCTTTCAAGTTGACTCTTGTAATAATAGGCTTTTGCACTCCTGATGAGATGTGTACATTTGTTTCTGGCTGCCCCGTAATTTTCAAAATCTTTGGCCTCCCCAGAGGACTTTGCCCTAGCCCAGAGATTATCTCGTTCTTTCATGTGCTCCAGTAATTCCCTAGTTATTCACCCATTATTGTACCAGCGTGTTTTCCTTTTTTTTTTTTTTTTTATAGGAGCATATTTGTCACACACTCTGTTGAAATTGTCACTGAGATACTGCAGTTCCTGGTCCAGATTCTGTGTACGATCTATGGGCGACCAGACAGTCTGAGAGAGCTCTTCTATTAGTGCGTTGGTCTGCCCCTTTGTCAGTATCCTATTAACAAAAAGATGGGCGGTGCTTTTTTTATATTTGTTTGTCCATCTGCAGGTGACTGGCGAGTGGTCACTCAGACTATCAACCAGCATGGAGATCTCGGTCAGCCTGTCCGGTGTACTAGATAGGAGCCAGTCAAGTAGTGTGTGATTGCCTATTTTGTGGTTCATCCTGGTGGGCTCTGTCACTAGTTGTGTAAGGTAAGAGCTTTCCCTGATGTCTCTGTGTTGTGCTGTGTTATTTCTCAGTCAGTTTATATTGAAGTCTCCTGCTACAATGAGCTCACATTCCTTGGTGATGCCAGCCAAGGCATGTAACACTTTGGTATGCCCCTTACTGGGGCTTCCTAGGTGGGAGGTAGGTATTTGCAATGACCAAAGACTTTATTGAAGGACCAGACAAGAGCTTAACAGCGAGCATCTTGTGGTCATCTGTCATAGCAGTAATGGGGGGAGTACCATGCCGTGAAGGTGGTCCTGAATATATAACGAGCATCCTCCGCCCCTTTTTGTGGTCCTGTTATTCCAAAATGATTGGTAACCAGGTAGGCTAATCTCATTGTCCTTTTACCTGTGGGTAAATCCATGTCTTAGTCAAGCAGATTGTCAGGGCAGTGAAGAGCAGCCGAGGCCTGGAGTTGCGCTAGCTTAGGGAGCAGGCTTCAGATATTCATTGTGGCAATTTTTAATCCATTTCTGAGAGTCCCCTTTGTGTTTTTCTCAGTACGTGGACCAGGGTTAGGGTGTATATTACCTGACAACAGTAGCAGGATAAGAATAACTTTTTCCTCGAGGTTAGCAGACAGAGATAGTGCACAAGGCTCTTCAAGGTCACTGTGACTGGTATGTTTGATATCATGTAGCCAAATCCTTTGTTGTGTTGCTGTGATTTCACATGTGTCAGTGTGACCAGTGCTAGGTAACTGTCGGCTGAGGAAGTGGCTGCACCAGGTTTCAAATGACCGTATGCCATGAGGCTAGGGAAAAAGGTCTAGGGGTGGTTTGACATCACCTTGCCTGGCTAATTGAGAGCAGAGGAGAATAGCTAGGAAGAAGAGTGGCATCATTTTACTACCAGGGGTGATGCAACTAGTATCCATGGAAACACGTGGAGTTAAAAGAAAAGGAGCACATGGTAGGGGTTTTGGGCTGTGGGTGGGGGGAGAAAGTCAGGGCGAGGGAGATTGGTTGCATGGATGGAGATAGTGATGAGAAACAGAGATTATAGTGGGGTGGAGGTCTATAAAGAATCCATGTAAAATAGACCTGGTAGGAAACTGTGCTGTTATGTGTGGAGAAGAGAGAAGGAAAACAGCGGCCCTGCACCCAGGAAGTCTACTAGAGCTAAGTAGAAGCTGAGAGCAGTGAGGATAGGTACGTAATGAGCTGTGTTCCTTTTAGCGTCTGGGAGAACAGGTTGGTTTGCAGTAACATGCCCTCTGCCTGTTACATTATAGCCTGCCAATGGTAATTTGGGGACTTAGTCATGTGTGCCTTCCTGTGCTATAAAGCTGAGACCTAACAAGGGTGGGCGAGTGGGGAGCCACAGTGCAGCTGCAGTGGGATGAATCGGGAGGACAAAGGAGACAGAGGCAGCTGCTGTGACCATCTGTTAGGTTGGAATTTCAAATTACCTTACGGTGAATGGAGGGCTGCAGTGGCCAGAGAGTGGAGCACACAGTTTAGGGTTCCTGGTTCGTTGCAGGACTGGGAACCTACTTTGTAGGAGGATTCTGTAGCACCTCGAGTACTGCGTGCAGTTCTGGAGACCTCACCTCAAGAAGGACATAGCACTGCTGGAGAGGGTACAGAGGAGGGCAACCAGAATGATTCAGGGCATGGGTGAGAGACCCTATGAGGAAAGGCTCTGGAAGAGCTGGGGCTGTACGTGCTGGAGGAGAGGAGAGAGACAAGGGGGACATGATAGGGGTCTTCAAATATGTAAAATGAATACACAGGGCGGAGCCAAAGAGCTGTTCAGACTAAAGAAGGGGGACAACTAGAGGTCATGAGTGGAAGCTGGGGGGGGGAATATAGGTGGGAACGCAAGAGACATTACTTCACTGAGAGGGTGGTGGAGCCATGGAATGCACTGCCTGGGAGTCTGGTGGAGGAGGGCGCAGTGGAGGACTTCAGGAAGGGGTGGGATAGGTACAAGGGAAAACTGAAGCTAACCCTCTCTGGGGCCAGAGGGGTGGAAGAGCGAACACCCATTAGGAGGCTGGCTACCAAGCAGACTCGACAGACCACCAGGCCTGTTCTGCTGGCATTTAGTATGTTAGTATGTAAAATTGGGATCCTCTGCTGGGTTGGCAGCAGACTAAAATGAACCGGTGCCATGGGCCGATTTTTAGAGGGTCCAGCCCAGTCAGGGGCTCAGCACCTAAAGAGGGAGAGAGCAAGGACAAGCTTTAAGCAAGGGGCAGGAGGGGGAGGGAGGATTTAGAGACAAAAGAGCAGAAAAGTGAGGGCAGGTTTTAGAGCAGCATTTTAAGATTGGGAAGGTCTAGTGAGAGGAGATTGGAGAGCTCACTTAATTCAGTTAAATTTCTAAACTGTAAAGTATTAAATTTCCTAGAAACATAGAATATGATGGCAGATAAGGACCGCTTGGCCCACCTAGTCTGCCCATTTCCCTACCGAATGCATAGACTGCAGATCCTAGTTAACCAACAGCCTACTTCCTCCTGACCCCCCCCACTAGAATTGCCTTATCTCTGTCCCATGCATTCTTGAATTCCTCCATGTTTTTGAGTCCACTACCTCCTCAGGAAGGCTGTTCCATGTATCCACAACCCTCTCCATGAAAAAATACGTCCTCACATTACTTCTGAGCCGTCCCCCCTCTATCTTCAAATTGTGCCCCTTGTTCCTGCACATCTCTTTTTCTGAAAGATGCTACCCTCTTGGACTCTGTTGATTCCCTTGATGTACTTGACAGTTTCTATCATGTCCCCCCTCTCCCTCCTCTCCTCGAGTAGTAGCTTAAAACTCTATACAAGAAGGAACAAAAAAAGTAGCAGCTTACTGATTCCAGTTCTGAATATAATCTCTATAAAATTCCTTAATTATGAACTTTAAAAAAAAATATGTAATAACTTAATTCTAAACAATTTTGCACTTATCCCTGTTTTGAATTATGTTCTCTGATTGCACTTTATTGTAACTGTGAACTTAGTACTATGTATTTTGCATCCCCTGTTCCCTGCCCCTGGGTCGCACCTAGAAAACAGCCTTTCAGTGTGCCTTTCCAGATCACTGATTTTCAAATACCGGTAAATAAAAAAAGGAGGTTGTAGTAGTAGGGGATCTCAACCTGCCAGACGACGTCTAGGACATTCCAACAGCCAGGAGTGCCAGAATCCCGGCCCTGCTTGATACTTTTCAGGACTGCATAATCATTATAACTATCAAGACGGGCAATCGTGCCACTCTTGACTGGATCCTTTGTTACCAAATCAGAAAGAATCAAATTAGCAGGTGCCTTTGCTGACTCTTTAAGCAGTCATGCCCCTACTTTTTGCATTTGGAAAAAGGACTACCCAATACCCTCTCCCAGAATATTTTGGTCTCGGGACTACTCAAAATTTGACACATGCGCTTTCCTTAAAACTCTACCTGAAGTTAATTGGGCCCAAATTAGACTGCCCCCTGTTTAGACTTGGCTCTAGACTTTTTTTTTACTAAGAACTTTATATCGGCAGCAAATAAACATGCCCCATTAAAACAAATCAGGGTCAGAGGGTAGCAATCAAGATGGCTGTCCCGAGAACTTAAAAAGCTGATGAGGGAGAGAGATGGGGCGTGGGGTACCTCAAAGACTACAAACCAAACTAGAGGTAGTCAGAAATGTAGAGAACTATGAACTAAATGTAAAAAGGACCTAAAATCCACTAAAAGATTGTACCTTAGAAACCTGTAAAACAAGAATCTCTCTGACCTTAAAAAATTATGGACCCTAACTGATGGTCTTTTAAAGGAGCGTGACACTCCTGATGAATGTCATATTGTAGCAAACGGTGTGCATTTTAGTAATCTTGTTGACTCGGCTATAGCTATTAGTGTGTTCCTTACAGATTTAGACAACTTCAAGAATTACCCCTATGGCTCACCTCCACCCCCTTAGAGGTGTACCGATGACTTCAAACTTCCATTTCAGGATAGTCTCCAAAACAGAGGTGCTCAAGCTACTTAAGAATATTAAAGCTGCTGGATCTGCTGGGTGTGACAAACTGGAACCCAGGCTCCTCAATATCTCAGCCCCTGTCATTGCCTCCCGTGTTACCTGGCTCTTTAACAGATCTCTCCTTGAAGGCAAAATCCTTACAGTATGGAAAGTAGCCCTTGTAACCCATGTCCATAAATGTAGGTCACATGAGCAAGTAGAGAATTACTGGCATATATCTGTCCTTTGTACTCTAAGCAAAGTTCTGGAGAGGATTGTTTACAACTAGATACAGGATTATATTCAACAATGTGGCTTGCTTATTGCTCAGCAACACGGCTTTAGAAAAAAATCATGGGCCGGATACTGCTCTCGTCTGTCTTACTACAGATATTTTCTCTGCCTTAGATGCTGACTTGCTAACTGGTGTGGTCTTTATAGACCTCACCAAGGCCTTTGATTTGGTGAACCACCAACTACTTGCTACTAAATTGAAATCCCTTGGTTTCAATAACTTATTTCTACCATGGTTCTCTGACTACCTCTCAGGTAGGGTTGTCACGGTATGAAATTTTGACGGTATGATAACCGTGGTGTGTGATACTGCGGTTATCGTGATACCGCGGTATAATGCATTCCAATGGGAAAACCTAAAATATTCAAAAATAATGCAATTTTAACCAAATTTTACACATAAAAGCAGTTAAATACTAGTAAATGACACATTATGAATTTAATGAGAAAAAATAAAGATAATGAGTCAATGTAATGAATATGTGAAAAAGAAATATATTTTTATTGACCAAGTCAGATTCCTCCTGACCTGATGAGCATGGAGCTACGAGCACTACAAGTAGATTTATGTAAAACAAAATTTTCATTTCATTGCAGTCTGAAACATAAGTGACATACCGTTATAAGTAAAGTGTTTTATTGTACTCTTAGCTTACAGCACAAAATGCTACCAATACCAAAAGTACTATACAAAAATAGCACAGCGAGAATGAGTAGTAAGTTGTTTGATTTACATTTTTGTTTTGTTAAATTGTCAATAACTTAAAGATGAGAGTTGAGGAATATGAAAGGAATGTCCGTTCACTCCACTCCTGGTGGTGGTGCAGACTAGAGTTGCAGATGCAGACAGAGTTGTACTTCACTGAAGAGTGTGCTACCAGCTTTAGAAGTGGGCACAGCAAGAGCACTACTTAATATCAGAACAGTTCTGATTGGAAAATCAAGGCTCACTGTCTGGCTATGACTAGGCTGAGTGTCCCTCCTCCATCCTCACCTCACAGCCTGGGGCCACCTCCAAGACCCAGTTCCCCCAGTCCCCTCAAGTTAAGTTAGTAAAAGTAATAGTAAGTAGTGCAAATACATTTGGAGAGATTGGTGTTCTTCATATTTACTTTCTCAATGTAGTACCCTACCACCACAACCACAACACAATTCCTGCCTGCACTCACCACTCACTGTGTCCAAGACTTTGAGTCCAAGCCAACAGCCAGAGCCAATCGGCTGAGCTAAGCCAACTGTGAGAGATGGTGGCATTTAAAGGAATTGGCCTGTATATCCCAAATGTTATGGTAGCTGCCTGGCTGTGTTTTTCCTTTTTTAATATAATAGGTATTTAGCTACAGTAGCCTCCAGCTAAGGCAGTGAGCCAATGTGAGTTGCTTGCTTGACTTTCTTAGGTTGAGTCAGTCATGCTATACTGTGACTCAAGTCGAGTCGTGTGACTGTGACGCGAGTCCAGTCTGACAGTAAAGGAATCAGCTTATATATCCTCAATGCCATGGCAGTAGCAGGCACTCACTGGCTGCTTTTTTTTCTTTTTTTAAGGTAGATAATAGGTATTTAATTACAGTAGCCTCCAGCTGAGGCAATGAGCGAATGTGAGTTGCTTGCTTGACTTGCTTTGGTTGAGTGAGTTGTGCTATTGTGAATCAAGTTGAGTCGTGACTGTGACATGAGTGCAGTCTGGCATTAAAGGAATCTGCTTATATAGCCTCAGTACCATGGCAGTGGTAGGCACTCTCCTTTTTTTTTTTTTTTTTTTTTTAAGCTACTAGCTACTTAAGTAATTAAGAAATTTATGAATTTAAATTACTTTTTCCATTGGGTTTTGTTTTAGGTACCCCCCCCCAAGTGACTCAAGTCATCTTGTCGCCACCTTGGCCTCAGGAGTCAAGTCTCGTGATATGATGAGTGATTCAGGAGGACTGGAGTCCTGCATAGCATTAAAGGAATTAGCCTATATATCCTCAGTGCCATGGTTGGTGGCTGCTGAGTCAAGTGCCTATAATTGTTAAGCTAGCAGCTAGGCTAAGGGTAATTACGCAATTAAAGTAATTTCTCTTATTGGTTTTGTGTTAGGTAGCCCCCAGCCACAGTCGGCCAAGTGCTCAGCTGAGCCAGGCAACCAAAGTTTTGTGACACAGATGACGAGTCAGTCAGAGAGGACTCATCAGGAGTAGGACTCACTCTGTCCTAGGGACCACTCTAGTGGGGGCATCAGGCGAGCAGACAGAGAGATATGAAGTGGTCCACAGTGGAACTGGACTGGAGGGACTCTGGGTGCGTCAAGCAGTCAGATGACACAAGACAGCAATTTCACTAAATGTACTAGCTCAGCTGAATAGCCAATGCCAAGTATGAAATATCACAAATCACATCAGGACGACAGGGAGGGAGGACTCTGACTCAGAGTCAGGAAACAATAGCAGCAGATGTCAGAGAGAATTTGGATTAGCGAGCAGAGTGCACTCCGGATGTGGCATGTGTTGCTGGGTGTCAAATTCGATATCCACACGGCAAGTGTGTTGGGCAGCAGTGACTTTGTGCTGCAGAATCAGATAGGGGGAGGGGCGGGGAACAACTGGGAATGATAAGTGAAGGAACATACAGACTACTAGGGCTAATTCTTATCACTGAAACTGAAAAACGTGGAGCGTAAGCATTATGCAAAACTGCAGTTTGCAAATGCAAATGGTACTGGAATCGTGGCAATTTTTGTGTCATTTAACAATAAAAAATGAACTTGAAAAAGTTCTTGGTGTGTATCTCATTCTCTGTCTGACTAACCTTGACAGTTCTGTGCCTCTGACAGACTGACAGGACTATCTACTCTCTGTAGTTAAGACTTACAATGAATGAACATGAACAAGCATGACCACTCGAGGCAGAGCACTAGCAGCAGAACAGTTAACAGTCATGTGAATGAATGATCGCTGCGATCTCATCTGTCACTCACTGGCCCCGCCGATGAGGTGGCTGACCAGTCTGCAGTCTGAGTCTGTACCCACTGAGATAACCAACCAAAGTTTGTTAAAACTGTTACCCATAAAGATAAAAACTTAACATGATGATCATTACATGACATGACAGACATGATGTTTCACAGTGTTACTGTTAACAAAATAACATAACAGATTTTGATGCTGGGCCTGGTTACTGCTGCTGATCCCTCCCTCACCCCCATTCCATGTCTGTTGCTCAAGCCCTATCAAACAGATTTAGGATGGCTGGTCGATACCCATATGCCCCCCTCGAAACCCCTGCTACTTAAATAACCAACTCGGAATCTGAGTGGTTTTGGGGAGGGGGTACAGTACCCCCAAATGCAGTGGTGGGATCCCACGCTGACACTAGAGTGATCTGGTGCTGTTGTCGCTATAGTGTTGGGCGCTGGGGAATTGTCGCAGAGGGGGATGTAACCCTCAACAAACGTTTTTTGTTGTTCAGCTTTTCTGGAGGGATGTCACTCATTTTGAAACCAGTATATCATTTTCTGCTTCTGTTCCAAATGAACAGCAGAGGAGAGGACAATGATGCGCATTGTCCATTTACAGTGTGGCTTTTTGTGCAAGCAGTGTGCTGCACTTTGTGTGTACTGTGCAGTCAGTGTGCACTGTGTGAGTGATACAGTCACACTCACATAGCACACTGACTTTTGTGTGCTGTTGCGCACGGTCTGTTCTCACCATTTACCACTAAAGAAGCAGTTATTACTTCTATATCACTGGTGGCTTAATACTCACTTGGCCTCTGTGTGCCTTGTGTGGCACTCCGAGTGATACATACAAATTACATGATGACTAAAAAAAACATTCTGAAACTGAAACTGAACATTGAAAATTAAAAAATGGAAGGAAGAAGTCAAAAGACTGACTTAAATTTTATTGAAGGTCTCTTAACCGACATCATCAGTCCACTTATGGATTGGACACGTGAGGACACCTAAACCTAACCTTACTAATCTGTACAGCACTGCAACAGACAGTGAACATTGCATCCACAAAACAATTTTTGCACGAAAAAGAAGCCTCCTCAAACTCTTGCATCAGGGAGAGTTGACGTGTAAGGGACAGTTGTCCCTGAAAATGCAAAAAAAAAAACTAGTTGAAAGATCTCAATACCACGTTATACCATGAATCACGGTGATCACAGTATCAGAAATTGTCCACGGTATCAATACCGTGACTTCTGACACCACGGTATACCGTGACAACCCTACTCTCAGGTAGGTCATAGCTCATCAAATGGTAGGGTGCACTATCAGATAAACACCCTATCCTCGAAGGTGTCCCTCAGGGCTCCATTTTGGGACCCCTAATATTCTCGCTGTTGGTAAATGATATGCTGGAAGACTGGTGTGCGGCAAAACTGCTCTTATACGCAGATGGTGGTGTATTGTACCGTGGTTCTCATGACGCTGCCCACCTGAATGGTCTACTTGAGAAAGACCTTCAGTTACCTGAGAATTGGTTCTACAAAAGTAAACTGGTTCTAAATGTCAAAAAGACAAAGGCCATCTGGTTTGGCCCTAAAAGTCTAGGTCCCCATAGAAAACAAATCCTGACACCTACTATCTCAAATGGGTCTGTGACTGAGGTTGTGGATTCTGGTAAGTATTTAGGGGTGCACTTGGATCAAGACTGCATCTACAGAGTACATATTGACCATCTAACTAATTCTCTGTACCAAAAGATAGGCCTCCTGTATTGTCTAAGCCCCATTCTCACTACGGAATCTCGGCTAAAGATTGCTGCTGGTACACTTCTACCCACTTTGCTATATGGGTCTTCAGTACCACAGTGCATTCTATCAGAAGCATGGAGATGAAAAAGCTTACAACCTTGTACCACAAGATTGGAAGCTTTGCAGTTGGGTCCCATCCTATGGAGCACCATAGTAACGTCCTACAATCACTAACCTGGCCATCAGTTGAAGGTAAACTAGCCTATTCCCCACGTGTCTAGCCTTTAAACTTGGGCTCAATAATGTTCGCCCTGGCCTGAAAGACCAGGTAACGGCCAAACCAAATAGGCGATCATTCGGATCCTCTGACCGATTGCTTCTTCATGTCCCTAGTTAGGACCAGCCTAGGCTATAGGTAGTTTGCCACATCCATTCCATTCCTGTGGAATACCTTCCCCAGTAGCCTCCAAGAAAGCACTTCACTTGGAGGCTTTAAGAAGGGTCTAAAGACTCACTTGCTGGAGTTTAGTGTATGTACCTGTAATCGCTGATGTACTGCCACTTACGAAGGATGAGCTGACTCATTTGGCTGCTCCCTCTTAATTGCTGCACTTGTTAACCTAAATAACCTCTGTTTTTCACTTGCCTAATTTATGTCGCCTCAGCCATTTTTGTGTTGACTGTTTTACAAATGTAAATTTGCTCATTGTAACTCACAAATTGTCATTGTATGAAGACTCCACTGTTTTAAGCTGACACAGGGTGTTATCTATAATTAATCCCGGGTCTCCCTTGAAAAGGGACTTTAATGGTCCTAGTGGGCCCACCTGATAATCAGAATCAATAAATAAATGCTTGTGCTGCAGGTCAGGGATCTTACCAGACAGCTTGCCATTCTCAGTGTGGTACTAACCAAAGTGCAGGTTGAGGGAACCACTGGTGTCCACCAATCACAGTACTGTATGGTTCAGGCTGGCCCTGAGCACCAGTAAGCCCTCATCTAAGGCTGAGGTGCTAGACTTCAGAAGGGCAGATTTCAGCCAAATGATGAAATTGGTGCTGGGCAGGTTAACTGGGGTATGCAGCTCAGGGGAGTGAAAGAAAGGGGTTATAAAAGGGTCCATTCTTGAGGCAGTGTAAACATGCACAAAAGCAGTTATCAAGAGAAACTATTAGAAGAGACCAGTTTGGTTTTCTGAAAAGCTCAGGGAAGCTGTGAGGGCCAAAAATAAGGTCTTTATAAGATAAAGAGGGAAAACAGGGGACGAAGCAAGGGCGGAGTGTCAGGGGAAAAAACTAGAGGCCAAGAGGCCAGTCAAGACTGCACAGGCAGACACAGTGCTGCATATCGCAGAATGGTCAAGGGAGGAGAAAAGAGTTTTTCAGATATTTAAAGCAAAAAAGAAAGATGTGAGGGGTGATTGCTGAGCTAAAGAGGGGGGCAGGGTAATAGAGGAAGATGATCAGAAAGCAGCTGTGCTAAACTACTGCTTCTGCTTGATATTCAGCAGGAAGAACAGTGGGCCCTTGCTGTAGAAGAGAATGAAGGCAGCTGATAGAGGAGTACCAGAAATGAGGCTGCATAAATATACTAGCGAAAGAGTCAGAAAATGGTTAGCAGTCCTCAAGGTAAACAAGGCCATGGGGCTGGGTGGGATGCTTTCGAAGGTACTAAGGTAGCTGGCATTGGTGTTAGCTAACCCCTGGTGAGGCTGTTCAGTACCCCTGTGCAGAAAGGGGTGGTTTCCAAGGACTGGAGAATGGTAGGCAGTGTTCCACTGCACAATGAAGGGGACAAGGAGCAGTCAGAAAACTATAGACCTATCAGCCTTGCCTCTGTGGTAGGGAAACTGATCAAAACAGTAGTCGAAGAGGATCTGGTGGAATACCTGGAGAAAAATTGACTTCAGGATAGTAAGCAGCATGGGTTTATGGCAGGGGGGTCTTGTCAAACCAACCTGGTAGTATTCTTTGACTGAGTAACCAGGGAAGTTGACAAGGGGCACACAGTACTCTTACTCTACTTTGCCTTCACCAAGGCATTTGACTATGTTAAACTTAGAAGGCTTCTGAAGAAGATGGGGGATCTGCAAACAGCTAAGGAAATAGTATAGTGGGTAGGGAGTTGGTTGGAAGGGAGGCAGTAGAGAGTTGTGGTAAGTGGGGTCAGAGCTGTGGAAAGACAGGTCCCTAGCGGAATACCACAGAGCTCTGTCCTTGGTCCAGTCCTCTTAAAGAGCAGGTTCCTAGTAGCTGCCTGCCCCATCCCATTTGATCCCTTACCAGATCAGTAGCTTGCTGCTGAAGTTTGCATAAAAATTCCACGTACTGAAGAAGTTGCATCCCTCGTAAATTTGTATATTCGTATAGTGGCCAAAAAAAGACCGACTTCCTGGTCCGAAAAACACGCCCCCACATTGGCCCACGCAGCCCTGTTTTGTGATGTCACAAAATGAAGGCTGCGTGAGCGTGCCACATTCAGTTCAATGGGGCTGGTATTGTCAAACATGCTTATACCCTTTACTGCTGGGATTTTCGTATATCAAAGCGATCGATTGACTAATAGGTTACCGGTTAGGCTTTTTGCAATGAGAAAAAAAAAAAGGAAAACATTTACACTTGTAGTCTCATAAACTCTACTGTCAGGCAACATGACGGCTGCTGTGCAGTGCTAACTCATGTTAAGAGTGCGGCACCCCACCACTCTCTTGTATTCAGAAACATGCAAGCAAGCAGTGTGACGCTGCACTCTTAATGCGAGATGGCACAGCACTATGGGTGCCATATTGCCTGATGGCAGACTTTAAGAGACTAAAGTAAGTGTAAACACTTATATTTTTTTTTTTTTTTTTAATTGCAAAAAGCATAATGGGGGGAGGTGAAGCCTTGGGAAGTGGGTTGTCTTGCTAAATAGGAGTTCTCCTCTGAACACACCAGCCAGTGTAACAAAGCCTTCAGCAAGGCTAACAGGATGCTAGGGTGCATTGGGAGAGCGTTTTGGCAGTAGGGGTACTATTAGCTTTGTATAGGTCACTGGTGAGGCCAAACCTGGAGGACTGTGCCTATTTATGGAGACTCTACCTGAAAATGGACAGGGGCAGACTAGAGGCTGTACAGTGCAGGGTGACCTAGATGATTCCGGGCTAGGAGGGCAGATTCTATGAGGATCGGCTAAGGTACTAAACATGTATTCATTCGAAACCAGACGCGCGAGAGGGGACATGATGGAGACCTTCAGGTTCTTGAAAGGAATAAATAAGGTGAACTGCGAAGAGCTTTTTACCTGGAACAGAGAAGCTAGGACACAGGGTCTTGAGTGGACGTAAATGGGGGAAGGTTTAAAAAGGATGCAAGTGTAACCCCTAAGTGGCGCTATTCCAAGGGATACTACCCCTGTCTGCGTGACCAGATGCAGGTTGAGGGGGCTGGGTACTGAAACCGGGTGCCTCCACCCAGAGGACAGGGTTTGTGGTATCGTAGCTGACCTGGGTACAGCCCTCTGGGACACTGTTACCCCCCCCACACACTTTTTCCTCTAGTGGCTTAAATGGTTCACAGAATACACAATTGCAATTTACCCCTGACAACAGTTTTAACCCCACACTTGTTGCACTTACCACCAGGGCTGGTTCAGCTGGCTCAGCCCTGGAGACCCCCTGTAAAATAAGATTTAGCAAAACAACCAACAGTACTTCAATGCTGTTTGTACAGAGGTACACCACAACCAGTTTAAATGCAAAAAGATTTAGATCTGATTTTATTCAGGGGGCAGTAACAAGGAAGGGGGCAAAATCTAGTGTTTAATTCAAGATCTGAATAAGTTGGGTTATAAGACATGCACTCGGAGGTCCCTGTAACACAGTCCCACACACTCTGGGTACCCAGTTGGAACTATGGCTAGCTTAAAGCATTGCTCGGTGTAGGCCGGCGTTGCAGCTGGTTGGGGCCCTGTGATGGAAAGAAAACATGCATGCACTTAACCCACAGTTTGTAATCCGGAGCCAGATGGCTCAGTCCCAAATGATTAGCAACAACAATTAAATCAGTTGACACACTTTGATTTGAGCTTTGTTGCAGGGAGCTACCCTGGTGTTTACTCACGCCACCCAGTACAGGATGCAGGCTGGACGAAATGGAGACCTCTGGCTGAAGAGCTGGATGGCCAGGAGAAGCAGGATCCACATGATTCACCGTGGTGTCATTCCTGTTTGTGATGTTGAGCAGGGGGCTGATCCCTGGGCTGGTCTCTCATCAGTGGTTTTCTCTGTGGCGTGAGCAGCTGTCTGGGCCAAGGTGGCAGGGTCCAGATTGGGTGAACAATTTAGATAACAGTCCGGTAATTGCTGGATGCAGCTTCCAGCAAGCGTGACACAATCTGGCAGTGTGGAACCAAATCGCGACCCACTAACAGCATTCAGCACATTTATAGTAAAGATAAAAGCAATACCATAGTTTGGATGACAGTCCGGTTGCAATATACAGTGTCTCTGCGCAAACCATATGCTCTGCAGTCGTTTCGGATGTCCTGACGGGCTGATCGCGTAGAAGCAAATCTTCGGTCCTCTTCAGGTAAAAAGGCAGTCACAATTCGGTAATTCTGGTCATAGTACTCTTCGGATGCAGTCCGATTTCTTTTAGAGCAAGACTCCTTTACAAGGGAAGAAGAGACAGGCAGGCCAAGCATAGTCTTCCCACCAGTCTCCTGCGCTACTACATAGGAGCAGCTACTTGAATATCTCGAGCTGGTCACTCTTCCAACTCCAAACTTGGACACACTCTGTGCTGCAGGCAGCTTGGGACTTTCCCAGAGATCCAAAAGGTTCGGTTGGCTGATTCATCTGTCTGTCACAGCTAGAGCTCCCCCTCCAGGTCCATTTAGGCGCCAAGGTATAAAAACTACAATACCTACAGAAATTCACTCCCACAAGACCCCTTGGGACAGGCTCCATTTTAGGGTCTCCAAAGGTACTGATTGGTCCAAACTAGGCAGTCCAGAACCAAGATGGTGGTGATTAACAGAAATGTCCATGCTGCAAATGAAGGCAGGTTAGACAAACTACAATATCTTTACTAATAAAGCAGATAATCTGCAAACACTCACAGATCCCTGTAGGGCTCCTTCTGTGCAATTAGCCATGGCAGAATAGAGCGATAACACTGCAGCCCGGACGGGACTCGAGCCTGAAACTACTTGGCCCCTACCCAGATTAATTATGCACTACGAAATAGGCAGCTCTTAAAGAGACAGGCATGGAGGCTAACTGGGCACTCACATGCAAACATTTTTTAAATTGCTAGGACACAGAACACCAGCCTGGCAGTGGACATTTAGGCAAGCCCAAGGAAGACTTTTGGGAACCCCCCTTTTGTCGGGGGGGTTACTTAAGGAAGTATTATTTTACAAAAAGAGTGGTTGAGTCATGGAATGGTATGCCGGCAATGGTAGTAGGTGCAAAAAACGTAAATGGCTTCAGACACGGCTGGGATAGAACCAAGAATATAATATCTGATCAGAGGGATGGCGGAGGTGGAAACATGGAGAACAATAGGGAGAAAAGGGTATGTGAAGACCCCACAGGGACAGCAGGTCCTGGGGTATGATAGGATAACATGGGCAGGCTAGATAGACTGTCAGTCTTTTTCTGCTGTCATCACCTGTGTTTCAATGCTACATATGTCCACATGGGCTAAAATTGGGTGTTGCAGCAATCAGCCAGCTGGGCTGGCAACTGGAAATATCCACTGGCCACACTGTCTTTTCCACTGGCCCACTTGATGTACTGAAATGTTACCTTCTCCTATACAAGCCAGCAGGGCAAGTTAAGAATATTTTACTAGCCCGATACAACATCTACCAACATTTGACTAGTGGACTAGTGCCAATTTTGACACCTGCATACACTGACTCAGTTCCAATATCCAGTACTAGTGTAAACTTTATGATGTGCACCATTTATCATCTGAATGCTACTTCACTACAGTACTGCAACACCTCCTTTTGTACTGATCCTGTGACTGCATTGGGTATTGGGTTAAACTAAATGCCAGCTGAACGGGAGAGAATCTTTAGGGATTATATACCAGTAAAATACTAATAAAAAAACATAGTATTTATGTCTATTTTCAAATTGTTTTATGAGGTAAGCAGTGCAAATAACATCAGTCCTGTTCACAAATGCAACCTGGGGGAAGGGAAGGATATATTGGAGGGAGAGGAATGCAGGCATGAAGTTAAATGAGCAGCACCAGCAAAAATTTACATACCGGTTAGCAACAACAAAATGTACACAAGAAGTTTGTATTACGATACATGGCAAAAAAACACAACAGTTAAGTAGGGCGATCACAAGAGGAAATAAAATGCTGCTTAATTTTCAGTTTAGATACATGGAAAGTGGGGAGCTGAGTTAAGCTGGGGGCCAGAGAGTTCTAATGTTTGGGGAGCCAGAGAGTAATGGCACAGGGGTGAGGTCCTGGGGGACAGCCCACCAGTGCAGTAGGTCATTGGGGTGAGGTAGTATAGTAAGGGGAAATTCGATGGATCTTTGGTCTCCTTCTGCCGTCAAATTCTGTGTAACTTCTGTGTTTAGATTGCCCTGATTTCCTTTTCTTCTGAGGGATAAGCAGCCTCTTATCTGGCTCCGACTGTAAAAGGTAGACAGGATTAGTGGCCAGGGTATAAAGGTTACTGACGTACGCAGGGAGTTTGTTAGCCCAGAATTTAGTACCTAAGATGGCAGTATGACTAGCACGTGTGAGGTCTAGACTAGCCCACCCCGGGTGTAGACACATTATGCAGTGGTCCATGCAGGGAACACAGTTCAGGGCAAACCTACAAAGTGCATTAGAGGCAGTCAAGTTTAGAGAGGGTCCCTTTGGGGGCAGCCCCATACAGGACATCACCACAATAGTCCAAGGATGGATATTTGCTCAACGATATGTTTTCATATACACAGGGCTCATCTTCCAACTCTTGACCATCCTGCAAACCCTGAATTGCACTGCCTTCTCCTTCTATCCCTAACAATTTTCATCTCTCCCCTGTCACTGCCCAGGAGGTGCTCTGTGCCCTCCTATCCCTAAACCCACGTAAATCCAGCCCTGGTGGACTTGACCTTCTCCTCCTTCAAATCTCAGCCCCAGCTATTGCTCATCCTCTGTCCCATCTGCTCAACCTCTTTTTCACCCTTGGCTCTGCAGGCCTGGAAATTGGCACAAATGATCCCCCTCCATAAAGGTGGTGACTGCTCCCTACCAGGTAATTACTGCCCCATCTCCCTCCTTCCTGTCTAAGCCAAGCAGCAAGAATCCCTTGTCCTTACAAGATTCACTGACTTCCTCACCTCCTCAAACTTCCTTCCCCCATATCAATTGGGTTTTAGAAAGAGCCACTCAGCTGTCTCCTCACTGCTCTGAGTTACGGACGCCATCCTTACTAGCATGGACCTCATCACCTCAGCTATTTTCATAGACCTAGCTAAGGCCTTCGATTTCGTCTCACATCCTCTCCTTCTCTCCAAACTTGAACTCGCTGGAATCTTCCCCCTCCATCAAATGGCTTCCCTCATACCTCATGGGTCACTCCCAAAGTGTCCATGCAGGAGACTCACACCCCCCCCATCCTAGCAGGTGTACTGCAAGGCTCTATCCTTGATCCCATCCTCTTTTCCATCTTTCTCAATGATCTCCCTCTCGTGTGCTCTAAATCCCACGTTCACCTTTATCCTGATGACACCAACTCTATACTTCTGGCCCATCAGCATCTGAGGTGTCCTGTCAGATACAATCCAGTTTCACTTGCGTCCTAAATTGGTTTCAGGCAAACCAACTAAAAGTAAATACTTCCAAAATGGTCTCCATGAACTTAAGCACCCCCAAAAACTAGCAAAACTCCCCAACCCTCCCTCTTTCTCCACTCTTGATGGCACCATATTGGACATAGTCCCAGCTTACAAATACCTGGGCACCTGACTTGACAGCCGCTTGGACTTCTCTACCCATATAAACTTCATGCATTCCAAACTCCGCCCCAAACTTGGTGTACTCTACAGAAATAGACACTCTCTCCCTCCCACTTTGCTGGATACTCTTCACCAAGATAATCCTACCACTCTTTGACTACGCCGACGTTGTGTACAGGTCGGCTTCCGCATCCACCGTCTCCAGATAGGATGTCCCTTTCACCACTTTCTGTCGGTTCACTTTAAATGCCCCGGCCAGAACTCATCACTGCACCCTCTACTCCTCTCTGTCTCTCCCTTCCCTTATCTCCTGTTGAAACCAACACACCTCCTTAATCGCAGTCAAATATTGGTTCGGCTCACTCACTCCGTCACTCGCCTCCCTCCTCTCCCCTCCACCAACACTTCCTACTGCCTCTGCACACATGACACTTGCTCCTTCGCCCTCTTCTGACCTCACTGTAACTCTGCTTTCCTCCTTCCGCTTCCATACTTTCTGGAACTCCCACTACTCGTCGCTCCGAATACTACCATTGCTAAACCTATTCAAGCATACCCTCTATCACTCCCCGCCGCCACCATGCTCGTGTCTCTAGTCTGACTGACCCTCTACTGGAGTCCTCTGCCTCCAAAGGCCAAATCTCTCTTGGTGTGGTGTCCATCCTCACCTGCACTTAATTCATTTTTCCAGGGTGCACATCTAACTACCGCCCCATAGCTTGTACATTGCTTGAGCCTCCCCCATATTGCTACTCATTATGGTTGTGTTGTTATACCTGTTCCCTGCCTACCATTCCCTGTGTGACACTCTGTACCCATGTACTTGCCTTAGCCCATTGTAATTGTTGTTGCCTGTTTGATAATATGTGCTTATGTATTTATTTGCCTCTGTATCATTGTAACCTGCCTTGCACTATGTAACTATGTAACCTTGCTTCCTCTACCCCCCTTCCCCGGATCGAACCTGGAAACGAGCCTTGGCTTAGTGTGCCTCTACCGGTTACAAACTTTTTAAATAAATAAAAACATTAAGATAAATAAACAGAGAGGGACTTCCCTGTAGCCTGTATAGAGTGCTTAACTTGGCAAAATACCTGGTAAGAATTGAGTTAATATCTGTAGCATAGTTCAGTTCCTGATTGACTGACTAATGGGTCAAAATATCTATATTAAAATACATTGTCTAACAGAACATTATCAGATGATATAATGCGTAGAGGGTCAGTATCAGTGTTTGGAGCCAAGTAGCAATAGTTCTGTGTGTGTGGAGAATGTCAGGGGTAATCAGGTTAGAAAGGTCAATGGGTCTGGTGAGGAGTGCAGGCAGAAGGGAGTTTTGGGGGAATATAATTAAGTATCAGATTATTATTATATGGAAGGACTGCTGAAAGAGGGCAGGCAGAATGGAGTATGTGGGCAATATAAGTAGTTACCAGGTTAGTAATGTACTTTGGGGCTGGTGAGTGTATCATGTTGAGGGAATAGTGCGGGGGAGGACAGAACCTCCTGCATGGTGTGAAGCACCTCCAAAAACACTTGCTTTCCCAGATGGCACACGTCGTATAGCCCATTATGCCGCTGCTGTAATGCCATTCGACACAGTTCGTGGTTTCATGGCATGGTGGAACCGCTGGTGAGAAGGGTGGACTGAAGGGATTATGGGGAAGATAAGTAGTTGTCAGATTAGTGAAGTACTCAAGGGACTGGGGAAGAGTGCGGGCAGAAGGGAATATGTGGGAGTGTAAGTAATTAACAAATTAGTCATGTACGCGGGAGGGGCTGGTGAGTGGGGCAGACAGAAGGGAATATGGGGGAATATAAGTAGTTATCAGATAAGCAATATACTCAGGAGGGTCTGGTGCATACCTCTCAACTGTCCCGATTTTTTTTTTTTTTTTTTTTTGGGATTTCCCAAATTTGCCCATGCTGTCCCCGCT
This sequence comes from Neoceratodus forsteri, assembly GCA_016271365.2. NCBI lineage: Eukaryota > Metazoa > Chordata > Ceratodontiformes > Ceratodontidae > Neoceratodus > Neoceratodus forsteri. The sequence continues at coordinate 59,766,177 of CM028131.1, forward strand.
GTCTCCAGTAGCCTGCAGCTGGTATTGAATTCACAGCACACTGTTGGAGCATGCCACTGTGTTCAGTCAGAAACCTAAAGCAACTTCCTGGCTGGTAACACCTATTGGCATCTGACGTAATACACCCACTCCAGCTGCCAATCAGTGTGCAAATGGAGACGTCGAGGGGTCACACTGATGCACTAAATTTAAAACAAATGCCCCTCAGCTATCCATGTACTGTTAGCCTGTTCTGCTGACCCCCCCCTTCCAAAGTTTAAACATGGCTAGTAATTAACTGCAGGTCCCCCATCAGGTCAGTCTCTAAAAATGTAAAAAGAGAGAACCTCCAGGGACAAAACCTTATCATCCTGCGACGATGCTTCCATAGCACCAGTGAGAGTTTGCAGCCTGAGTCTGGGACGACCGACAGAGAGACTTCACTGCTCAACCTGACCAGACCAAAAAACGGCAAGCGTGCAGCACCTCTTCAGGCTCCAAAGACCTTGCCTTGCTCTCTGTCTCGATCCAGGGCACCAGTTTTTTTTTTTTTTTTTTTAATATTTCTGTTTATCCCCTCCTTCTCCCTGCCAATCCTGCTTCAGGAGATCCTCGGAGTCTACCCCTGCAAGTCACCTTACCTTGATCCGACACTGGTCCCCCATGGAGCCACGGTTTGCCCCCTGGGCAAGGACGAGCTGGGGCCCCTACACCCTGATAATCAGCCTTTCGTCTGTCCCAGGTGGCCAGGCAGGTGGATGCAGATGAGGGCTAGCTCCAGGAACTCCGTCTCCCCCGGACTGACAGGCATTTTCTCTTGTTTCTCTGGGTGTCGCGAGTCCCCTGACGTCTTGATGTGAACGCCGATGTCTGCAACACCCTACCCCTCCGACATAAGCCTCTGGTGCCCACTGAGTCCCAGACCTCCATCCAGGGCCAGCCAAGCACCAGAGGCGCTGTCATCCTGCTGCTCCCCCAGCCTCCGCCAGGGGTCAGTAGACGCAAGCCGTTTCCTCACCCTCCCCTTGGAGAAGGCGAGCTGTCGTGGGACGCTTCAGCCTCTCCTCCCGGTCGGCCCTCCCATGACCCGGGCTTGTTCCTGAACCCGGGTCGCTGGCGTTGCAGACAGAAATCCAACTGCTGCACCGGCGGGCCAGTGAGGGTGCCAGTTTTTAGTTAAACTTGTAAAACTAAAACATTTTTTTTCTGTTGGAGCCTGGCCCTGGCAGCAAGCAAAGCAGCTTGAATTGAGCGAGCCTCGAAGACTGACCCTGGCAGTGGCCCCCGTTTACAGACCTATGTGTGGCAACAACTTTATTGAGGTGAGGTCAGGCTAGCTGACATGATCAGATAATTTTTTTTTGCAGGTTTGTTATTTGATGTAATAGGAGCTTACTAGCCGAACAGCATCATTTTGTTAAGTCGTTCATACCTGCAATTTCAGTTCCACGCATTCTTACCAGTGAGCACACTGTTATGTCAGTTCTGTCTTTGCAGGTTGCCATTTTTGCACAGCTTCGATGTTATAAGAGCTTTTTAGCTGATTAGCATTACTTTGGTAAATTCAGGTGATTTAAAGAGGCAGGTGATAATATGAACACACGCACACACCATACTCTACAAAGCCCTCTGGAGCTGCCCCCCCCCCATCACAGCCCCCACCTCTCACTCTCTGCGGTTGGTTTCCCCCTTGTTTCACTGTCACCCAGGCTCTCGCCATCTGGGATAGCGTTAAACCCTATGCAGTCACTCAGTCATAGTCTTTCAACGGATTTGGAGGTTTCCAGGGGTGTGCTACCTAGGGCAACCGATTAGAAATAGCTTAGTATTCAATTACAACTGCTCAGTTTTTTTTTCTCCTATTTGTCTAATTGTCATGTAATCGCTCTTTAATGCCTAACAATCAGGCCTCTGTAACCACTGAATATGTGTGTTGTCTTATTGTCCACCCTGAATTGGAACCTTTGTAAAAGAGCTCACGCTCAAAGGTCTTTCCGAAATACTAATTAAACAATTTAAATCCAGTACTTGTAAAAAAAAAAAAAAAATTTGATTTATCTGACACAACACACAATAAGTGACATAGTGATGCTAATTTACTTAATGAAAAAAAAAACTACTAGTATGTCGCAAAAATATAGAAATGTAAGCCTGCACACAGAATCGGCACTGAAAAAATGCATAACAGTAACAATTCACTGAACTAGAAAAACAGGTGCGGATAATTTACAAGATGACGCTGATCCGCTGAAAAGGTCACATTGCATCAGAATAAAGCCAACCTGCATTTTAATTCAAAAGCAGAACTGTCACTGAAATTTGCATGGTGCTTAACAATACATGGAGCTTAAAATGCAAATATAAATAATTTTACAAAATAATGCTAATCAGCTGAAAAGCTCCCATTACATCAGATACATGTAAGCCTGCAGATACAGAACCGACAGTATACAATATGCACTAATGACAATTAGCAAAGCTAAAAAAGTGGACACACTCATAATATACGGAACTTGAGATGCAGGCATAAATGACTAAAAGGAGGTGGAAGGTGAGCACTTTTGCTTCCTGACAAATCATGCCTGTGCCAGACCTTGAGGTGTTTTTGTGGCTGAGTCAGCTGCATTTTCACTCCATTGGCACAATAAAATTCTTTAAGCATTTTTTTAAGGCTTTGAGTGCGGGTTTCTTTCTTTTTTTCTGAGGCCAAGCTGGCTGACTTGATCTGATAATTTTTTTTATGACTATTGCCTTGGCTTAAAATAGTGTTTTAACCTGGGTGCTGCTGCCCATCCTGCTAAGGTGTTGTCTTGCTCACTCTTGTTACTGTTGTGACAGTATATTATAGTGTATGGTAGAATGTTGTTATGGATAGAAATCCATAACTAGAATGGAGTTGTTATTCTGCAGTAGCTATGTCATCACAGCTGTTATGCTGCACTAGCTATGTCACTACTGCAGCATAACAACTTGGAAAGCTGCCACATAGTTGCTTTCCTCAATCCAATTAAGCTGGAAGTTGCTGTTTTTTTTTTTTAAACTTGAACTTGCTGAAACATCTGCAGCACACTGTCAGTTTAAAAAAATAAAATAAAATAACATTTCTATTCTCTGTTGTCTTCTCCAGCTGGTTTTGTGTGATTTTTCTATGCTGCGACTGCCCATACACTATAAACGATTGTGTATGAGCAGTCATACACAAACAAGGATATTCTTGTATCTCGAGGTTCCCTTGATAACAGAGCACCTCTCGAGCTGCGCTCTCGAGGTCATCTGTTACCAAGGAAACCTCTCGATACAAGAATATCCTTGTTACGTATGACTGCTCATACGCAATCCTCTATATGTGTTCAGCATTGGTGGCATATGGCCAGTCTTTAGTAGGCTTTGATTTATGCAGCGCAATATACTGCTGTGTTTGCCACCCTTAGCCTAGGGCAGGTTTTGGTGTTTAAAACAGAAATAAGTTTGTTTTATTATGTAATAAAAATTGTAGATTGCAAACTCGGAAACTGCTGTCTGCGCTGTTATGGTTAGTTGGCTCTGTTACTACCATTTGTATGAATTTAATTTGGTGTGTTGATGGTGGACTAGAGATCAACATATAGGTATGCTACAATAGTTATGTTACTTAGGTTATTGTGTTTCAGTTTTTATAGAATTGTAAATAGCCAAAAATAAAGTTTCCCAAGAATTATGTCATGTTATGTGTCTCATTGTGTTCTTTACTACATTATGAAATATTCAAGAAGTCTATTGATTTAGCTGCCCTGGTGGCGCTGAGGATTGAGGCGCTGGACGCCACACCTCGCGCCACGCCGGCGGCCCGGGTTCTGGAACAAGCACGGGTCGTCGGGGGTCGGCAGGGGAGGGAGAGGATTGAGCGTCCGAGGACAGCTCTCCTCTCCGGGAGGGTGGGGTGTTGACTGCACTTGTCTGGCCTCTGTGGAAGCCGGAGGCACAACAGGCACACGAGCACACAAAAGAGGGTTGAGAGTGAGGACGTCGGCGGGGACGCCTTGACGTCTGGGCATAGCCACTCCCTCAGAACAAGGGAAAAACACACACCGGAGCGCCGGGTATGGACCCTCATTACTGCTGCCTACCTGACCGCTGGAGGGACCCGACGAAAGTTGATTGATCGGGGTGTACGGGCCCCACCTTGTACCTGCCTGGGGGACATAGCCACGTCTCCATGGGGTCCACCGGGGGTTTCAGGTAAGGCAAGCAGTGGGGTTTTACCCTTAGCGATTCCCAACAGAGCGGGGCTCCGGTGTAGGGAAGGAGAGAGATAAACTACAATTTCAAAAAAAAAAAAAAAAAAAGTCGTCTATTGATTTCTTGCATTTACATAGATACAGCGATTGCGGTGCTGTGCTATACGGCAAATAACAAATGGTATCCCTGATTTTGAGCATTTGTCCCTGAATATAATGGGTGGTGTCCCTCATTTCATGCCTGGCAGGATGACAGGTATGGTCTGGTGAAGGAGAGGTGGTGGAAAGAAAGGAGTATGCGACGAATATATGTCATCATCAGATTAGTAATGTACTTAGTCTGGTGATGGGAGGCAGGCAGTAGCAGTCATATTTCATTTGATGAGGTGGACTTCCAGGGTGCTAAAAATTAAAAGGTCATTACAGAAGGGAAAAGAGGGAGGAACAGAGCAACATATACCAAAAGCACTGTGTAAACAGTGCCACATGAAAAAAATAATTAACTACCATTGAAATGCATAAGAGCGTAATTATCTTGTAACTAAAACTGAGTCAATATTACAGAGTCCAGAAGGACAGGGTCAAAAGATGAAGCTCGGCTTGTGTTTTAAGCCAGTTGTGAAGGATGAAAGTCAGATGTCTAAAGGCAACAAATTCCACAGGACAGGCTGTCTCCGTGAAACCTTGGTCTCTAGCCAACTGCAAATGCAGTCGTCCCCATCCTGTGGATTGTGCCGCTCTGGCAGAGGTGTGAGAAGAATTGAATATCTTGCAGAAGTACTGGTGGACAAACTCATTCAGGGCCTTTAAATGCAAGTGAAAACATAGAAGTGGCGAATTTATGTCGCCAGTTAAGGACTGCTTGACCTACCAAGTCTGCCCATTTTTAACTACCTTCCGTATAATCACAGAGCCTATTTGATCTGCGGTTATTTCTCCTCCCTTTCCTTTTCACTAGAATTCCCTTATTCCTGTCCCATGCATTATTGAACCCCACCACCTTGGCTGGAAGGCTCTTCCATGAATAAGTAAGTAAGTAAAAAAAAAAAAGTAAGTAAAATTTATTTTTCAAGCGCCTTTCAAATGCCAAGGCGCTGTACAATAAGGTAAACATTCAGTATACAAATAACAATAAAATTCTAAAAACCATCAGAAAAAGCCTGACAAAACAAATATGTTTTAAGCTCTGATTTAAAACCTGAGATGGTCTGGCATTCCCTCAACCCCGACGAGGTAGAGAATTCCACAGGGTAGGGGCAGCATGAGAGAAAGCACGTGCCCCAGATGTTTTTAACCGAACCCTGGGAAGTTCTAGCAATCCCTCGTCAGCGGATCGGAGTGAGCAGGAGGGGCAGTAGGGAGTAAGCTATTGCAGGTAACGGGGTCCCTGTTCGTGTAGGGCTTTATAGGTCTGTAAACCAACCTTAAAGGTGATCCGCCACTCTTTCTGTGAAGAAGTACTTCCTCACATCTGTCCTGAATCTGTCTACCCTCCAGCGTCACAACATGTCCCCTTGTTCTTGAGCGCCTTTGTTTCTTAAAAATACTTTCCTCCTGTCCCTTGTCTACCCCCATGAGGTACTTAAATGCTCTATCATATCCTCCCTCCTCTCTTCCAGGGTGTACATATAGAGTTCCTTTAGTCTCTTCTTTTAGAGCTTTTGATGCAGACACCGTGGCAGTTTGGTTGCCCTTCTCTGGACTGCCTCCATGCTGTCTGTATCCTTTCAGAGATGTGGCCTCCAGAACTGTGTACAGTATTCTAGGTGAGGTCTAACCCACGATCTATACAGAGGCAGCACCTCCTCCCTCCTGCTGCTGGTGATATCTGATACCGCTCCTTCCACACCTTAGCATCCCACTAGCCTTCCTAAGTGCTTTGTTGCAGTACCTGGCCACCGTTACATCATCAGAGATGATTACCCCCAGGACACACTCCAGCTTGTTGGTCGTTAATACCATTCCCCTGATTATATACTCTGCCCCTGGGTTTCCATACCCAGATTCATTATTTTGTACTTTTACACATTGAAACCCAGTTGCCATACCCTTGACCACACTTGGAGTTTTCTCAGGTCTCTGCTCATTCCCCCCTTCCCCCCGGATGTCCACTCCAGTGCAGATTTTGATGTCCTCTACAAAGAGGCAGACTTTCCCCTCTGGCTTCCCTGCAATGTCACTTGTAAGGACATTAAAGAGGACTTGTCCCAGCACTGATCCCTAAGGCATCCCAATGGTCACCCTCCCTTCCTCAGAGTGAATTATGTTTACCACCACCCTTTACTGCCTGTCCCCTGACCAATTTCTTACCCAGTTTGCCACCTTTGGACCCCTTTCTAAGCTATCAGCTTGCTTAATAGTCTCCTGTGTGGAACGATGTTGAATGCCTTACTAAAATCTAGGTAGTCTGCACCTACCGCTTCATCCTGATCCAGTTTCTTGGTTACCTAATCAAAGAAGTCTATCAGATTTGTTTGACTTAACCTCACACCTGTGAATCCATGCTGTCTGAGTTCTTGTAACCCATTAGATTCAAGATATTCATTGTCCTCTTCTTCAGCAGTGATTCCATTTACTTTTCCACCACTGATGTCAGGCTGACAGGCCTATAATTGCCATTCTCATCCCTGCTACCATGTTTTCCATGTAGGTTTTTTCCCCAGAGTGTGCCGCAGGCGGCTGCTCCGTCCTGTCCCTGTCTCCCTCACTTGGCAACTGTCTCCACCACCAAGCTCCCATATCCCTCATGGATTGCCCTTCTTTTCTCCCCAGTTCCCCTGCCGCAGTGTCACACAAGTGCATGTGTGTAGAGGCATGCACAGGGAACGTAACCACGGCCCCTCCCATTGTTGCCACTCTAGCTGCTGGCGCTATCTCCGGGCCTTCACCTTAGGGCAGCCAAGGGCTGAGCTGACAAACCTCCCCATGCTGGGAGAGGAGAGCTGTCCAGATGCTCAATCTCTCCCCCCCCCCCACCAGCCAACCTGCAGTGACCCAAGCTCACTCTTGATCCCGGGTCACCGGTGTGGTAAGAGTTGAGGCGTTAGGTGCCTTAGCCCTCTACACCATGGGGCTGGCTCTCCTGCTACCACGTTTGTGAAATAGGACTACATCTACCCTTCTCCAGTCCTCTGGAACCACTCCTGTTTCAAGTGAACTGTTAAATAGGACTGTAGGGTCACTATCGCTACTGACAGTTTGCTCCCATACAAAATAACTCCATAACATTACGCTCCCGAAGCAGCTCCTGATCATATTACAAGACACAGCAATCCCATCACTATCAAAGCACAAGCTTCCCCTTCCACTAAGTCTCCAATTTGTTTGAAGTTACCAGTTCAACAAAAGTCCAAGGAAGCTCCAAGTTCCTAAGCAAATAACACGAGTTCCGAGGGATTCCACTCAAAGTGCCCACTCCGATTCCCTCAGTGGCTGTTCCATTTCAGATAAAAGGATCCTGAGGCACATCAGGGCCAGGCATCAATAGTAGCAGTGCCAAGGCAGTCGCTGAGGAAAACAAAAAAGGGACAAAGAGAAGGAAACTTGGTATGCTACGCATGTTTCAGCAGCTGAATCTTTTAACATCTCTACCTTTTTAATTTTTACCTATCGGCTCTAAAAATTACAGTAAGACAGTAAAAGGTAAAAGAATCTTCCATTTCTGAAATTACAGCAGGGCAGCAAACAGCAATAATCAAACAATCAGAAGGTTTAAGCTTGGTGGAGTATTGGATTAATATAGTTTAGCAAAATATAATATACTATGCTAACAACAGATGGCACGCTTCTATTACTAGACCTACAGAATTACAGAAAGTTAAACCAAGCTTTATATCTTTTTTTTTTTGTTCTTACTTGTGCCCCTGCAGTGTAAGCTCACAGCCATCAGTCTCCAACAACAGTGGAGCAGCTCCCTGAAGCAGCGATAAACGTGAATGAATAACGTGCCGACAAACCAGTCAGCTTATAAGCCGGTACTTGGCAGCTGGTTCTGCCAAAAAAGTCATCTTTCCAGGACCTGTGTTTAAAGGGGAACACTTTTGAGTTCCTTGGAGTGCCCCAAGAAATAACTGGTGCCCAATAATGCAGTTTGTCCCCCTTTGAGGTGCTTCGTCCCTTAGCACCAGTTGAATCAGCCGTGAAAATACATGCATGTACAGAGAACAGCCCGGAGGTGTTGTAACTGGGCTGTAATAAAGACTACAGACAGGTTGGAAATGGGTTTAGGAAGGGGGGGATTGGTACAAGGATAGGGGAAGGGGGAACATTAGTAAATAAGCAGGGGAGGAGGAAGCATCACCAGAAACCAGTCAGTCTTTGCAGATACAAACTAGGCAGGGACCAACTGTTTAACTTTTACATCTTAATGCATTTGCTGTCAGCTGCTATTAGCGGCAGTGAAGTGCATGGGGGTGAAAGTGGCTGGAGCACAATGATGGGAGTGAAATGTCGTAGATCCTCAGCCAGTACCTCCCTAAATACCCTAGGAGATACCCCATCTGGTCTCATTGCTTTGTCTACTTTCAGATTAGTCAGTCTCTTTAGGATTCTCTCCTCTGAAAAGGAACTAGTGTTCACCTCCCTTTCTTCAGAGCTCTTTTGCTTCTTGATGCCCCTTCCCTTTTCATTCCACGATGAACACTGAACAAAAGTATTTGTTCAGGATGTCTGCCTTTTTCCGGTCCCTGTCTGCACAGCCACCCCCCCATCCCTTTTTAGCCTTACAGTCCCACCCCTGGTCTTCCTTTTTTTCATTTACATACCTAAACAAGATCTGGCAGAGCCACTACGACTGTGAATGCATTAACTAGATAAGGGTGTTTCATGGGCTTAAACATAAACATTTATTTATTTAAAAAATATCAGATTTACAAACCTTTGAGTCATAGACTCATTTACAAAGGCACCTCGTCGAAACGAATACAAAGACAGCACAGTTAACAAGTCAAAAAACAATGGCTCTGAGAGCAGGCAGTTATAACAATCATTCACTGGAGATACATGGGTAACAGTAGATAAACAGATTACATAGTTTAGGCACACAGGCACCACATCAAGAAGACCAAAGCAGTTCAAACAATATACAATAGCTAAAGCAAATAGACATCAGGAGTCAAAGAGAAGCCCAGAGTGTTCACATGAAGACAGTTTCATACACTAACCGAATCAAAGTACAGTACATTGTGAAAGGGCATATTTAAGCAATAAGGCACGACGGGGTGTATGTTATCATGTAATAACGTCACTCCTGGGGTGGATTGAAGCATGAGGCAAAGCCAAGTATTTATTTTTCACATATTTATTTGATCCACTGGATCAGCAATATTTGCACAAGCTGTGCCCAGTGCAGATTTTACAGCACTGGTCCTGGTCTGATGATCTGGGTTTTACCCATACCACACTGCATGTGGCTTAGTGATATACTGTACAGATGGCTGCAGAGTCTAACCCATTGAAGGTTGAAGTTTCAGAAAACCATTATGCTAAAAATATTAAGACTCACTTCCCTCCCTCACCCCCCCAGTCACAATTAATCCTCTACCAAAGTCATGCTTAAATACTGGTGCCTCTATATCCATGCCACTAAGCTTTTAATGCCAACATGCTTCTTCTGCTGCTGTGAGTTCCCCCATCTGTGAAGTCCCATTCTGCTTGTGGCAGCCCCCAAGCCAGATGATTTTCCAGGGAGCAGCTCTTTACACCATATAAACTAAAGTACTGCTAAAACCTTTATTTAAAAACATTTTGTTGAGAAATTTTTGTTTTAGTATATCTATGGTCAGGAAAAATGAATTTGTAAAAGAAACCAAAATCCCCATTTATCAGTTAATTGAATCGCAATACAGCATGTAATGAATTTTTCAGATTCTATGTGTAACCTACAGTAAGTTAAACATAAATTAGACACACAAATGCCTACCTATTTGCAAGTGAAGCAAATGTGGTTATTATCATTCAGTTGTAAACACCTGTAGTCACAGCCAGGATTCACATTGCTAGACTCTGGGTAAGTATGACAAGTTTCCTAAATACTGGTACCTTATCCAGCTGTGTTCTGCTTGGTGTGTGTGTGTGTGTTTGTTTAAACATGTAACTTTCTATACTATATCGTATAGCACTGTGAATCCTGGCTGCAGTGTTCTTTCTCTGCTGTGGCTAAGCAAGACACTGGCCTGCTGTAGGGGCTATTAGACATCAAACCAAAGAGTACTCTGTGAAGACTAACTTGGAGAAGATGCAATAAAACAAACTTGAATGGCAGCCCCAGACATCATAAAACACCCAGGGAAAATAAGAAAAAACTCCTCTCACAGCCTAGGCAGAAACAAAACACTGGGTTGAAGTGAGAACTCAGAACTGGTAGTAATACATATATTCCTGCTTTTAACATGCAGTTTTCCTTTAAGACGATTCAGTAGAATATAAACAGTAGCCCAGAACTGCCTGCCTGAGAATTAAGTTGGTATATTATTTGGAAAAGGGCAAGGCTGGGTCTCTTGTTATGCAATGTCCTGCAAAGTAGCACACTGACTGCTCTTAGGATGGTGGTGTCAAATGCTGTGAGGTGCCTAGGGGAATGTGTTATGCAGAAAGTTCCAGGAAGTGTTTAACCTATTCTACTTCTAATAGCTTTTTATGGTGTCTGTACTATCCATTTGTGCAAGTCAACTCCACTTCTCAAACTTAAAAAGAAAAATACACTTCATCACAGACTGTGTTTACGAAGTACTCTGCCCATGATTAAAATAATTTGAACCCCCTTCCCCCAAAAATGTGCCCTCACATGAACCTGCATGATTTATCTGTAAAGACAATTAAAAATGTATTTCTAAATGCATTACTAACATAATTGCTTTCAAGGTTTGAAACTACTAAAAGACAAAATATATGTGTGTGTGTGTGTGTGTGTGTGTGTGTGTGTATATATATATATATATATATATATATATATATATATATATATATATATATATATATATATATATATATATATATATATATATATATATATATATATATATATATATATATATAGAGAGAGAGAGAGATATGGATAGATAGAATATGATAAACAAATATTGTTAATCCCAAAAGCTGAACTTTGTTTTTAGTATATAAATGTCTAAGAAATACCTGAAAGCTGTCCATTTTCCTTTGTAAGCTGTAGTTTTTAGACACTTCTTAGTCTTTCCTTTTGAGACACCAGGTGAGTCTGATAATCATTTGTTCCAATGGTTTTTAAGTCAGTTTGAAGGCATTTTAAGTATCTTCTGTTCTCCTAGTCCTTAACAAAATGCAGGGACTCCACAGACTTGTTCTGTTCCTTGGTCCAGATCCCAAACTAGTGAGTCTTCTTTCAGCATGATAGATCCACCTCATGCCCCTCCCACATGAATAAAAAAAAGGTGGGATGAGCTTCTTGGGTGGAGGTGGGGTGGATCTTACTCCCCCCCCCCCCCAAAAAAAAACAATGCTGCCCTCCCACTAGTCAGGTTCCAGTTTTTGTACCACCTATTTAAGAAAGAAAATAGTACCCTGCAACCATTGACTAACATGAAAGAGTATTTATTTGAGGGTAGAAAACATCTCTTGGAGGAGGGTAAGGTGGAGGAGACTATTTACACCTTCAGTCAGTTCCACGGACAGAAAACATGACATCACTCCTTTTGTAGATGCACTACTCCTGTTGGCTCTGCCTACAGTCGTAAAAATGTCTTGTTTCCTTACCGCTTGGGCTATTCTCTCTTCAGTTGGTACCTTCAAACTCCTTACTGCTTTCCTTGCTTCTTTCTGTTTCCCCTGAAATACCTCCCTAACCTCCTACATCTGTATCTCCTTATGTCTTCTGAATGTTGTCCTTTTAGCTTTTACCTTTTCAGCCACAGCTTTTGAGAACCACAGCAGTCACTCTCTTTCCTCTTACTTTTACTCAGTTGTTTTGATGCAGAGGTTTGTTGCTTTCACTTTGCCCCCTTTTATCTTCATTCACTGTTCCTCCACCCCACCCACTTCATTCCCCCTGCCAGTTCTTTCCTGAGGCATTCACCCGTCTTTATAAAATCTGCCTTCATGAAGTCCAGAACTTCGCTCTTGAAAGGTTCGATTCCACAGCGGTCCTTATATTGAACCACGCTGTTCGATTGTCACAGGTCCCCAGGTGGCCTCCAATCTTGATGTCTGCAACACTGTCCTTGTTAGTGAGTACCAGGTCCAGTACTGCCCCATCCTGAGTGGGTTCACTGACTAGTTGCCTGAGGAACACCCCCTGCAGGGAGTCCAGGATGTCCCTGCTTCTAATTGAAGCCACAGCTGGGAGGTTACAATCTACATCTGGCAGATTGAAGTCCCCCCACCAGCAGCATCTCCCCCTTTTCTGCCATCTTGCCAGTGGCTTCTAACAGTGCCTTATCTAATCTCTCCCCCTGTGCTGTAGTGGCTGGTAAATCACACCTGGGTGAACAGTGGCTCCTTTTCCTTTCTCCAGGGTGATCCACAGTACCTCTTCCCCCTGTATCTCTGTCACTTTTATGCTTTCCTTCACGTAAAGCATCACACCCCCTCCTTTTCTTTCCACTCTGTCCTTCCTGAACAGAGTATAGCCATGTCCCAGTCATGGTTTTCAGTGCACCATGACTCAGTAATGGCCATAATATCCAGGCCGGCCTCTGTCATGATGGCTTCTGGTCCAGAATCTTATTTCCTATACTTCTAGCATTCGCACACATGGCCTTCCAGATTTTATTACTCTGATTATTACCCCTCTTTTTTCATTTTTTCCCTCCCTACTTCCCCGCCCCTTTGTTGTTAATAATCCTGTTTCCATTCCCCTTCATATCTACCTACTGCGTCCTTTGTTAATTTGCACCCTGAGGTACTTCTCTTCCCTCAGGTTCTCCATACTTCTTACTTTAGCTCGTGGATGGCGCAGTTACTGCCTCCCCGACTTTCTTCCGCCAGCCCCCTGGGCTAGTTTAAAAGCCCGTGACACATCCATGGCACTCGCGTGAGTCTCCTCAGTGAGAGTCACAGGCCTGGGACTCCGCCGGAGAGTATTTTCCTGGTTTTATGTCTTTCTCATTTTGAAGATAGCATAGAATTCTACTACATACCAAACCGTGCTAATTTGTTGAAAGAAAGAATAACCAATTTATAGTAAATACACAGTTGTCTTTTAAAAAAGGATACATTTTATGGATTCAACAGCAAAGTTAAAGATGCTAGATTGGGGCCATTTAATGTGCTTATCAAGCTTGCCAGCAGTTCTGAGCTTCTTATGTGTACATGGGGAAAATTGCCAATAGGGAAAATCTGATGCCCATGTGTCTATAGGAAACACAGATAAACAGCACGTGTAACAAAACTTGTAACATTAAAATTGTAATACTAAGTAAAACATGGGATTATATTAGTTTAAGTTATCATTATACAAAGGTGGCAAAGTCAGCAAGAGACAGCTTATACATAATAGGGTGCAAAGGTTTCTTCTGCTGGCTCTACTGCTCAGGGGCGGGGAGGGTATATAGAGAGAGAGGCCCTGGGCCTACCGAACTGCTTAATTTAAAAAAAAAAAAAAAATCAAGGGGTTGAAATTATGTCATCTAAATGTTTGGTGTATCTTAGCACACATTGATGAAGTTTTGGCTTGGAAAATTGACATTTTGGTCGAGTGAATCATAGAAACATAGAAGGTGACGGCAGATGAGGACCGTGTGGCCCACCTAGTCTGTTCCTTTTCCATACCTAATGCAATACCGCAGATCCTAGTTGACCTGCGGCTTACCCTGTCTTTCTTATTGTGAGAGTACTTATCATGGCTAAAAGTAAAATCCTGTATGAGCACGTCTGTATTGATGGGTACAGGGTTTATAGATCAGATAGAGCAAAGGGCAAAGGTGGTGGAGTCTTGATTTATGTACAGGATTGTTTTCATTTTGAACTGGTTGAAGCTGGTAAATTCAGTGGTTCTACTGATTATGTAATCTCGGAGGTGAAACTGGGGGTATATTGGATACTTCTCTTTATGTTTCCTGTGTGTATCTGCCTCTAAAAAGTACAGAGGCAGATCTGGATATATTGGATAGAATTGGTGGCAGTTCACAAAGGAAACAAAGAGCATATTATATGGGTTGATTGTAACCTGGACTGGCTGGTTTAAGAGAAAAATAACAAGGCCCACACACAGTATGTTGTCTGAAAGTAATATGGTACAGTTAATTAGTGGCTGTACCTGACCCAATGATAAGACTAAAGGTGGGTCTGTCATTGATTGGATACTAGCAAATAGGCCAAGCATGATCACTTGTGGAGGTGTTTTTTCAGACAGCATATCAGATAATTGCCCAGTGTGTGCCATTAGAAACGAGCTTTAGTCAGAGCCAGTATGGCTTCAAAATGATTTTAGTGAATGTTCATGATGTCAGGAATTAGTACAGTGTTTTGTTGTTAAAGGTTCTATATAAAATTTGTTATATTACATGTAATATGGTATACAGTGTCGTATATGAAAGAGACATTAGCAGTCTGTTACTAATGTGACCCATCCTCAGGATACGAGGAGGCTCATAAAGTTACAACTGGCAATAAAGTTAATAAAAAGTGTAACATCAAACCTGGTATTAACTAAACACAAGGCATATTTTCAACAGTTGGTTAGTACATGTATTTATTAAAACAGCTTTACATATAAACCACAATATCAGGAAATATAAATTTATATAGAAGTCCATTTTGCACATGTTGGGGTGAAGCACTGAGGATATAAAATGTTCAGGTGTTCATATATATTCCTTCCCTGGAGAGACATTTTCTCTAGCACTGTGGATCCAGTGAACTCTGCAACACAAAATACAAATGTCAGTCATGTATTGTAAGAAACAATAAAAAGCAGGACATTATTATATCAGATGCTCCTTTAGTCATAATACAAAAAAAGACGCTAAAAAGAGCTGGCACCAGGCTGCAGCTGTAAATATATTTATTTTGCACTAAAGTGCATCACAAAAACCCTGTGCAAACAGAGGTTTGTTTGTGATACACTTCAGTGTGAAATAAATATATTACAGTTACAGCTTCGAGATACCTATTTAGCTCTGTTGAAATTGTGGTTGTACTGAGCACAGGCTTTTGAGTAGTGGAGCGGACTTTCTTGCTGTTGATAATACAATAAAGAAGCACTTCTGTTGCAAAGTATGCCATCTTCATATAGTGGAAATAAAGATTGTCTATAGAAATATACAGAAAGTGCAAAAGTTCAAAGCAGTCATTCACACCTGAGCTATAGCGAGCCCCCCAGTATATAGATCCATTATGCCTGAGCATCTGATATAATGATGTCCTACTTTTTATCTTTTCTTTTTTTTTTTTTAAGAATAGATTACTGACATTTGGAATCATTTCACTGCAGAGTTCACTGGTTCCATAGTCCTAAAGAAAATGTCTCCCAAAAGAAGAGAGATGAAAATGAATACCTGTACATTTTATATCCTCAGTACTTCACCCCAACATTCATAAAATTGACTTCTATATAAATGTATATGTCCTGATATTGTAGTTTAAATGTAAAGCTTTTTTCTATAAGAAAATCCTGCCATACGAGGAGAGACTAAAGTAGCTTAATATGTATACCCTTGAGGAAAGGGGGGGGGGGCATGATAGGAAACTGTTAAGTGCCTCAGTGGAATCAACAAAGTCCAAGAGGGTAGCATCTTTCAGAAAAAGAGGTGTGCAAGAACAAAGGGACACAAGTTGAAGATGGAGGGGGGCGGTTCAGGGGCAGTGTGAGGAAGTATTTTTTCACAGAGAGTATGGTGGACGCATGGAACAGCCTTCCTGAGGAAGTTGTGGGGTCTAAAACTGTGGGAGAATTTAAGAATACATGGGACAGACATAAGGCAATTTTTGTGGGGGTTAGGAAGAAATAGGCTGTTGGTTAACTAGGATCTGCAGCTTATCCTGTACCGTAGGGAAATGGGAAGACTAGGTGGGCCAAGCGGTCCTTATCTGCCGTCAAAGTCTATGTTTCTGATTTGCTTGCACTAACCAACTGTGAAAATATGCCTTGTGGGTAATTTATACCAGGTTTGATATTATACTTTTCATTACCTTAATTGCCAGTTGTAATTTTATAAGTGCATCCTCGTATCCTGAGGATGTGTCACATTCGTTGTTTTAATTTTTAATTTGTACACATCACTGGTGGTGATTAATATAAGGATATTTCTGCATTAAGTTACTAATTCTGATGAAGCTCTGCTTCTGGAGTGAAACGTTGTTTTCCCCCAATCTGGCATAGCATTGCTCCCTGCTATTCATTGCACTACTGCACTTTTGTTGTTTTGAGTATTCATTCTATGAATTCACGTATTCTTTTTTTTTTTTTTTTTATGAAGCTGGTTAAAGTCTTACTGCTGACTATGGAATAATGCTGCTTTTTATATGATGTACGAGTGGGAGTAGCAAGTACACAAAAGTGCAATAATACAATGAATAGCAGGGATCAATGCTACAATAGATTTGTGCAAAAAAGAACTAACATTTCTTTCTAAAACATCACTGAAGTTGGGCTCTTAGTGTGTGGTTACTTTTTTTCATTGACTCTTGGACCTGGGGGCTGGGAACCTGGTGTCACAATGGGGGGTTGGTAGTACCAGGGTTAGGGTATAGAAACATAGACTTTGACGGCAGATAAGGGCCACTTGGCCCACTCAGTCTGCCCATTTCCCTTCCTATTGGATAAGCTGCAGATTCTAGTTAACCAACAACCTACTTCCTGCAACCCTCCACTACAATTGCCTTATGTCTGTCCCATGCATGTTTGAATTCCCCCACTGTTTTAGACCCAACAACCTCCCCAGGAAGGCAGTTCCATGCATCCACCACTCTCTCCGTGAAAACAATTTCCTCACATTATCCCTGAGCTGTCCCCCCTCTATCTTTAAATTGTGCCCCCTTGTTCTTACACATCTCTTTTTCTGAAAGATGCTACCCTCCTGGACTTTGTTGATTCCCTTGAGGTACTTAAAAGTTTCTATCATGTCCCCCCTGTCCCTCCTTTCATCAAGGGTATGCATATTAAGCTCTCTCAGTCCCTCTTCATATGGTTTCTGATGCAGACCCTGCACCATTTTAGTTGCCCTCCTCTGGACTGCTTCCATCCTGTCTATGTCCTTGCATAGATGGGGTCTCCAAAACTGCACACAGTATATTCCAGATGGGGTCTCACCAACTGTCTGTACAGACGGATAACCACTTCCCTTTTTCTACTTGTAATGCCCCGTCCTATGCATCCCAGTATCCCTCTGGCTCTCCTTACTGACTTCTCACATTGCTTACCCACCTTTAGGTCATCTGATATGACTACCCCAAGTCCCTTTCCATTTTTGTTGTTGTTAATACCTTCCCTGCTATTGTGTACTCTTCTCCTGGGTTTTTGTTTCCCAGGTGCATTACTTTGCACTTCTTTGCATTGAATCTAAGTTGCCATATGTCTGACCATTCCTCCAACCTCCAAGTCCTTCTCATCTTTTGTACCTTGTATCAACTCTGTTACAGATCTTTGTGTCATCTGCAAAGAGGCATACCTTTCCCTCCAGACCCTCTGCAATGTCACCTATAAAGATGTTAAAGAGGACTGGACCCAGTACTGAGCCCTGAGGTACTCCACTAGTAACCCCCCTTTCTTCGGAATGTGTTCCATTCACTATTACCTTCTCTGTCCTGTTGTGCAGCCAGTTTGCTACCCAGGCTACCACCCTGGAACCCACTCCCATGCTGGCTAATTTGATTATTAGTCTTTTGTGGGTGGACTGTGTCAAATGCCTTGCTAAAGTCTAGGTAGGCCATATCCACAGCCCCTTCCTGGTCTATTACTTTGGTCACCCAGTCAAAGAAATCAATTGGATTCATCTGACATGACCTTCCTGCTGTAAATCCATGCTGCTTTGGGTCCTATGCCCTACTGGCCTCTAGGTACTCAACAGTTCTTTCTTTCAGAAGTGATTCCATCATTTTCCCTACCACTGAGGTCAAACGTACAGGTCTGTAGTTTCCTGCTTCTGCCTTGCTCCCACTTTTGTGAAGGGGAATCACATCTGCCCTCCTCCAGTCCTCAGGTACCATCCCATCCTCCCATGATTTGTTAAAAAGTGTGGTCAGTGGTGTCACTAGGTCCTCCCTTAGTTCTTTTAGGATTCTGGGGTGAATCCCATCAGGCCCCATTGCTTTGTCCACCTTGAGTTTTAGGAGTTCTTTCAGGACTCTTTCTTCTGTAAATGGACTGGTGTCAACCCCCCTACCCAGAGTGCTTCTATTGTCTGGTTTAGGTAACTCCTCCTCATCTTCTTTTGTGAATACTGAGCAAAAGTATTCATTCAGTATCTCTGCCTTTTCACTGTCTCCCTCTGCCCACCTCCCCTCTCCTTTATTAATCTTCACTATTCCTCCCTTAACCTTTCTATGCTCCCTAATGTACCTAGAGAAGGTTTTATCCCCCTTCTTAACTGAGTTGGCTAATTTTTCCTCGGTTTGGGCCTTTGCTATTCTGACTGCCTTCCCCACTTCTTTCTGCTTTAATTGATACAGTTCCCTGTCGTGCTCCTTCTGTGATTCCTTATACTTTTTGAATGCAGCCTTTTTCTCCTTAACCTTCCCTGCCACCTCTTTTGAGAACCATAGTGGTTTTTACTCGCTTTGTTTTCTTTATTTGTTTCACACAAAGGCTTGTTGCCTGTATGATAGCAGTTTTGATTTTTCACCATTGTTCTTCCACCCCTCCTTTTTGGCCATTTGCTAGTGCATTTCTTAGGTATTCACCCATTTTGCCAAAGTCGGCCCTTCTAAAGTCCATTATCCTTGTTTTTGTATGGCTTGTCTCCATGGTTGTGCTTACTGTGAAACACACTGTGCAGTGGTCACTTGTTCCCAGATGTCTACTGACTTACATTGCTTACTTTTTTTTATTTGATGTCTGACTCCTGGGTTGGGCACTTGGTGTCAGAATAAGGGGAGTTTGGTGGCACTAGAGTTGGGCAGCAAGTGGCTACTTATGCAGGAGGGGAAGCAGCACTTAGGTTTGGCTCCTGGTGACTGCCTAGCTATATTAATAGTGGCAGCTTCAGGTTTTCAAACAGAAGTAATTTTCATATGCCTCTGACTACTCTGTGTTTGTGTCACAGATCCCCCAACCATGCCTTAACCAGCATGCCTCTTACACCTGGCTGCCACAAACCCTCACCTGTGTTTGCCCCTCACCATTTCCTGTGCCCACACCCAGCCCTCTCAATGAAAGTGGCATGCCCTGGACTCCTGGATAGTTGAAGCACAGTCATCAGTCCCCTGCATCAAGCCGAGGCTGACTGCTCAAACCCCAGGTGAAATGTGGGTCTGGTTTTATAAACATTTTAATCCACTCAAATCCCTGTATCAGGAGGGATTAACTTTTCTTCAGTTAATTAAAATAAGTCTGTTTTGGAATGCAGATACCTTCTGAGACTTACAATATCTCTTGTTAAACAGTGAGGGATTGGATGTGATGGACCTAGAGTCCTTTGCAACATTAATTTACTATGTTACAGTGTGGAGTTGGACATGATGAAGCTAGAGTCCCTTGAGACATTAAATTACTATGTTACAATGAGGGGCTGGACATGATGGACCCAGAGTCCCTTACAAGAATTAAATTACTATCTTACAGCGAGGGGTTGGACTTGATGGACCTAGAGTCCCTGATGACCTTAAATTACTATGTTATAGTGAGGGGTTGGACATGATGGACCTAGAGTCCCTTACAACATTAAATTACTATGTTACAGTGAGGAGTGAACATGATTGCCCACACCTCAAAAAGGATATTAACCTGCTGGCGAAGGTTCAGATGAGGGCTACAAAGATGATAGCTGGTCAGCATGGTAAGGCATACGAGGAGAGGTTAAGGGCACTGAACATGCACTCCCTGGAGGACGAGAGAGAGAGCGGGGGGACATGATTGGGACCTTTAAGTACTTGAAAGGGATACATAAGGTTGATAAGGAG
Organism: Neoceratodus forsteri; assembly: GCA_016271365.2. NCBI lineage: Eukaryota > Metazoa > Chordata > Ceratodontiformes > Ceratodontidae > Neoceratodus > Neoceratodus forsteri. The sequence goes on from CM028131.1 coordinate 59,786,402, forward strand.
AGTCTATTTAAGCTGAGTGGCAACCATAACACGAGGGGGCACAGTCTTAAGCTGGAGGGTGGAAGGTTTAGGAGGGAGGTCAGGAAGCACTTCACAGAGAGGGTGGTGGACACTGGGAATGCGCTGCCAGAAACGTAATCTCGTTGAAGACAGTGGGCAGCTTTAAGAGAGACTGGGACAGGTATAAGGGGAGGGTAAGGGTCATGGGTAGGGAGAATGGGAGGAGTGTGGAAAGGGGGCAGGGACAGTAGCTCAAGCTGTGGACCCTGCAACACGAGCAGACTTGATAGACCAAATGGCCTTCTTCTGCTGGCTTCTTCGTATGTTCGTATGATTGACCCAGAATCCCTTACAGCGTTAAAGAGCTACTGATGCCTCAAGAAAAACTTTGAAAAACATAATACTTGGACACAATGCAGCTTATATTTCTTATTAACTCTGTAGTTCTTACCCCCATTATTTATTGCTGAGGTTATATGCTTGAAAACAGAATTGTTGTTCATTGAGGGTTCATCAGCTCCCTATTGCTTCTTCCCAACCTGATGTCATAATGCTCTGATTGTGACATCAGTTATTCCCATGGCAACAGGCTGTGATGTCAGAACAGAGCATTGTGATTTCAAGTAGGGACTAAGCTAAGGAGATGAACTCCAAGGGATAAAGATCTTGTTTCTGTAGTAATTTTTTTTCAGTAATAAATAATGGAGAAGAGAAAACTATACAAGATGTATGAAATACAAGCTGAATTGTGTCTAAATATTATGTCTTCTGAAGTTTTCCCAAAGGCGTCAGCTGTTCTTTAAATTACTGTGTTACAGTAAGGGGTTGGCCTCAATGGACCTAGAGTCCCTTACAACCTTAACTTACCATGTTACAGTGAGGGGGTTGGACATCATGGACCTAGAGTCCCTTACAATATAAAATTACTATGTTACGGTGAGGGGTTGGACATGATGGACCCAGAGTCCCTTACAAAATTAAATTACTATTGTACAGTGAGGGGTTGGACATGACAGACCCAGAACCCCTTACAAGCTTTTCCAGGACCTCTGCATGCATGGAGGGGCAGCTAACTGTCTGAGGATTGTTGGGCCCTCAATATACAGACTGCTGTAGCTGTGAACCTTCATCCTAGTTAGCCTGATTGCTGTGAAGCTTGATCAAGTAGAAATAAAAAATGTAAACGTGGAGGTGGACATTGGACAGCAAAATAAAATGAGAGAGGTGAGGAATTAAAAAAAACTCTGTAAAAACACAACGCCTTTATGAGTCTGAACAGGGAAGTGCACTAAGGAACAGGCAACTGGAAAAAAATGTCAGCTTCTATGTATCTATTTAAAAGCACAAAAGAATGCTGAATATAAACTACCAGAAAATCGAGGGTTAAGAATCGAATGTAATGCAAGGTAATCTGAGAGTGGGGGGGGGGGTACGAGCGATGGAATCAATGAAAAACAAAGCCACCTAGAAAAGGCACACAGTTTCATTAGCTATGTAATTAATATAAATATCTTGTTTTAAAGTCACATTTTGCAGGAAATCAACACACATACCACAGAATCGGGTAACTATCCAGCAATAAAAAATAAGCACATAATAGGAGCATGCTCTTTGAAGACAAGATCTTGTAAGTGAGTGAGCACTTGAATGGAGCTGAAGCAGAGACTGGAATGCAGGACAGAGTGCAGCCAAAGAAGTGCCCTGGAAAGAAAATCATCTTTTCATTGTTTATGGAAGTTAGCTGTTTCAAAGCTATTTATCTTATATGCACTTAAAATGATAAATGTGTTTGTGTTACACACCGGGAGATGAGCAACTTGTTGTTCAGTGTGCCTTTCTGGTGAAACTTTTCAATAAATAAATAGGAATTACAGCAATTACTGCCTTAAGCTCTTTTAACTGGCACAATTGTTAAAGGGCTCTGGAAATAGTGCTGTCTACTGAAGCAGGGGTGTAGACACATGCACCGCTATAGTTAACAGAAAGAATAGCTGAGTAATATGAGTCCTGTCCAAACCAAACTACTCAGTGGAAGACCACACCTGTCCGACCTTTCCCCTACTCATAGCAATACGTCAGCATGGTCACTACCATGCAGCCGTAAAAAGAAGAAAGAAAATTTTATGCCTAAATTAACAATACACAAAAAGCAGATACTGTACCTTAAATATCTAAATTTATTTATTTATGTTTTTGGTAACCGGGTGAGCAAACTGCTCCAAAGGATCATTTTCAGTTGCGACCCAGGCCGTACAGTGGCTCAGACAATAGGTAAAGTTATAATACAAGAAGTACATATAATACAGTGAGTACAGTAGTATCAGAAACAGTGATACATAAACACCATATCTTAAACTAGGGGTTAAGGACATAAAAAAACAAGTTCATAACAAATAAAGTGACGATTTTCTGCTTGCAGAGAACTAGGACATACACTTATAGTAAATCAAGACATTATTCAGCCAGTTCAAGGTTTACACACCGGGAGATGAGCAACTTGCTCATCTCCCGGTGTGTAAGGTTGAGTATCCTGTTTAGCCGATCACTGGAAACAGGGGAGGTACCCAAAGACTGGAGGACAGCAGATGTAGTCCCCTTATACAAAAGTGGGAACAAAGAGGAAGCAGGGAACTACAGACCAGTCAGCCTCACCTCGGTAGTGGGGAAGATCATGGAAGCACTACTGAAGGAGAGATTGGTGGAACATCTGGTTGTCAGTGGACTACAGGACCCAAGGCAGCATGGTTTCACCAGGGGGAGGTCATGTCAAACCAACCTCATTGAATTTTTTGACTGGGTGACTAGGGAGGTGGATCAGGGGAGGGCAGTGGACATGGCCTATCTGGACTTCAGCAAGGCCTTTGACACTGTGCCACATAGAAGACTATTACACAAACTGGGGAATATGGGTGTGGGCAGGACAGTAGTGTGGTGGGTAGGTAACTGGCTGGGTGGCAGGACACAGAGGGTGGTGGTAAATGGCTGTCACTCCACAGAGGGAAGAGTGACCAGTGGGTACCACAGGGATCAGTGCTGGGACCGGTCCTATTCAACATCTTCATCAGTGACATGCGCGAGGACCTAGAAGGCAGAATTTCACTGTTTGCTGATGACACAAAGCTCTGTAACAGAGTAGACACACCAGAGGGTGTAGACAGAATGAGAAGCGACCTGCAGAAACTTGAAGAATGGTCAGGGGTTTGGCAGTTGAAATTCAATGCAAAGAAGTGCAAGATAATGCATATGGGGCACAAAAACCCTGGCACAATATATCAGTTGGGGTGAGGATATAGCATGCACCAAGCAGGAAAGGGATCTTGGGGTTATCATCTCTGATGACCTCAAGGTAGGAAACAGTGTGACAAGGCAGCAGGTAAAGCAAATAGGATGCTGGGATGTATAGGCAGGGGCATTACCAGCAGGAAAAGGGAGGTCTAATTCCATACAAGACACTAGTGAGGCCCACCTGGAGTACAGTGTACAGTTCTGGAGACCATACCTCGTAGGGACATAGATGGGGTGAGAAGGGCAACAAAGGTGGTGCATGGATTGCATCACAAGTCCTATGAAGTCAGGTTGAAGGAACTGAACATGTACTCCCTGGAGGAGAGGAGGAGAGAGAGGATATGATAGAGACATACAAGTATCTTACTGGGAGGAACAGGTGCAGGAAAACACTATTTTTAAGCGAAAAAGATGTTCCAGGACTAGAGGGCATGGGATGAAGTTGGAGGAGGACGATTCAGAGGAAACGTGAGAAAGAATTTCTTCACAGAGCGGGTGGTGGACAAGTGGAACACCCTGCCAGAGGAAGCGGTGGAGGCTGAAACAATCACGGGATTTAAGAATGCATGGGATAGACATAAAGGAATTCTGGAGGTCAGGGGTAAGGTGCAACACACTTCTAGGAAAACAAACTGAACTTACAAGCTCAAATGGGCAGACTGGGTGGGCCATAGGCCCTTATCTGCCGACACTGTCTATGTATCTATGTACAATACAGTGCATAAGGGATTACACTGTAGCAATCAACATTTTCACAGTGGAGTCAAAAACGTGTCGCTTGTTTATGTTGTAGCCAGTACTTGGAAAGTAAGGAAAATAGCACACTGGGCCCCTGTGGTGGATTTCTGGTGAGGGTGTTTCCAAGGAAGCAGGCACAGGTGGCCTGAGACATGAGACAGTCTCTTAGCTTCGATTTGAAGGACTGATGAGAGGGTAACGTATGGATAGCAGGTGGTATTCTTTTCCAGATGTAGGGGCAGAGACAGGGAAAGCCTTGCTCCCCATGACAGAAGATACACGGGGTACTACCAGGGGGGAATGGAAGAGACCCTGAGATACCGAGTTACCACCCTGTCGATGAGAAGCGAGGAGTATGGGGACATATGAGTTCCTGAGAGAGGTGTCAACTAGATAGCCCATAGCATATTCAAAACCGCCCTGCAGAGGGAGCCAGCCTAAGGACTGATATAGAGAGCAGTGATAAGTGGAGGAAGGGACCTGAAGGGCAAAGCGACAGATAGAGTTGTATCTGATATAAACGAGTGGGATTTCATAAATGTCTTAAGAAATGTTGACTGGTCTAAAATATCTGTGTATGTTGATGAAGCAGTCAGAATTTTATTAAAAGATTTGGAAATGTGGTAAATAAAAATGCCCCTTTAAAAAGGTGAAGGATTAAGAAAAATGTCAGTCCTGGGATAAACACTAATCTTCTTGCAATGATGAGGTCAAGGGATCAGTTCCGGGAAAAAAAAAAATCATATAGGCATTATTGAAAATATGGTTTTGATAGCCATCAAGAAAGTGAAACAAGACAACTGTAAAAATAAGCAGCTGGAAAGTGTAGCAAACCCAAGATCGTTCTGGAAGTTTTTTCAAGACTTCTGTAAACCAAGAATGAGGGACCGGATTGAAAACATAAAAGTAGGGGACAAAATATTTTATAATGAAATAGATATTGCCAGGGAGCTAAATTAGTTTTTTTACTAATATGCCTGGTTATATGGAGAGAATAAATGAGTTTGCCCCCAAAATTGTGATGAGGTCATTACAAATACAAGTCTAATTGTGCCTAAATTCAGTTTCGTTTTTTTTTTTTTTCCTATAGGTAATTTGTACATTTTTTTTCATTTTTTTTTCTCCCCAGTCCCGAGCACTTTTGCGCCTCCAACATGGACGCGTGTGTGTGGAGGCGGCACATCACGCCCACGGAACACCCCATCCCGTTAGTCACTCCATTCCTCGTTTAGCCTGCCACCCGGACCTCAACTGTGACTGCAGGACTACTGGGCGGGTGACCCACCCACTGGGGGAGGAGAGCCAATGCTTGATTCTGCTCCCACCCCCACTGGTACCCCGGCGACCCAAGGTTGTTCCCGAACCTGGGTTGTCAGCGTAGTGCGAGGTAAGGGGTCCAGCACCTAAGCCCTCAGCGCCACCGGGCTGACCTAAATTCAGTTTCATAAGACAAGCAAAAAAGGATGTGGTAAAACTCATGAAGGACATATATGGTAATAAGGGAACTGGGTTCGATGGACGGCGCCCAAAACCCTTCAAGCTCGGGGCACATTATATTGTAAAGAGAATAACTTTTATGATTAATATGTCATTATGTTCTAATAGTATTCCCTCATATTGGAAAACTACATTAGTTGCCCCTATTTTTAAATTGGGCGATAGAAGTGTTAATGACAAATTATAGACCTATATCAGTTCTGTCTGTGTTATCAAAACTACTAGAAAAGGTAGTATTTAGTCAGTTATCAAGTTATCTTGAAGTGAACAAGTTGTTAACCTCATAACAATATGCTTTTATGAGAAGATGCAGTCAGCAGCCTTGGTCAGGTTGATGGAAGATATTTTTAGCAGTATGGAACAAGGCTTACTGATGGGTGCTGTCTTCATTGGCTTGATCAAGGCCTTTGATCTAGTAGAGGACCATGCTGCGAGTGATTATACTGCACGTTGACTTCAGGACTGTTTATCAAACAGGGTACAAATAACTACAATAGGTACAGTTAAAGCTGAACCACAAAGGATTAGTCTGGGTGTCCCTCTTGGTTCCAAAAACTGTGTCTGTATGAAATACGTCAGCAAAAAGGTATAAGGAGACGCTAATAAAAACAAATTTAGCAGAAAGCTCCTTTTCTTATGCTGTACCTAAAGTACTAAATCAGCTAGTACAACAGGATGTTGATTTGTCTGTTAGGCCCTGTCCACACTACAAAATGTTCTGCTAGAACGTTCTCAAAAACATTACAGCCCTTATCGTTACGATGCATCCGTATTGAGGTGGTAATGGTTTTTGGAAACGTTACAAGCTAGTGCTGTTGCATCTGCATTGGGTGTAATTCTCTGTTCTAGGGACATGGATATGTTGTTCATCCACACTCATTGGCAGTATCCTTGCCGCTTTAAATCTTGCCGGAAGGTCTTCAAGCTTGCTCCTCCCACCCACCCGGGTGGTATAACTCTCGACTCGCCCATATGGCCTGAATCTTCCTTACCGCTTGAGCTCAGGTTCCCTCCTTACGCCTGCGTTTGTGACTGGTTCCTATTTCTCCGTTTATGGATTTAAAAATAATATTTTGCAAAAAGACTTCAGTCTTGATCCCTCGCGGCTGCGGTGGATAAATCGACTCCAGTTTGAGGAGATGCCCATCGGGTGAAAGATGTCTCGAGACGGATCCACACTCCACGTGTGTCTACTGCTTAGGCCTTGAGCACGACCGCGGGCTTGGAGCCTGTGCTCATCTTTCTCGGCCTACGTCCTCGAAACCGTGCTGCCCGATTACAACTGGGCCGTCGAGCGTTTCCCTCAGTTGAGGTCAGGAGGCCGGTTGGCGGTGTCAGCGGCGGGCGGCGGCTGGGCGGATCAGCTCGAGCGGATGGTCGCCCTCTCGAAGAGGAGGCGGCTGGTCGTATCTTCTCGGCCGCGGATTTATCCTGCCTCTCTGGGTTCTTCCTACACGGCTTCCTTTAAGGAGCTTTGTCTGTCCCTCTCCACTAAAGGAGAAGGCCTGCGTCTGCTGGACCTTTTTCTGGGTCAAAAAGAAGGACAAGGCTAAGTCCCTCCGTCCGGCGCTCTTGGGAGGCGGGAAGGGTCCTCTCCCGGGCCGTCGACCGTCGGCTCGGTCCGACCCGCTCGGCTCGGCCACTGGCCTCACGGTGTCCCGTCAGGTCAGTTGACGAGACTCCACTGATGAAGTCGAGTTTTTTCGACCCATTGGACGAGGCTGTAGCCTTTAGCAGCCAATTCCCCTCTCCGGTTCCCCGGAGAGTTGAGGTCACGGCAGGCTGCTGGCCTCAGTTCCGGCCCTCGGATGGACCTTCGAGCGAAGGAGTGTCGGGTTCGGCCGACACCTCCTGCACCGACCCGGAAATTCCGGGACTCTCGGGTCTCGGTCTCGGGACCTCTTCAGCGGTCCAGCCGTTCCCACCGTCATAGGGGTCTCGGTCTCGGCACTGCGATAGCGCGCGTCGCGCTGCGTCCTCGTCCTCCTCCTCGGATGAGGGGAGGCTTCGCGTAAATTACGCCGGACGGTACGGTGACCTTATGTTGCAACAGCCCTCCTGGCCGGGAATAAGCCGACTCTCGCGCCTTCCCGCCATTAAGTGCTGTCACGGGCAACGCCGACACAACCCCTCGACTTGCCGAGGCCTATACCAGGCGTTGTTCGGCCAAAACCAACTGCTCCACCGATTGCGGTGGAACCTCCGCCTCCAAGCCACCAATTGGGGCTCCGACCAAGGATTCTCGGCCGATAGGGTTTCACCCCATCGGCTGTCAGTTACCCTCACTCCCGACCGACCTCGCAGGTGAAGGGTGGCTCAGGCCAGAGGCAGCTCTTCTGAGGACTCTTCCGAGTCCGAAGATGATTCCTCCTTCTTCTCAAGCGACTGGACTTGGAGTCTTCAGGAGGTCAGCCAATGGGCGATAGCCCGTCATCGTCCTTCCTAGGACTGCTTCGACTCATCTCGGAGTCTACGGGATGGAGCTCGAACCACGTTCCAAGCGGGCCAGGTATCCCCTCACGGAGATTCTGGACCGAGGATTCTCCGGGAGGCCTTTCCGGTGGCGGAGGCCAGTGGGTCCAGCACTGGAACTTTGGCAGCGCCTGCTTCCTGCCCTGCTGCCCGGCCAGGATGGCCAGGAAGTATCACGGTCCCCGGTTCCTTGTCCGGTTTTGAACACCCCTCTGCTGAGGGGTTGGTTACCGACAGCGTTTTCGTGCGCGCGGCGCCAGGATGTGGACAAACCTCCTGACAAGGAGTCCAAGAAATTGGACTATGTCGGGCGAAAAGTCTACGCTGCGTCCTCTCTCGGCCTTCGTCAGGCCAGTTCGGCCGTCCTCATGGCACATTTTTCTCATGCCCTGTTGGGCTCCCTGGATGAGGTCATCCCTCATCTTCCCGCCGATCTGCAGACTACGGTTAAGCAGGTGCGGGACCAGGGCAGGGCAGTGGCCAAACAGCAGCTCCAGACTGCTTTGGATGTAGGGGACTCATGTGCCAGATCGGTGGCGGCCGCAGTGGCTATGCGTCGGCGGGCTTGGCTGAGGATATCCACCTTTACTTCGGATACCCAGCACAAGTTGGCGGATGTTCCCTTTTTGGGGACTGACCTCTTCGGCCCTGGGGTGGAAGGTCACCTGCAGAGGATCGAGAAGTCCAATGCCACCTTGGACTCGGTCTCTTCCGCTCAGAAGGACAAAGGCCGCAAACCACAGCCTAAGCCCTTTCGTCCTTCTTGTGCCTCGTGTGCCGCCTGCCCAGCAACGCCAGGGCAGCAGGCTCGGGCCTTGGCATCCCAAACCCAAGCCGGCTTCCTCTAACAGGAGGCAGGGAGAAGGGCCCAGGAGGTCCCTCGGCCGGTCCCTCCTCAAGCCCTGCCCAGTGACGGGCTGAGGGGTGTCGCCCCATCCCGTCACCTTACCCTGGTCCCCGTGGGGGCGGCTCCCGCACTTCCGTTCCGCCTGGTCCCTGTTACCACGGACAGGTGGGTCTTGAGGTGGTGGGAAGAGGCCTGCCTCTGAATTCGAGCAGGCACCACCCTTCAGAGCCGTCGCCTCGGGGGCTTCTGGATCCCAGCCTCACTGGCGGCTCGTCGAGCCGACATCACTCTCCTCCTCCAGAAGGAGGTGGTAAGAGAGGTGGACCCTCCTTCAGACCAGGTTTGTGTCCAGGTACTTCCTGGTTCCAGAAAGCGGACGGGGGCTGGCGCCCATTCTCAAACCTACGACCTAAGCAAGTTCCAAGGTCTCGAACCTTCAGGATGGTCACTCTGGCTCAGATAATACCATCCTTGAACGCGGCGTGTGGTTCTGCTCTCTGGACTTGCAGGACGCGCTTTTTCACGTCCCTATCCGTCTGTCTCACCAGAGATTCCTTCGCCCGACGGAAGGATCTCTTCTAAGTTCCAAGCCATGCCCTTGGCTTGTCTCCAGCTCCCAGGGTCTTCACCAAATGCATGGCAGTGGTGACAGCATTCCCTGGCGCCGAGGGGTCCGGTGTACCCTTACCTGGGCGACTGGCTGATAGCAGCTCCCTCCAGGAAGGAGGCGGAGTGGTCCAGAGATCTGGCCCTCCAGGTCTGCTCTCAACTGGGCCTCCTTATCAAGCGAGGCCAAGTCAGACTCGAGCAAGCAGGTGATTTTATTCATCGGGCGCAGCTCGAACTCTCTTCGAGCCAGAGCGCGCTCCCCTGCGGACAGGGCCGAGGTTCTTTCCTCCTTTGCCCGATCATTTCTGGTTGGGCAATTGCCGCCTGCCGGGACTTCCTGCGCCTCCTGGGTCTCATGGCGGCCTGTACCAGCGTGGTCCGTGGGCCCGCTGGAACATGCGCCCCTTCAGTGGGACTGGCCAGCCAGTGGTCACAACGCCATGTATCCTTGACCAGCTAGTGTCGGTGACACAGGATGTGGAATGCCTCCAGTGGTGGACCGCTCCAGATCATTTGCAGGAGGGCATCCTGTTCGTCTCGCCCCGAGCCGACGGTCTCTTGTCGACCGATGCCTCTCTGATGGGTTGGGTGCCCATCTGGGAACACTGGCTCATGGCCCTGGTCCTCATGGGAGTCCCGATGCATCAACCTGCTGGAGCTCCGAGCGGTCCGCCTAGCTCTCACCGCCTTTGCTCCGTTCCTCCGGGGTCAAGTGGTCCGAGTCCAGACGGACAATACCACGACCATGTACTATCTAAACCGCCAGGGCGGGACGCGCTCCATGCTTCTATGCAAGGAAGCTCTCCGCATTTGGTCACTCGTGCGCAGCCTGGAGGCGGATCTCCTAGCCATTCACGTGGCAGGAGCCTCCAACACCCTGGCCGATGCCCTGAGCCGGATAGGGGCTGCATCCCACGAGTGGTCTCTCCTGCCGGAGGTAGTACAGCATCTGTTCTCCCTTTGGGGCACACCTCAGGTGGACCTGTTTGCCTCCATGGAGAACGCAAAGCTGAGTCTGTTCCATGCCCGCCCCCCTCAGCAGGGCTCGCTGCAGGGGGATGCCTTCTCGAGGCAATGGACCCCGGGCCTCTTTTCGCCTTTTCCCCATTTCCCTTGATCCACAAGGTGCTTCTCAGGGAGGGAGGGACAAGGCGCGGGATTCTGATAGCCCCAGACTGGCCTCGCCAGTTCTGGTACCAGATCTCCTCAGTCTCAGCTCCAGGACTCAGCGGCAGCTTCCAGCTCGCCGGACCTGCTCTCAGTCAATCAGGGAAGGTGTTCCATCCGGACCTTCAATCCTGCACCTGACGGCCTGGTTCCTGAGCTGCCAGAGTTCCAGGCTTTGGGTCTTTCCGACGAGGTCCTCAATGTAGTTGAGGCGTCCCGTGGTGAGTCGACCAGAAAATGTTATGCCTTCAAATGGAAAAGGTTTTCCATTTGGTGTCAGAGCAAGGGCTTGGACCCTTCCTCCTGTTCCTTGGGAGCATCTTGGACTATTTATGGTCCCTTTCTAGTCAAGGGCTTAGGTCGACGACCCTAAGGTGTACCTGGCAGCCATCTCTGCTTACCGGGCGCTGGGCTGGAAGCAGTCGGTGGCGAGGAGAAGGTGGTCTGAGCTTTTCAAAGGCCTTGATCACATTTCCTCCAGTGCGGGAACCCCACCTCCGTGGGATCTACTGCTGGTACTGGCAAAGCTCATGGGCAAGCTATTCAACCTATGCACAGGTGTGCTCTCTCTCACCTGTCGTGGAAGACCGCTTCTTGGTGGCTATCACGTCAGCCAGAAGGATGGGAGAGCTCCAGGCGCTTCCATCGAGTCTCCTTACCTGGTCTTCCACAGGGACAAGGTTGTCCTGCGCCTCCCACCCGAAATTCCTCCGAAGGTGGTGTCGGAGTTTCACCTTAACCAGGTGTTGACTCTGCCGGTGTTCTACCCCCAATCACACCGGAGGTCGGACGATAGGCTCCATACCTGATCCAGAAGGCGCTTATTATAAGGAGCGACGGGCTGAAATTCGGGAGAGTTCGCCAGCTGTTTGTCACCACGCTGAAGCCGCATCTGGCAGACCTGCAGCCAGGACGATAAGCAGGTGGGTAACCTCCTGCATAGATCTCTGCTATAGGTTAGCGGGCATGGAGCCTCCCAGAGGGATAAGAGCTCATTCTACCCGCCATACTGCTGCAACGGTGGCTGCTTCCAGGGACGTCCCTATCCAGGAAATCTGCAGGGCTGCTACCTGGAAGTCAGCAAACACCTTCATTACCCACTACCACATCGACCTTGAGTCACGCCGGGATGCTGGTTTTGGGGCCTCGGTTCTCCAGCTCTCTTTCCCAAGTAAGTATATGGGGTGTGCGTCTTGCCTCCTCCTCCCGGAGAACTGCTAGAGTCTGCCAATGAGTGTGGATGAACAACATATCCATGTCCCTAGAAATACAGGTTACTCACCTGTAACTTGGGAGTTCTAGGAATGGTATATGTTGTTCATCCCGTTTCACTTACTCAGCTGACGCACAACCTGAGCTTTCCCAGCGGCCAGATCTGAGCGCCATGGGGCGGAGCCGAGTTATACCACCCGGTGGGTGGAGGAGCAAGCTTGAAGACCTTCCGGCAAGATTTAAAGCGGCAAGGATACTGCCAATGAGTGTGGATGAACAACATATACCATTCCTAGAACTCCTGTTACAGGTGAGTAACCTGTATTTCTTGCTCTACCGGTTTAAGTATCTAAGGAAGAGAGTATAGTTGTGTCTGCCAGGATCAGGTGAAGTGTTAACAGCATGTGTCAGTCGCCTGCAGGAGAGCTGTCATTGAACTGTTTCCTGTAGTATTCTGCAGGTTCAGGCATTTGATCCTGGCAGGAGCCACTGTATGTGGTCGCTGATTACCAAATATCTATATTCTTAACCAGCCATTTCTGATTACTTTGTGTTTATGCATGAGAGGTGTGCGTGTGTCTTTATGATTTATAATTACTGGACTCTAGTTTTGACCTGGGAAGGTAGGAACCCTGCTGTGTAGGTTTTTACACCCATGCAGAATCTCAGGTTACAGTTTGTGTTTAAAGTGGAAGGCTCCTATCACGTCTGGGAGTCCCTTTTCATGGTTTTAAATAAGCTGAAAAAAAAACTGATTACAGGGTTTTAAATAATTGATTAGCAGTTTTTTTCCTTGAGACAATACTAACTGTTCAGAAAGTATTTATATAGGTTTTCCAGAAGTGTTATGTTTGTTAAATACAGGGAGGCAGGTGCCATGTATTTTCACAATGTTTTAGCACTTTTATGAGCAAAACGCTAATCAATTTTTAGAGTTAAATAAAACCCTGGATTAGCAGTGTGACGCGTGAAAATGTTGATCAGTTTTGATCACGCATAGCACTTGGTACAGATTGATTAATTTTATTAATGTTGTGTACTGTGTCATGGATTCACTCAAAAAATGGCTAGCCGTCTACTGCTAAGCATTTCTGAAAATGGATGGCATTCCCCCCATTTTGTGTAGTGTTTTGCTGTGCTATACCAGCTATTTACATCCCTGCTTTTGCCTGCTGTGTCATTCTTTTGCTTGTCCTGTTGTCATGTAGTCTGCAGATATTCTTTCTACTTCAGAGATGGTGACTGTTCTCGTCTGTCTATGTTTGCATATCCGTGTTGAAAGCAGAGGAATGTAAACAGTATGGAGCTGTGTTTATTTTACTGTGGCTAACGAGGGTTGTTTTACATGTGAAACTAAGCGACTGATGTCAGGGTCACATCACAGAATAGTTAGGTCAGTCAGTACCATTTCATAGCAGTGCCTTTGGCTCTCACGTCATCCCCTGGACTGGTGACAAAATACTTCTCTGCAGCACTAAGAAGACAACAGGTGACAGTCTTCCAGTATCTACATGCCTGGTTAATTTGCAGAAGAACTCTACAGGAAACTCGCCTGTCTTAACAAATAACCTTAAGTGTCAGTCAGGCTCTGGAAATTCTCAAACTGTAAGGAATCACTGCTGGAACTTAAGCAGTGTCAGAAGTTCATAAGTGCAGAACTGATTATTGTAAAAGGCAAGGCCTTTCTGCCACTTCACAAGGCATCAGAGGAAGTACAGTTTGCTGTCACTTTTATTCCAGACTCACACAGGACAGCAAAGGTTTTCCTGAAACTCCTGGGTTACATGCCCTTTACTACAGCTGTAGTTCCCCTTTGCTAAATTAAAAATGAAAGTGAAACAGTAGTATCTGGAAGAATTTTGATGTCAAAGCATTGCTCCCATGACACAGCTGGTTCCATTTCAGCAGAGGCTGGTAACAGTCCTCAACTTGTGGAAAGATTCTGCTGTTCTCAGAGAGGGTGTTATAGAAACATCGAAAAGGACCAATTGGCCCACCCAGTCTGCTCAGATGGTCCCTACCTAGGCTGTCTCAACAGACCCTAACCAGTCTCTGGCGATCCTCTCTCCTTCCTGCCTATTTACTAATATTCCCATATATCTATCCCCCACATGCAAGTCCCCTGTTTTTGTCTCCACCACTTCTACTGGCAATCTGTTCCAGGTGTCTACCACTCTTTCAGTACAGTAGTACTCCTAACATCCCTTTTTAACCTAACCTAACCCCCCCCACTTCATTGCATTCCCTCTAGTCCTGTGCTCTTCATCTTTGAAAGAGACTCCTCTTTGCACTGTGTTCACACCGTGAGGTAATTGTAGGTCTCTATCATGTCCCCTCTTGCTCTCCTCTCTGCTACGGTTTATATGTTGAGATCTGTCTGCCTCTCCTCGTAGGGCTTTTGATGCAACCGCTGCACCATTTTAGTTGCCCTCCTCTGGACTGTCTCCATCTTGTGTATGTCCTTTCTGCAGCGCAGCCTCCAAACTGGATATGGTACTCCAGGAGGGGTCTCACCATCGAGCCATACATTAGCAACACCACCTCCCTCCTACTGCAGGAGATACCTCTCCCAATGCATTACAGCATCACACTGGCCCTGCCCTCTGCTTTATCACACAGTCCTGCCACTTTGAGGTCATCAGATGTGCTATCCCCAAGGCCCCTTTCCTGCTTAGTGACTGACATTATCCCTCCCCAATCCTATACTCAGTTCCTCGGTTCCTATGCCCTAGGTGCATAATTTTGCACTTTTTGACATTGCATCCTAGCTTTCATGTTTTAGACCATTCTTCACATTTCCAAAGATTCCTATGCTTTGTTTTCACCCCCTCCTGAGGATCCCTGTCTCTTAGAAAGTTGTGTGAACCTCACTGCAGATGCCACTCAGCTGGGATGGTCCTCTAGAGGGAAGCTCTATGAATGTACTGCAGTCCCCTCGGGAGAGGTTGGAACATGTAAACCTTTTGGAACTAAGAGGAGTGTTCCTGTCCCTCAAAACGTTTTGTCAGTCAGATTCAGAACAAAGTGGTACTAGTTAGAACAGAAAATCGTGGCTCTCAGATCTACAGGGATTCTTGTATTTTGCAGGGAAATGGAGCCATTTACAGGGAAATTGTACTCATAGACGTGTATTGGTCATACAGGAAAACAAAGCAATTTGGCTTCCTCCACAGGAAATAATGTAATCTACAGGAAAACACAGGAAAATTACCATGGAGTTAGAGAAAATGCCAAATCAATCTGGGAGCACTGGAAATATACCGGCAATGTTTTACCTAAACAAATGGTGGTTCCAGGCGTTCTATATTGTGCCAAGAGAGTTTGAAAATGTGAAACCTGGCATTCGAGTGCTAGTGTCAGATCTCTGCAGTACGTTTAGCAGGGGCATTGAATGGGTTGGCAGATTCGCTGAGCAGACTAGGCCGTTCGACTCACTAATGGCCCCAGCCCAGGATGTGGTGGAGTACATTTTCCTGAAGTGGGGTTTTCCAGAGATCAGTTTACATAGCGGGAGAACAAACTACTGAACCTGTTGGGCCCCAGGACCAGGGGTGTGCAAATCCTATTTCCCCCTGTCTGGGGCAAGTAAATTTCCTTAAAGGGCAACTACAAAAAGAGAGCTAATTTCATTGTAGTAAATGGGGGCAAGTGAAAATCAGCTATAGTCATGGCTGGACAAGTCCTAAAAGTTTTGAATTGAATACCCCTGCTCAGGACTTCAGTGGCGGGTACAGTACCAGTGGAGGCAGTGTCAGTGTGTTGGAGAGAGAAATTTCCTTGTGCATTTCCCCTATCCCTGTACCGCTGCGAGTCCTTCTCAAATTCAGAGGAGTGCATGCAGGAATGATTTTGATAGCCCCAGATAGGGACAGGGAGCCCTGGTGCCATCTGCTGCTCAGGCTGTCTGTCGAGAGCTTTCTGTTTCCCTCTACGGCTGAACCTCTTGTCTCTGTCTCAGGGGAGGGTGTTTCATCAAAACCTCAGAGCCCTTCACCTGAAAGAATGGGTTCCAAAGAGCTAGAATGTGCAGGGTTAAATTGTTCAGCTCAGGTGCTGGAAGTTTTAAAATTGTCTAGAAAAATCTATTGCTTTGAATGAACTGTCTCTCTATCCGATGCAGATCAAAAACTATTTCCTGTGATAAGTCTGTGTGGCATTATACATTCCTGAATATGTGCTGTACTTAAAAGAGGAAGGCCCATGCCCATCTTCTCTTAAGGTACTGTATACCTTTCTGCTGTGTATAGCTTCCAACAGCATTTTAAAGATTTTTCTCAAAGGTCTTAAACTACCTCTACTCACTTATTAAGCAACCTTGCCCTTCATGGGATCTTAACTTGGTTCTCGCCCAGCTCATGTGGGAACATTATGAACCTGTTTTGTTTTTTTGGTTTTTTCCTGTGACTTGAAATTTCTTACATGGAAGTTTGTCTTTCTGGTTGCTATTACTTCAGCTAGAAGGGGCAGTGAGCTTCAGACTCTTTCCTTTCTCCGAAACATCTTACTTTTCCACAAAGAAAGGTCATCCTTGGGACCCATTTGAAATTACTTCATAAAGGGGTGACTGAATTCTGTATCGAGTTATTTGTCTGCCTGTATACCTTCCAAGGCCCCATGCAAATTCAGGAGAGTCACAGCTCCATAGACTGGATGTAAAAAGGGTTCTCCGTTACAACAGAGGCCCTTAGGAATTACCATACTCAGTTGTCACATACAGTATGGTGAAGTACCTAGAAACATAGAAATTTGTCGGCAGAAAGACCCCATGGCCCATCTAGTCTACCCGATTCAAAGAACATGAAGTCTTGTTGTATTCTGACATTATGCAGTTAGCCCCAGCACTTGAACTGCTCCGGAGAGGAAAGAGTTAACTCTATGCCAGAGCGTAGAACGTTGAGCTCGAGCTCGGTTCAAACCTCTGTCTGCTGCACTTTGAAGTGTAACAGTCAGGTTCTTTACTCCGATTAACTGAACAGTTGCTCCGGAGATCTCTCCTTCGCTATCGGTTCGGTAAAGTAAAAACGTCAGTTTTAAAACCACTATTTCTTATTTTTTTCAGTTCAGATCCCTGTCTGCAGTACAGTAAGTACTTAGGTAGTGGACTAGTGTGATTTTTTTTTTTTTTGTGTGGAAATTGTAAGACATATTTTTCAATCGGTTCAGCTGAACCGATTGTCTGTTATTTTCTCTTAGGTTTATTTTTGTTTCTGAATTTAGTGTGAAGTACTGGTTCTTATCGGTTCTAAAAAAAAAAAAAAAAAAAAACGTAGTTAGATGTTTTTTTCAGATACCCGTGACACGGTTAGGAACCGTTAAGGGGTTCTTGCCTGGCTTTGCTGAGTAAAGGGTAAGTTTTTAGTATGACTTCGTCTGAGAAACCCAAAAGAAAAAACGGGCCCACTGGGTTCAACACTGCAGTGAGTGTGGGGAGGCCTTTGCTAAGGCTGATCCCCACACCACCTGTGTTTACTGTCTGGGTTTTGACCACCTTGATTCAGACTGCCAGATTTGTAAAAATGTTCCTAAGGCCACCCTAGATAAAAGATTGGGTAGGCTTGGGGGAAAAGGAGGCCGAGAAGTCTGCTGACCCGGTTGGCCAGTCCGGTTCAGTTCCGACCGAACCTGAGGGAGTGCCCACTGACCTGGGCGAGACTCCCTCGGGTAAAAGGAGAGCTGATCCTGAGGGGTCTGTTCTGGCTAAGAGAAAGAAAAAAGAGAAATCGTCCGGTTAGGATCCAGAACCGCATCGTCCAACCGCCGAGGAAATTGCTGGGGCGATTAGTATAGTTGAATCGCTCTGTCCAGTTCCAGCTGATCCGGCGTCTCTCTGTAGGCTTTCGATTCGGTCAGTTCCTCCGGTTCTAGACTGTTCCCCAGAATAGTATTATGAACCGGATCTGGAGGGGGATGAAGATTACGATGATGATGGATGATGACGATGATGATTTAGAAGGTCTGGATGAGCCCATAGAACCGGACATCTCCCCAGACAGACCTTCTGGTGTCTCCACCCCCCCCCCAAGGCTTTCTGAGTCCCCTTCCCACTTTATGTTTTACAAGAAAATGGCAGAAACCCTCCAGCTCCCTCTGGTTGAAGCTGTTGAGGAGCAAGAGGAGCCTGACTATGTGGAGATGATGGACATCCCAGAGCTCAAGAGATTGTCTATTCTAGGGAAGTGGATATGTTGTTCAATCCACACTTACTGGCAGGTTCAAACAACATGAAGTCTTGCTGTATTCCGACTATTGCAGTTAGGTCCTGCCTTTCAACTGCCCCGGAGAACTAAGGGTTAACTTTTCTATGCCTTGCATAGAACGTTCATCATGAGCTTGGTTGAAGCCCCTGTCTGTTGTTGTTCAAACTGCAACCGCCAGATTCTTTACTCCGCCTCACTGAACAGTCGCTCCGGAGATTCCTCCTGCTGCTCGGTTCAAAAGTCAGTTGAAGTGTCGGTTTTCAGTCGGTTTCTACCGAATTGTTGTTTCCGCATAGTCGGTTCAAGTCTCTGTCTGTGGTACCGTGAGTACTAGATAGGTTTTTGTTCTGTTTCTGTGTGGAACTTGTAAACTGTGGATTGGTTTGGCTAAACCGATCAATTTGAGATAAAAAGTTGTGCTTTGCTTTAGAGTGTGGTAACCGGTCCGTATCTGCTCTAAAAAAAAAAAAATGATTTTAATTACGTTTTTTTCCAAGACCCATGACACGGTCAGGAACTGATAGGGGAGTCTTGCCTGGCAGATTGCCGAAAAAAGGGTAGGTTTTTGGTTAGGTTGGCCATGTCTGTGAAACCCAAAAGGAAAACCGGGCTGACTGGTTTTCAACACTGCAGTGTGTGTGGGGAGGTCTTTGCTAAGGCTGATCCCCACACCACCTGTGTTTATTGTCTGGGGGTTTGACCACCTCGATTCAGAGTGCCAAATTTGCAAGAATTTTCCCAAAGCTACCCTGGAAAAAAGATTAGGTAGACTGAGGGAAAGAGAGGCCGAGAAGTCCGCTGACCCGGATGGCCAGCCCGGTTCGGTTCCGATCGAACCAGAAGGAGTGCCTTCTGACCAGGGCGATACTTCTTCGGGCAAAAGGAGAGCCGATTCCAAGGAATCGGTTCCGACAAAAAGGAAAAGAAAAGACAAATCGATCTGGTTCGGACCCAGAATTTCATTCTCCGACGCTGATGAGATAGCCAAGCGATTAGGATTGTGCAATCGCTTACATCGGTTCCGACTGAACTGGCACCTTCAGGCAGGGGCTCGGTTCGGTTGGTTCCCCCAGTTCCGGATTATACTTCAGAAGAATTTTATGAACTGGAGTTTGAGGAGGAGGGAGAGTGTGTGAGGATGACTGTGGTGATGGTGAAAGTCTGGATGTGCCTATTGACCCAGACATCTCCCCAGACAGACCTTCAGGCGTCTCTCCTCCTAGGCTTTCTGAGTCCCCTTCACACTACATATTCTACAGAAAGGTGGCTGATACCCTCCAGCTTCCTTTGGAGGAAGCAGTTGAGGATCAGGAAGAGCCTGATTTTGTTGAGATGATGGACATCCCAGAGTCCAGGAGACTGTCTATTCCCCTCCACAAATCCTTTGGGAAACAGACACAAAAAATTCTTAAGTCTCCAAACTCTATACCTCCTGTGGACAGACGAATGGACAAGAGGTACACTCTCTCGGGCTCAGACACGGAGTTCCTTTTTCAGCAATGCAGCCATGTTGGGGTTGTGCAGGCTACTGCCTGTGATAAGGCAAACATTCCCTTGGCATCACACCCCCCAGACAAGGACTCCAGGAAGATTGATGCCATGGCAAAGAAACAGTACATGGCATCATCTTTGGGACTCAGGCAGGCTAATTATATGGCCTATGCAGCCAGGTACCAGAAGTCCAGATGGGACACTGTACTGGCACTGGCTAAACAGGCTCCTCCCCAGCTCGCCAAGGCGCTGGAGCAGGTGGCTGCAGATGGGATCGAGGCATCGAAAGTTCAGTTTCATGCTGCTGTAGACTCCAATGATGTATCATCAAGAGTCATGGCTACATCTGTGGCTCTTCGGAGAATAGCTTGGCTCAGATGTACTAGCCTATCACAGGATACCCAGGCTAAGGCCATGGATTTTCCTGTAGTTGGTAATTCTCTGTTTAGGGAGCAGACAGAGAATTACATGAAGAAAATGGACGAATACAGGACCACTTACAGGAGTGCTCAGGCCAAAGAAAGGCAAGCAGCTCCTCAAAGGCAGCAGTCCAGGGACAGGGGCAGGCCTTTCCAAAGGCCTTTTTACCAAGCTCAGGCCTCCTCTTCTTCTTTTTCGCAGAGGGGGTTCTTTAGAGGGAGAGGCAGAAGGGGGATGAGCAGGCCTGCATCCACCCCTCAGCCTAAAGCCCCTGCCATGCAGACACCCTGATGGGTCTGCCCGGGTCGATTCTCCAATACCAGTAGGGGCAGGCTGGCTTACTTTGTCCAGGACTGGATGTCTCTTACATCAGACAGGTGGGTCCTGGAAGTAGTAAGCCAGGGACTGGTTCTCAGCTTCAAAAAATTTCCCAAGATGAAAGCCAGATCTTTTCCACCTGCAAATCTCTGAGACCCTTGCCCTAGAGGCAGAGTTTTCTTTCTCCTAGCTCAGAGCTATAGAGAGATTCCCACCCACACAGGGGCAAAGGATTGTACTCAGGTACTTCCTAACCCCAAGAAGACAGGAGAGTGGCGACCCATCCTGGACCTAAGATATCTGAACAAACATCTGTTAAAGCAAATTCAAATGGTAACTCTGGGAATTGTCCTTCCCTCTCTAAGGCCAGGGGACTGGCTAGCCTCCCTGGACCTCAGAGATGCCTACTTTCACATTCCCATCAGGTGCTCCCACAGAAAGTACCTCAGGTTCGAGTTGCCCTCAGGCCACTATCAATTCAGAGCAATGCCCTTTGGCCTAATATCAGCCCCAAGGGTCTTCACAAAGTGCCTGGGAGTAGTTGTTGCCTTCCTAAGAAGACAAAAGATTTCCATTTTCCCATACTTGGACGACTGGCTCATAGTAGGTCGGTCTCCAGACCAAGTCAAGTCACATCTGCAAGTGCTCACTTCTTTGGGATTCCTTCTCAACCTACCAAAATCAGTTCTCGAACCAGTACAGCTCCTCACCTTCATAGGCGCAGAACTGGATACGGTAAAGGCAAGAGCCTTCCTTCCCCTGGAAAGGGCAAGGGCCCTTATGGAAATGGCCTCTTCTTTCACCCTTCAGGTGTCTCGACCAGCAAGGCATTTCCTTCAGCTACTGGGCCACATGGCAGCCTCCACAGCAGTGGTCCAGGGAGCAAGATTCCAAATGAGGGACATTCAGTTCCACTTAAGAGCCTTTTGGTCCCAAAGAAAGGATTCCCTTACCAAACTGATCCCAGTGACTCGAACCCTGATCCAAGCTTTGCAATGGTAGCAGGATCAGGACAATTTGAGACAAGGGGTTCCATTTGTCACTCAGTCTCATTCAGTGGTACTCACCACAGATGCTTCCCTGCTGGGCTGGGGAGCCCATTTGGGGGATCTTACCACCCATGGGCTGTGGTCACCTCAGGAATCCCTGCTTCACATCAGTCTCTTGGAACTCAGAGCAGTGTTTCTGGCACTGCAAGCTTTTTCCAAATCTGTACAGAACAAGGTGGTTCAGGTCAGAACAGACAACACTACCACCATGTGGTACATCAGCAAGCAGGGAGGCACTCTGTCTACGGCCTTGTGCACAGAAGCAATGACGTTGTGGTCCCTGGCCTATTCCCTGCAAACCTCTCTGATAACAGTTCGCCTCCCAGGGAAGGACAATGTCCTAGCAGATGCACTGAGCAGAATATCCCAGGACCATCATGAATGGACCCTGGATCCTCTGGTTTTGAAAGTGATTTTCTCGAGATGGGGCACCCCAGAGATAGATCTTTTTGCAGCCCCAGACAATCACCAACTTCCTCTCTTTTGTTGCAGACCCCTAGTCTTGGGCTCAGTCCCCCTGGATGCTCTGATTCTGAACTGGGAAGGGAAATTTCTGTATGATTTTCCCCTTCCTCTACTGTTCTGGGTGTTAGTCAAGATAAGGTCACAACCATGCAGAGTGATTCTGATTGCTCCGGACTGGACCAGACAGCCATGGTACCCCTTGTTGCTGTCCCTAGCAGTCCACCTTCCCCTGTCTCTTCCCAGGAATTACAACCTGTTAACATCCTCTCGGGGGAGGATTTGGTACCCGAATCTTCAGTCTCTCAATCTCAAGGCTTGGCTCTTGAAGAGTTAGAGTTTGCAGATCTGCATCTTTCCAAAGGGGTTCTGGATATCCTAAGGCTTCTCCAAAGCCTTCCCTTAGAAAGACTTACAACTCCAAATGGAAAAGATTCAGCATTTGATGTTCTAAGAAGAATATTTCTCCAGACTCTGCTGAATTGCCTACGGTTCTGGATTATATGGTCCATCTTAATGGCCTAGGCCTCAGACCAGCTACCCTCAAAGTACACTTGGCAGCTGTTTCTGCTTTCCTGTTGGTAGGCAAGTCTTCCTCTCTCTCATCCCATCATGTATTTTGTAAGTTTTTCAAGAGATTGCTTCACATCAATCCCCCCCTTTACGAATCCTGCTTGGGAACTTAATGTTTGCAAAGCTCAGCTTATGCAACCCCCCTTGGAGCCTTTGTCCTCAGCAGAGCTTAAGTACTTGACTTGGAAAACTGTGTTTTTGGTAGCCATTACCTCTGCCAGACGTATCAGTGAATTGCAAGCCTTGTCAGTGGAATCTGATTTCATCTCTTTTCATGGAGATAAAGTGGTCCTTAGAACTAACAGAAAATTCTTACCTAAAGTGGTTTCAGATTTCCACCTCAACCAGTCTTTGTGTCTCCCTGTTTTCTTCACTGACCATTCCTCCTCGGGAGAGAGGAGGCTGCACAGTTTGGATGTTAAAAGAGCCCTTAGCTACTACATAGAGCGTACCAAGGGTCACAGGTTTGAATCCCTCCAGTTGTTCCTCACTTATGGAGAAGTTGGTAAAGGCAAACCTGCCACTAAGAGATCTATTGCCAGGTGGATTGTTTCTTGTATACAATTCTGCTATGAAAAACTGGGTAGAACTCCACCCTCAGGCCTGAGGGCTCATTCCACTAGAGGTACAGCCGCTTCCCTGGCTGCTGCCAGGGATATTCCTCTTCTAGAAATCTGTCAAGTAGCCACCTGGAAAACAGTCCATACTTTCACCAAGCATTACTCTGTGGATATCCAGGCTAGGAGTGATGCTCAGTTTGGCACAGCAATACTTCAGAGCCTATTTCCGAAGTAGTTTCTGTCCCTCCTCCACGGAGGTACTGCTTGGTAGTCTGCAATAGTCAGAATACAGCAAGACTTCATGTTGTTTGAAGAAAAAATTACTCACCTTAGTAATTATGTTTCTTCAAGTGGAGTTTTGCTGTATTATGACTCCCCCCGCCTCCCTCTCAGAACCTAGTTTTTGGATGTGGGTGGGCAGGAGCAGTGTTGGCACCCTTAGGGTGTCCTTTTACCCTCCTCTTTTGTTTTGGTGGAATGTTGTGTTTTGGATGTGTGTTTTGTTTTGGGTTTTGACTTGAGTCTTCCTTTGAAACCAGAAATATTATATATTTGCCAGTTGGCTAGTAAAATTTTACAGTTTCTACACAGAACACTCTAGTGAGTTTTTGTCAGAAGATCTGGCGGTTGCAGTTTGAACAATGACAGACAGGGGCTTCAACTGAGCTTGAGATGAACGTTCTATGCAAGGCATAGAAAAGTTAACCCTTAGTTCTCCGGGACAGTTGAAAGGCAGGACCTAACTGCAATAGTCAGAATATAGCAAGACTCCACTAGAAGAAACATAATTATTAAGGTGAGTAATTTTTTCTTCCTTGCCGCTTTAAATCTTGCTGGAAGGTCTTCAAGCTGGCTCCTCCCACCCACCTGGGTGGTAAACTCTCGGCTCTGCCCCATGACGCCAGATCTTCCTTACTGCTTGGAAGCTCAGGTTCCCTCCTTTGTGCTCTGTGCGTTTTAGGCCTGGATCCAAACTCTTCGGTTAATCCAAAACTTATTTTAAAATTTACAAGACTTCGGTCTTTATCTTCCCTCGCGGCTGTGATGGACAGATCGACTCCCGGATTTCGTCTGTGCCCCTGTGGGTAGAAGATGTCCCGGACCGATCCATACCATGCGTCGGCCTTTGCCTTGGACTCGGCCATGACCCACAGGCTTGTGAGTTGTGCAAATCCTTTTCGGCTTTGGTCTTGGACAACCGCGCTGCCCGATTACTGTTGGGGTGACTCGAAAAACGTTATCCTTTGGTTAAGTCTAAGGAGGCCTGATGGGCGGTGTCCGCAGCTGCGGGCTCGGCTGAACAGCTGGAGCAGATGATTGTCCTCGAGGAGGAGGTGGCCCAGGCCGCATCTTCATCATCTTCGGTCGCGGCATTTATCCCGCTCTCCTTGGAATCCTCCTACACAGCTTCTTTCAGGGAGCTTTGCCAGTCCCTCTCCACCAAGGGAGAAGGCCCTTCGGGACATTCCTCTCGGTCCAAAGAGAAGGACCCCAAAGATAAGTCCCACCATCGACGTTCATGGGAGCGGGAGAGGTCCCCTTCCCTGGATAGTTGACACTCGACTTCGGTCGAGGTTGCGGCTAAGGCCGCTGGCTTCACGGTGTCCCCGTCAGGTCAGCCGGCCGAGACACCCATTGATGCAGTCGAGATTTTTCTCAACCCATCGGACGGGCTGTCGACCGGAGAAGCCGACAGCCCTTCTTCACCGGTTTCCCCGGTGGAAACTGAGGACTTGCCTGTGCCTCCTGTGCCAGAGTCCCCGGTTAAGGTCCCTGAACCGAGGGAGGAGCGGGTTTCCCCCGCCACCTCTCAGACCCACCCTTGGAAACACCGAAGGTCTCGGTCTTGGTCTCGGACCTCTTCCCGGTCCAGCCGATCCCACCGACATCGGCAGTCTTGGTCTTGGCACCGTGGAAAGCGGTGGCACCGCTCATCCTCGTTTTTGTCCTCTTCGGAGGATAGGCTCCGGCGCAAATTGCATCGGTGCTACGAGGATCTAATGTGGCAGCAGCTCCTTTTGACCAGGAATAAGCTGACTCCATCGCCTTCCCTGGCCATTAAGTGGCTTTCACCAGAGCGGCCGAAACAACCCCCCATAGTGGTTGAGGAGCTGAAGTCGGCACCAGTTGTTCGGCCGAAACTGGCTGCGCCACCCATTGTGGCGGAACCTCCGCCTCCACAACTGAAGACTGGGGCCCCGACCAAGGAGTCTCAGTCTGGTCTGGGTTTTCCCCATAGGTTGTTGGTCACCATCACTCCTGATCGACCTCGGCAGGTGGAGGGTGGCTCAGGCGCTCGGCAGCTGTTCACAGACTCCTCTGAGTCCGATGACAACGACTCCTTGTTCTCCAGGCCGTTTGACTTGGAGTCCACTGGGGGTCAGTCGGTGGACGAGAGCCCATCCTCGTTTCTGGGAATGCTTCAGTTCATCTCAGAGTCCACTGGGATGAAGCTCGAACCCGTTTTAAAACTGGCCAAGTATCCCCTCACGGAGATACTGGACCGAGGGGATTCCGCCACGGAGGCCTTCCCGGTGGCCAAAGCCATTGTTGGCCCGGCCCTGGAGCTATGGCAGTGGCCAGCTTCTTGTCCAGCACCCTTGGCCAGGATGGCTCAGAAGTATGCTGTTCCCACCAGTTCACTCTCCGGTTTCTCGGAGCAACCCTCTGCGGAGGGGCTCGTGACCGACAGCATTTTCCGGCATTCCAGGAATGCTCAGGACGTGGACAAGCCTTCCGACAAGGAGTCCAAGTAGTTGGACTACTCTGGGCGGAAAGTTTATGCTGCTTCCTCCCTAGACTTTCGTCAGGCCAGCTCGGCCGTCCTGATGGCACACTTTTCACACGCCCTTTTGGGCTCCCTGGATGAGGTGATTCCTCATCTCCCGGCTGACCTCCATACTACGGTCAGGCAGGTGCGGGATCAGGGAAGGGCGGTGGCCAAACAGCAGCTCCAGACTTCCCTGGATGTCGCTGACTTGTGTGCCCGGTCAGTAGCGGCCGCAGTGGCCATGCATTGCAGAGCTTGGCTGCGGATCTCCACCTTCACAGCAGATACCCAGCACAAGCTGGCAGACGTTCCCTTCCTGGGTACCGACTTGTTTGGTCCCGGGGTTGAGGGGCATCTTCAGCGGATCGAGAAGTCCAAAACACCTTGGACTCGGTCACGTCTGCCCAGAAGGACAAAGGCCACCAGCAGCAGCGTAAGCCTATTCGTCCTTTAGCCCCTGTGGCATGTCCGGCCCAGCAACACCAGCATCAGGGCCAGCAGGCTCGCACTTGGCACCCCAAAGCCAAGCCTGCTGCTTCCTCCAACAGGAAGCCGGGAGGAAAAGGTCCAGGAGACTCCTCGGCCAGTCCTTCCTCCAAGCCTGCCCAGTGACGGGTTGAGGGGTGTCGCCCCCAACCTCGTCACTCCTCCCCTGGTTCCCCCTGTGGGGGGACGGCTCCGCCACTTCCTTTCCGCCTGGTCCGATATCACCACAGACCGCTGGGTACTGGAAGTGGTAGGAAAGGGTCTGCCTCTGGAATTCGAGCAGTCCCCACCCTATCGAGCCATTGCCCCACGGGGGGCTACGGGTCCCGCAGCCTCTCTGTTGGCCCGTCGAGCTGACATTGCCCTGCTCCTCCAGAAGGAGGTGATCAGGGAGGTGGCAGATCCTCCATCAGACCCAGGGTTTGTGTCCAGGTACTTTCTGGTCCCAAAACAGACGGGGGACTGGTGCCCCATTCTAGACCTACATGACCTGAACAAGTTCCTAAGGTCTCGAACCTTCAGGATGGTCACTCTGGCTCAGATCATCCCATCCTTGGAACGAGGCATGTGGTTCTGTTCTCTGGACCTTCAGGATGCATTCTTTCACGTACCAATCTGTCCGTCCCTCCAGCGATTCCTCCGCTTCAGGGTAGAGGGTTCTCTTTTCGAGTTCCGGGCCATGCCCTTTGGCCTCTCTCCAGCTCCCAGGGTCTTCACCAAATGCATGGCAGTGGTGACAGCATTCCTGCGGCGCCAAAGGGTCTGGGTGTACCCTTACCTGGACGACTGGTTGATTGCAGCCTCCTCCAAGTCGGAGGTGGAGGTCCAGGATCTGGCCTTCCAGGTCTGTTGTCAGATTGGCCTCCTCATCAATGAGGCCAAATCGGACCCGTGCCAACGCGAGGTGTATTCCAGTTCATCGGGCAGAGCTTGACTCTCTTGAGCCAGAGCATGGCTCTCAAGACAGGGCTGAGGTTCTTTCCTCCTTTGCCCAATCATTTCTGGTTGGGCAATTGTGCCCTGCCCGGGACTTCCTGCGCCTCCTGGGCCTCATGGCAGCCTGCACCAGCGTGGTCCATTGGGCCCGCTGGCACATGCATCCCCTGCAATGGGGACTGGCCTGCCAATGGTCACAGCGCTCCAGTCCTCTGGACCAGGCTGTGATAGTGACCCAGGAGATGGGGAACACTCTCCAATGGTGGATCGTTCTGGCTCATCTGCAGTAGGGTATCCCGTTTGTCCGCCCAGAGCCGAAGGTCACACTAACGACCGACACCTCTCTGATGGGTTCGGGTGCCCATCTGGGGGAGCTCAGAGCGCATGGCCTCTGGTCCCCTCAGGAGTCTTGATGCCACATCAACCTGCTGGAGCTTCAAGCGGTCCGATTAGCCCTCACCGCCTTTGCTCCGTTTGTATGGGGTCAAGTGGTCCCGGTCCAGACGGACAACACCACGACCATGTACTACCTGAACCGACAGGGTAGGATGCGCTCCTTGCCTCTGTGCAAGGAAGTTCTCCACACTTGGTCTCTTGTGGGCAGACTGGAGGCGGATCCCCTAGCCATTCATGTGACGGGAGCCTCCTACACTCTGGCCGATGCCCTAAGCCAGATAGGTGCTGCATCTCACGAGTGGTCTCTCTGCCAAAGGTAGTACACAATCTGTTCTCCAACTGGGGCACACCTCAGATGGACCTGTTTGCCTCCAGGGAGAATGCGAAGCTGAGGTTGTTTCATGCCCGCCCTCCCTCAGCAGGGCTCGCTGCAGGGGGATGCCTTCTCGAGGCCGTGGACCCCGGGCCTTTTCTACGCCTTTCCCCCATTTCCCTTGATCCACAAGGTGCTTCTCAAGGCGAGAGGGACAAGGCGCAGGTGATTCTGGTAGCCCCAGACTGGCCCCGTCAGTTCTGGTATCCAGATCTCCTCAGCCTCAGCTCCAGGCTCCCAAGATGGCTTCCAGCCCACCTGGACCTGATCTCAGTCAACCAGGGGAAGGTACTCCACCCGGACCTTCAGTCCCTGCACCTGACGGCCTGGTTCCTGAGCGGCTAGAGTTCCAGGCCTTGGGTCTTTCTGACGAGGTACTCAGCGTTGTTGAAGCATCCTGTAAGGAGTCGACCAGAAAATGCTATGCCTTCAAATGGAAGAGATTCTCCATTTGGTGTCAGGATAAGGGGTTGGACCCTTCCTCCTGTTCCTTGGCCGGCATTCTGGACTACCTGTGGTCCCTTTCTCAGCTAGGGCTTTGGTCGACGACCCTTAAGGTGCACCTGGCATCCATCTCTGCTTACCAGGCGCGGGCTGGAAAGCAGTCGGTGGTGCAGGAAAAGGTGGTCGGGTGCTTTTTCAAAGGCCTTGATCACATATCCCTTCTCGTGCGAGAACCTCCACCTCCGTGGGATCTACTGCTGGTATTGGCTAAGCTCATGGGCAAGCCATTCGAACTGATGAATAGGTGCGATATCTCCCACCTGTCGTGGAAGACCGCCTTCTTGGTGGCTATTCAAACAACATGAAGTCTTGCTGTATTCTGACAAATTGCAGTGAGGTCCAACCTTCGAACTGCCCCGGAGATGAAAGAGTTAACTTTCCATGCCAGGCATGGAACGCTGAGCTCGAGCTTGGTTGAGACTCTGTCTGGTGCTGTTTGAACTCAAACCGTCAGATTCGTTACTCCGCCTCACTGAACAGTCACTCCGGAGATTTCTCCTTTGCTTGGTTCAATTTGTCGGTTAAAGTACCGTTTTTCTCGGTTTCCGACCGAATTTAAACCGTAACCTATCGGTTCAGTCTCTGTCTGTGGTTTCGTGAGTACTAGATAGGCTTATTTTTGTTATTATTCTGTGTGGAACTTGTAAACGCGGGATCGGTTCGGTTTGAACCGATCAGGTTGTTTTAAAAAAACTTTATTCTGCTTTTAGAGTGTGATAGCCGGTTCTTATCGGTTCTAAAAAAAAAAAAAATGACTTTATTACATTTTTTTCCATGACCCGTAACACGGTCAAGAACCGATAAGGATGTCTTGCCTGGCGGATTGCCGAAAAAAGGGTAAGTTTTTATTAGGACTGGCCATGTCTGAGAAACCCAAAAGAAAAACCGGGCCCACTGGGTTTCAACACTGTAGTGTGTGTGGGGAAGTCTTTGCTAAGGCTGATCCCCACACCACCTGTGTTTATTGTCTGGGGTTTGACCACCTCGATTCAGACTGCCGGATTTGTAAAAATGTCCTGCAGCTGCCCTGGAAAAAAGAGTTGGTAGGCTCAGGGAAAGGGAGGCCAAGAAGTCCGCTGACCTGATGGCCAGCCCGGTTCGGTTCCAACCGAACCAGAAGGAGTGCCCTCTGACCAGGGCGAAACTTCTTCGGGCAAAAGCAGAACCAATTCCGAGGAGTCGGTTCCAGTTAAGAGAACAAGAAGGGATAAATCTGCCGGTGCGGATCCAAAAGTTCTTTCTCCGACCGCTGATGAAATAGCCAAAGTGATAAAAATTGTTCAGTCGCTATCCCCGGTTCCAACCAAACCGGCACCATTAGGAAGGCGCTCGGTTTGGTCGGTTCCACCGGTTCCGGATTATGATTTAGAGGAATTTTATGAACCGGAGGAGGAAGGAGAGTATGAGGAAAGTGAGTGTGATTATGGAAGTCTGGATGTGCCCATTGACCCGGACATCTCCCCAGACAGACCTTCAGGAGTGTCTCCTCCTAGGCTTTCTGAGTCCCCTTCCCATTTCATGTTTTACAAGAAAGTGGCTGAAACTCTTCAGCTTCCTATGGAAGAAGCTGTGGATGACCAGGAGGAGCCTGACTATGTTGAAATGATGGATATCCCAGAGTCCAGAAGGCTGTGCATTCCCCTTCATAAGTCCTTTGGGAAACAGACAATGAAAATTATAAAGACTCCTAATTCTATACCTCCTGTGGATAAGGGAATGGACAAGAGGTATACTCTCTCAGGCTCAGATACGGAGTTCCTTACCCAGCAATGCAGCCATGTTGGAGTAGTGCAGGCTGCAGCCTGTGATAAGGCAAATATACCCTTGGCTTCACACCCCCCCCCAGATAAGGACTCCAGGAGGATTGATGCCATGGCAAAGAAACAGTACATGGCAGCATCCTTGGGACTCAGGCAGGCTAATTACATGGCCTATACAGCTAGATATCAGAAATCTAGATGGGACACTGTAATGGCTTTAGCTAAACAGGTCCCTGGCCAGCTTGCCAAGGAGCTGGAGCAGGTGGCTGCGAATGGTATTGAGGCATCCAAGGTGCAATTCCATGCTGCAGTGGACTCCAGTGATGTTTCATCTAGAGTCATGGCTACATCTGTGGCCCTTCGTAGGATGGCTTGGCTCAGATGTACTACCCTGTCTCAGGATATCCAGACTAAGGCCATGGATTTTCCTGTTGTGGGTAATTCTCTGTTTGGGGAGCAAACCAAGAACTACATGAAGAAAATGGATGAGTACAGGCCCACCTACAGGAGTGCTCAGGCCAAGGAAAGGCAAGCCACTTCTCAGAGGCAGCATCCCAGGAGCAGGGGCAGGCCTTTTCATAGGCCTTTCTACCAAGCCCAGGCCTCCTCCTCCTGCTTATGCTCATAGGGGGCTCTTTAGAGGGAGAGGCAGACGGGGTCCAAGCAGGCCTGCTTCCACCCCTCAGCCTAAAGCCCCTGCCAAACAGGCACCCTGATGGGTTTGCCAGGGCCTATTCTCCACTACCTGTAGGGGGCCGGCTGGCTTACTTTGTCCAGGACTGGATGTCTTTAACATCAGACAAATGGGTCCTGGAAGTAGTAAGCCAGGGACTGGTTCTCAGCTTCAAAAAATTTCCAAAGATGAGAACTAGATCCTTTCCACCTGCAAATCCTTCAGAGGCACTTGCCGTAGAGGCAGAGGTCTCTTCCCTTTTGGCTCTCAGAGCTATAGAAAGGGTTCCACCCCTACACAAAGGGGAAGGATTGTACTCCAGGTACTTCCTCACCCCCAAAAAGACAGGAGAATGGCGGCCCATCCTGGATCTCAGATATTTAAACAAGCACCTTTTAAAGCCAAAGTTCAAAATGGTGACTCTGAGAATAATTCTACCCTCTCTAAGGCCAGGGGACTGGCTAGTCTCCCTGGACCTCAAGGATGCCTATTTCCATATTCTCATCAGAAGCTCCCATCGAAAATACCTCAGGTTCGGAGCTTATTTCACCCTTTATTTCACTGGCTCTTCATTCACCCTCCAGGTGTCTCACCAGCAAGGCATTTTCTGCAGCTCCTGGGGCACATGGCTGCTTCTACAGCAGTGGTGCAGGGAGCAAGATTTCAGATGAGGGACATTCAGTTCCACTTGAGAGCCTTTTGGTCTCAGAAAAAGGACCCTCTGACCAAACTGATTCCAGTGACTCGAACCCTGATCCAGGCATTACAGTGGTGGCAGGATCAGGACAATCTAAGACATGGAGTTCATTTTGTCACTCAGTCTCACTCTCTAATCCTTACTACAGATGCCTCCCTCTTGGGGTAGGGAGCCCACTTGGGAGACCTGACCACCCAAGGGTTGTGGTCTCCTCAGGAATCTCTGCTTCACATCAATCTATTAGAACTCGGAGCAGTGTTTCTAGCACTTCAAGCTTTTTCCAAGTCTGTTCAGAACAAAGTAGTTTAGATCAGGACAGACAATACCACCACAATGTGGTATATCAGCAAGCAAGGGGGCACTCGGTCTACGGCCTTGTGCACAGAAGCAATGAAGTTATGGTCTCTGGCCTATTCCCTGAACATATTAACTGTGTGAGAGGCCTTTCGGCACCATGCAATTCTGCTTAAAGTTGGACCAGCATAACATTCTGTGGTGATTTGCCTATGTAGCCCATGATGCTTTGCATTGTGGGGGCATGTGTGAATTTGTATTTTCTTGAAACTTGGCTTCCCAGCCAAATGCCCTTTGGGGTAACCCTTGCCTCAGTGTTTACGCACAGAGGTTCTTTGTCTTTAAATAGTTTTTATTTTAATGGGTTCACCACAATATATCCAAGGCACACTGTCTCTAGGTAGCTGGTCCAGTCCACTGGGGTGTCAAACAGACGAGGCATACTGATGAGTCCTGTAGGACGAAACACGTGTCTATGTCTTCTGTTAGCACCCTTTGCAAACTGTGTGAGAGGCCTTCGCACCATGCAATTCTGCTTAAAGTTGGACCAGCATAACATTCTGTGGTGATTTGCATATGCAGCCCATGATGCTTTGCATTGTGGGGGCATGTGTGATTTTGTATTTTCTTGAAACTTGGCTTCCCAGCCAAATGCCCTTTGGGGTAACCCTTGCCTCAGTGTTTGCGCACAGAGGTTCTTTGTCTTTTAAATAGTTTTTTATTTTAATGGGTTCACCACAATATATCCAAGGCACACTGTCTCTAGGGTAGCTGGTCCAGTCCACTGGGGTGTCAAACAGACGAGGCATACTGATGAGTCCTGGTAGACTAAACACGTGTGTCTATGTCTTCTGTTAGCACCCTTTGCAACTGTGTGAGAGGCCTTCGCACCATGCAATTCTGCTTAAAGTTGGACCAGCATAACATTCTGTGGTGATTTGCATATGCAGCCCATGATGCTTGCATTGTGGGGGGCATGTGTGATTTTGTATTCCTGAACACCTCTCTACAGCAGTACACCTCCCAGGCAAGGACAATGTCCTGGCAGATGCTCTCAGCAGGATATCTCAGGGCCATCACAAATGGTCCCTGGATCCCCTGGTTTTTGAGCGTGATCTTCCAGATGGGGCACCCCGCAGATAGATCTTTTGCAGCCCCAGACAATCACCAACTTCCTCTCTTTTGCTGCAGGCCCCAGTGTTGGGCTCATTCCCCTGGATGCCCTAGTCCTCAATTGGGAAGGGAAGTTCCTGTATGCTTTTCCCCCCTTCCCTCTCCTGTTCAAGGTGTTAGTCAAAATCAGGTCTCAACCCTGCAAGGTGATTCTGATTGCTCCAGACTGGGTCAGACAGCCCTGGTACCCTCTCCTGTTGTCCTTAGCAGTCCACCTTCCCCTGTCTCTTCCCAGGAATTACAACCTGTTAACTTGTGCTCAGGGGAGGGTTTGGTATCTGAATCTCAAATCTCAAGGCCTGGCTCTTGAAGAGTTAGAGTTTGCTGATTTGCACCTCTCTCAAGGTGTTATGGATATCCTAAAGGCTTCTCGGAAGCCTTCCGCCAGAAACACTTACAACTCCAAATGGAAAAGATTCTCTATGTGGTGCTCTGGGAAGCATATTTCTCCAGAGTCTGCTGGCCTGCCCACAGTCCTTGACTATATGGTTCATCTTAATAGCTTGGGACTCAGACCAGCTACACTAAGAGTGCATCTGGCAGCTGTCTCTGCTTTCCTTTCAGCTCATCCTGTATTCTCTAAGTTTTTCAAGGGATTGCTTCATACCAATCCTCCATACAGGGACCCTGCCCCTGTTTGGGACCTTAATGTTTGCATTGCCCAGCTTATGCAACCCCCTTTTGAGACTTTGTCCTCTGCAGAGCTTATGTACTTGACTTGGAAAACTGTTTTCTTGGTGGCCATCACTTCTGCCAGGCGCATAAGTGAGTTACAAGCCCTGTCAGTGGAGCCTGATTTTATCTCTTTCCGTAGAGATAAGGTGGTCCTCAGGACTAACAGGAAGTTTTTACCTAAGGTGGTTTCAGACTTCCACCTTAACCAGTCTGTGTCTCTTCCTGTTTTCTTCACTGACCATTCCTCCTCTGGGAGAGGAGGCTGCACAGTTTGATGTGAAAAGGGCCCTTAGCTACTACATAGAGCCTACTAAGGGTCACAGGTTTGACTCCCTCCAACTGTTCCTCACTTATGGTGAGGTTGGAAGGGAAAACCTGCCACTAAGAGATCTATTGCCAGGTGGATTGTCTCTTGCATTCAATTTTGCTAAGAAAACTAGGTGGACTCCACCTCAGGCCTGAGGGCTCACTCTACCAGAGGTACAGCTGCTTCCTGGCTGCTGCCAGGGATATTCCTATCTTAGAGATATGTCAAGCAGCTACCTGGAAAACAGTTCACACTTTTACCAAGCATTACCTCTGCATATCCAGGCTAGGAGTGATGTTCTGCCTGGCACAGCAGTGCTCCAGAGCCTATTTCCTAAGTAGGTTCTGTCCCTCCTCCATGGAGGTACTGCTTGGTAGTTCGTATTTGTCAGAATACAGCAAGACTTCATGTTGTTTGAAGAAAAATTACTCACCTTAGTAATGTTGTTTCCTCTAATGGAGTCTTGCTGTATTCTGACCTCCCCCACTGCCTCCCCTCTCAGAACCTTTGTTTTGGGATGTGGGTGGGCAGTAGCAGTGTTGGCACTCGAGGTGCCCCACCCTTGATTTATCACCCCTTTACTTTGGGGAGTGGGTGTTGTGTTTGTTTCATTTTTTGGGTTTCCTGACTTGAGTCTTTGTTTTGGGACCAAAAAATCTGTTTATTACATTTAGTAGCCAGTTGGCTAGTGTAGGTTTACAGCCTCCACACAGGACACTCAGTGAGTATAGCTCGAAAAGATCTGACAGTTTTAGTTCAAACAGCAACAGACAGAGTCTCAACCGAGCTCGAGCTCAGCGTTCCATGCCTGGCATGGAAAGTTAACTCTTTCATCTCCAGGGCAGTTCGAAGGTTGGACCTCACTGCAATTTGTCAGAATACAGCAAGACTCCATTAGAAGAAACAACATTACTAAGGTGAGTAATTTTTTTTATGTCAGCCAGAAGGATGGAGAGCTCCAGGTGCTTTCCATCGAGTCTCCTTACCTGGTCTTCCACAGGGACAAAGGTTGTCCTGCGCCCCACCGAAATTCCTTCCCAAGGTGGTGTCGGAGTTTCACCTTAACCAGGTGTTGACTCTGCCGGTGTTCTACCCCAATCACACCGGAGGTTTAATATAGGCTCCATACTTTGACCTTAGAAGATGCCTCTATTATGAGGAGCGGACGGCTGAAGTTCGGGGAGAGGTTTGCCAGCTGTTTGTCACCTACGCTGAAGCCGCACCTGGCAGACCTGCAGCCAAGCAGACGATAGGCAGGTGGGTCACCTCCTGCATAGATCTCTGCTATAGGTTGGCGGGCATGGAGCCTCCCAGAGGGATAAGAGCTCATTCTACCTGCCATACTGCTGCTTCGGTGACTGCTTCCAGGGACGTCCCTATCCAGGAAATCTGCAGGGCTGCTACTTGGAAGTCGGCACACACCTTCATTACCCACTACCACATCGATCTTGTGTCACGCCGGGATGCTGGTTTTGGGACCTCGGTTCTCCAGTCCTTATTTCCCAAGTAGGGGGTGCACGCCATGCCTCCCTCCTCCCGGAGAACTGCTGGGAGTCTGCCAGTAAGTATGGATTGAACAACATATCCACATCCCTAGAAATACAGGTTACTCACCTGTAACAGGAGTTATAGGAGTGGTATATGTTGTTCATCCACACAACCCACCCGACCTCCCCAGCTTCGACGCGCAACCTGGCTTCCAGCAGGCTAGATCTGGCGTCATGGGGTGGAGCCAAGAGTTTTACCACCCGGGTAGGTGGGAGGAGCCAGCTTGAAGACCTTCCGGCAAGATTTAAAGCAGCAAGGAACCTGCCAGTAAGTGTGGATGAACAACATATACCATTCCTAGAACTCCTGTTACAGGTGAGTAACCTGTATTTCCTGGTGCTGTCAAGGGCCATTCCAGCAGAGGTATGGCTGCTCCAGCTACGTGTTTCAGGAATGTCTCAGCTGCAGAGATTTGCTTAGCTGCTACTTGGAGTTCTGTCCACACCTTTACCAAACATTACAGTCTGGACAGTGCCTCTAGGTGCTGGGCCATTGTTGGCCTAGCCGTTCTTCAGGGCTTGCTTTTCTAGACTTGAGGCTTCCTACCACCCAGACTGCTTTCTTTGATGGTAGAGCTGCTTGGGACTCGTTCCATAGGTGTGGCTACTGCAAGAGATACCCATGAAGTAAGATAGTACAGTTATGTAAGAACTTACCGTAACAATTGATCTTTGAGAGGATTTTTTGCAGCAGGCCATGCCATCCCTTCCTCCTTCCCCCCCTGGGCTGGGAAGACCTTTCTGTGACCCGTGGCTTCTTTAATGCTTCCATGTTGGCGGGAACCTTTGGTTCCTCTTCGGCTTCTCAGCAGGGGACACTTTGCTCTGGTCTCCAGCAGAAGAATGGAGCAGGGCACAGGGGCCGTCCACTCTTATTAGGTTGGCTGATGTCAGAGGGTGATGTGGGAGTGGACAGCCCCCTGATAGATTGCTAGTTAGAGAAGTTTCCGGGTGGTCCTAGTGCCTGGCAGTGGTAGTTCCATAGGTGTGACCTGCTGCAAGAGATTATCTTGAAGATTACTGTTATGGTAAGTTTCTACGTAATTGCACTTTATTTTAATTAATGTTTTCATCTGATTACCATTGCCATCTCTGCCTTCTTTCCTAGGATAAGGTGTAGTTCCTTCTGATACTGTATATGGAGGAATATGTTTGCTACATTTGTAAGTATAGATAATTGATTGCAGTGGATTAGTTTATAAAAAACTTTTATTTAATAATGATTGGCTCAATATTTTATTATAGTCTTTACTAAATTTGCTTGCTAGTGTTTTATTTCTGGCCTTATGGTCTT
The DNA here is from genome assembly GCA_016271365.2 of Neoceratodus forsteri. NCBI lineage: Eukaryota > Metazoa > Chordata > Ceratodontiformes > Ceratodontidae > Neoceratodus > Neoceratodus forsteri. The sequence goes on from CM028131.1 coordinate 59,823,184, forward strand.
TCCTGCTAAATGATCTAGCAGTTGAGGCTCATGAGTGGCACAGTCAGTGCTTGGGTTAGTTCAGACTACTTTTACATTCTGGGGCAGAGAGCACATGAAGGCAGTCGGCTTAAACTGGTAATCGGTTGAAAACATTGATTAGAAGAGCTGTGGTTACAAGAGAACTTTCTCTTTTCGGGCATTCTATTCCATTCAGAGGAAAAAAGTCTGGCCCAGTAGTTAGACCACAGAGCTGTGAACCTGGAGACACAGGTTTGAATGTCTCCACTGTCCCTGAGTGGTCCTGAGCAAGTCACTTAAAGATGATATGCAGTGAAAGTTACAGAACTTAAACTGTCAGCAGCATTCATTAAACAGTGTCTTAAAAACAATGTCTGCCTGGTGTTTTATATGAACATCTACCGTTTCATAATATTTTTAGCCATTTGTGTGCTGGGCTTCATCCACGCTGCTAGATGCTGAGACTTGCTGTTCCCTCTGGTAATCAGCATGTCTCAACCCTAGTGATGTCATTTGTGGTGCTATTCTCTTTTACCTGTGAAGAAAGCCAGGGAGGTTGGCACTTTGATGAGGTCTGTAAATATTCTTGTCTTCCTGCTGTGTGCCTGTTGCAAGCAACTGAAAGACAAATCGGCTGTTTGTGGTTTTGTCATGTTTATGCCAGTAATAAACAAAAATAATTTAAATTGATCATTTAGCCTGTGCAGAAGTCAGGAAAAGCAGCACATTGTTGTAGGCTTTGCAGACTCTAGTACTTTGTTGTAGTGAAAGGCATGAGTCCTTTTGTCATGTTAATGACTATTGTGTTCATTCACACTTGATCGTCAGTAGAGGTGATTTCTCAGTTTCACAATAAAACAATTATCCCATCACCCTGTAAATGGGCATCGCGTGGGTGAAGTAATGCTGTTTTGAAACCTTATTAAGAGCTTTCATGTACTAGCCAGCCCAGTGTTTTCTCCCTAACTGCTTTTTCCGTGACCTAAATTCAGACACAGCTATTCTTACTCCACCTTAAGATGATCTTTGTACAAGGGCTAACACATCAATCCTTAGTAGGAATTAACTCTGCTAAGGCCCCTATTAGAACTTATTGTAGAGCAGACACTGACCAACAGCAATGAAGTTACCAGCATTACAATAATAGTAGCAATACAACTGCTTAACGGGTGCAGTAGAGTGGCACCCCAGATGACATCAGCAGGCTGGAGGCATGCTGACTCAGCATCCAGCAACCTTGGAGAAAAGGACCACACTAAAAAGGTGCTAAAAAATATGAATTTGTCAACTTTTGTTACAAAACCAGAAACGCACACAGTTTTTATAGCAATGTTTATTGAGTCATGCTACTGGTTTTAGTTTTGAAAACCACTGCATGTGATGCACCATGGGGTTAATTGTGGGGCAGTAGAGGTAGGTAGATAGCTAAATTCCTGAGATGGTGGGTAATGGGTGTTGGTGGGGGTTGCTGAGGATGGGGATGGCTCAGCTGAGGGGGGTGAAAAAAAATCAACGCTAGTGTATGTTGTCATGTGTGACAGTCTTCCTCCTGAGATTAATGTATGTATATTTGCTCTTGTACTTTGCTTTGTAAATTTGTTTTACATTCCCTCATCGCCCACAAGAATGGGCAGTGTTGCTCATGGACCAACCACCTCATCAGTTTGGATTGCCTGCTGCTAATGCTGTACAGAACACACGCAGACACACACACTGCTGTTATTGTGCTAGTGTGCACACAGACTCCCTACTGATAGCCCTGCAGTGCATGCTTTCACTCAGCCACTCACTCAATCTCCCTTCTGTTACTGTCCTACAGCAGAAATACACAGCCCTCATGTCCACTTTATTCATTTATTTATTTGCTTTTGGTAACCGGTTAAGTGCACTAGGCATAGCAATGCCTATTTTCAGGCACGACCTGGGAGGGTACAAAGGGGAATACAAATAACAAACAGTTTGAAGCAGTACAACAATTGGTAATACAGAGGGCACAGGTACAGATACAATTACCAGTGAGACAGAAATACAGTTGGGACAAAAGCAAGAGATATGCAGGTGCGAGTTCAACAATATTGAGGCTACAAAATATGAGAGAGATCATTACAAAATTTTACAAAATACAGTAAAAGTGCATTTAAACATTGCCTTAAGTAGGAACGCAATAGAGTCAAATTGTGAGCATCCACAAGACTAAAGGTCCTAAGAAGAACAAGAGTGCTAGTTTAGAGAAAAGATCCATGATCGAGACCAGGGTATATATGCTATACTGTCAACCAGAACGCATGGATTTAGAGGAGGGAGAGGTAGGAAATTAAGAGAGAGGAGGGGAGGGGAGGTGGGAGGGGGTGTGAGCCTACAAAGGGCAAGACTAGAAAGAAAGAAGGCAGGAGGCCAGGTTGAGAGGAGAGATGGAGGAGAGAAGGGCAGCAGTAAGTAGAGACATGGCGGCCAAGAGTTATTGGTTGGAGGGTCTAAGGTGGGTGAAAGCATGTGCAGAGGGTTGAGACAAGTAGATGACTGTAGTGTAGCATCTTAAAACAGGCATGGGTCAGAGCAAAACAAATGTCTTCCAATATTTGGGTGCAGCACACGCGAATGCCTGCACATCCATGGCGGTTTTACATCTTGGAATGTAGAGGGGGAGCTAGGTCAGTGGATCTAAGCCCATAGGAGATGGTTTGAGTGCTCAGCAGGCAGGCAAGGGATTGAGGAAGACCTTGTTTGTTTGTTTGTTCTAGGAATTAATACCTTTGAGCCAAGGCTCTACAAAGGTTCCACGTCATTAAGTACAAAAACATAGTAGACAGTGTTACAAACAATCAGTAAGCCGTTTAACAAGGCCACAACTTAAACAGTAACATTTATGTACAGAAAAGAAAAAGGAACTCAGAGGCAGTGTCAAGGGCAAGGAATAAGGATTGGAGAGCTTGAGAGGGAAGAGAGGGAGAAATAAGAAGTTTAGGAGCAGACAGAACCAGGTTAGTGGTACTCGGGTTGTCTTTGTCAAAGAGGAGACCATGGTGGTTGAGTGAAACAAATGTATTGCCAGACTTGATCTGGCAATACCATCAATGAGAGATTCAAGGGACTTGAGCTGATAGAGAGTAGGAGAGAGCCATTTTAGATCAGCATAAAGTTGGCAGTGGTGCCTGTAACGAAGGGATGCGGAGGCATAGTGGCAGATATTATTATAGGTGGTATTCCGCTTGAGAAGAGTAGTTTTTGGTGCTCCTAGGTAGGTGACTGCCATAGGCTGGTGCTGGGAGCAGAATGCCTTGAGCAATAGCAAGTCTAGCTGATGGGGTGAGGGCACAACTGGTCCGGTATGCGCTTTCAAGCTTGGCATTTATGGACTTACAGGTAGCAGTAATGTGTTGATCGAAGTGCAGAGATTCGTCAAGCAAAATGGTGAGGTACTTGAAAGAGTTAGTGTTGGTGAATGGTGAGCCATCAGTGCATAAGAGATTGAGAGGGTTCTGGTTTGTTTTGAGTCTGGCAGGGGAGCCGAAAAGCATGGAGTGTGTTTTGACTGCGTTAAGAGCGAGGTTGTTTTCAGTCAGCCAGGATTGAATGTGGAGGAAGTCTAAGGAGAGAGAGAGATTTATGTCCAAGATGTTCCTAGCACTGGAATAAAGAGCTAGGTCATCTGCGTACAGCAGTGATGAACAATCTGGAGAGAGCAAGGGGAGATCATGAATGAAGATGGAAAAAAGTAGGGAGACCAGGATGGATCTTTGTGGAACACCAATATGCATGGTGGAGGGATCAGACAGGACAGAGTTGTAATACACAGCCTGCTTCCTGTTTGACAAGTAGCTATTAAACCAGGCTACAGCATCTGTAGAGAAGCCAAGAGACTGGGTTTGGTGAGGAGAAGGGAGTGGTAAACAAGGTCAAATGCCTTGGTTAGGTCGATGAAGATTGCACCAGTCAGGAGACCTTTATCCACTGCAGAATGGATATCATTTGTGAATTTCAGGAGGGCAGTAGTAGTGCTGTGGCCTTTGCGGAAGCCATGCTAGGAGACGGAGAGGAGGTTGTGGTCATGTAGAAAAGAGATGGTTTGCTTGGCAACTAGTCTTTTGAGTATTTTGCTAAGAACGGAGAGAATGGCTATAGGCCGGTAGTTGGCAATTTCCTTGGGGTCCCCTTTTTTAAATATTGGAATGACTCTCGCTATCGTCCAGATACTAGAGACAGAGCTGTGGCATAGTGACAAGTTAAAGATTTTAGTTGAGGGTGAGGCAATAAGAGGTGCAGCGACTTTCAGGAGCCTGGGTTCAAGACCATCAGAGCCAGTACCAGTGCTACTAGGGATGGCTTGTAGCATCTTTTGGACTTCCAGTCTGGTAATGGTTTGAATTCTAAAAGGTGGGTAGTTGTGCAGTGGCTCGTTGTCCATGGGGGAAAGAAACAAGTATTTGGATAAATCCTAGAAGTGGAGATTAAAGGAGTTTACGATGGTGGCTGGATTATTGTAGTGCACACCATTTAGGATCATATTGTTTGTATTTCTGGTGTGTTTGGCTCCAAGGAGTGTTTTAATATGAGACCAGAATCTCCTGGAATCACCTGCAGCATTTATTAATAGACCCTTGGAGAACGAGCTCTTAGCTAAACGAATGTTCCTTTTGCAAGAGTTTCTCTGTGTTCTTTAGTCATTGTAGTCAGACAGAAGACTGGAGGCCTTGAAAGGCCACCAGCTTTTGTCTCTAGCCCGGATCTGAGCAAGTAGGTCTTTATTTAGCCATTTGGTTTGTGTACCACGTGCACGATGTGTGATGCGGAGTACGTGGATATCCTGTAGAGATCCAGACAGGGTTAGGTAGTGGTCAAGGGCTACCTGAGCATCAGTAGTAGAGTAGATGCAAGTTCAGTCAATCATGGAGAGATCATTCAGGAACTGAGCTTGGTCAAGGTTGGCTAGGTTACGGAAGGTGATGAGTTTTGGAGGAGGGGAGGGTTGACCAATTGAGTGCCAGATACAATATATTGGAGAGTAGCCCCTAATTGCATCAGCAAGGGTACCTGAGGAGACTATACAATCAATACGACTTGTGAGTGCCCAGTCAATTAAGATGCTGGACCTGAGGGGAGGCATGACCCTGGTAGGGTTGGTGATTAGCGGGTGGAGGTTGTGGCCTTGTACCACGGTGTGGAGTAATTTGTTCGCCTTGCCAATCCAATTTATGTTTAGATCCCCCTAGAATTAGGACTTCACTTCTTCCAGCAGCTAAGTCAGCATGTGAGAGGAGTTGCTCCGGGCCAGCGGTGCCACCTGGGGGGGGGGGATTATAAGCACACACTATATGTAATGTCTTGGAGCCAAGTTGAAAGTTAGTGTGAATAGATTCACAGTGGGAGAGGACAGGCGTGGTAGGGTTCGAGAGGTTTAGGTGTGATTTATAAAAAAAATGGCTACACCTCCACCTCATTTGAAGGTGGGCCTGTCACGTTTGATAAGGTTGTAGTTGGGTAACGAGCAGGCAGAGTCAGGGGAAGAGGGTTTAAGTCAAGTTTCGGACAGGCAAATTATATCCGGGTGATATAGTATGACACATGCCTCAAGTTCAGCTAGGTTGCGGAGGAGGCTTCTAATGTTCAGGTGAACATTGCAAAGTCCCTTTGCGTCCTTCCACACTGCATCCGAGCAGGAGAAGTGAGCAGGTGGACCAGGGTTGAGTTCAGTATCCCCTGCAAGTATTAGAGCAAGGAGGAGGAGCTATCATAATTTGCGATGGATGATTGGGGAGGCCAGGATACAGTAGCAGAGAAAGCAGTTCTTAAAAGTGTAAGCTACATGGCAGAGATGCCTATGAGGGATAAGTAATGGTGTGATGTCATGGAGTTTATTGGGGAGCATAAGTATATTTGAGAAGGTAAAGTCATTTGGATCAGTGGTGAAGACCTTATTGGGTGGGGCAACCTGCCAGTGAGAGCCACAGGATAAATCCTAGTGTAATGCCTGTCAGCAAAAAATGTGTGTGATCTGGTTGCCATTTGGTAGGAGGTGAGCTAGTGAGTGTGTGTCATAAAGTAAGCCGTGATATGGAGTAGAAAACATACTTTGGGAGGTAACTTACTATTAGTCTTGAAAGAAATGGGTGCAGAAAAATATGTAAAGAGAGCTTGAGTTGCTGTTTGATTTGATTTCCAAAACCAGCAATTTAAATGAAAAGTGTCTGAAAGAAGAAAAATCTGGTGCCCTCTGTGGACGTTTTCTTATAGGCTGCTAATAGAAAAGTGGGGAGTTAGTTACATGACTCCAAACCACTATAAAAGAAAGACCACCAAAGGGTGGGCAGGGAGCAGACGCACAGCGGCTGCAGGAAGAGAGGACTTGGTCCGTTTACAGCCAGGAATATTTTAAAACAGATGCTGCGTTTCAGTCACCGGTTAAAACAACAGCAGCAGCCAAAAAGTAAGTGGGCTAATTAACTTTTACAAATAATAAATAACTAACCTCCAGGAGAAGGTTTCACCTAAAGCCCCCACCAGTGCTTAAACTACCAAAAAGATTTGACTCTTCGGCATCTGTTTGTGTTAAATTTAGCTCCGGTGTAGGATTGAAACTAAAAGTCCTCTCCGGAGTGCGATTTAGAAGCTAAAATTAAGCTCGGGGCCAGCTTTAGGCAGTAGTTCCACCTCCGCTGCAGATTGGGGCAATAGCAGGCTGTAGTACAGTTTTAAAGCTGGGGGAAACTACCTCTGGTGAGGGTTAACAGTAAAATCGGAAGCTCCAGGCAGATAGTCCAGTAATTCAGCGCTGTAAGCGTTTAGACTGCAGCAAGCAGGACTTTACATAAATAAATTCAGAAATGATCCCCAGATCAGCACAGTGTGCATTTAGAGCTCCCAGAGGCGATTCCTACATCTTCATGTCCCATTATCAATGTGTGCAGAGAGTGTGAGCTGGGACTCTGAAATCATAGGCATCCTCCTTAAAATGCCTTTTCCAGAGAAGGATTCAGAATTTGATACTCATTTCTGGTCCTAGGGTGCAGGCTGGAGTTAACACATTAACTAGATTTAGATGGGAGATGCTGAGATATTGTTAAATCTGTGCAGACAGGTAGACTGGCTGCCAAGGCCATGGTCCTGGTAGTCACGTCATAGCTACTGATAACTCAGTGTCATGGCTGGCTGTGGCTCACCAGAGCTGAGTGAAAAATAACGCTAGGTGGAACACACAGGTGTGTTTGCAAAGGAAAGCAGAAACATGCCAATCAGTAGCAACATGAATCACCAGTGTCATAATAAACTTCTCTGGGTTGGATGTTTTTGCCCTGAACAGTTCTGTCTAGCTATGGGTAGCCATGATGGACTATATAAGTAGACTGCAAAGAACATGGCCTGGCTGCCACTGTCCTGTCTCTGCAGGGGATCACCAGAAGTGTATATCTTGATATAATAATATGAAACTTTCCACACTGGATAGCCTCATTTAATTTTTATACCAGTGTCCCTTCTTCCTTTTCTCTTTTGGCTGCCCACATAGAAGTTAAAGACCCTTATGGCACTTAAATGGGAGATTCCTCGGTGTTCAGGCCAACATTTCTTCCGTCAATAAAATTGGAAGTTGGACATTGTATTTGTGCTTTTCTGGGGTTGTCTCAACTTCGTGGATAATATTCATGTTTCCTGTAGGTTCATGAACCTCCAAAGCCACTGGTTGGCTTTCCATCAGCACTTGCTGAGGGATGTTTTTGTCATGCATTCCCAAACTGCATCTGTGGCTATTCTGAGTTTGGCTACTGTAGGACATGTTACCAATTCCTTTAACAAACTGTTTAGGAGGTACTCCAATGGTGTTGTAATAACAGTCCGTGTCAGTGGCTTAGTAGGTAGCACACTCACCTCTGAGGCCGGGAGATCAGGGGGCCATGGGTTCAGTTCCCACACCTGGCACTTGGGTTAATATCCCAGTACTGACACTGTAGTGCAGCATGAGAGGGGTGCTGCACTTCTGAGGTGCCATCTTTCAGATGAGACATTAAACCGAGGTCCCATCATCCTGGATTGGTGGTAGTTCAGGTGGGTGTTAAAGATCCCATGGCACTTATTGAAAAGAGTAGGGGAATTTCCCCGGTGTCCTGGCCAAATTTCCCTCATTCACTAAAAATACCACCAACAGTTTAATCTGGTTCAAGGTCAATTGGCATTCATCTGTATCCCAGTCGTGCCTGAAAATAGAGCAGGATTTGTCTAGTGCACTTACCAGGTCAACAAAAACTAAATAAATAAAAAAACTGTGGTCAGGAGACGTGCCCTTCGTATGCTTTTTTCTTTATTGATTGCTGTACCTTGCCTACTGTGTACTGTATTCACAGTGTTAACTGCATAATGAATAAAAATAAAATAAAAAAAAAAAAGTCCACGTAACTCACCGAACAAAACCTCGGCACGCTTACCAAGATAAATGGTAGTGCAGCATGGTTAATGGCAAACGTGTCCGATATCACAAAATACCAGCACACTATCAAGATATCGTTAATATTATAGTAATGCAAAAAGTGCAAAACAGACATGAGTGCAAAACAAGTGGAGTCCGTCCCCAGCGCTTTGAGGCGTGGGGGGGGGCATGGCTTACAAATACAGCTCACTACTTCATTAGAATCATTCGTTAACAGCATTTGGATTGATTGGTTAATACCATTTGTGTCATTCAGCTTGTGGTTCTGCAGAAACAGCGGTCACTGAAGCCAACTTTAAAACATTCAGTGACTTATCAAAACATAGTATTAAAACCCTTTGAATGATGACGTATATAAACACAGTAACAATTTTAAATTTCCTACAATAAATGCCACTCAAAAGAATATGAATTAACACATTTTTAAGATATTTCTATCGGTCAAATTTGAGTGTGAAAGGAAAAGGTAGTGGAATGTCCTGTAACAAAAAAACAAACTAACAAAAAAAAGATTAGAAGTGAAGATAAAGAGCACAGAGGCATTACCTTGTTTAAGAGAAGGGGGCAGATAGAAAAGAAGTTTAAAAAAAGGTTCAACTGCTGTGCAAGATGTATAATATCAAGTCTCTGGAAATATCAAGTAAAGGCACAATAAATTTACAAAGTGCATATACAGTCTCTCCACAAAGCCCTTTCAAGAAAGCTGAGAGAGTACTGCTTGCAGCTACTCTTCTATAATTTCTGTGGCTGCTAGAAGGCTACTGATCTGGAATGAGACATACAGTGAGTTACAGCAGCAAAGGCACAGTGATCGTACAAAAGCAGTTGTCACATGCATGATGGGGCTTACAAAAAACCTGCATAATCTTAACTCCTCACTCATGCCAGCAGGAGCAAGGAATTTAAGATAAATTATCCAGCAGGACTTTTTCTAGAGGAAAATGTGTACACTATCTCCTCCCCTCCTTCTAGGGGACACATATTCAAATCCCACAGATTTGGCACACAGGGTGTTTTGATCTTGTTTCTTATTGAAGTTTCTGTCCACTAATGAAGTATCATTACCACTGCAGATATCTCTGAAGTGTTCTAAAATCTGCCCCTGAATTTGACGGATAGTATGACCAATATAGACCTGAGGACAAGGAAACACTATGGCATAAATAAGGGATATGCCATGGCCCTACCTGAAATAGCATTGATCAATCCCCCCCTTCCCGAGTGCAGTTTGATCTTATGACATCATGACAGGCGAAGACATGAGTGAAGTCAAAGGTCAAACTGTACGAGGGGAGATAGCACTATTTCAGGTAGGGGCCGTGGTGTATTTGATTTATGCAACACCCTTTTGCTGTTTATATGCTTTTCTTATTGTTAAAAAAAAAAAAAAAAGGTTTTAGGATGACCAAGCAGGTTTAGTTTAGTTGTGATGCAAGTGACAGTAGCATGTGTGTCAGCATGTCTTGGCTGGGATGGTGTGAGGCGGGTGGTGGAGTTTGTGCAAGGAGCCAGTGTGACTTGGAGAAACAACTGTGGAAGAGATCACAGTTTCTGCTATTGTGGGCACTGCAGTGCTGGTTGGGGAGAGACGCTGGAATTCTTGGCACGAGGAGTAAAGTAAGAGGCTGTTTACAGTGTTGTGTCAGGCAGGGAAGATTGGGAGCAGTGCAGGGGAGTAGAATTTTAACAACAGATCTGTAGTTTGTATTCTACTTTGTAATGTTCAAGCAGTGGGTGAGAACGTGAAAGTGTATGGGCAGCCAAGGAAATTAAAGTCTTGGGTGGGAGCTGGCGCACAAGTGAGCAGCTGTGTTCTGATTGTGCTGCTCATGCTGCCATCTCCAACCATTGGCAACCTACAGTGAGATACTTTTGCCCATGGGGCCTTCACTCTAGGAAGGTCTTCAGGGAGCAGAAATATCACACTCCCCTGTCCAGTGTTCATTCTAGTGTAACCCCCCTACAAATGGGGGTTCCCAAAAGACTTCTAGGAGCTTGCTTGAATGCTCCAAGCCTGAATGGTGTTTGGCATTTAAGCCATTTATCAGTGAGTGTTTTTAGAGCCTCTGGTACTGTCTCTTTAAGAGCTGTCTGCTTGCAGACATAATTAGTTTGTATGGGGGGACTGTGTGCTTCTCTGAGTACCACTCGAGCTGCTGCCAATTCACTTCATTTTTGCAGTCACTAGAGTGCAAAGGGAACCTATCTGAAAGATGTAACTGTTTGCCAGAAATTATTTAGAGTAATAATGAAATTACAGTTTGTCTAACCTGCTTTCTTTGCAGTCAGAACTGTGTCTGCTAGTTCCCCATTCTAGTTTTGAACTGCTGAACTGGACCAATCAGTGTGGGGTAAGCTAGCTCTAAAATGGTGCCTTGGACGAATCAGAACTTGGACTCATAATCTGAGCCAGCCACAAGAGGATTGTATGGGCAGTGACTCTGGGAGATGTAGTTTAGACTTCAGTGCCTTTTTGGACCAACAGCAGCAGTCTATTGTGAGTGACAGCCAATCCAGTCAAGAACTGGGAGGAACTCAAAGGAAGTGCCCGGTTTTGTCAGTTGGAGTTTCAGTTTGGCAGTGAAGAAGGAAGGAGCCCTGTGCTTTTCAGTGTGCAGTTTTAGTCAAAAACGTGTGTAAGGCCCAGAGTTCCGTCTGCAGCTTGTGTAACAGCTTGTTAGGACTGAATCCGTCCTGTGAAAAGAATCAAAGGATCTCTGAAGAGTAGAAACCAGGCTCACCCTGTAGAAGACTGGAGGAATTGCTGAAAATTGCACTCTGTCTGTCAGGAACTGAATCTGCTGTGTGTTCTCCAGGGTATTGTGCAGTAATTGCGATCGGGATACAGATGCAGCCTGCCTGGTATAGTGCTTTCTTTTATATGGATGTGTGAAGAGGTTTGTGTACCTCAAGTGAGCCCTGCTGACATTGAAGGACCCTATCTTATTTGGAGGTCGTGAGTACTAATTCAGGTCGCTCCTGTTGAATTGCCACATTAAATCCAAATGGAATTACTGTACTGCTGACTGTTTAATTCTCCTTTTCTCTGTGTGAAAGGGCCCCTACCAGCTGCCACGTGTTGGACTAGCCACTAGGGCTTGGGTACCCAGGGACAGTAACTGATGGGGATAGGCCTGTGCACAGAGCCATAGGTAGATTATTAGAGTGGATAAGCTAATTAACCTGATTTCCCCTGTCCTTGTTATATCCCCTAAATAAATCAGAGCTGCTTGTTTCAGCAAAGTTATACTGCCTGAGGTATTTGTCTATGTTAAAGTACTGTACTGTGATTGTTGCACTGTATCTCATTTCACAGGAGGTCCCAGTGCGGAACCAGACCTGGGGGTAAGTGTATACTGTGAAGGTAATTCTGATATATTGTGTGGGCCACTAGTGGGAAGAAAGGGGGGTTGCAGTGTCCCAGAGGGCTGTGACCAAGTTAGTTTAACTATTGCAAACCCTGACCTCTGGGTGGAGGCACCCGCCATTGGATCCAGGCCCCTCAACCTGTTAGTGGCAAATCAGGCAGGGCTAGTAGCCCCTGGGATAGCGCCATCTAGGGGTTACACTAGGAATTAAATTTGATGGGTCAGTTGACCCACTGACCTCCAAAAAGGGCAGATCCTTTACAAACAAATTGGGCCATATGAGTGACTTCGTAACATTTTTAAAAAATTATTTTGTGTTTTAGTGATCTCCTTTTCTTATGTAACAATTGTTTAAATTTTTTAGGCTGTATTTTAGTCTGGTAAATCACTACGTGTTTAATGATTTATTAAGGGTTACTATCTGCCTAAAAATGATAAACCTGGTTTTATTTTACAGAAAAAAGAATGTTTATCATTTTTGAGCAGACTAGTAAGGGGTATCACATAATATGGGTGAGTCAAATTGAGCGACTCAGTTTGACCGCCGGTAGGAATAACGATGTTGTATATCTGGACTTGGAGAAAGCCTTTGACAGGGTTTCACATAAAATACTGTTAGAACATTTGGTTAAACTGAAATTTCCATATATTCTAATAAAATGGATAGATTCATGGCTATTCAATGGCAGACAGCGTACATCAGTAAAAGGAGCTATGTCTTCATGGGCGGAGGTGACAAGTGGGGTGCCGCAGGGTTCTGTGTTGGGCCCTGTATTGTTTAACATTCTGATAGCATCAATGCAGACAACAGATAATGTATGGATATCAAAATACGCAGACGACTGCAAGATTGGTAGCATTGTCAATTCAATTGAGGCAATTAGCATTCTCCAAAAAGAATTAGAAGTTCTAGAACTTTGGACAAAAAAGAATAAGGTGAAATTTAATGAACAAAAGTGCAAAATAATGCATTTTGGTTATAATACGAAAAATGGTTGTTTAATAAATAATGTAAAACTTCAAGAAACAGGAAATGAAAAAGACCTCGGGATAAATATTGATAGTAAGCTCAACTTTGACAATAATACAACATTTAAAGTTAAGAAATGCCAAAGAATTATGGGTTGCATATGGAAAAACATTAAAAGCAGGCAACCGCAGGTCATTCTTCCACTTTACACCAGCTTGGTTAGATCTTACTTGGAATACTGTGCTCCCTTCTGCACACCTAATACAATTCATGGAAAGAAGCAATTAGAAGGGGGTCAAAGACAAATGACTAAAAGGATTCAGGGTATGACAGACAAACCTTGGGGGAAAGATTGAAAACATTGGGCCTATTTTCCATCCAGTATAGACAACTTCGTGGTCGATCTTTGCTTGATCTATAAAGCCAGAAGTGAACCTGGCCTTACCGAAATTCTAGGTATAGAAAAAATTTTTATTGTATCACAAACCAGATCTCGTAGCTTTAAACTAAAAGGGGTAAATTGTAGAACAAAAAAAGACATCTTTGGTTCTCTCAGAGAATAGTTAACATATGGAACACATTGCCAACCTCAATTGTAGAGAGTAAGATAATGGATATGTTCAAGGGTATGCTAGATAAATTTATGGGCAACACCAAATTTGATTATATAGATAATTAATCCACCCTCGGGTGGCAAGTTCAATAATAGGCTTTGCCTCCTGAGCTTGTAAACAACTATGATATGAATAAGTGTTGCAGAATAGAGAGGATTAATATGTAGCGAGTGTAGCAGTGAGGTACTGTACACTTGCCGTATAACATTATAGGGCTATGTTTGGCCAGGCCGTTCCCAGCCGGCTGTCTAGTGTAGTGGGTTAGGTCATGGCCCATGAAGCTGGTGGACCCGGGTTCTGGTCTGGGTGAGGAGTTAATTTTTTTTTTTGCTAGTAAAATAATTTTTTTTTCTAAGTCACGTTTCCCAGTTCCCTCCTGCCCACAGGTTGGCCCCACTCCTGAGTTTTTTCCTTTCCCCTGTGTCCATCCCTCTCCCCGAGCTGATTATAATTAGTTTGAGGGATGTGGGGGTGAAGCCCCAAAGCGGGAGTGTGGGGGCTATAAATTTAATCTATATTGTCTCCCGAGTACAGAGTAAGCATCTGTCACTGTTTAGCAGTTGATGTAATTGATATCGCTGTTTTTCCTTTCGGTGATACCTGCACTCTGCAACCTGTACTCCTTGGAGGAGAGAAGGGACAGAGGGGATATGATAGAGGTCTTCAAGTATCTAAAGGGGGTAAATAGGATAAGCCTAGATAGGGTGTTCCTGCAGAGGGAGGTGGGGGCCACCAGGGGGCACACATTGAGGCTGGTGAGTGGGAGACTCAGGGGAGAGAGAAGGAGGCGTTACTTCACTGAGAGGGTAGTGGAACCCTGGAAAGCACTGCCTGCAGAACTGGTGGATGTGGATACTGTGGAGGGGTTCAAGTGAGGCTGGGACAGGTATAGGGGGAGGATGAAACTGAGTAATGCCAAAATTGTAGGAGAACTTCAGTTGGGGAATGGGGTGTTCCACGGGGGAAGTGGGGAAGGCAGCAACAGTGCCCCAAACGGGTGCTGATTCTCAAGCAGACTTGCCAGACCATGAGGCCTACTCCGCTGGCATTTTAGTATGTTAGTATGTTGTGGTCGGCGCTCTTTTTGAGTCGCCCTTATCACATAAACCCTAAGAAGCCTCAACGATTCAGTGAACTCTGTGATTTAGTTGGCAGACTAAAATACATCATAAAAACACCGACTTTCTCTATGCAGTTTTAAGCCACAAAAAAATTCCTGCCTGTCTAGGTACTAATTAAAAACATAGCTTTGTCAAACCCCCGTAACTCCAGTTGACCTGCAGTGCTGATCATACAGCCCACTTAACATTTGTGGCATGTCTTACTTGTTCTGGTGCAGGTGTCCCCCAGATCCAGTCTGCTGTCACAAAATTGGTTCCTCCACTCCATGCAACCCACCTTACAGATCACACTCCTGTCTCTCGTGCAGCACAGACATGCGATTTCGGGCCGCTAACGTGCACTCCTGCCCAAAGCAGCCCAGCATGCAGACTTCTTTCCTCCTTAGTTACTCATTTCCATGACCTTGAGCTGGCTGCATTCCATCATCACTTCCTGCAGTCATGTCCCATCTGTGACTCCGGTTCCTGTCATTGAATAAAAAAAAAAAAAAAAGACTGCTTTTGCCTAAGCTTGCCTGTACAGCCATGGTTAAGACTATTCTGCTCGTTCAGCACTAGCAGGAACACCTGGTGTCCCATGGTAACAGTCAGCACTGGGACAGATGAAGTGCACAGCACATCAGTGGCACGATCCCGCAGCCTGAAATGATCACTACCTGTCACCTGCAGATAGTCTGCCAAGGTCTGCGAAAGTTGGCCCAGCATCTCAACTGCTCGGGTTTTCTTCACGCAGAAGCTCTCTTACTTTTAAGCCCTACCGCAACAAATTGACTGGTCTTTCCTAACACGTACGAGAAATGTCAATACCGCCCTTGAATGCTTTGTCCATCAGTTCAGCAGGGTCTGCAGTATCGTTGCACCAGTCAAACACATTATTAGGAAAGGGAACTCTCAAGCCTGGTACGCTGTGGACATTAAGTCCCTTTCAAGGGAGCTTGGCAGAGTATGGAATATTTATAGGTTAACTGGGCAATGTATATTTCTCCAGAAATACAAGGAGATAATATGTAACCTGAGAAAAATTCACATGAAGCTAGCAAAGGCAAATTATTATAAATCATAGCAGTTAAATTTGCTTAAACACCCCAAGAGGCTATACAGTAGCATAAATGAACTGCTGTGGAATGCCAAAATATCACTGACCAGTTCTGTGGTCGTTGGTGGTAAAACATGTATAACTGATGTGTTTAATAATGCATTTAGCAAACTATCAGCCTATATACCGGGTGCCCACACCCACCTTGCTTTGCTAGGCGACTTACCTGGTGAGCACAGCCAGCCTAATTTTTTTACTTCAAATGGCTTACTTGGGCTGAAGTCTATTGCTACTGTTCTAAGATGAAAGTTAAAACTATTCTGGGGCCTGACAACATCAGCATGAATCTTAAATGTGATCTTAGGGAAGTCACATACCCTCTGTAACAAATGTTCAGCCTGTTCCTAGCCACTGGTGGTTCCAGTCAGTAACATCGCGGAACAAAATAAAGTGGACAAAAATAAAGCGGCAAAAACAGTGTCACCATCAATATTGGCAGCATAAAATGTAGCGTGCCAGCACAATGCAGGCAACATGACACACAGGTAGCAAACAACGTCCACCGCATGGAGGCACAAAAGCCAGCATGCCATCTCCCCTGTCCTATGTGTTGCTGGGGACATGCTGGCTTGTGCTTCTGGTTCCTTGCATTATGCACGGCCATCCACATGGTGGACATGGTCCACCTGTCCTCCAGTGGTTACCCTGGTGCACGTTCTCCATCACTCAGCATTCTAGGTGGGGTTCCCCACCATGTGGGTGACTGCGCCATTAGATTACCATGGTAGGTGTCCTGTGGCCTGCTTCCCCCATTCCATCCACCCTACACCCCTGTGCTGTTCCTGTGCACGGGTGCCTGCTGCTGTGTGCTCCAGTGCAGTGCCTCCATGCGGTGGACGTTGTTTGCTACCTGCGTGTCGTGTGGCCTGCATTGTTCTGGCACTCTACATTTTGTGCTGCCAATATTGATGGTGACACTGTTTTTGCCGCTTTATTTTTGTCCACTTTATTTTGTTGCGCGATGTTACTGACCGGAACCACCACTGGTAAAGTTCCAAATATCTGGGAAGAGGCATATGTGGTCCCTATTTTTAAGGGTGGTGATGCTAACTTAGCCACCACAGACTGCCCCATCCTCATCATCCTGCCTTCATTATCCAAACCACTTGAGAGGATTATGACAAACCAACTAGTGGAGTTACTTAACCAGTTTGATCTCCAGGCCAAAGAGCAGCATGGGTTCAGTAAGAATTTCAGCACAATGACTGCTGTATTGGAGTTTGTTGACCGTGTCGAAGTGGCTGGATCTACTGTACCATGGGAAATTTTCACGATCAGTTTATTTTCACTATATTAGCTGAAAGCAATTTGCGAAAATAACTTGATCGTGAATATTTTGGGAAGTGAAAGTACGCCAAACAAAGTATAATGCGGACAAAAATTTTAACTTTATTTAGCATCACTATAACTTTATTCAGCATCACTATAAAAGCATTTTAAAGTCAAATTGCCCCCAGTGCTGTATTCCACTCGGCAACACCAAATGCAGCTTGATGGTGGTTCACAGTAATTAAAGTGCATATCCTACTGTTCATGTGGCAAAGAAACCTGAAAAGAACAGAGGTACAGTAAATTGGAGCACACACACACACACACACACACACACACACACACACACGAGTTTGATTCAGGCTCTCCCTGTGCGCCTGAGCCTTTGTTATTCCAGCTTCAGTGAATCCTTGGGCCACATCATCCTTCCTGTCACACAATTCTAGGAAACTGGCGTGTAGCCACTGGCACGCCGTTCTTTCAGGGTTTTGCATTGACAGACTATTTTATCGGCTCGCTGCCCTTTTCTAGCTGCTGGGAAACAATGTCAGTGTACCACACCTTGAATTTGGTTTTCAATAAGTCCTTCAATAGTTTATTAACAGCGGTGTCTAGTAGCTGTAAGGCATCAGCACAGGAGGCAGGAACAAAAATGAGTACGATACCGCAGCTCTCAAGTTTCTGTAGCACAGGTGATGTTGTGTGGCCACGAAACCGGTCTGTTACAAGAAGTGCTTTTTGCTCTGATGGCAGACTTATTCTCCGACTGGTGCAGTTACAGTAGGGCACGGTAACTAAGAGGACTGGAGAGACAGTAAGGATGGGGGTGGCATACAGACCACCAAACCAGGGAGAGGAGGGAGATGGGGTGCCAGCTAGGGAAATACAAAGGATGGCCGCCAAAGGAGACATTCTAGTGGTAGGGGATCTAAATCTCCCTGATGTGAACTGGGTGATCCCAGCAGCAGCATCCAAAGGAGCAGGGAGCTGTTGGAGTCAGTACAGGAGCAGGAGGCATTTATTAAACAGCTGGTCAGACAACCAACTAGGGAAGAGGCCATACTCGACCTGGTGATGACCAATGGGGATAGTACTGAGGATGTGGAGGTCGGTAAAAATTTGGGAGATAGTGACCACAGGATGGTAAGGTCCAGTCTTCGGACTGGGATGTATAAAAATAGGTCCCACACTAGGGTACTGGACTTCAAGAAAACGAATTTTAGTAGAATGAAAGAAATTTTCTAGGAGGAATTAGAAGGGAATAAGAACATAGAGGAAATTGAGGAACTATAGGGAATGATAAAGGGAATTCTGAGGGTGACTGAACAATGCATCAAGAGAGTGAGCAAACGCAAGAGGGAGAGGAAACCTCTATGGTTTACTAAGGAGGTGAAGACAGCGGTCAGGGAAAAGCAGAAGTCGTTTAGGACTTACAAAGTGTCACAGGGTACAGAGGATAAGAAAGTGTACAGGGAGAAATGGGGAAAATAGTCTGGAGAGCTGAGGCGAATACAGAAGAGAAAATAGCGAGGCAGGCAAAAAGGGGAGATAGGACATTTTTTTCCGTATGTAAGTGAATGAAGGAAAAGGAAGCATTGGATTATGAGGCTAAGAGGGGAGGGGGGAACTCTGATAGAGGGAGGTGAGGAAAAAGATAATCTGCTAAAGAAATACCTTACCTCAGTCTTCACGATTGAGGAAGAAGGGACAGTCCCAAAACTAAGCAGCAGGGATAGTGTGGGCAAGGAGATGGGACACAAGTCCCTTTTCAGAGGGTAGGGTGTTGGAGGAGTTAGGAAAACTGCAGACAGACAAGGCAATGGGTCCCAATGAAATTCACCCCAGGGTGCTCAAGGAGTTAAAGAAAGGGCGAGCTGCACCTCTTGCAAAGTCATTTAATCTTTCTCTCGACAAAGGGAAAGTCCCGGGTGGTTGGAAAAGGGCTGATATGGTGCTGTTGCACGAAGGGGGAAGGAAGGAAGAGCCGAGCAACTATTGTCCAGATAGCCTGACCTCTGTGGTGGGTGAGATGATGGAGACACTGATAAAGGAAAGGCTGGCACAATACCTGGGGGAGGAGGGGCTCATAGATGAAAACCAGCACAGATTCACAAGGGGTAGGTCTTGTCAGACCAACCTGATTGAATTCTTTGGTGTAAGGGAGATATGTGACAAGGGAAGGGCAGTGGACGTGGCCTGTCTAGACTTCAGAAAGGGCTTCGACACTGTCCCTAACAGGAGACTGATAAGCAAGTTGAGTAGCTATGGGGCAGGAAGCAAATTAGTGAACTGGGTGAAAAATTGACTGAGGGGAGAACGCAGAGGGTGGTGGTAAACAGGGTGCACTCCATGGAGGGAGGGGTGATGAGTGGGGTACCTCGGGGTCAGTGTTGTGTCCCATACTATTCAGCATTTACATTGGGGACATTTCAGAAGGCCTATATGGGAAATTGTGTCTGTTTGCAGATGACATGAAGATTTGTAACAGGGTGGACTCAATGGGAGGGATGGAAAAAATGAGGGAGGACCTGGTCAGGTTGGAGGAGTGGTCAGGAAGTGGCAATTACAATTCAGTCCCAAAAAATGCAGAATTATGCACATAGGGAATTGGAATCCAAGGGCAGAATACGGGCTCGGGGAGATTAGAAGTAACGGAACAGGAAAGGGACCTGGGGATCATCATTTCGGATAACCTGAAGGTGGGGAACCAATGCAATGAGGCTATGGGGAAGGCTAGCAGAATGTTGGCATGCATAGGGATGGGGGTTCACAAGCAGGAGGAAGGAGGTGATCATGCCATTATACAAAACTATGATCAGACCACATCTGGAATACAGGGTCCAGTTCTGGAGGCCACACTTGCAGGGGGACAGAGACAGGTTGAAAAGGGTCCAGAGAAGGGCAGCGAAGATGGTTCCAAGCGCTGCACCCGAGTTCATATGAGGAGTGATTAGAAGAACTAAATTTATACATGCTGGAGATGAGGAGGGAAAGGGGGGATATGGTAGAAACCTTTAGATATCTAAAGGGAATAAACAAAGTGAGGGAGGGTGGCATATTCAGGTTAAGTGAAAATAAATCAAGAGGGCACACATTCAGGCTGGAAGGGGGAAGATTTGGAGGAAATGTGAGGGGCAAGTTCTTCCCTAAGAGACTGGTGGGTCCCTAGAATAGGCTGCCAGAATGGGTGGTGGTTGTAGATTCTGTGATCAAATTCAAGAGGGCTTGGGACAACTACATGGGGCTAAATGGAAGCCAAAATATCATGAAAGTGAGGGGGTAGGTTAAAAGGACAAGTGGGGAGGTATTTTGGGCAGACTGGATGGGCCAATGTGTCCTTTTCTGCTGACAAATTTCTATGTTTCTGTGTTAATCACATTTTTAATGTACAGGAGCAGTGTGTTTTCATTTGCCCAGTGGTTGTCTGAATGTGTAATATCCCAGTCTGGAGGAAAGGTGTGTTGGGGTAACAAGCAGTAGTTTTTCCTTTGTATATTCATTATAACTGTTATATGCACGGACAAGGGAGGAACTCACCAGATAGTGTGCATGTTGGCTCCAGTGAAATCTGCCGCTTGTCTCCAAGCCCCATCATCGCCACCTGCTTGGAACCTGAAGCTGCCATTGTCTATTCTGACACAGGCACCATATTAATACCTGTTTCGACTAAATTCATGACAAGTTCTGGTGGTATGAATTCCTGTGCATATGCTGCACTCATATGGGATAAAAAGGCTGACTTCAGTTGTGGGAAATCATTAGGGGGTTTTCGTGCTGCCTTAGTACCTTTACGCTTGCTATACCCCATTCTGTGCAGGAAAGACAAAGCCCATTTTGTGGTGAGATGGACATGCCCGCCATTTTCAACTAGCAGATAGGGTGATTTTGCTTCTAGTATTCACAGTGCCACTGTGTGAACCACACTGGCATTGACAGCAGCCCCTTGTTCACTCAAGCACCTCGCCACTTTCCAGAGCTGCTCCTCTGAATCTTCCATTAGTAAACCTGGTCGCCCCTGTTGTTTTCTGGGCAAGCTGGGGGAAAGCTGGGTCAGATCAGGTGTTGTATGTAACTGTGCCACAGATCTGACTTAAATCCCCAAACGGTGCTCTCATTCATGGGGTTACCATACTTAGCTGTGTAATACCTAACCGCTGGCATAATCTCATTTTCAGTGGCATACTTCCCCACCTCAAAGTGCGTCTCAGTGGTGTAGGTGTGTAGGTGGAGGATCTTTCTTTTGGGGGATGGGGAAGATGTGGAAGACGTGGCAGCTAGCTCGCAGCACATGGCTTTGACAACTGAGGTCTCGGCCCACAATTTCTCAGCAAGTACTTCAGGTTCCATCCCTTCAGTCTGAAAGGAGTATTTTCTTTTTGGAGTCTGGCTATGTATCCATCATAGAAGCAACATGGTATTGTAAACTGCTTTTGCACGGTTTACCTGACTGTGTTGCAACAGGTAACTGGTGACCTTTAAAGGTGTTAGTTAATGAAAGCTTACAGTGATTAAGGTCACAGCCAATTGAGTGAATGCTTGTCATTCTCTGGAAGGCAAAACGACATCCAAAACTACAAACGTGCCCGCAATGACTGCACCAAAACCATCCGGCAAACGAAGTCCGCCTACTATAAGCATGCCCTCACAAACTCCTGGGGCAACGGTTGGGAATTCTGGAAGAACATAAAGGAACTCACCAGGAATCCACCCAAAACCCCCTCGTCAATACTCAACATCAACAGAACCACAACCCTCAACCCAAAAACCATTGCGGATACCTTTAACAAAGCCTTTACTGACCTCAGCGCTGTCCTACACCAGGACTACTTCAAAGATGGTGAAGCCCCTCTGTCCACAATGAACACTACCCCCACTTCTACTTCAAAGCAGTCAAGGCTCACCAAGTACGCAAATATGTTACCAAAGCCCTTGGTAAATCAAGATTCAGTAATGACTCCCTCGATCTCAAAATCCTGTCTCTCACACTTGATGAAGTGCTTAGTCCTCTGACCAGAATTTTCAACCTCTCCCTCAGCCTTAGCCAGTTCCCGGACAGATGGAAATCTGCCACTGTCACCCCAATCCATAAAAGTGGTGATAAAGCTACCCACGATAACTACAGACCTATCTCCCTACTACCCCCACTCTCCAAGGCACTAGAATGCATCGTCTCGGACCAGCTCACAGAATACCTGGATACTTACAACATCCTGTGCAAGCAACAACACGGGTTCCGCACAGGTCACAGCACCTCCACAGCCCTACTTGAATTCACCAGCGCAATCCACAACTCACTTGACTCCGGCGAACTACTAGGCTCAATCTACATTGACTTAACTAAAACTTTCGACACCGTCAATCACCGCCTCCTGCTTGTCCAGCTTCAGAACACTGAGCTGTCAACTGACTCCATTGGCTGGTTTAAGAGCTACCTTGAAGAACGGTCCCAAACAGTAAGAATCGCTGATACACTCTTGGACCCTAGACCGGTCCGCTCGGGAGTCCCCCAGGGCTCCATTCTGGGACCCCTCCTCTTCAGCCTATTCTTAAACTCACTACAGGACAGCTGCCCAGAACAAATAATTCTCTACGCCGACAATGCTGTGATCCTCACCTCGGACCCTGATCCAATCCAATTACAAAATAAACTTCAGCGGGCCTTCTCCTCCATTGAATCCTGGTTCCTAAATCATAAACTGCTTCTCAATCAAAAAAACACAAGTCTATGGTTTTCTGCAGCCCCCACAACAAAAACAAACAACTCCACCTCTCCATTGCAACCGAACAAGGAACCATCCTAGAGCAAACACAATCGTTCAGGTACCTCGGCATCACCCTTGATCCCCACCTCTCATACGCTGTCCATATCAGCAATGTTGCAAAGTCTGCCAATTCGAGGTTAGGCATATTATTCCAGCACAGGAAACACCTAACCCCAGAAGCACTGTCAGTGGCCGTCCAAAGCTCCATCATCAGCATCATAGACTATGGTCTTATCATATATGGGTCTGCAACTACCTCTGCTCTCAAACGTATTGTGACCTCCCTGAATAAGGCCTGTCGTCTCATCACTGACTCACATCGCTATGCCCACACATGTGACTTTTATTCCCAATCTGGATGGCTTCAACTGGACAAACGCAGAAAATACCAAACCTGCATCACGGCCAAGAAAATTTATAATGGGGCTTGCCCCACCTGGTGTCTGTGCCCTCCTTAAGCCTAGACATAGGAACATCACTAAAAGGAGATCCAATTCCCATCTACTGCATATCCCACAATGTCGCACAACCCAAGGACAAAGATCATTCGCCTATCGGGCATCCAACTGGCTCAACTCTCTCGGCAGTGACATAGCGACCGCTCCAACACTCTGCCTCTTCAGGTCCAAGCTGCGCCTCTCACTGCTTGTATCCTGCGATTGCCCATCTTAACATTTCCACCGTTCCAGTTGCACATGCCCCAGCACCCAGCACTTACAATCAGTCTTTGCACCCCGGCACCTTACCTGTCATATTCCCTCGGCAAGGCCCCCTGGCTGCGCTGTCTCCCGCCTCGCCCACCTCCCCATGATTCCACTCCTACCCCAACCACCTCCGTCAGACCCCTTACCCCTGCACCTCACCCTCGATCTCCTACCCCTCCCTCCCCGACCCACCCCACCCCCTTCCCTTGTCTTGCTCATAGTTCAAGTCTTTGTACTTGTTATTACATGTCTGTAAGTCAGTGATTATATGTTTGTAACTAAAAATGATGACTGTTGCACGCTGACATGGAACCTTTGTGAAAGAGCCTCAGCTCAAAGGTATTGTAATCCTAGATTGAAATAAATAAATAAATAAAAAAACTAATTACAGTGATTTGCACTGCATGACAGATGGTTTGAGGTGATAGTTAGCAATACTATAACTTGATCAATAGCTGCCACATGAAATATGCCCAGTGTGAAACACTGCAATGTCTGAGATAGCGCCAAATAAAGGCGATGCGAATTTCAGTTGCTATACAGTATATACATAGATCTAACAAATGCATTTGATCTTGTCAGAAACTGTCATATTTGGGCCTCTCGGTGGACACAATCAGCTGGTTTGAGGACTGCATGTCCAGTAGATCCTAGATAGTTAAATGGAAATGAAAAAATGAAATGAAAATGTTACCACAGCATAAAACTGGAAGATGCCTGAAATCTTTAACAGTGGAAAAAAGGCAGAGTCCAATTCTTTGCCAGATTTCGCAGCACTAAGCCTACTTTGTATGTGTGCCTACCTCTGATGTATTGTACTGTGTTTGTGTGCCTGTTTAGCTTGGGTTGTACTTAAAAACGGGCCTCTGGGTCAGTGTACTCACCTGATTGTCAAATAAAAATAACTAAAAAGTTGGAGGCCAGTTGGTAAAATATTGGGGTCTGAAATGTGGAGTGTCTGTACTGCGTTACATGGCACTGAGGTACAGACTTACTGATACACAGGATCAGTGATAAAGCCAAACTTAATTGATGTGTTTCAGAATCCTTATGAGGAAGGAAAATCCAGGAATTCTGGTCTTACATAGCACCTTTCATACACACTGTATTCCCAAGCAATTTACAGTCCCTGAAGAAATGGCAGCAGCCATTAGCATGCACAGAAAAGTTAAGAAATGCCAAGGGGTTAGGTACTGAGAAAGAGAGAGAATTAAGCACAGGGAGGTGAAAAGTGGCTTGCCCAGGGTCACACAGTAAGTGGCAGTTGAGATTGGCTACATGATTGTCCATTACAGGTTATTCACCCCACAACAGTTCACTCCCTCTAGATCTCGGGGTACTGTTACAAGAAAGTGAACGTTTCCCAGAGTAAGGAAAGTTATTAATTTAGGGGTTAAAAAAATATAAATAAGATTATGCTACGGTAATCCGTTTTGGCGCGAGAGAGGAAACTGTTGTGGGGCAAATTGCCCGTAGCGAGTTGATGTGCTCCTGTGAGATTCAGCCCTGGGTCTTCTGGTTCTCCCAGTTCACATCTCTGTGCTGTAACCACTAGGATATACTAGTAAATCTCATGTAGGGGCATTAGTGCCTCTCAGACCACCCCCCGTTACTGCCAGCATGTAGAGCACAGTACAAGCAGGTATCTAAAGAGGTGCAGAGGTGAGGGCTGGCCCAGTGGCATGGAGGGCTTAGGAGCCCAGTGCCTTATCTCCTGTTACAGTGGCAGCCCGAGTTTGGGAATGAGCATCTGTTGCCGGGGATAGATCGGGGTTGGAGAAGTCTGAAGGACCGCACTCCTCTCCTGGGCTGTCTATCCAGCCTTAGCCTGCCATAATGTGGAGGTCTGGTGGCAGTGCAGCTTGGGCAGCATGTAGGGAGAGGTCGAAAGTGCATGATGCACATGCGTCTCCACATGCTTGCATGTGCGTGCTGCGGCAGGGACGGGAGCAGAAAATGGAAAAAATGATGGTAGGGGCTTCATGAAGCCCTGCCCGCCTATCTCCAACCCACACTGCTACCCAAGAGCCCCGGTTTGCCCTTTCTTATGGATTGGGGAGGGATGGCCCTCTCCCTCTGACACTGCCATGTGGGGATACTTGAAGACCAGGTAAGTCCCCAGGGGAAGTAGATGCCAACTGGGGGAGGTAGGGACGGGGTGACTAGCTGCCCCCAGCCATCAGGTGAAAGAAACAGCTCTACAGAAAAAGGATGTGCAGAGGTGCTGTACAGATCATTACTCTCCCCCAAAGTGGTATTGTGTGTCAATGTCTGATATTCCTCTTACCCAAACGCCAATAGCATGGTTACAGCCTCTATAAATACCCACAATTCCTAGTGACCCTGAAGCGTGAGTGCCATGAAGCAGGAGTGTGACATCTGATTTAGTGGCGTCTGGGAGCATTGGAAGGACATCTGCAGGGAGGACCACAGGCCACACTGGTCATGACAGGAGAAGGAAGGGGGAAAAGGTAGGTAGGAATTACACGGCAGGAGGTTGAAAGGGAGCTGGATCTGATCGTTATCTAGGGTCAGCCTACATTTGAATAGAACAGCAAGGAGGGAGGATTGGGGGTACAGTGTAGGGAGTGGAAGGAAAATGCAGCTGATCCCCATCAAGGGTCAGTTTACATTTGTACTAAGGCATCAAGGAGGTAGCAGGGGATGGGGGAATACAGAGAACTTGTGGGGAGCGCTGAAAATATCATTGACTGAGTCACATATAGGGATACATAACTGGGGGCTAGCGCAAGCCGAGAAGGGAGGATATGGTGGAATAATAGCTTGAGCAGGAGTCCGGATAGCTGGGAAAGGAGGATGTGTGGGAATAGGAGTTTCGACAGGAGTCAGGATAGTGAAAGGGGAGTGGTAAGCTGTAATGGCTGTGGGGCTGCAGTCATTCTGGGGACAATGAGGAGGGCAGGGGGGCTGTCCTGGTAGCAGGAGACTGGAGCAGCTAAGGGCAGAAGTAAGACTGCTCAGACAGGAGCTGGGGAGAATGGGGTGGAGAGTCAGGGGAGCAGAGCAGTGGAGAAAGGGTTAAAAGGTGGGTGCTCAGGGGAATGTGGGCAGCAGACAGGAGAAGGGAATGGGGAGGATCACCTAGTATCCAGGGATATGTCTTCCTTGGAGAACCAGGGAGTCCAGGGTGGAGGAATGGCAAGTGATAGGGGGAAGGGGCACGAGTGTGAGAGGAACAACAGGGGTGGGAAAGGGAGGGACTGAGAGAGAAATAACAGGGGTGGGAACTGATGATTAGGTGCCCTTAAAGAAGAGGTATGCTCTACTGTTTGGTATAGGGGAGAGGAGTCAGGTGGTGGGGAAGGAGGTCAAGATAAACTGGAGTCGAGGGTTGGAGGTAAGGGGTGGAGAGAGGAGACTAGGCTGGGAGGGCTGAGTAGAAGAACTGTCATGATGGAGCAGCGGATGGGAGTGAGGGAGGTAACAGGGTAAGAAAGGGGGAAGGAAAAGTGGCATCCCAGGTGAGGAGGGGAGGATGGGAAACACGGTTGCAGTGGATGGTAGGGGAGTAATCCTTGGGGACTCCGTAATTAAGGGCATTTACTGGAGAAGGAAGGGGGACCCAAAAGCAAGAAGGAAGGTGGTTTGTATGCCTAGGATGACAGTAGGGAAGGTCGGACCAAGAATCAGGGAAATTGTAAGGGAGGTTGGCGGGAGACCTAACTTAGTCATCCACATGGGAAACAGTGACATAGCTGGGGAGGAGATGGAGGTAGTGCAGGGCAGGTTCAGGGAGTTAGTGAGGACCTGCAGGGAAGTAGGAAGTTCTCTGGCATTTTCAGAGGTGATAACAGTTCCCAGAGCCAGTACAGTCAGGAAGTAAAGGATAGACGACTTCACTAACTGGCTGAGGAACTGGTGCAGGGATGAAGAGTTCATCTGTATTGGGGACTGGGGGGAGACCTGGATGAATAAAACACTGTTTTCACCAGATAAGCTACACCTCAGTAGGGAGGGCTCAAGGGTACTCAGGGACAAACTGAGGGAGTACATTGCCAGTGAGCTGAATTTAAACTACTGGGGGGGGGGGTGTAGTGGACCTGCAGGCTGAAAGACTTAGGAGGAGGTCAGTAGACCCCCCCCCCATACCATTAGGTAGTCGGGAAGGTGGATATGGAAGGGGAGAAGAGTAATTAGCATGGGGGAGAATACAGGAGGGAGAAATGTGAGGAAAAGAATAGAAGGAAGGGTAGGAGGCATGGAGTCGAGGTGGGGGTGGTGTCGCTGAATACTCGAAGTTTTGGGAACAAGCTGGAATATCTGCATGCCCTGTTCGCTGAGGGGAATGTGGACATAGCAGCAATGACTGACCATGACTGGGACCTCTCAATCCTTGGATACCAACTATACAGGAGAGACAGGGTGATAGACAAGTGGGGGCTGACAGTTTATATGAAGGAGAGTATAACATGTACAAGGGAGGAGACAAAAGGGTAGAAGGTGGAAACACTGTGGGTTCAGTTACAGTGCAATAGAGGGAGAAAGGTGGGGGTGGAGATGGTCTGCAGACCACTCAACCATGAAAAGGAAAGGGACAAAGAATTGAGCTTGCAGTTGTTGGAAGCTGCAGGGAAGGGACTTTAACCTGCCCAAGGTGGACTGGAGCGTACTCTCCACAACCTGTGTCAGGAGTCAGGTGCTCGTAGAAGCATTGCAGGGTGGGTTCCTGACTCAAGGTGTCACTGAGCCCACCAGGGAGGGGGTAGGCCTTTATCTAGTGCTCACAAATAGGGAGAATGTACAAGACATAATGGTCAAGGAGCCCTTAGGTGCTAGTGACTATCGCACAGTGTGGTTCAGGTTGGATATGGGCAGGGAAAACATCCCCACTTAAACCAAAATCCTGGATTTCAGGAGGGTGGACTTCAGGAAGATGGGCGAGGTGTGAAAGAGGCACCTGGCGGGCATCAAACTGGATATGGGGTTGGACCATAAATTGGGCCATCATCAAAGAAGGTGTACTGGCTGCCACAAAGGAGTGTGTTAGGCTCAAGGGGAAGATATCATGGGCCAAAGCACCCAGCTGGTTTAGGTCTGAGGTTGCTCAAGTGTTGAGGGACAAGAGGGTCAGCCTATAAGAGATACAGATAGACCATGACAGAGGTAGATAGGGTAAATTATCTATGGTTGGCCAGTGTGGCAAGCAAGGTACTGCAGATAGTTGAGGGAATCAAAAAGGGGGAGAAGGCCTTCTTTTACTACATAAGTGAAAAAAGGGGATAAGAAGAAGGACGGGATTGTAAAGCTTTGTAAAGAGGATGAATGGGAAGAGGAGAATGGGGGAAAGGCTGAGGGGCTCAATGAATACTTCTGCTCCATCTTCACCAGGGAAAAAGATGAACCGGTGCCTGCAGGGGGGAGGGTGCAGGGATATGGTCATAGAGAAGGATAGACTGATGGAGGGGCTGCTAGCACTGAAGTGAACAGATCACCAGGCCCAGCCGGCGTACACCCAAAGGTGCTGAAGGAGCTGACAGGGGAGCTTGCAGGGCCTATGACAGGCCTGTTCAATAGTTCCCTGGAGTTGGGTGTGGTACCACAGGATTGGAGAACAGCACATGTGGTGTCTCTCCATAAATGAGGTCCAAGGATGACCGGGAATTAGTCAGGTCAGTCTGACCTCAGTCATGTGCAAGCTCATGGAGACCATACTTAAGGAAAGGTTGGTACAGTATCTGGAAGAGAATGGTCTCCAGGATGATAGACAGCATGGGTTTCTGGGAGGGAGACCATGTGAAACTAATCCGATTGACTTCTTTGAGTCATTTAAGTCAGTAGACAGTGGCCAGGCAGTGGACATCCTTTATCTGGACTTCATCAAAGCCTTTGACTCTGTACCCCACAAGAGGTTAATCAGGAAGTTGGCAGATTTGAGTAGGGGTGAAGATGACCAGGTGAGTAGAAAGCTGGCTGAGGGACAGGACCCAGAGGGTGGGGGGGGGCTATCTTGCACCAGGGAAGTCAACAGTGGGGTGCTGCAGGGCTCAGTGCTGGGGCCAGTGTTGTTCAGTGTCTTCATCAATGACATTGGGGATGGCATTAAAGGCAAAATGTGCCTTACTGCGGAGGACACCAAACTCTGTGGGATGGTGGACACAGCAGAAGGAATATAAAACCTGCAGGAAGACCTGTGAAAATGTGAGAGCTGGGCCAGGTTTGGCTGCTAGGCTTCAGTGCCAAGAAATGCAAAGTCATGCACATTGGAGCCAAAAAGGATGGACTACTACAGGGGTTGGGTTGGAGGGTGTATGGGTAACAGCAACAGAGGAGGGGAAGGATCTGGGATAGAGGATCACTAGCAACCTAAAGCACTCCTTGCAGTGCAAAAAAGCAGCAGCAAGGGCAAATAAGATGCTGGGATGTATAGCCAGAGGAATCGGCAGCAGGCGGAAGGAGGTTATACTGCCCTTGTACAGGTCAGTGGTGAGGCCACATCTAGCATAAGGAGTAAGATACTGGTGGCCACACCTTAACAAAGACATCAACCTGCTGGAGACGGTCCAGAGGACGGCATCTAAGATGATTGCGGGTTAACAAGGTAAATTATATGAAGAGAAGTCAGGGGGCCCTAAATATGTACTCCATGGAGGAGAGGAGAGAGAGAGGGGACATGATAGAGACCTTCAAGAGCTTGAAAAGGATAGAGTGTACAAGGAGTGTCTCTCTAAGCTGAGCAGCAGCTGAACTACAAGGGAGCACAGTCTAAAGTTGGAGAGAGGGAGATTTAGGAGGGCGATTAGGAAGCACTTCTTCACGGAGAGGGTGCTGGCCATTGGGAATGCACTGCCAGAGGAAGTGGTCTTGATGAAGATGGTGGACAGTTTAAATAGGGCCAGGGATAGGCACAAGAGGAGGTACAGGGCATGGGGGGGGGGGCGCGCAGATGGAAAAGAAGGGAGGATGGGGTAGGGAGGGCAGGGTTAGCAGCATAAGCTAGGGACCTTGTAACACGAGTAGACTAGATAGACCGAACAGCCTCATTCTGCTGGCTTCTTTATATGTTTGTATGTTCATATGTACGTAAAAGAGCTGTGCTATAGATGAAACTGCAAAGCAGCAGCATGGAGAAGTAGTATTCCAGTTGGAATACCAGTGTGTTGAAGGTGGTTTTGTGCCTTGAAAACTAGTATGCCAAACTGGGTGGAATACCATTAATTTCTGGCTCTGATTTCTCCGGGACTTTTCAGATGATTTGGGGTCATAGAGATATCCTTATTTGTGCTGTATATATTTTTTCCATTTATAATTTGCATAAGCATTATTGATTCTGCTGGTGCTACTGCTGTGTTTCTGTAGTGACCTTTGACCTGGTCTCATGTTACAGACATAATTTTTATTTCTCAGGAGTCCGCAGCTGTGTTAGTTGTCCAGTGTTTAAGCTGGAAGTCTTAAACTGTAGCATTTTGCTAATTGTCATATGAACTTTTCAGCCAAACAACTTCAGTTTTATTTGACAGAACAACAGAGCCAAATCCTATCCTGTGTATGCCCTGCTGGGCTGCGTCTCTGAGATCCTGTTGGACCAGTACATCCTGGTTCACCTGGGCGGAGTCATATGGCCTTACCGTCTCAGCCAAATGACAGTTCTCTAAGATATGCTTGATTTACAGAGGGAAATTGCCTTTGGAGAAATTGGCATTTGTTGTGGAACATAGCGCCAGTGTTAGTGCCACCTGATACTCCTCTTTACTAACCCGATTCAGCAATCTCCAATGGTTCTTCTGTGTTGTTCAGTGGCACATAGCTGAATTTGTAGTTTTTTACGTTACAATTTCTGCACATCGGGATATCTGCATTTAGGCTACAAGCCTAATTTCCAAGAGAGCCTGAGGGAACAGTTACAGCAGCAGCTGTTATTTAAGCAATAATGCTTGACAGGGTGTATGTTATTTAAGCAGTAAGACATGACTGAAAGGGTTCCACGAAGACAGAGACCAAGATGGTGCAAGGAGTGAAGGGCAAACCATTTGAACAGAGATGCAGGGAACTGGGGCTGCACATGCTAGAGACCAGAAGGGAGAGAGGGGACATGACAGAGACCTTCAAATATGTTAAAGGGATAAACAGAGTAGGCCTGGGGCGCTTGTTCCAAATGAAGAGGGACACTACTACGAGGGGGCATGGCCTGAAGCTTCGGTGGGGGGCACTTCAGAGGAAACGTGAGAGGGAGATTCTTTACAGATGCCTGAAACGGCTTCCAGAGGAGGTTGTGGGGGGAAGGGGAAACAGTGACTGGGTTCAAGAGGGTGTGGGATATGAATAAGGGGTTGCTGGGGGGTGGAGTTGGGTACTCAAGGAGGAAGGAGGATAGTGTAGTATGGGGGGAAGTGGCAGACTGGATGGACCATGGGGTCCTTTTCTGCTGTCAAGTTCTGTGATTCTGTGATGGGCCGTGGGTGGTGCAGGGTTTGCCGCATGCCCATGGCTTTAATGCCGCAGGCGGGATGCCTTCACCTCTGG
The DNA here is from genome assembly GCA_016271365.2 of Neoceratodus forsteri. Classification (NCBI taxonomy): domain Eukaryota; kingdom Metazoa; phylum Chordata; order Ceratodontiformes; family Ceratodontidae; genus Neoceratodus; species Neoceratodus forsteri. The sequence continues at coordinate 59,854,985 of CM028131.1, forward strand.
GCATGCAGTAAACCCAACATAACCCAAGCCCTGGAGTGTCTTATTGCTGATCTAAAACAGCTATTTACTGAAATAAAATAATAGAAGTGAAACACTTAAAAATACATGAAAAAATTATTTTTAGTTATTGTTAAAAAAAAAAAAAAAAATGGTAAAATAGTTTGGTGAGCCCCTCCGCTCAGGAGAACTTTGTGAACTGCATTGATGCGACAACATCAACAGTTCGCTGTAAAAGTCCGCCTGGGAACCCAGCACTCTTTCTCCCCTCCACCAGTCCTGCACTCGCTCCCTGAAACAAGTCTGACTTGGAGTTGATAATCCATAAGTTTGGGAGGTGCAGGGGGCAGAGCCCCCCACTGAACAGCAACTGTTTCTCCTGATGAATTTATGTCCACCACAAATTGTGGTCAACATAAATCCGTCGCTGTAATGTCTGTCGACAAAAATTTTTTTTAACCAGCATCATAGATCGAAATAGTTCCTCTGCCTGTTCAGTGCAACTAGGGGTCGCTATATAAATGTTGCTTGCCTGTGAATTACAGTTGCTGCCCAGGAGACTGCTGTTTCACTGTCCCTTGTGAAGCAGTTTAAATACCCTTTTAAACAGACTTTTTGTTTGTGTCATTTTCTAAAAAAGTTAAGCAGAAGTATGTGGGCAGGCTTACGAGTGCTGTGATATAGAACCGAGAAGAAATAGCAGTGCTCATTTATTCTGATTTGGTCTGTGAGTTCAGTTTTCTGGCAAGACTGGAGGACAGAGTGCTCTGCTTCTTCCTGTTGTGCAGTTGTTTTTGTTGTAGGTGACTAGGCTGGCTGTTTCATAGTCTCAGTGCTACAGAGTCAAAAGATTAATTTACTTCCTGGGTCCAAGAGATTCTTTCACTTCTGATATACTTGGTACTTATACTGGGTTGCCAGACAGAAGACTGCTTAAGCCCATCTAGTCTATCCCCTGCTTTAGCTGGGCCACTTTATAGCATCTTTGCTTAACAGATAGCTATCTGTATTAGTTTTGAATGTGTATGTGGAATCTGCGGGCACCACCTCCCTGGCTAATGCTTTCCATAATCACCAAAAATACCAACAGCTTAAAATCTGGTTCATTTTCAGTTGGCATCCATCTGTATCCCTTTCCCCGGGACTAGGCTGAAAATAAGCGAAAAGTTGTCTAGTCCTCCTTTCCGGTCAACAAAAACGAAATAAAAAAAAATATATATAATAATTTCACCACTCTCTGTGTGTGAAAAAGCCTCTCTGGTGCTTTTTTAGACAGTTCCAGTTTAATCTGGTTTGTGAGGCATCTCAGATTAATATCTTTTTCTTGATGTCGTACTCCCGAGCTATTCATCAGCTCAATATCCCTATCAGTTTTCAACATTTGGAGACTCTCTCCCCTTGTCTCCAAGGTGTATAGCCCCAACTCTCGTAATCTAAGGTCATATGACTTAAGTTATTTCTAAGCCTTGTGATCATCTTTGTTGCTGTATGTTGCACTCTTTCTATATTATTATTGTCCCTCCGCAGTTAAGGGCTCCACAGAGGTGCACAATGGTCCAAATGCGGTTGTATGTATGTTTTTATAGAGTGGGAGTATAGAAGAAATTGTTTCTGGAAACAAAAGCCCTTCTGATACAACCAAGAATTGTGTTTGATTTGTTAATAACATTGCTACGGTGTTTACTAAATTTTAGATCATTATCAATTCTTTTTTTTCTTATCACATTCTTATTTCTCTCCTGCTGTGGTACGTATGGCAGGGGCATCCAGCCACTGGCTCCCCCACCCGGAAGGCAGCAGGCTCACTGGCATGATGGGGAGTCTGGTACGGTCGCTCCCCGACGCGCTGGGAGGCCCCCTTATGCCTTCCCATGCAGGGCCGAGACTAGACCCCCAGCGCGATTCATGTCAGAGACCGGGCGGTATGAGGCCATGCTATCAAGCTGCTCACCGTGCCTGTGCCTTTTTCCTCCATTAATGGCCCTTTGAGTGCTGGGCGTGCAATGATGTCAAAGGTACAGCGTGCTGATATCTGCCGCACTTCACCCCAATTTACCACTCTGGTAATGCCCCAGTGTCACCAGGGGCCACTGCAGAGCAGTGGGATTCCTCAACCCCTCCACAGGGATGAGAAGCAGTCCCTCGGGGCTGAATCTCATCCCTCCCTGATAAACCCTGGCGTGTTTCCGAACCGGGTGCCAGCGTGGTGCGGGGATGTGGGCGCCCAGCACCTCAACCTCAGCACCAACGAGTTGGCTTCATTATTGATTATTATGCCAAGTCTCTTTCTCTGTCTGCCTTTCTTTAATTCTTTAAACCCTTCGATCTCTGTCAACACTCAGCCTGGCTAAATTTCCAAGGGCGTCTCTACTATGAGACTTTCCTACTAGCAAAAAAAATCTCTATAGGTAACTCACCCCCTGGTTATAACCTTCTCTCTCCAAGGCAGCACAGGTGAGTGACCAGACACACCGATAAAACTGATTTTCAAGTCGCCTTCTATAGAACCACCACTGGTCAAAGGTTCTTCAAATACATGGCCCCTTTATGGATGAACTCCATCCCTGGTTCCCTCCTATTCATACCCAGGTTGGGCCTTTTCAGAAAAGAACTGCGGAACTACATCCTGGTTTCATCAAACTGTGACTGCCCATAACACTGTCGTAACCCTCCAACTATTTCCTCTCCTGCACCTTAGCCCCACGACAACGCCCATAACGCCCATTGGGTGGCTTTCTGGTCTCTACTATATTTCCAACTCTCCTTTGGTCCACTTCCTGGGCCTGTTTCTCACTTTCTCCTCCATAGCTCTGTTGCTCCTGTCTCCAATATTTTATTTTTTCTCCTCTGAATTATTTCAACAATTTTGGTTACTCACATGTCAGTTGGCAATGATTATTGTATTGCATCGTTATTAGATAACTCCCTATTGTATACTTTTCTGTCTGTATATAGTTATTGTCATTGTTCATGATGTCTGTAATACTTGCCTGCCATACTTTGTACTGACATGGAGCCTTTGAAAAAAAGAGTCCATGACTCAAAGGGTTGTAATTCCTAGACTTCAAGAAATAAATAAATAAATTCTGACTGCAAGAGGGTTGCGAGGGCATCAAAGGCAGGAACTCGCCCCAGCATTTTCCTCAGATCCATTCGTCCCTCAGATTTCAAGAGGGCACGAGGGCATCAGAGGCAGGAGTACTCCCCAGCGTTTTTCCCCAGCTCCATTCATCCCATAGACTGCAAGAGGATCACGAGGGCATTAGAGGCAGGAGCCCCTAGTATTTTCCCCAGCTCCATTTGTCCCCCAGACTGCAGTATGGTTGTGAGAGCATCAGAGGTAGGAGCCCTTCCCAGCATTTTCCCCAGTTCCATTCGTCCCATAGACTGCAAGAGGATCGCGAGGGCATTAGAGGCAGGAGCCCTCCCCAGCATTTTCCCCAGCTCCATTCATCCCATAGACTGCAAGAGGATCGCGAGGGCATTAGAGGCAGGAGTCCTCCCCAGCATTTTCCCCAGATCCATTTGTCCCGTAGACTGCAATAGGGTCATGAGGGCGTCAGAGGCAGGAGCCCTCCCCAGTGTTTTCCCCAACTCCATTTGTCCCATAGACTGCAAGAGGATCATGAGGGCATCAGAGGCAGGAGCCCTCCCCAGTGTTTTCCCTAGCTCTGTTTATCCTCCAGACTTCAAAAGAGTCGCAAGGGAATCAGAGGCAGGAGCCCTCCCCAGCATTTTCCCCAGCTCCATTTCTCCCCTAGACTGTAAGAAGGTCGCAAGGGCATCAGAGGCAGGAGCCCTTCCTAGCATTTTCCTTAGGTATGCTCGTATGCTGCTTGTAGTAGTAGCAGTAGTAGTAGTGGTTATTTATTTCAGGTGCCCTTCCCCTTGGGCTTAGGGCGCCTTTACAACACAATATGCAAATACAGCAATAAGGGACAGTCGACACACAATACATAACATTTACACAAACCCATTAGAAGTGTAAAAACAGACAGATTTCCAGGCTGTCTGATGGTCATAAAATACATTCCTTCGGTCCCAAAGGCCTGATCAAATAGGAAGGTCTTAAGGTGTTTTTTTTTTTTTTTGTGTTATCTGTTTATCCCCCTACGTGCTTAGGGCACAACCATTCCTTCAGGCCGCCAAGGACTCCCACACCACTCTGCTTCCACCCTGAGTCTCCTTACTTCATATAGCAGTCATCTGGGTAACCCAGCATATTCCTTCGCTGGACGGGTCCCTCTCTTCCGAGGGGGAAGGCACTGGGAGGGGGGCCGGCACACTCTCAATTGGCCCCTTGCTGCTGAGGCAGACATGGCTCACGGGAGGTCTGGAGGAGGTGTGGGCAGTCCGGCTGCCGTCATCTGGCCGAGCCCTGAGCGATTTCCCGGTTTTCATGGTCCCACAACTATTGCTGTCCTCTTGCAGTGCTTCTGGTCTCCACTGGGGGCCACTGCAGAGTGATGCGTGCCCATTACACACCCCAGGAGAGGAGAGCAGTCCAACAGATGCTCAGTCCTCATCCTCCCCTGCCAGCCCACAGCAGCCCGAGTCCGTTCCCGAACTCGGGTTGCCGGCATGACGCAAGGTGTGGCGTCCAGCACCTCACCCCTCTACGCCACCGGGCCAGCTCTTAAGGTGTTTTTTAAAGAATTCTATGGATGGCGCCTCCCGGAGGTACCCCAGCAGTGAATTCCAGAGGACCAGGGCTGCCACTTCAAACTCCCAGTCCCCCAGAAGATTTTAACCTAGCCCTGAGGACCTCCAGGAGGTCCTCTCCAGCTGATCTGAGAGAGCAAGACAGGGCATAGGGATGCAGTAGCTCCTTCAGGTAGCCTGGACCCAGCCTATGTAGGGCCTTGTAGGTCAAAAGACCTACTTTAAAGGTGATGCGCTAGCGCACCGGCAGCCAATGCAGTTCGTGCAGCACCGGTGTAATGTGACTAAACCTCGAGTGTCCAGTGAACAACTGGGTTGCTGTGTTCTGCAGAAGCTGCTGGTGCTGCATCACACCTCCTCTGATCCAGAGGTAGAGTACGTTACAGTAGTCAAGCCTCGCGGTGACAAAAGCATGTACCAGTGTGGCCAGGTTGTCGGGCGGGGGATAGGACTTAATTTGGGCGATGTTCCAGAGATGGCAAAACCTGGTCTGGACAACAGCTGACACCTGAGCATCAAGTGTCGTCTCACTGTCCAGAACAACACCCAAATTCTTCACCTTAGGGGGAAGGCTTCCATTTCTGTTGGGCCAATAAAACCCCCCAGCCTATCCTCAGAGGCCCCCATTTCTCCCCTTTGACCCGGTTCACCCACTAGTACTTCAGTCTTCCCCGGGTTAAGTCCCAGCCAGTTCAACAATGTCCAAGCCCGGATCTCGGCCAAGCACTCATTTATCACATCGACCGCGTCAGATTTCCCGAGTGCTAAGTACAGGTAGAGCCAAGTATCATCAGCATAACAATGCAAACTCTGCTCATGCCACATTTTTTGTATGTATAGCCAAAGCTTCTACATCAATTGAAGTGCACTCAGCAATTAAGCGCTAAAGCTTTTATTAAACTTTGTGTTAAATTACAACAGTTCCACACAACACGATCTTTGTAAATACCACCTTATAACCTCGCCCAGGGGCAGAATGTACACTGCGAACAACATGGGGGAGAGGACAGAACCCAGGGGAACTCCACAGGGCAGGTCTAATGGATCTGAGGAATAATTCCCCAGTATTACCCTCTGACACGTGCCCCAGAGAAAGGACTGAAACCAGCTGATGACCTTGCTGATGAGTCCTGCATGCTCCCATAGCCTGTCCAACAACACCCAATGGTCCACAGTGTCAGATACTGAGGAGAGATGGAGATTTGTTCACTTTCCTCTATCCATCGCCCTGAGCAGGTCGTTCAACACCCTGACTAACGTGGTCTCCGTGCAGTACAAGGTCCTAAATCTGGACTGGAATGGTTCGAAAATTTGGAAGCTCTTGAGGTGACCCTTGAGCTGTTCCGCCACTACCTTCTCAGGAGCTTTCCCCAAAAAGGGGAGGTTCGAGATAGGTCGATAATTCACCAAGTTATCGGGGTTCAAAGATTTTTTTTTTCCAGCAGGGTCTGAACCAGAGCCTGTTTAAGGGATTCTGGAAGAACCCCCCAGCTGACAAGTAACTCCCGACAATTTCTTGTAAAAACCGGACCCAGAACCTCGACGCAGCCAACTAGTAGTCGGGCCTGTGTCAAAGTCGCAGAGCGTTGGTTTAAGCCGAGAGACCACCTCACAGACCTCCACCGTCATCACAGGCTGACCAGAACCCTTCCCAGGGAGACCCAAGTACATCCACCCACTCTGGGGCTGCCACTGTTAGAAAATTGTATTCCTCTTGGAGAAATCCCAGCCCTCATGGAAGACACTCTGTCTGAGAAGAACCAAGTGAACTTATCATACTTGTGAGCTAAAAAAATTCTTGACAGGTTCCAGACAGGCCAGATGTAATAGCCTACCTACAACCTATAAGAACTGAGCCAATCTGTTCTACCCAGCTACAATCATCCTTGACATAAGATGCCTTTTTTGGATGACTACATTCTGATACTCATCGTAATGAGTAATCAGAACCAGCCTGTCCTTCAGAGACCTGGTCTTCCTCCAATGCCTCTCCAACCTCCGTCCCCTGGTTTTCAACTTTCTCAGCTCACCATCATACCATGGCGAGCCGAGACGTGACACCAGAGGGTGTACACGGGTCAGTGCCAGATTGTGCAGGGCCTCGGCGACAGCCCTGTTATAGGCCGTCATGACATTCCCCGGGCAATCAGCGCAATCCTCAAGCACAGACGAAATGTCCAGTTCCGCAATCAGTCCCTCTGATTATAAACCTTTCAAAAGGCGGAACTGAACCATTTCCACAGGGGAAGGGACATTTAGTGAGGCTCTGAAGCTGAACTTGATGGTGCAGTGATCCGACCAAGTGACTGGATCAGTCTCGATAGTATCAATTTCAAGCCCCAGGGAGAACACCTGGTCAAGCGCGTGACCAGAGTGGTGGGTCCTGGCCATGGTCATCAGAGAGAGAAGCCCAGAGCCTCCATATTTGACAGGAAGTCTCTGGCCCCAGATGATGCCTCGTCATCCACCCAAGTGTCGAAGTCGCCGAGAATGAGCCATCTTGATGCCTCCAACACCCTCTCAGCGACACAGGCTGACATCATCTTCAGGAAACTCTGGTCCCACCCAGGTGGACGGTAGACCAAGAGAATCCTGAACTCCACTCCGGGATCCCCTTGTACCGCTATGCACTCAAAAGAACTGGTGATCCCTGTCACAAACGCACTCAGCAGGTTAGGCCCTCTGCTCCCACAGTGCCAACCTCAGAGCGCAATAGTGTGAACAGGTAACAGACAGGGTAACTCTCCTGTCTGCTTTTGGGTCCGAATTATCTTAAGCCTCAAGTTCTGGGGGGATTCAAACTGTGAACCTTATGCTAGCGCAGTACAAAATGTACAGGCTCAGATACGCACTTCCTCTCGGGATTATGTATAGTTTCGCTAGGGCACCGAGCCGGCTTCCAGTATGAACCCTTAATACTCTATAAAAGACCTTAGGTATATTCTTACCCTTTCCAGTTTAGTAACACCATCAAGCTATTTGAACAATTGTCAGACTTAACCATCTATACATTACATGCCAAGAAAGAACTGGCAGACACCCAGGCAGTCTCTTGAAAAAAATATTTTACTAAAAAATGATAAAAATATGTAAAATGTAAACACAGAACAATATATAAAAGAGCATACAATCATGTAAAAGAAAAGCAAAGAAAACCACAGAACAAGCCCCTACCAACATACAGTTAGATCTTTCAAACAACATGAAGTCTTGCTGTATTCTGACATATGCAGTTAGCCCCAGCACCTGAACTGCTCTGGAGAAGAAAGAGTTAAATTCTATGCAGAGCATAGAATGTTGAGCTGGAGCTCGGTTCAAACCTCTGTCTGCTGCACTTTGAAGTGTACCCATCAGATTCTTTACTCCACCTAACGGAACATTCACTCTGGAGATTTCTCCTCTGCTCACGGTTCTGTCAGTTTAAAAATCATCAGTTTTACCGATACTTTCAATTGTTTTTTCAGTTCAGATCCCTGTCTGTGGTACAGTAAGTGCATAGGTAGTGGACTTGCTTAGAAAACTGTTGTGGAAATTGTAAAACTAGAATTTTCAACCAGTTTGGATGAACCAGTTCCTGTTTAGTGTGTGTAATCTTAGTTTCTTTCACAATTTAGTGTGTGGTACCCGTCCTTATCGGTTTAAAAAAAAAAAAAAAAGTTTCATCGTTTTTTTTTCAAATACCAGTAACACGGTTAGAAACAGATAAGGGGGTCTTGCCTGGCGGTTGCCAAAAAAAAGGGTAAGTGTTTAGTTACGGCTTCATCTGAGAAACCCAAGAGAAAAACCGTGCCCACTGGGTTTCAACACTGCAGTGAGTGTGGGGAGGCCTTTGCTAAGGCCAATCCCCACACCACTTGTGTTTACTGTCTGGATTTTGACCACCTGGAGTCAGACTGCCAAATCTGTAAGAATTTCCCTAAAGCCACCCTGGACAAAAGTTTGGGCAGGCTTAGGGAAGAGGATGCTGAGGAGTCGGCTGACCCGGATGGCAAGCCCGGTTCAGTTTCGGCCGAACCTGAGGGAGTGCCCACTGATCTGGGCGATACTCCCTCGGGCAAACAGAGAGCCGATCCTGAGGGGTCGGTTCTGGTAAAAAGAAAAGATAAATCGGCTGGTTCAGATCCAGAACTGCATCATCCATCCACCAAAGAAATTGCCCGATCAATGAGCATAGTTGAATCGCTTCGTCCGGTTCCGACTGATCCGGCACCTTCTGGCAGGCGTTCAGTTCAGTTGGTTCCCCCGGTTCAAAGTTATTTCCCTGAAGACTTTTATAAACAAGATTTGGAAGGGGATGATGATGATGATGATGTAGTAGAAGGCCTGGATGAGCCCATAGAACCGGACATCTCCCCAGACAGGCCTTCTGGTGTTTCCCCTCCTAGGCTTTCTGAGTCCCCTTCCCACTTTATGTTCTACAGGAAAGTGGCAGAAACCCTCCAGCTCCCTTTGGAAGAAGCTGTCGAGGAGCAAGAGGAGCCTGACTATGTGGAGATGGACATCCCAGAGTCCAGGAGGTTGTCTATTCCCCTTCAAAAGTCTTTTGGGAAACGGACACAAAAGTTGTTAAAAACTCCAAATTCTTTACCTCCTGTAGACAGAAGGATGGACAAGAGGTACATGTCAGGCTGAGGTATGGAGTACTTGTACCAGCAATGCAGCCATGTTGGGGTTGTGCAGACTGCAGCCTGTGATAAGGCTAACATACCCTTGGCTTCACACACCCCAGATAAAGACTCCAGGAAGTTGGATGCCATGGCAAAGAAACAATACATGGCATCTTCCTTGGGACTCAGGCAGGCTAATTACATGGCCTATACAGCCAGGTACCAGAAGTCCAGGTGGGACACTGTACTGGAACTGGCTAAGCAGGCCTCCCACCAGCTTGCCAGGGAGCTGGAGGAGGTGGCTGCTGATGGGATTGAGGCATTGAAAATCCAGTTTCATGCTGCCGTGGACTCCAGTGATGTGTCATCAAGAGTCATGGCTACATCTGTGGCTCTTCGGAGACTAGCTTGGCTCAGATGTACTAGCCTATCTCAGGATACCCAGGCTAAGGCTATGGATCTCCGTGTTGGTAATAATTCTCTGTTTGGGGAGCAGACAGAGAATTATATGAAGAAGATGGATGAATACAGGATCACCTACGGGAGTGCACAGGCCAAGGAAAGGCAGGCATCTCCTCAGAGGCAGGGGCAGACCTTTTCATAGGCCTTTTTACTAAGCACAGGCCTCCTCTCCTTTTTCCCAGAGGGGGTTCTACAGAGGGATAGGGAGAGGCAGAAGGGGACTGAGCAGGGCTGCATCCTCCTTTCAGCCTAAGACTTCTGCCAAGCAGACACCCTGATGTGTCTGCTTGGGTCGACTCCCCAATTCCTGTAGGAGGTAGGTTGGCTTCCTACTTCCAGGACTGGAAGTCTGTTACCTCAGACAAGTGGGTTCTGGAGGTAGTAAGCCAGGGACTGACCCTCAGCTTCAAAACATTTCCAAAGCTGAGAGCCTGGTCTTTTCCACCTGCAAACATCTCTGAAACCATTGCCCTAGAGGTAGAGGTTTCATCTCTACTGGCTTTAAGGGCCATAGAGAAAGTTTCTACAATTCACAGGGGCAAAGGTCTGTATTCCAGATACATCCTTACCACGAAAAAAAACAGGGGAGTGGCGGCCCATTCTAGACTTAAGATACCTGAACAAACATCTATTAATGCCAAAGTTTAAAATGGTGACTCTGGGAATAATTCTTCCCTCTCTAAGGCCAGGGGACTGGCTAGCCTCACTGGACCTAGAGGATACCTACTTTCACATTCCCATCAGGTGCTCCCACAGAAAGTACCTCCGGTTCGAATTGCCTTTAGGCCATTACCAGTTCAAAGCAATGCCCTTTGGCCTAACATCAGCTCAAAGGGTGTTTACAAAATGCCTAGCAGTAGTAGTGGCCTTTCTAAGGAGAAAAGATATCTCCATATTCCCATATCTGGATGACCGGCTCATTGTGGGTCAGTCTCCAGAACAAGTCAAGTCAGATCTGCAAGTGACCCAGAAAGTGCTCACTTCTCTAGGATTCCTTCTCAATCTTCCCAAGTCAGTTCTCGGGTCAGTACAACTTCTGATCTTCATAGGGGTAGAACTGGATACTGCTAAAGCATAAGCATTTCTCCCCTTGGTAAGGCCCATCATAGAGATGGCTTTGTCTTTCCACCTTCTGGTTTCTCGATCAGCAAGGCACTTCCTTCAGCTTCTGGGCCACATGGCAGCTTCCACTGCGGTGGTCCAAGGGACCAGACTACAGATGAGGGACATTCAGTTTCACCTGAGGATTTTTTGGTCTCAGAAAAAAAATCCTCTAACCAAACTTATTCCAGTGACTCAGACCCTGATCCAGGCTCTTCAATGGTGGCAGGAACAGGACAGTTTCAGGCAAGGGGTCCCATTCATCACTCAGACTCATTTTGTGGCCCTAACCACAGATGCTTCTCTCCTGGGGTGGGGAGCTCACCTGTTGACTCTCACAGCCCAAGGAGTGTGGTCCACTCGGGAGTTTCTTCTCCACATCAGTCTTCTGGAGCTCAGGGCAATTCACCTGGCCCTGCAAGCCTTCTCAGAATCGGTACTGAACAAGGTGGTTCGGGTCAGGACAGACACCACCACCACCACCATGTGGTATATCAACAGGCAGGGAGGTACTCGGTCTATGGCCTTGTGCACAGAAGCCATGAGAGTATGGTCTCTGGCTTATTCTCTACAGACCTCTCTGGTAGCAGTCCACCTCCCAGGAAAGGACAATGTGCTAACAGATGCATTGAGCAGGATTTCCCAGGGCCATCACGAATGGTCCCTGGATCCCCTAGTGTTAAGTGATTTTTTTTCAAGGTGGGGCACTCCAGAGATAGATCTCTTTGCAGCCACAGACAATCACCAGCTTCCTCTCTTCTGTTGCAGACCCCCAGTTTTGGGCTCAGTCCCTCTGGATGCTCTAATTCTGGATTGGTAAGGGAAATTTCTGTATGCCTTCCCTCCTTTTCCTCTACTGTTCAAGGTCCTGGTCAAGATAAGGTCACAATCTTGCAAAGTGATCCTGATTGCTCCAGATTGGGCCAGGCAGCTTTGGTATCCCGTTACTGTCCCTAGTAGTTCATCTTCCCCTATCTCTTCCCAGGAATCACAACCTGTTGGCCTCCTCTCGGGAGGATCTGGTATCCCAACCTTAGGTCTCTCAATCTTAAGGCATGGCTCTTGAAGAGTTAGAGTATGCAGGTTTGCATCTGTCTCAAGGGGTTCTGGACATTCTCAAAGCCTCTTGAAAACCTGCCACCAGAATAACTTATAACTACAAATGGAAAAGATTCAGCATTTGGTGTTCCAAGAAGCATATATCCCCAGATACTGCTGAATTGTCTGCAGTTCTGGATTACATGGTTCATCTTAATGGCCTAGGCCTCAGACCAGCTGCCCTCAAAGTACACTTGTCAGCTGTTTCTGCTTTTTTGTCAGTAGGGAAGCCCTCCTCACTGGCATCTCATCCTGTTTTCTGTAAATTTCTCAAGAGATTTCTTCATATCAATCACCGCTTTAGGGATCCTACTCCTGCTTGGGACCTTAATGTTTGCATTGCTCAGCTTATGCAACCCTCTTTTGAGCCTTTGTCTTCAGCAGAGCTTAAGTGCTTGACTTGGAAAACTGTGTTCCTGGTAGCTATTACCACTGCCAGACGTATCCGTAAATTGCAAGCTGTGTCAGTGAAGTCTGATTTTATCTCATCCCGTAGAGATAAGGTGGTCCTTCGAACCAGTAGGAGGTTCTTACCCAAAGTGGTTTCAGATTTTCATCTGAACCAATCCATGTCTCTCCCTGTTTTCTTTACTGATCATTCTTCTTCAGGAGAGAGAAGATTACACAGTGTGGATGTTAAAAGGGCCCTTGGCTACTACATTGAGTGTACTAAGGCACTCGGGTTTGACTCCCTTCAGTTGTTCCTCACTTATGGGGAAGTGGGAAAGGGCAAACCTGCCACTAAGAGAACTATTGCCAGGTGGATTCTCTTGTATACAGTTCTGCTATGAAAAGCTAGGCAAAACACCACCCTCAGGCCTGAGGGCTCATTCGACTAGAGGTACAGCTGCTTCTCTGGCTCTGCCAGAGATATACCCTTACTAGAGATATGCAAAGCAGCCACCTGGAAAACAATCCATACATTCACCAAGCATTACTCTCTGGATATCCAGACTAGGAGTGATGCTCAGTTTGGTACAGTAGTACTGCAGAGCCTATTCCCAAAATAGCTTTGATTCCCTGCTCCATGGAGGTACTGCTTGGTAGTCTGCATATGTCACAATACAGCAAGACTTCATGTTGTTTGAAGAAAAAAATTACTCACCTTAGTAATTGTGTTTCTATTAATGGAGTCTTGCTGTATTCAGCGTCTCCTTGCCTGGTTACTCCCTTTCACACCAAGACTGGCCCAGTAGAGGTGGTGGTGTGGCAGTGTACTGTATGTCTCCTCTTCACTGCAGTTCATACCAGTCCTATCTTCCTCCTTATCAGATGCGTGCGAATTTCTCCTTGTCAAACTCGCGCTCCCTTTTACCCTCCCCATCTTTGCTGCTGGGGTCTGCTGTCATCCCAGTCTCCCCCTTCTCCATTGTTACGCTCATATCCACCCTATTGTCCCATACCATAGATGGTGAACTATATGCCTTGGGTGACTTTAATTTGAATTGGAAATCCTTTCTGCACCCCCAAAAACCTGTAATGACATCTTCTTCCTAAATTTGACCCATCTCATACATGAACCTACCTGTGTTAACACCAAATCTCTAAATCACACTTTGATCGATTGGGTTCTAACATCTCACCCCCACAGAGTGGTAACAGCCAGCATACTCCCAGATGTCCTAAGCGACCACCACCTAATATATTTGGTACGTAAAATTCACCTTTCAGAATTCTCACGGATTATCGTGTCACGCTTTTACAGATCCCTGGACCTTGCCTCTCTCTTGGCGGATCTGTCAACCTCTGACTTATCTCCCATCTCTGGTGCCATGTCCATTGACCATGCATGGCGGGACTATTTTCAATCCAAAGTCCTTGCTACTTGTAATCAGTACGCTCCACTAAGGTGCATGAGTGTGAATGGAAACCATGTCCCCTGGATCACTCCTGAAATATTAGCATGCCTTCACACTCGCGACTTAGCCTGGAAGGCTCATAAAACCTCTGGTCTCCTGCTGACTACCTGCACTATGGTGCACTCCGTAATAAGTGCACCTCAGTAATGCAGTATGCCAAGACTGAATACTTCTAGTCTACCTTTCAGACCAATTTGAATCATCATTCTAAATTCTGGAAGGTAGTTCAAGTCCGTTTCTCCCCACCAACCCAGACCCCTGTTCCTGTACTTTATGTTGATGGCTCAGCACTGTCTGACCCCTTGGTGGTTGCCAATGTATTCAGATCTTACTTTATCACCTGTGCTTCTCTCCTCTCGTCCCTCTCCCCTCCCTACCCTCCTTTTCATCAACTGATTCCTCCGCCCTACTCCTTCTCCTTCTCCTTCTTTCCTGTATTCCAAGCTACCACTCTGGAGGTTCTCCTTGCCCTAAACTCCTTCTCTGGCTCCTCCCCTGATGGTCTTGATGCTATAATTATTTATCTGCCCCAGCCATTGCCTCCCCCTTTCTTCTCAGCTGAACCTTTCCTTCTCTCTCTCTCTCGTCTCTGTTTCAGAGGTCTGGAAGCATGCCACCAATCTTCCACTTCCCAAAGGTGGTGATCCCTCTGCTCCAGGTAATTACTGGCCAATTTCTATTCTCCTGATCCTAGCAAAACTCCAGGAATAGGTGGGGCCCTCCCAGCTCTCCTCCTACCTTGACTCCTTCAGTTTCTGCTCCCTTTTCCAGCCTGCCTTCTGGAGGCAACACTCCACTACCACATCGCTCCTCAGACTCTCTGACTCCATCCTTACTGGGATGGACAGTGGCCTCATTACCTCCACCATCTTTGTTGAACTAGCCAAGGCTTTCGACACTGTCTCTCACTCCTTCCTTCTTACCAAGCTCTCTGCAGCTAGGCTGTCTGACTTTACCATTAACTGATTCCAAGCCTGTCTGGTAAGTGGGACTCAGTCCGTTCATATTTCTAACTCTCTGCCCCCCCCCCATCAAGACAGGTGTACCCCAGGGTTCTGTTCTTGGTCCCCTTCTCGTCTCCATCTTCCTAAACAGCCTTTCTGCCGCCTGCTCCTCCACCAATATCCGCATGTATGCAGGTGATACAGTATTGTATACCTCTGGATCCTCCTCTTGTAATGTGGCTACCAGACTTCAGCACGACTTTGAAAATATTCAGTGCTGGTTACACTCGCACCAACGTTTCCTGAACACCAAGAAGACCGTCTCCTTGACCTTCGACACAAGGCAGAGCTTCTCTTGACTCCCCTCCCTTCCCACTTTCCACACCCTTGATGGGATGAAACTGGAGGGTACCTCCTCCTTTAGATATCTTTGTGTCTGGCTAGACAGGCTCCTTGACTTTTCTGGACACATGGATGCCATCATCAAAAAACTGCACCCCAAGTTAGGTACATTGTACAGAAACTGTGATTGTATCGTGCAGCCTGCCTGCAGGGTACTAGTCCAGAAATGATCCTTCCAGTTTTTGACTACAGAGATGTAGTCTACAGTGCCGCCCCCAAAACTTCTCTTGCCAGACTGGACCTCCTGTATTACTCCGTCTGCCGCTTTACCCTCGACAGCCCCCCTCGTACTCACCACTGTGATATCTACCAATCTCTTGCTTTCCTCTCCCTTGATGATAGGTGTCACTCATACTGCATATCCTTCATCTCTAAATTCTGGTTTGGTCCTTTCCCATCCTACCTTTTTTCCTCCTCATCTCTCCAACCACCCTCCCTCCCTCCCGAGCTATGATTCTTGCACATTGGCTGTCCCTCCTAGACCCACCACTGCCGGCCAGTCTGCGTTCTCTCACCATTTCCCAAAACTGTGGAACTCCTTCCCACTGGCAGTCTGCCGTGCCAGCTCCTCTTCTGCCTTCTCCTCTCTCCTGTGAAACTTTGTCTCCCCTACTTGTATAACTGCCTTTAATTTTCCACCCCAGCTCTCTTTTTGGTAGCCCCAGCTACTTCTAGCATTTTCATTGAATTGCCTGCTATGTGCTGAATTTTTGTATGCATTGTATATTTTTGCTTAATCAATGATTGCTCTGTTTCCTGTTCTTTAATACTTTGTATCCTATCCTAATTCCATTGTATCTTGTATAGTATTATTGTTGTAATCTGTTGCATTCCCATTCCCTCTCCCCCAGGATGCTCCTGGAAACGAGCAGTGTGCCTTTCCTGGTGAAACTTTTTAAATAACTAAATAATAAATAAATACTTTCCTGTTTAAGTTATATACATAGTTTTTGTTATTTTTACCTAAATGCATGACTACACACTTTTATGTATTGAAGGCCATACCATTTATTTGTGCCCGTGCAAGTTTGTTTGTTTGTTTGTTCTTCTTCTGTGCTCACTGCTTCCCCTGATGTGGTATCATCCACAAACTTTACCATTCAGGTTTTGACCCTGTTATTCATGTCCAGTATGAATATAGTGAACAAGGCAGCCCTTAGTACTGATTCCTGGGGAACACACACCACTTAATACTTCTCCTAGTTCAGAAACAGTTGAGCAAGCAGCGGTTGTAGCATCTAAAGAACAGTGACCAAAGTGCTGGATGAGGACTTTTATTATATTTGTTTATGCCAACATAAGTGGCAGGTGAGAGAAGTGATAATCGAGAGCAGTTAGTGTGGGCAGAGCTGGCAGTCTGGGCAGCAAGTGATCGGGATTGTGAATGGCCAGGTGCCAGTATGTGTACAGCAATTGACAAAAAAAAGACCCCAAACAAAACGATTAAAATACATAAATAAATATAAAAAAATAAAATAAAAATGAAATGTTTGGAATTGAATGGGGGTGCAGGATGAAGCGTGTATGTTAAAGGTCATGCAGAGCGTCTGCAAACATTTAGATTCGCTGCTCTTTTGAATCACATACAGACTACCGATAGGTCCTCCGTGGCATTTTCTGCTCTTTGCTGTTTAAAGTTAGAAAAATATGTTCATTTTCCTCACATATACTGGCAACTTACGCTCTGGCTAGGGATTGTATTTCCCGTTGTACTGTCTAGAGGACATCTAGCATGTTGACGTCATTTAGTGTTTAGGGGGATTGCAGGGGGACCGACAGTGCTGTTTACGAAGTTTTTTATGTGTCTTAGGAAATGAAGCCACTCACAAAACCTGTGCCTGTTCTCCCTTACTCCTTCCCACTTTACAAGTTATCCATTTGTTTAGAAGGAAAACTCACACAAAATTGAGGATTCTGTAGCCCCTGTTCACTGCTCCGCTGACGGTCTCTGCATGTTCATGCTCTAAAGAGAATGTACCTCTACCCGACAGGCCGAATCTGCCCGAAGACTTGCACATACACACGTTATTTATGAGCACTGTAAAGGTAAAGGTAAATACCTAGTCATATAGAATGTCTTATCCTGAAGTTGGCAAAGTGATTCATTAGTGACACCGAGCACTACAACCCTTGAAATAAGCAATTGAATTATTGCAGCCATGGCTCGGTGCATATGCATCAGCGTAAAGGACGTCATGGCTCTGTTGGCGGCTTCAGACCTGGGATAGCACAACCCAATGGAGCAACATTAAGGAGTGAAATAAAAAGTGGCATATTTATAGATATTACAAAAAGAAATGACTGGACACAACTTGTAAAGGTATTTTTTTATGATCTGTCAAGTTTGAAGGAAAAAGCTGAGTGTTGCACATGGTCTTTATTTAAAATACAGTTTCAGTCAGAAGTAGCTGTGTGTGGAAGAAAAATGGCCAACTTTCAAAAAATTTAAAATTCCTTGACTGCACATTGGTATGGAATACGCGGTGACAGAGGAAAGGAGAGCTAAAGGGGACAAGACTTTCTTATGGCACATACTGTAAATGGGAAGAGGAAAATGAGGGGAGGGAGTATGAGGATAAAGAGAGCAGAAGGGGGAGACTGTGCAGAAGAGGACAAAGAAAAACCTGCCATCCTTAACGGGTACTTCTGTTTAGTCTTCCCAGTGGAGGGAGGGGACCACCAGAGAGAAACAGGAACAGAGTGGGGGAGGAGGCGGATACAAGTCCTCTGTTAGAGGAGAGAGTCCTTAAGGGACTTGCAGCTCTGAAGATGGACAAGGCTATGGAACCAGATGGGATTCACCCAAGGGTACTAAAGGAACTCAGAGAGGTGTTAGGTGCTCCACTGACAGCCTTAGTCAACAGTCCACTGGAAATAGGCACAGTGAAGCCCACCAGGATGAAGTGCAGTGTCACAGGTTTACTGCACGACAAAAGGGATTAACTCCCATTGAAATTGAAAGGCTTGCTACAGTAACTTTACTGCAGAATTCTGTAGTGTTGCGCTTCATCTTGGTGGGATTCACTGTATTTTTCCAGAGGATTGGAGAAGAACAGACGTGGCCCCTCTACATAAGAGCGGCAGCAGGGAGGAGGCTAGCAACTGTAGGCTGCTGTGTGTCACTTCAGTGGTGGGGAAATGAATGGAAACTCTGCTCAAGGAAAGGCTGATACATTGTCTTGAATTCAGTGGGCGGCAAGACTACAGGCATCATGGATTCTTTTTTTGGGGGGGAGGGGAGCATGCCAGACAAATTTGATTGATTTCTTTGACTGGGTGACTAGGGAAATGATATGGGGAGGGCAGTGAACGTGGCCTATCTGGACTTTAGCAAGGCCTTTGACACTGTGCTGCACAGGAAACTGATTAAGACATTGAACAGCTTAGGAGTGGGATCCAAAGTGGTGAAGTGGGTTCGAAACTGGTTAGTAGAGCATCCATCTGGATGCTCTCCACCTCCGGGGAGGGAGGGTGTACGGCTGCTGCTGCTTTATCACCCCGTGGTAGGGACGGGGATGTTGGCTTTGGCTGGTGTGTGCGTGTCTCTATGCGCACATTGTCATGTGGGTGGGGAAGGAAAAATGGAAAAAGCCTGGAGTGCACAGGATGCCACGTGACTCGCTGTGTTCCACCACACAGCTGAACTGGGGACCCTTCCCTGGACACTAAGCCCAAGGATCGCTGGGAAACGAGGGGACCTGGTGACCCCATCCTAGGGGGTTAGCCAGTGAGGAACACCTAGTGGAGGGTGCCTCAGAAGAAAGGTGGGTGATGGTGTTGGGGGCAGAGGTGAGCCGATGGGGGCCCTTTCTGGAGGGGAGGCAGAAAAAAACAAACTGGTAAATGGATAGATGTCAGAGGGTGGTGGTTAATGGCACTCACTCTAATGATGGGAAATGAGGTAAATTGTTGATGTACTGACATGGTGACAAGTGCAGTTTTGCAGATAAAGCAGTGAAAAGCACTTACTGCCTGTTAATGTTTTATTACAAGTAAACATAGAAACATAGAATTTGACTACAGATAAGGACCACATGGCCTATCAGTCTGCCAGTTCTTCCCTATCTGCACTATTACCGCATACCGTACCCAATCTACAACTCTTTGTGCTTACCCATGCATTCATGAACCCCACCACCTCTGCTAGAAGGCTGTTCAAGGAATCCACCACTCTTTCTGTGAAGAAGTACTTCCTCAAATCTCTCCTGACTCTACCCATATCCAGTTTCGTAGCATGACTTCTTGTTCTTGAGCACCTTTTCTTTTGAAAAGTCCTCCCTCCTGTACCTTATTTACCCCCGTGAGATATTTTACGGTCTCTTATCATATACTCCTCTCCCACTTTGTTCCAGGGTTTACATACTGAGGTCCTTTAGTCTCTCCTCATAGGTCTTTTGATGCAGACCCTGCACCATTTTAGTTGCTGTTCTCTGTACTGCCTCCACTCTGCCTGTGTCCTTCTGGAGATTTGGTCTCCAGAAGTGGACATTGTACTCTAGGTGGGGTCTTTTAGAGGTCTATACAGAGGCAACACCACATCCCTTTTTCTGTTGGCGATACCCCAGCTCAAGCACTCAAGCATCCCGCTAGCCCTCCTGACTGCTTGTCGCACTGCCTGGCCACCTTTAGGCCATCTGATGTGATTACCCCAGATCTCTTTCTTGCTTGGTGGCTGTCAGTACCACTCCACCCATTTTGTACTCTTCCCCTGGGTTTCTGTGCCCTAAGTCTGAGATACTCCTCAGTACTCGACCTAGTTTAAATAACTAGATAGTCCATTCAGTCATTTCCTATACAGTTAGGAGTTACTTAGTACTTGCATTCTTTTGCAAAGGTTGTGTTACTGAAAATATTTTCTGTTGTTTCATCATCCCACTCCTTAGACCAAAACTGTTCGCATTCCTCTATTTTATTATTCTCTGTACGGTTTACTCGCTTGTATTGTATGTAATCTTATGTAACCTTATGCTATATTATGTTATTGTACCATATCTCTGTACTCCCTTCCCATGTTCCTCTACCCCTCAGATCGCACCAGGAGACGAACAACTTATAGTTTAGTGTGCCCTCCTGGTGAAACATTTCAATAAATAAATAAAAATAAGTACATCATTTTGCACTTTTTTGTATTGAAACCCAGCTGCCATAGCCTTGATTATTCCACTGTTTTTTTTTTTTTTTTCAGGTCTCTGCTTACCCTTTCCACCTCACCCTATTACAGATTTTGGTGTCATCCCCAAAGAGGCAGACCTTCCTTTCCAGCTCCTCTGCAATGTCACTCATAAAAATATAAAAGAGGACCAGTCCCAGCACCCCACTGGTCACTCTTTCTTCTTCGGAGTGAACTCCATTTAACACCACCCTCTGTCACCTTCCTAAGCTAAGCAGCTTTTTTATTATTCTCTTAGGCAAGGCAAGACCATTTTTATTTAAAAGGACACACATTCCCGGAGGCTCTGGGTACCGTACAAAGTAGATAAATAAGAGACACAACAAATCAGGATAAATAACGATAACCATCAAGCAATAAATTATGCAATAAAAATAAGATTTCCTGTCGCTGACCCGTCGGCGCAATGGTTGGATTTCCGCTTGCGACCGGTGACGGGAGCAGACATGGGTCACTGGAGGGCTGGCTGGGGGAGAATGGCTTGAGCATCCCACGACAGCTCACCTTCTCAGGGGAGGGAGGGGCAATGCCGCAGCACCTGACCAGTGGAGCTCGTGGTACAGCAAGCCCTGTTCGCAAGGGGGGGGGCCACTGGCCATGATGTGTGGTGGACGTCGGAGCATAGCGCCTTGACGTCAGGGTGCACATCACACCAGGGGAGAAAAAAACAGAGGAAATCAGCCTTCCGACAGGAAGATGAGGCACCAGGAGCGTGCCCTCAATGTGCCACCACCAGCCCAGGCCACCTTGCCTGATGAAATCAAGTAAGTGTACAGGCCCCACCTCGTTCCCCGCCTGGGGGGTATAACCGCGGCTACATGGGGCACAGGGCTGGTGATGGGTTGGGTGGTTGGCAGAGGGATGACTCCCAGGAGCCTCCGAAGGGTCCCAGGCCATTCCCCTTGCCAGGTCATCCACGAGGCATTCACCCATCTTTATGAAATCTGTCCTCCTGAACTCCAGGACCCTTGCCTTTGTGTGGGTTAATTCCACAGCTGTCCTTATATTGAACCACACGGTACAGTGATCACTGCCCCCCAGGTGGTCTCCCTCTTTGATATCTACAATGCTGTTCAATGCAGAGAGACCGCTCAGTGGTAAATGAATGGATCCACTGTGTTTGAAGTCAGTATAGTGAAGGAAGAAGCTGGTCTCGAACACTCCACTCCAAAAATTAGGAAGTAGGCTGGCCTTCCAGTGTTGAAACTTTATTTGAAAAATAATAAAAAATAAAGTACAAATGGCACCCCACAAATGTACCCACAGACTTCAGCCTTTCAAACTGCACTGGTTGTCAAAAAGTGAAGATTGTTCAGATGTGTTGTAATATATACCCCCTACGTGTGATCACTGGACTTATTTAAAATTACAAATGTAACAATCCAACAACAGTCATGAAAAATATCTTAAAAATGTGTATTTACTTACATTGTGAGGTCTAAGACACACATAACGAATCCTAATACCATTACGTCAGTTTTAATTCTTATAGCAGCAATAATAATGTAACAGAGTCATCATCCATAGAATCAAGTCCCAAATGAAAAAGGGGGGGGGGGTGCAAAGGTGGGAGGGAGGGGTGAGTTATCAGAAAGGCTGAAATGGTTGATAGCTGTTTAAGGGACATATATCTGTGTTATTAATGCAACATGGTGATGCAATGATAACCATAGAATCGTAGAAGCTTGACGGTAGAAGAGGACCCTTCCAGCCCATTTGGTCTGCCCATCCCTCCCCTTTCATAACAATGAGGAACATATATTTTATGCCTCTCTGACTTTATTTTATTTGATTTTGTAGATCTGGCTACTCTGTATATGGCTTTTAAAATAATTTCTTCCCTTTCCCCGGCCCCATTCCCCTTCCTCTTTTTTCCAGCTTGACAGTCTTCTGTTTACCCTTGTCCCTTCCCTAGCTTTCAACCTTTCGGCCATTGTCACAACTCTCCCCTCCCTCCCTTTTGCACCCCTTTTTTACGGCTGCAGTGGGCATAGCCCTGCAGACATGTTGCATTCACAGTAGAAAGAGGGAGCTTACTGGATACAGAACAGACTTGTTATAGTGGAGGTGGATGACAATCACTGTGCGTACACCGCACTATTTTGTCTGCCGGTGAAACATGGCACTGTCTGCCATGTCCCAGATGCCCGCCAGAGTTTTCTCTGCTTGCGCATGTGTACTGAACTCTGGCGGCACAGTCTGCCATATCCAGGATGGATGCTGGAGCCCAGTGCACATGCACGAGTGGTTGCACATGTGCAGAGAACTCCGGCAGCCATCTTGGTCATGGCAGACAGTGCCATGTATTGGTCTGACTGTACATTGCCCATGACCTAATTATCATGCTGTTTACTTGTATACTAAGCTCTGTCTATTTATCATGCTGTTAACCTGTATACCAAGCTCTGTACTAAGCTCTGACCAACACTGGGTTAGTACCTAACATGTATTTACTGTACGCATCTCGTTGTTTTATGCCTTGACCAAATTACTTCTACTGTTGTACATATTCGTACCTAATATGTGTCCATTGTATGCTGCCATTACTTATTCATTAACAAGTTGTAGCTGCCATTGTTTATTCACTTATAAGTTGTATCTGTTGTTATATGTTCCTTGTATACTTGCCCAGGTCCACCTTGCAAATGAGTTTTCTCAGCAATGTTTCACCTGGTTAAATAAAGATTAATTAATTGGTTTGTTTAAATACTGCACCCCAAAGCGTGACTCGTGAAAAAGGAGGTACTGCTACCTCTGTATAGGTCATTGTTAAGGCGATACCTGGAATTCTGTGCTCAGTTCTGGAATCTTCAACAACGGAAGGACAGGCAGAGGCTGTGGACAGTACAACGCAGGGTGACCAAGATGATTCATGGCCAGCAGGGCAGAGCTTATGAAGATCATCTGGAGGCACTATTCAGTGACTGAATATGTACTCACTGGAGACCAGGTGAAGGAGGGAAGATGATGGAGATCTTCAGATTCCTGAAGAGAATAACCAAGGAGAACTGTTTGGTACTATTTAGTAGGAATACAGAGTCAGAAACCGAGGTCATGAGTGGAAACTGGTGTGGGGGGAATGATTTAAGAAGAATGTGAGGACGTTTTGTTTTACCAAAAGGGAAGGGAAAGGGAACATTGTTTAACCAGGAGTAGCACACAAGGCAGACCTTGTTTCCAGATGCGACCTGGGAGCACAAGGAAGTTAAGTGACTTGCTCAGGATCACACAGTATGCACCTAGGTGGTTGTAGGATTCAAACCCAGGTCTCCAGATCTGCAACTCAGAGCCTTAACCCACTGCGCTATACTGCCTCCGAAAAGGTGGTGGAGCCATGGAACAGTCTGCCAGGGAAGGTGGTGACGGCCAAGACTGTAAATGGTTTTAAGTGCTGTTGGGTCAGAGTGAAGCGTTTAGTGGTTGCTCAGGTTGGTAGCAGTAGGGAAGGGGATCGGAAAGGACAAAACCCTTCTTGGACAATGGGTTCTGGGGCAGATAGGGAACTCTGGGCAGATTAGATGGACCACTGGTCTTTTTCTGCTATGAATGCCTATGTTTCTACCTCTAGAGTATGCCCTGTACAGGGGTACCTGAACCTGGTCTGTGACATCTTTGGAATAAGCCCTTTACAGGAGTTTTTGAGCTATGTCCATGACATCTCTGGAATATGTTTTGTACAGGGATTCCAGAGTGTGGTCTGTTACATCTCTGGAATACTCCCTGTACATGGGTCCCTGAGACAAATCTGTGACATCTAACACAATGCTGTGTTGGTACATTGTTGACCACCTGTAACCTCTGTCCCCTACACACCCTCCCTGTTGCACCTGGAAGCAAGCCTCAGCTCAGCATGCCTCTCCCGGTTCACAGTTATAACTAAATCTGTAGAATCAGCCCTCTACATGGGTCTGTGATCCTTGTCTGTAACATCTTTTAAGTGAGCCCTGTACAGGGTAACAGCCTGCTTTATGTCGTCCCTGCTGTAGACCCTGTACAGGGGAACCTTAGCCTGGTTTGAGATATGATCATTTTTTTCTTCAGGTATTTTTTTGCGGGGACGGTGACTTGAGATGACAGCCTCATTTTCAGTTCCTTCCTAGGCAAGAATGGCTGAGCAGCACATACAGTATGTGAGACAGCACAAGGTAATAAACAGATAAACATTACTAGTGTGCAGATAATAACAATGACTGAAAGTCCTTATGGTAGTCAGTTCTTCATCTTGAGGCCAGTCCAGTTCAGAGTAGTAGCAACAGCAACAGCAGCAGTGTAGTGGCAAAACAGTAGTAGTGTATTAGGTAGTATGGTAATAATAGTAGTAGTAAGATTGTAGCAGTAATATAGTTTTATTTAAATTGAGGTGCTCTTCCAAAGCTCTGAGCACTTTAAGGGAAAGGGGAAATTGTTTAACCAGGACAGGTACACTAAGCTGAAGCTTGTTTCCAGGTGTGATCTGGGAGCACAAGGGAGTTAAGTGACTTGCTCAGGGACACATAGTATGCAAGTGGGGGCTGTGGGATTCAAACACAGATCTCCAGGTTTGCAGCTCAAAGCCTTAAACCACTGCGCTATACTGCCTCCTAACACATCAAACACAGTAGTACATTAGTAGAACATACTAGGCAAACAAGTCAGAAGAACAGTCCAAGAAATAGATGCCCAGAGAACGATCCCCGAGTTCAGCCAGCCGAAGGCTTGTCCTCAAGGCTTTTTCAGAGGTTTGTGGAGGAGGCTAGGGAGTCAGCTGACTGGACTTCCACTGAGAGTATGTTTCTTTTGGGGGGGGGGCAGCCTCCATAAAAATGCCCAGTCCAGAGGGGACTTTAAACATGAGGTGGGTACACTCAGTTGTCCCTGCCCCATGAACCTCACTGGCCAGGCCATAGGGAGTTGGGAGAATGACTGAAATACTGCAGTGACCTAGCTCATTCATGGCCTTGTATGTAATTACAGTGACGATTCTTATAAGAGTGAGGGTGTATATAGAAAAAAATACCCTGCCAGAGACTTCAGTTGTTACAATGAGTTCTTAGAGGTCCATTCAGTTTTTTGAGATGAATAAAGAATATGGGGAGTTCAATGGGAAGATATTGGATGTCCTTGGCCTGGTCTGTAACATCCTCTCCGGTAGCCAAGTACATTTACAGTGGAGACTGGTCTGTATCAGTATTCAGTGACTCCCGTTTGAGTGTGTTTCTTGTTCATTTTCAGCCTGGAACAATGCTGAGCCGGCTAGCTAAAGGGGTGAATACGGTACTGCAAGAGCTCTCTAGGGATGCAGAGGAGACCGAGGATGAGGATGTACAGAAACAGGAAGAGGTGAGTAAACGATTCGTGATAGCAGTGTATTTCAGCCTAAATCTGAACAGGGCAGTTTTATCAAGATAAAGGACGTGGTGGGGAGTAAAGTTCCAGGGAAAACTTGAATGGCAGAGTGTGGAGGATACCTAAGCTACACCGGACTCGCTACCACACTCTCAGTTCAATCTGTACAGAAGAAACTGACTTGCTGTTCCCATATAACATGACATGCTGGCCTGCTGTCAATCAGAGGTAGTTTTTGTATTAATTCTGGGAGCAGAGCAGGTGAGCAGGAGTAGATCTGGCTGTGTGTCTGTGAGATACTATTGTAAATCACAAACCAGGCCAGTTTCAAGGATGTAAATCAAAAGTCTGATGATGGAGAGTACTTCAGGTTCCTGGGGTAGTCTCCTTTAAACATGGCTTGCCCTGTTTGTTTTTTCTTACTGAACTTATAGAAACATAGAAGCTGACGGCAGATAAGGACCGCAAGGCCCATCCAGTCTGCCAGTTTCTTTTTCTACTTTATAAATGTGCCGTTGTCCTTTGCTGTCAGTGGCCTATCTATTCATACTCATCTATATTGCTCCCTTATGCCTATCCCAAGCCTGTTTGAAGCCCTGCACTGTATTCATATCCACCACTTCCTGTGGTAGGCCATTCCATGCATCCACCACCCTTTATGTGAAAAAGAACTTCCTCACATTACCCCTTAATCGGCCTCCCTCTAATCTTATGCTGTGTCTCCTTGTCCTGTTATTTTTCTTATATTGAAACATGTTAGACTCTTTCACCTTGTTAATGCCCTTAAGGTGTTTGAATGTTTCGATCATATCCCTAAAACCTACCCCTCGTGTACTAAGATTTTCTAGCCTACCATTACTGGAGCTCCCAAAGGCCAGGCTAAAGATAGGCCAAAGATCCTACACGGTCACTGCCCCCAGAATTTGGAACAATTTGTCCCACCCTCTTCTTTCCTGCAAAACCATTAACCAATTCAAAAAGCTCTACAAGGATGAGTTCTTCACCCCCCCCATGCAGAGGCAACTGTTATTAACAAGTAAGGCCACATGTGACTAATGTTACACATCTCTCTCAATCTCCGCAAAGGTTACAAACAGCCTCTCTTCTCTCCTATCTCAAAAACAAACTGCCCTCCCAACTTCTCACTACTTCTCTACCTAGAATAACATCTAACTGTAACCTGAACACCGTGTCTCTAACCAAATGCAGTTGAATCTGACTATTCTTAGTTATCATGCTGTTTAAGTTGTTGATATATGGTATGTGCATGACATAAATGTCCCTGCACATGGTATAAAATGTTAATCTGCCTCCTGCCTCTCCTGGCTACCTGTAAACTGCCTGTAATCCTGAATCCTTTGGTTATTGCCTACCCGGGTACTGTTGTTATTTGCCTATGGCTTAACTGTATATTGTGACTCACTTTACTATGCCATGTGCCCTTGTACAGGTCACTGGTAAGGCCGCATCTAGAGTATGGAGTTCAGTACTGGTACCCACACCTCAAAAAGGACATTAACCTGCTGGAGAGGGTACAGCGGAGGACTACAAAGATGATAGCCAGTCAGCAGGGCAAGGCATACGAGGAGGGGTTGAGGGCACTGAACATGTACTCCCTGGAAGACAGGAGAGAGAGAGAGGGGACATGATTGGGACATTCAAGTACTTGAAAGGGATAAATAAGGTTGATAAGGAGAGTCTCTTTAAGCTGAGTGGCAACCGTATCACAAGGAGGCACATTCTTAAGCTGGAGGGTGGGAGGTTTAGGAGGGAGATCAGGAAGCACTTCTTCACAGAAGGGTGGTGGACACTTGGAATGCGCTGCCAAGAGGTCATCTGGTTGAAGACAGTGGGCAGCTTTAAGAGAGGCTGGGATAGGCATAGGGGGAAGGTAAGAATCATGGGTAAGGAGGATGGGAGGAGTGGGGTGGGAGGGCAGGGACATTAGCTCAAGCTGTGGACCCTGCAGTACGAGCAGACTTGATAGACCAAATGGCCTTCTTTCGTATGTTCATATGTCTATTACTGTATTATGTTTTGTTCTTGAAATACTTTATTTCTCAGGTCGTCACTGAAAAAGGGACTTTGTCTCAGGTGACCTACCCGGTCATCAAAATTCAAATAAATAAATATCACCTCTCTCCCTCCTTTGCACTAGGGTGTACATATTGAGCTCCGTTAATTTGTCCTCATATGTTTTCTGATGCAGTCCCTGCACCATTTTGGTTGCCTTTCTCTGGCCTGCCTCCATTTTGTTAATGTTCTTGTGCAGGTCGACCTCCAGTACTGCATGCAGTACTCTAGATGGGGCCTAACCAGTGTCTTGTAAACAGGGATTATTCTCTCCCTCTTACGACTTGCCATACCCTACTAATACACCCCAACATCCCTCTAGCCTTACCTACTGCTTTAGTGGTCTGCTTGGATGATTTCAGGTCATCTGTGATGATGATGATGATGATGCCCAAGTCTTTTTTTCCCCTTGTGATTGCCAGCAACTCCCTTCCCAACTTTATAGGTGGCTTCAGGGTTTCTCTTCCCTTTGTGCATGATCTTACACTTCTTTGCGTTAAACCCCAGTTACCACTCTTCCGGCCATTTTGCCAGTTTATCCAGATCTCTTGTCAGTCTGCCCACCCCATCTGGATCATCTACTCTGTTGCAGATCTTTGTGTCATTTGCAAACAGACAAACCTTACCCTCCAGTCCATCTGCAATGTCACTGATGAAGATATTGAAGAGGACTGGCCCCAGGACTGATCCCTGAAGTACCCCACTTGTGACTTGCATCTCTTCTGTGTACCACCACTCTCTTTTTTTCTGCCCGTCAACCACTTTGCCACCCAGTTGACCAACTTCTGACCTACCCCAAGCCTACCCAGCTTATTAATCAATCTCTTATGTGGAACAGTATCGAAAGCTTTGCTGAAGTCAAGGTAGGTGACATCAACTGCACCCCCTTGGTCCACCTCTCTGGTTACCCAGTCAGCGAAATCTGAGATTAGTTTGACGGGACATTCCTGTTGTAAACTCATGCTGTCTTGGATCCTATGCTCCTATGGATTCCAGGTGTTGCACTATTCTTTCCTTAAGGAGTGTCTCCATTATCTGGCCAACTACTGAGGTAAGACTGACTGGTCTGTAGTTCCCTGCCTCCTCCCTGCTACCACTCTTGTGGAGCAGGATCACATGAGCCCTTCTTCAGTCTTCTGGGACCTCTCCTGTGCTCAGAGACTCACTAAACAATTCTGATAATGGCTCTGCTAGTTCCACCCTTAACTCCTTTAGTAAGCTGGGATGTATGCTATCAGGTCCCATTGCCTTGTCCACCCTGAGCTTAGCGAGCTCTTGTAGGACCCTTTCTTTTGTGAAGGGACTAGTGCATACCTCCCTTCCCCCGTGTCCATTGTGCTGAGCTGTGGGCCCTGTCCTACCTTCTCAGTAAATACTGAGCAGAAGTATCTATTTAGGATAGATGCTTTTCCTTGGTCCTCCTCCACACATTCCCTCTTATCCCCTTTGATCTTAGCAGTACCCCCTCTGGACTTTGTCCTTTCACTAATGTATCTCTAGAAAGTCTTGTCCCCTTCTTTTACTATTCATGCTAGTGTTTGCTCGGTTTGGGCCTTTGCCTGTCTTACTGCCTTCCCTGCTTCCCTTGGAGAAGTTTGGTTTGCCCCCCTGTCTTTGTCCAGCTGCATACCCTTATATTTGCTGAAGGCCAGCCTTGTAGCTCTGACCTTTTCTGCTACTATTTTTGAGAACGAAAGTGGTTTCCTCCTTCTTTTGCTCTTGCCTTTCTCCCCAACACAATGGGATGTTGCTTCAAGTATTGCATCCTTAATCCTTGCCCGCTTTGCCTGTACCCCCTCACCTGTATTTCTTCTTGCCAGGGCTAGCTTAACTCTGTTGGCCATCTTATCAAAGTCAGCTCCTCTGAAGTCCCATATGCTTGCCTTGGAATGGGATGATTTAGATGTAGTAGCCAAATTGAACCATACCATGTGATGGTCACTGGCCCCCAGGTGACCTTCTACCTGGAGATCTGTGATCCTCTCCCCATTAGTCAATACTAGATCTAGGATAGCCCAGTCTCTTGTGGGTTGTTGTACCAGTTGTCTGAGGCCCTTCCCCTGCAGAGAATCCACTATATGTCTAGTTCTGGCGGATGTTCATGCAGGTATTGACCAAGCTACATCTGGCATGTTGAAGTCTTTCCATTATCAGAACCTCCCCTTTAGCTCTTATTGTTTGTATATCTTCTAACAGTAATGTGTTTATGTCCTCCCCCAGGTCTGGAGTCCTGCAGACAACCCCAGTTCGTATACCATTGAAAAGATCATTGCAAGGAACCCAGTACTGGATTGTAAACATCAGGCGGTCTTTCTATTTCCTGAACATTGTTTTGTTTGCCTATAATGAAATGGGTATAAAAAAAATCCAGAATCCTGACTGGCTGAGGAGCTCAGAAACCGTTGCCTATATTTCAGCACATCATCACTGTGAAAGATGTGTGACCTCACTGACCTGTTTACATTAAACAGGCACAGCTGTATCAGTACACTTTAATTCATTTACTTGTAGTTAAAAACCAAAAGCATCTGCCTTCTATTGGCCAAACTGCAACATTTCAGTGGCTCAAAAGGACTACTTTTTACTTTTTTCTAATTTTTACTTATTTAAATTAAAAACTGTTTTTAAAAATATTTCTTTACTTATCCTACTGGACCCATTTCATAATCACAGTAAGGCACTCCAGGTTGTGTTTTGTGCTGGGATAACAGCATTTTTTGGGCAGTGGAAACACTCGGCCTTTGGCCTCGCTCTTTAGCCTGTAGAGGTATGCCATTATCCCAGTACAGAGCACACCCTGTCATAGAAACATGGAATTTGATGGCAGATGAGGACCAGTTGTCCCATCCAGTTTGCCCATTTCTTCTACCTACTGTACACTATCACTGCAGACCGTGCCTGATCTAAAGCTCTTTATCCCTCCCCCACTTGCTTTCCACTATGATTCCCTTGTGCTTATCCCATGCATTCTTGAACCCCACCACTGTTTTTGTCCCCACTACCGCCACTGGAAGCCTGTTCCAGGAATCCAGCACTCTTTCTGTGAAGCACTTCCTCACATCTCTCCTGAATCTACCCCCTCCAGCTTCAGAGCATGTCCCCTTGTTCTTGAGCACCATTTCTTCTAAAAATATACTTCTCGCCCCAGGAATTCGTCAGAATGTATTGGCAGGTGCAGTATGCCAGCTGGGTTAAGCTTCCCAGGAGAGGTGGAGTCAGTGCAAATGAAGACATTGGCCAATTAGGATAGAGAGAGAGGAGAGTGCTGCCTGCAGTCAACCTGAAGGACCTCATAACTTTTTCTCTGCTGAACTGGCAACACTGTCCCGGAGCTTTCCCTCCTCAGAGACCTTACTATGACATTTTCTTTCGAGTGCTGCCTTAGAGGTATTTTGAGGTATTTACTTTATCTTTTTCATTTTTAACGTGGCTGCGTTTGTTTCCACGCAGTTGTGAGTTTTCTTTATCGTTTTCACACTTCAGTTTTTTTTTTCTGAGGTAAAAGTTGACCGTATGTGCGATAAAATTGTCATTTTTATTTTATGTGATAGTATTTAGTCTGTAATTGTGTATTTTTTACCGCTTTTATGTTAAAAATCAATATTTTTATTTGCCCTCGAGCAGAAAATTTTTTCTCACTCATGTGCTGCTATTTTCTGGAACCTTCTTTCTTTATATTTTATATTACATAACACTGTTTGACGGTTAGTTCCGCTCTCTTCTCTGGGGTAACACCTTCTGTAATTGTGCAGTGGGCTACTGTTGGCAAGAGGTGTGGAGGTGGTTACTGTTTTCCTTTCCACTATTGGGGGACCCTCTAGTAAGTTTAATTTCGATTGGCGTAGCTTTTTGGCCAAACTCTCATTACTATGGCCTCTCAGTCTGCCTCCTCCTTCTCCTCTAAAAGCACTGAGAAGGGTACCTCAAGTTAACATAAAACTATTGATAAGTCCTCTAGGGACTCTACTGAAAGTAAGTCTGATAAAAGTAAATATTCTAGCCAAGCCTAAAAGACAAAATGAGTGGGGGTCTGACCCAGCCCCTGCTAAAAAGAATAGAAAGATAACACCACTGTCCCTCCCCCGAAAGGCATAAGGAGACAATAGTGGTTGATAAAGATATGCCCTCTGCAAATGAACTAGCTAAAGCTTGGTATCTCTATCAGACTTTGCAAATCATGGGCAGTATTTTCTCGGCTCCTTCGGGGCCTAGTACTTCTCTCCATGACACTAATTATGCCCAAAGTTTTTATTATGATGAAGAGGATGTTGTTGATGAACTGCCTCACGGAGACCCACTAGATCCAGATGGTCACCCCAGGGCTGACTTAAATGATGACAATGATGAAGTTTCTTCCTTTTTCACATTTCTTAAGCAGATGATGGACGCCCTGGAACTTCCCTTCCAGGACGACACCGATCAGGAGATGGAGGACGACTACGTAGAAATGATGGGTCACACTCCTCCGAAGAAACTAATCCTCCCTGTCCATAACACATTGAAGAAAGCAATTTTTAAGGTTCTGGAAACCCCTTCAACTTCCTCCTGGGTGGACAGAAAGATTGAGAGGCAATACCAGCTCGTTAAGTATACTGCTGATTTTTCTCTATACGCATCCAGATCACAAAGGGGTTGATACAGGCAGCAGCCTGTGACAAAGCCATTGTGCCACTGTCTGCTCTCCTCCCAGAGAAGGACTCTAGAAAACTAGATTATATGGGTAAGAAGTCATATGCTACTGCTTCTTTGTTGTTACGCATGCCTACTTACATGGCATACACAGCTAGATATCAGAGAGATTTTACTGGAATCTACCCTTGTCATAGTGCAACATAGGGGAGACACTGTGCTCAGGGATGTTACTGAAACTGTCAAGCGGGCCGTGGAAGCCACCAAGTATCACTTTCATATGGCCGTAGATAATAATGACACAGCCTCGAGGGTCATGGCACAGGCCATTTCTCTCAGGCTGTTTGCTTGGTTAAGAACTACACGTCTCACTCAGGATGTCCAATCCCAAGCAATGGATTGCCCTTGCGGGAACAACTCCCTGTTTGGGGACCAAACTGAAGCGTACATGAAAAGAATGTATGAGTTTAAAACTACTTACAAGAGTAACTCTGCCAAAGAAAAGCCCTCCTCCTCCCAGAAGTCTCAGAGCAGGGATTATTTTCTTAGGACTTTCTGTCTTATGCCAGTGCCTATGAATTATTCCCAAATTAGTTTTTTTTTGAGAGGTAGAGGTAGGAGAGGTCAGAGAAGAGCCAATCCCTCTCCTGTTACCTCTGCACAGTCCAGACAGCAGTCTTCCTGACTCTTCTTTGGTCGCCTCCCCTTTCCTTGTGGGGGGCAGGCGCCTACTACCTCCATCATTGGCATCAAATCACCTCAGACAAGTGGGTGTTAGAGGTAGTGGAACAGGGCCCCTCCCATAAGTTCAAGTGATTTCCCCTTCTCCTTCACCCCAAACTCTCAAACCCTCTCACCCCAACAGAAAAACAGCTGTTGGAATTAGAGGTCAAGAACCTCTTGGAGGCCAAAGTCGGAGAAAGAGTGCCTCTTTCCCAGTGGGGAAAGGGTCTCTATTCCAGATATTTCCTAACCCTAAAGATAAATGGGGAACGGTGACCTATTCTGGACTTAATGTACCTGAACAAGAACCTGCTGAAACCAAAGTTCAAGATAGTAATCTTGACTCAGGTCATTCATTTGCTAAAGCAAGGGGACTGGCTAATCTCCCTGGATCTAAAGGATGCCTACTTTCATGTTCCAGTAAGGCAATCCCATAGAAACTTTCTCAGATTCAGGCTGCCCTCAGGCCATTACCAGTTTGCAGCCATGCCTTTCGGGCTAACATCCTCTCCCACGGTGTTCATCAAGTGCCCGTCAGTGGTGGCAACTCATCCCAGAAGACAGGGAGTCTCAGTTTTTCCGTACCTGGACGATTGGCTAATCGTGGCCAATTCTCCTCAAGCTGTTTCAGAAGCTCTAGGCCTGACAAGACTTTCTCTTCAGTCTCTGGGCTTCATTGTCAACAAGGAAAAATTCCAGTTCCAGCTTACCCAAATCCTGCAATTCATAGGGGCAGAGCACAACACGCTGCAAGGGAAGGCTTTCCTTCCCGCAGACAGAATTCAGAATTTTCCCACTCTGTTAAATTCATTCAGTCTAGCCCAGCCAAGACCGGCCAGACACTTCCTCAGACTACTCAGCCACATGGCCTCAATGACTGCAGTAGTCCCAGGTGCCAGATTCCAGATGAGGGACATTCAGTACCACCTCAGGTCTCATTGGTCCCAGAATAAAGACTCCTTCACAAAGTTGGTACCTGTCACAGAAACATTTCTGAGGGCTCTGGACTCGTGGAAGGAAACAGAAAAGCTCAGGTTAGTGGTTTCCTTTCAGATTCAGCAACCCTCTTAGCTCCTGACTACGGATGCTTCCCTTCTAGGTTAGGGCACCCACCTAGGGGACCTGTCCATAAGTGGCACTTGGACGCCTATAGAGTCCACCCTCCACGTCAGTGTTTTGGAACTCAGAGCAGTGTTCCTGGCCATCAAGGCTTTTGCCCCACAGCTCAGAGGGCAGTCGGTCTAGATAAGGACAGATAATATGACTGCTATGTTCTACATCAACAAGCAGACGGCACAAGGTCAACCAAACTCTACACAGAGGCAATGAGGATTTGGTCCCTGGCCTACCCTCTGGACATGTCCCTGTAGGCTATCCATCTTCCAGGCAAGGTCAACACTCTGGCAGATGCTCTAAGCTGCATCAGTCAGGGCCACCACGAGTGGACCCTCAACAAACAGGTCCTAGCCACAGTTTTCAGGAGGTGGGGGGTTCCAGATCTGGACCTATTCATGTCCAGCCTCAACCAGCAGTTACGTCAGTACTGCTGCAGGCCTCTAGCTTTGGGGACCATTCCAGTAGATGCTCTGAGCCTGGACTGGACAGGGAGGTTCCTTTATGCCTTTCCTCCCTTTCCTCTGATTTACAGGGTTCTTCTCAAACTCAGGGCTCAGCCAGCCACCATGATTCTGGTGTCCCCAGATTGGGCGAGACAGCCTTGGTACTCCCTGCTTCTCGCCCTCTCAGTCAGAAAGCGCATTAGACTGCCTCTGTACCACAGTCTCCTGACCATTCCTCAGACGGGGGTAGCATTCCCCCAACATCCAGTCCCTTCACCTCAAAGCCTGGTACTTGAGGAGCTAGAGTTTCCTGAATCCAGTACTCTGAGCAAGTTCTTAAGATTCTACAGATGGACAGGAAACCTAGCACTAGGAAAACTTGCACTTTCAAGTGGAAGAGGTTCTCTTTGTGGTGCAAGGGTAAGGACGTAAAACAAGGATAAGGACGTAGAACCCTTGCAGGCTTCTTCACCTATCTTACTGGATTACCTTGTACACCTTCAGATGGAAGGCTTGAAAGCTGCATCCTTAAGAGTACATCTGGCGGCCATTTCGACCTACCTTTCCACTGGAAAAGAAAGGTCTGTCATCTCACAGCCCATTTTCAAAATGTTTTTCAAAGAGCTGCTGTACCTTCAACCCCCTCTGAGGAAACCACTTCCCCCTTGGGACTTGAACCTCTGTATAACCAAGCTCATGGAGCCTCTGTTTGAGCCCATGGCTACTGTCAATCTCAAGTTCGTAACTTGGAAGACAGTCTTTCTAGTGGCCATTACCACCAGACAAATCTCAGAGTGTACAGACCTTACTTACATAATTCCCCACAAGGACAATGTAGTCCTTAGGACGAATAGGACATTTATGCCCAAGGTGGTCTCTGAATTCCACCTTGACCAGTCTGTTTCCTTACCAGTTCTTTTCACAGACAAGTCCACTCCAGGAGAATGCAAGCTGCATAGCCTGGATGTCAAGAGAGCCCTAGCGTACTATTTAGACCGTACTAAGCAGTTCAGAGACTCATTCACTCAACTCTTTCTCACCTACTGTGAAGTGGGCAGAGGGAGAAAGGCGACCAAGAGATCCAGTTCCTGCTGGATTGTCTCTTGCATCCAGTTCTATTACAGCAAAGCTGGTAAACAACCTTCTCTCGAGCTCAAAACCCACTCAACTAGGGAAACTGCTGCCTCAATAGCAGCCTCAAGAGACATTCCTTTGCTAGAGATTCATAAAGCATCTACTTGAAAAACGATTCACACCTTCACAAGACATTACTGCTTGGATGTGCAGTTCAGATCTGACGCCAAGTTTGGCAGAGCGGTGCTACAGGGCCTCTTTCCTAAGTAGGTTTCTGTGCCCTCCTCCCAACTGTACTGCTTTGTAGGCTGCACCTGTCAATATATACTGAAGAATTCCTGGGGTGAGAAGAAAAAATTACCATAGTAATGTTCTTTCTTCCAGGGGATTCTTCAGCATTATTGGCACTCCCACCCATCCTCCCCTATGAAACCTGTCTGTGGATAGCTCTGTTGTGGGGTTTAGCCACATTTGCTGAGTTTTTCTGATTTCTTGTTGATTTGTATCTCAATAGTGGTTTGGAATTTGTTTATTTTTGGTAACAGTATTTGCCCCTGTTTAGCACAGTTGTTACTCTTTTTCAGTTTCGAAACAGTTCTGAGGTCCTTCAGGCTGACTGCAGGCAGCACTCTCCTCTCTCTCTCTCTATCCTGATTGGCCAGTGCCTTCCTCATTTGCATTGATTCCACCTCTCCGGGGCAGCTTAACCCAGCTGGCATACTGCATGTTTTAAAAAATGCTGAAGAATCCCCTGGAAGAAAGAATATCACTACGGTGAGTAATTTTTTTTCTTCCCTCCTGTACCTTATTTACTCCCCGTGAGGTATTTAAAGGTCTTTATCATATACCCCCTCTCCCTTCTTTGTTCCTGGGTGTACATATTGAGGTCCTTTAGACTCTCCTCATAGAGCTTTTATGCAGACCCTGCACCATTTTAGTTGCCCTCCTCTAGACCTCCTTCACTGTATGTCCATCCTGACATCTGGGGCTCGATTCTTAAAACTCTCTGCAAGCCACACCAACTGTGGCTTTTGATGATTGCCGGTGCGCCAGGGATCCTGAGCCCAGTTCTGTATTGGCAGGGTCTTGAGGACAAAGTCCTGCAGCTTGCGGTAACTGTGGCTGCGCACCAAACAGACAGCACATCTGGATGGGTTGTTGCACGCAGCAGGGTGGCTTTTTGCCAATCTGGGGCATCCCTGGTGGCTGACGGTCCCTGCAGCTCTGATCCTTCATATTAAAATTAATCATGTCCCTGGTGGTCTAGTGGACCCCCAGCCCCAGTCCTTCATAACACAATTGGTTACTTCTCTAGTGATCTAGCGGACCCCCAGCCTGATCCCTTTGTGTGGGAGCTAGTCACATATCTGGTGGTCTAGCAGACCCCCCTCCCTATCCCCGATCTGCCCATATAACAACATATATCTTTCCCTGGTGGTCTAGCGGATCCCTCCCCATCCCCGATCAGCCCGTATGATACAACACACAACTTTCCCTGGTGGTCTAGTGGACCACCCACCCCGGCAGGCAGTGCCCCACTACCCTGCTTCCTCCCATCCCTGAGCTGGCAACCGGCACAACCCTCCGCTCTCCACCACGGCCAGCACCAACTGAGCATGTACAGTTTAAAGTATGCGCTCATTGATTGACTGATTGACAGCTCAGGCGGCGGCTGGCTGTGGTGGAAAGCAGAGGGCTGTACTGGTCGCCAGCTCAGGGATGGGATGAGGGAGTGGGGTGGTGGGCACTGCCTGCTGAGGTGGGGGTCCACTAGACCACCAGAGAAAGTTATGTGTTGTATCATATGGGAGGATCAGGGATAGGGACTGGGGTCTGCTAGACCACCAGGGAATGATGTATGTTTTATTAAGGGTGTGATTGGGGATGGGGGGGGGGTCTGCTAGACCACCAGGGAATGATCTGTTTCAGAGTCTCAACCCACACATGGGGCGGTGATGGTGCAAGGTCTCTAGACTCCCAGAGGTCAAATTTCTAAGGGTACTTAGAAATTCACCCTCTGGGAGGGTTTAGAGAATACTTAATTAGTGGATGTGGCAGTCTGTTGCTGCTGCAGGCACCCTAGTGCCATGCCGTAGCCCATTTTGTGCCGCAAGGCTGGCACAAGTCCCCTTTAGTGCATGCAACCTGTGTTTGAGAATAGCTTCTGGTGCACTTTTTGCTGCAAGTTGCACCCTGCGCTATTCCTTGTGACACAAGCCCCTTGCGCCCGTTAGGGAGCTTTTGAGAATCGGGCCGGTGGTCTCCAGAACTGGACACAGTACTCTTAAGTGGGGTCTTACCAGCGATCTATGCAGAGGCAACACCACCTATCTCTTTCTGCTGATGATACCCCTCCCTTTGCACAACAGCATCCCACTAGCCTTCCCTACTGCCTTGTCGCACTGCCTGGCCACCTTTAGGTCATCCAACAAGCTTATACCCATATCTCTTTCCTGCCTGGTGGTTGTCAGTACCACTCCACTGCTGGGTTTCTTGCCCTAAGTGCTTTTATATTTTTACGCATTGGAACCCAGTCATGCTTTATTGCTTAAAGAGGAACAGTCAGCACAAAGGGCCCCACATTCAAGTGTGAGGCTGGTTTCAGTATGTACTTCGTATGCAAACACTTACTGTGTACTGTAGTATAGTAGATTGCATTAGACTAAATGTCTGCCAAGAACTAAGCAAATTTTTTTTTCTTTTTGGTTATCTCTTTCTCTCCTTCCCTGGCCCTGGTCGGCTCTTC
Organism: Neoceratodus forsteri; assembly: GCA_016271365.2. Taxonomy (NCBI): domain Eukaryota; kingdom Metazoa; phylum Chordata; order Ceratodontiformes; family Ceratodontidae; genus Neoceratodus; species Neoceratodus forsteri. Next base: position 59,893,416 of record CM028131.1, read on the forward strand.
GTCCAGCCACCATCCACCATGCTTCTCCTCCTTCAGGCCCTCACCCTCTGCACCTCCCATGACTTACCCCCCTGTGGTGGGGCTGCGAGGAGCCCCCTACTCACCTGCCGAGATGAAGTGAGGTTGGGGTGTTATTGTTACCTCCGGAGGATCAGCATTGGGGGGACAGCCATCAAGCACCATGACCAGCCACCAGGGTCTTTTCCTCCTAAATTTTTTCTCTGCTTGTGGCGCTCGGCATGCAGTGACGCCGGCAGTGGGCACCCATGCGCTCCCACGTGCATTCCCACCAAGCATCTGCTGATCGTCTGCACCCCTTGCTTACTGCAGCGCTGCGTCAACCCCCAGCCTCCGCCAGGGGTCAGATGAGCGCGGACAGTGTCTTGCCCCCCTCCCCAGAGATGGAGAGCAGTCCATCGGACGCTCAATCCATCCCCTCCCTGCCGACCCACGCTCATTCCCGAACATGGGTCACCGGCGTGGTGCGAGGTGCAACGACCAGCCCCTCAGCGCCACTGGGCCGGCTAGAACTAAGCAAAATTAGTCTGATCCTATTTACTGTAGTGTTGTAGATTTTAAGTAAACCAGAATGTTTTTACACATAAAGTGCACATTGGGACCAGCCCCACTCTTGAGTGTGGGGCTCTTGGTGCTGACTTCTTTTCTTTAAGTAAGGTATTTAGAACACAGAGTAATGATAAAAAAGCAACTATTTGGTACCCTCAAATGATTCTTCAGGATTAAAGTAAAGATTGAATTTGTAGCAAGGAAGAAAAATAGATATTGATAATGGTACAGAGGTTAAGACTCAAGCGTTCATACAGAGTTAAATTTCTATTTGCAGCCATGCTGTGTCAGGACAACTGGGAGCTGCATTTGTTTCTTGCTAGCTGTGCACAGTTTTACAGATGTGTTTGTTGCTAGGCTATCCCCCATGGCCCTTTGCCTGTTCAGTTCGAATGGAATTTTTGTCAATTGGTTATGTTTGTTTGTTTAGGTGACAGAGCCCCAGGTCTCCATGGAGACCAGTGAGGAGAGTCCTAAGGAGGTTTTGGAACGTCTTGCTCAAACGGAGCAGCTGGTTGTACAACTTAAAGAGCTGATCCGTGAAAAGGATGCTCAGCTGCGGCAGAAGGAGGCTGCCCAGAAGGTACAGTTAACACAGAAATATAGAATCTGCCAGCAGAAAAAGGCCACGTGGACCATTTGTCTTCCCAGTGCTGTCTATTTAATGTGGAATGCAAGAGCACTACTCTCTTCACACCTCTGCTCCCCCTTCCCTTTTGATGCTGTATTTGCCAAGTCCTTGTCTCACCCATGTTTGAATCCCCCCAATCTGTTTTTGTTCACAGCACCTCTTTTTGCATCTTGTTCCACCTTTCCCTCACCCATTCACTGGAAATATACTTCTGGTAACCCTCTTAAATTCACCCCTGCCAGCTTCATGGAGTTGCCCCTGGTGTTTGTGTTCCTACTCAGTTTAAACACATCCCTGCTATCTACCTTATTTACCCCACTTGGAGGTGTTTGCATGTGTCAGTCATGACCCCTCTCCCTTCTTGCCTCCATTGTGCATATGTTTAAGTCTTGCAGTCTCTCCTTTTATGTCCTTCTATGAACTGGTGCAAGTGGCAGACAAGAAACATAGAAACATAGAATTTGACGGCAGATAAGGACCACTTGGCCCACCCAGTCTGCCCATTTCCCTACCTACTGGATAAGCTGCAGATCCTAGTTAACCAGCAGCCTACTTCTTCCTACCCCCAACCCCCAGAATTGCCTTATGACTATCCCATGCATGCTTGAATTCCACCACTGTTTTTGACTCCACAACCTCCTCTGGAAGGCCGTTCCATGCATCCACAACCCTCTCTGTGAAAAAATACTTCCTTAAATTACCTCTGAGCCGCCCCCCCATCTGCAAATTGTGCCCTCTTGTTCTTACACACCTCTTTTTTTGAAAGATGCTACCCTCTTGGACTTTGTTGATTCCCTTGAGGTACTTGAAAGTTTCTATCATGTCCCCCCTCTCGAAGTACAGGAACTCGGGCACTAGCAAATATGAAATGCAGAATGAAGATCTTCAATATGAAGAATAGCTGTGTGAAGACACGTCTATCTGTTTAGGCACTAGTAGATTCAGTTAGAGATATTGAAGTATTTCTAGCAAGACGCACTGTTGTACAACTCAAATGTTGTTATGGAAACCCTGATTTCAGGTCACAGGGCCATATACTGTCGTCATGTTACTGGCTTAAGAATTTCAGTTCCAATGTCAGTGGGGAAAAAGTACCGGAACTCCGTTCCCGCTGCTAAAAAGTACAGGAACCGAGTTCCTGTGCGTTCCTGTTCACTTTCATCACTGCTGTTCTATGCTGTCCCTGCATCGTCCTGATTACCCTTCCCTGCACAGCCTCCACACTGTCCCTGTCCTTCCTCAAATGCAGTCTGCAAAACTGTACACAGTATTCCAGGTGTGGACGAGCCAATAACCCATACAGTGGTAAAGGTCTCTATTGTGAATGAGTTTATACTCAATGTTTTTTTTTTTTTTACCTTAAATAAACAAACAAACAGAAGCACCTCTCTTCTCCGACTGCTAATCACCCTCCATTACATTTGGCATTCCCACGCTACTGTGTATTGCATTACGGTACTGTCTTTAGATTGTCTGAAGTTATCACTCCCAAGTCAGTCTCCTCTGTTGTGCTTTCCACTTCTGTTATCAGTTTTTGGATTTCTTACCCCAGTGTGCATTACCTTGTACTTTGTGTTAAATTTTATCTGCTATAAATCTAACCACGTGTCCAATCTACTTAACTCTGACCCACTCCTCCGCTGTCTACCTGGCCAAAGATCTTAGTATCATCTGTGAAGAGACATATCTTGCTCTGTATCTCTAACTCAATGTTCAAGTTTAAGTTTATTTTATTTAGGCTCACTCAAAAGGTATTGCCGAAGCACGTACAGAGACATCGCCACATTCAATATCAATAAGTCCACAGCAATAAAAAAAAGAATAACAAAGACAATAGTTCCCCTCCATAATGACAGGGTTATCAAAAGTACCTGATCAACTTTCTTATATTAAATAAGCGTTTAAAGCTATTAGTTTTGCATAATTTGTTTAGAAACAGCTTATACAATTCTTGTACAAAAGGTAGGCTGAAGATAAGACACTGTAATAACACAATACTGCATCAGTTAAAGTTTCTTAGAGCTATCGTTATGAAAAATGTTATTTATTTATTTGTTTTCAAAAGTTTCACCAGGGAAGGCATAACGAGCTTAAAAAAAATAAAAAAAACAGCTATTTTCCAGATGTGTCCTGGGAAGGGGGAAATTGGGATATGGGTACAGAAAAGAATAACTGATTATACAGTAAAACAAAACATCATATAGAGATACAAAATTAGACAGTGCAAAGATGTACATTAGAAGCGTGAGTGGTCTAGGCAAAAATAACGCACAGAATGTGTTTCTATTTCTATGTTTCTAGAATAATATATATTGAATAACAAGAACAATTAACATAAGACTAGGTGGGAGGTTTGTCCTGTGGGAAGTACAGAGTAACAGAGAAGGAACCTTACGTCAGTGTAGGTAGAAGGGGATAGGGTGTAGAAGGGAGGAGCATTGAAGGGGAGGAGGAAAGGGATAAGGGAGGGAGGGGGGGAGAGAGGAGGGAAGGAAGGCGATTGGAGGAGAAAGATAGGAGTGCATTGTGGAGAAGATGGGCGAGGACAGAGAAGAGGTTAAGGAAAAGGATAGGGGTGGGGAGGATGGAGAAGGGGTTTGACTAAGGGCATTCACAGGAGGGAGCAGTGTGAACATGGGGTAGAAAAGAGAGAATTTGGAAGAAGCAGAGTGAATGTTTAGAGGAAGAGAAAAAATGCCAAAGCAAAATTGATTGCCATCGCTTAAGAGGTTGAGAGTCAGATAAAATTGTTTTTTTAACAAATTTATTTATTTTATGCATTAATGGAGGTATCCACTTTTTCCTTAAATTACATAAAATAGGACAATCAGAAAGAATATGTAAGCCTATAGAGGAGTATGCTAGACCACATTTATTTATTTTTATTTAGTTTTTGTTAACCGGGTTAGGTGCGCTAGCCAAAGTTGACTATTTTCAGGCACGACCCGGGAGAATACATACATAAAATGAGATGAGATTATACAACACATAGTGTATAGTACAGGTACATAGTATATAGTACAGGTAGGTTAGAATCAGGGGTGCCAAGTTTTGAAAAAAATTGTGGGTGCTCAGGATAATTATAAAAGGCCGGGGCTGGGGGGCTGGGGCTGCCTATGTCCCCAGAAACTACAGGATTTTTCATGCTTTGGGGTGCATTTTGGGGGTATTTTGATACATCTTAGAATAAATATGCCACCATCACAACTACTCCACTACAGAGGATGCAAGTCTCTTTAACTCCCTATTTCTGACCCCTCTGCTGTTGCCGAGTCTTTGAATTCCTACTTTACTACTTGTGCCCTACCTCTTATCCCTTCCTCTACCCCCCTCCTCCTTTCCTGCCTTCTTCTGTTCTGTCATTTGTTGGACAGATGGACACTTCTGGACAGGACAGGAGGACTCTGACAGTGACAGGCTTTGCTAAGGCTCAGCTCAACACACACACACACACACACACACACACAGTTACAGACAGACCTCTGCTGCCATATATTTATTTTATCCCCAAATCCTACTCACTTTAATTTTGCCACAGACCCCCCTTAAATCCACTATCTGAGTGTGTTTCATTTTGTAGCTTTTAATATGGACAGATGGAAACTTATCTGGACAGGAGGACTCTCCAACAGGCTTGGTTAAGGCTCATCTCACCCTGACCCTCACACACATGTGGTCACACAGAGGGACACATTTACCTTGTCATGGGCCTTATGCACAGCAATAATCATGAGCTTCTCCAACACCACCCTGTCCCCCACAGAAATGTGCTGCCCCACAGAGAAGTACTGTCGACTCTAACTTTAAAGCAAAGATTCATAGTACTCTAAGATGCAGAAACAAACAAACTTTGTACACATAAAAGCATGCATTTCCATAGTGTTGTGAGCTTTTATCTCCTTAGTTTATTACAGTGCCCCACATTAGAGGGCTAGTGTCTACATTGTCCCACTTTTCGAGGGTTTATGTCCCACACATTTCAGTAATAACAGGTTGAGAGGTTATTTATTGCACTAGTCATAATTTCTGCACATCATGGGACACTTTTCTTGCTATGCTTGCTGTTGCTGCAGGATCATACATTAGCCTGCCCCAAACCCACAATTAAATATTGAAATAGGGAGCTGCTCTGCCTTCCAAGCCTTCTCTTCTGCTTTTCCTTTTAACAAATAAGTCCATACTTTGCTTTCCTTGCTGCCTAATGCTTCCTTCACATAGACAAAGTTCTCCCTGGGACCCTGATAACTCTCACAGCCAGGTCAACTGTGTGCACTCCACACTACCCACAAATACCCATTCTTGGCCTCCGACTCAATGATCCCAAGTCCTGAGTAGCTGACAGACATAAGCAAAACTCGCCACCCTCACCCACCGTATACTGGTTGGCTGGCTGCCCACACTATCCTAACCCAGGATAATGCTGCCTCACTGAGTGTCAGCCATGCCTGCACCTCATGCCCTCACCCACTGACTGAATTCCACCCTTCACACAGTACTGACAACAACTTTGGCTGTGGCCTTGGTTTGGGTTATACTCGCACTGACCTGATTCCATCTGGTCATCCTTCTTTGACCTGTCACCTCACTGGGCTCCTCCAGTCTCAGATCAACTCAACCTCAACCACCCCATCCCTGTCTAAGTTCTGATCTCCTTCTTTCTCTACAGTGACATTATGGCACCAAAATCTAGGGAAGGGATGCACACATACAATTCAAAATTGCACCACCAAAACAAATGTCAGCAGTGCACAAAGACAACTGGAGCCAGGGGAGGGCATTGGAGGCAGGTGGTGGGTGGGGAGGGGGTTATCAGCATGCGTAATGTTACATCAGTCAATCTGCGGTTCTGTCCTCCTGCCCTTGGAGACAACTTAAGTGCAACACTGGAAAAAACTGTAAAGCAATGCTGTGCATAACTTGCATAAAGTCAACACAGCTACCCAAAAAGGGCCCTCAGAAAACAAGGGCCCTTGCCCCTGTGTACAAGCATAATTTGAATAACAGTAAATCCAGTCCTGGTCATTCAGGCTTAGGCAAGCCACAGAGACTAGAGACCACACATTGTCTGCTGCCAAATTTTGTTTTATCCCCCAGTCGTACTGTACTTTGGAACTTTCCTTTCTTTTTTATATTTGTTTAGGTTATGTGTGACAAGTTGACAACTCGTGATTGAACAGTCAGCAGCAGCAGCAGCCTCCCCACTCCGCTAGCCCGGCCATGCCCTCAAGCTAGCTATTTATTTATTAGCTTTTGGTAACCGGCTATGAGCTGCCAATGCCATGTACACATAGTCGAGTAACTGGGTTAATGAACAGTTGTTAAAAAAATTACCCAGGCCACTTCAGTATTCTTTTTTTTTTCTAAGTGATTTTACAACTTTTTTTTCTGACTTAAACATGAAAGAACATTTGCTGTGTCCCGCATGCGTCTCTTACTTACTCTGAGTGAGAGTCTGACTGCAGTCTGCACCCCGGCCCACACACTAACTCAACTCACTCACTGCTGAACTGAAGGACTCATCTGGCAGCTAGATCATACCACAGGATTGGAGGAGGTCAGAGCTCGGAGGACACATGCTGTCCCTGACCGCTAATGCACCATGACTGTCCCCGCGGGCGCCCGATGCTTGAAGATGCCAGCCAGTAAGCTGAGCCCGCCAACACACATGCACGCCGTCGCAGATGCAGTTGAGTTCCAAGACAGCACGCGGGCATGCGCCTGTGCAGAGTGAGTGTACACGTCATGTGGGATGTGAGACGGAGTGTTTTGTTCATTGTTGGCCACTGGGTGGAGCCGCTGCTAATGCCAACAATGGAACGGAGGAGGAGGAGGAGATTAGTCTGGCCAGCACTGTCACTCATCCCAAACGAAAAAATAATCATGAATGAGTGGACATTGTGGCTCTGGACTGGGCTGGTTGGGGTGACCAGAGGTGGGCTGAAAATTGAGGGTGCCCATTTTAACTTTGTGGGTGCTCAAGCACCTGAGCATCCGCACTGTCGGTGCCCCTGGTTAGAATACAGATCAAGTCAGACAGTACTTGAGATAATATATATAGCTATGCAGAGATGATAAAAGTGACATTAGTACATGCAAATAACTGAAACTGGGCTAAGTGGCAGCTATAAAGACATTTTATAGCAAAGCTTGTTTAGAAGTGCAGCAGTGTCTTGGGCGAAATAGGTTGGTTAGCTGTGAGGCATTAAGTGGGATCAAAGCATGTGCAGGGGCCCTGGGACAGGTGGCGATATAGTTCTTTTTTGAAGATTGGGTGGGAGTTAGCCTGCCTCAGGACAGGAGGGAAGGAGTTCCAGATGGCTGGGGCGGTGCAGTGAAATGCTGTAGAGCCTTTTGAAGTAAGACATCTGGGTATGGTGAGTAGAAATTTGTTTGCCGAGCGTAGTCCGTGGGCAGGTGTCTGTGGTACAAGTAGAGCTGCATGGGAGGGGGGGGGTTTGGTTACAGATTACAGAGTCTGTGAGGGTCCCTAGGGAATATAGTCGATAGGTAGTTGGGGAGAGCCAGCCTAGGTCGCTATACAGTGTGCAGTGGTGCTTGAGGCGATGGGAAGAGGAGGCATACCGACATATGTTGTTATACGCGACATCCCATTTATGGAGAGCAGTCTTATGGGCATTGGCAAAAGTGGAGACACCATATGTCAGCACTGGAAGCAGAATACCCTTGGCAATTGACAATTTGGCGGATGGTGTTAGCAGGTGACAAGTCTTATAGGTGATTCCAAGTTTGGCATTTGTTGCTTTTACAGGTTGACTGGGATGTGCAGACTGAAATCAAGGGATTTATCAAGGAGGACCCCAGGTATTTGAAGGATGTGACACAGTCGATAAGAGACCCCAGAGTCATGGACTAGGAGGGTTCCTTACGAGCCCTGAGTTTGGGGGCAGTGCCAGATAGCATGGCTTGAGTCTTTTTGTGTTGAGGATGAGCTTATTAGCATTTTAGCCATGTTTGCACATTCCTGAAATCCGAGGAGAGGTTTTGTTAATAATGTTAACTTTCAAGCCCAGCCAGTAGAGGGACGAGATCATCAACATATAAGATAGCTGAGCAGGAGAGTATGGCATAATCTATGTTGATGTATAGCGAGAAAAGAAGGGGTCCCAGGATGGAGCCCTGGGGTACTCTGATGTCAATGCTGGTCACATCTGAGAGAGCGGAGTTGAATTTAACAAGTTGTAATCTGTTTGATAGGTAGTTGTTAAACCAGTCAACTACTGAGGATGAGAAGTTAAGTCTATGCAGGGTTGAGAGAAGCAGGGGATGATCAACAAGATTGAAAGCTTTGGTAAGATCGATAAATACTGCTCCAGTGAGTAGGCCTTTGTCCATGTTGCAGAGTACATCGGTGGAGAATTTGAGAAGAGCGGTTGAGGTACTGTGCCCTTATCTGAAACCATGCTGAGTGTCTCAGAGAAGGTTGTTCTTTGTGAGATAGTCAATGGTTTGGGTTGCAACAAGCTTCTCCAGTAGCTTGCTTAGCACAGAGAGGATGGCTATGGGCCTGTAGTTGTTGATATCCTTTGGGTCTCCTTTTTTAAGGATAGGCGTAACTCGGGCAATCTTCCAGAGATCTGGGACAACGCCAAGAGAGAGAGACAGAGTGAAAATCTTGGCCAGTGGCGAGGCAATCAATGGTGCCGCTAGCTTCAGGAGTCGTGGCTCAAGTGAATCTGAGCCGGGGCTAGTGTTGTCGGATATGTTTTGCAATAGCCTTTGGACCTCGGATCTAGATATAGCTTTAAAGTGGAAAGGGGGGGGTAGTAGTTAGTTGGCAGTGGTCAGTGCCAGATGCAGATCTCTGGGGTGTGCAGTAAGGCTGAGATGCTGTGGGAGGTGAAGCGAAGGACGAGGTGTACTGAGACAGGTCGTGAATAATCTGTTAAAGGCATTCGCTATAGTGTTGAGTCGTTGCAATGTACACCATTTAGGATCATATCCCTGGTCGATGACTGGGTAGCCCCAAGAAAGGTCTTGATGTGTGTCCAGAATTTTCTAGGGTCACCAGCAGAGTTTGTGAGCAGTTCCTTGCAGTAGATGCTCTTTGCTGTTCTGATTTGTTTTTTACAGGCGCTCTGAGAGGCCCTGTAGGTATTGTAATCCTCTGGTAGTCTGGACACTTTATACTTCTTCCAGTGTTTGTCCCGTGTCCGCAGGTTAGCCAGCAGGTCCTTGTGTAGCCATCTTGTTTGTTTACCCCTGACCCTTCTGGTGACCGTCGGGGTATGTTTATCCTGAAGTGCTGTGAAATTATCAATGAAGATTTCAAGGGCTATTTGAACATCATGGGAGTGATAGATGTCAGACCAGTTGATACAGGATACATCATAGAGGAAAGCTTCCACGTCCAGTTTGGCAAAGTTAGTAATTGTGATGTAGCGTGGAGGGGATTGGGGAGCAGTCTCTGGGCTCCATACACAGAAAGTGGGGGAGTGCTCTGTGATATGCTATATCTGCCAGGATGCCTGCAGTTTGCACATGGTCAAGGCGATTCACCAGTACCCAGTCTATGAGGGTGGAGGTAGTTAGAGAAGGGGTGGTTCTAGTGGGTTCAGTAAAGATCTGGTGCAGGTTATAGCTCTGCGCTAGTGTCAATAGTGTGCTGTGAGTTGGTCCCAGCCAGTTCAGGTTAAAGTCACCTAAGATTATGACCTCGTTTTGCTTGGTGTTTGTGATGGTTTGATTAAGTGAATCCTGAAGACCTGTGATACCTCCAGTGGGTGGGTTGTAGGCGCAGATGATGTGGAGTTTTTTTGCACCAAGAGCAATGGCTGTGTGTAGGGACTCACAGACTGAGGGTGAGCCAGTGGGTGGGCAGACCATAACATCAAGATGGTTTTTATAGAGGATAGCGACCCCCCCCCTCCACGTTTTGGGGAAGGCCTATCTCTCTGTATCAAGGAATAATTGGGCAAGGAACATAAGGAGTTCGGAATGTGAGGCTTGAGCCATGTTTCAGACAGGCATAGTAGGTCAGGATTGTACACTTTCATCCATGCCTCGATTTACAGAAATGCTGCGTATTAGTGAGCCAACCCTTGTGATCTGAAAAAATTTTAAATCTGAATTTTACCAGATTTCTTCTATGTTCTGACTTAAGACAGTAACAGAGATAACTTTCTGCCTTCCAGTCTGGTTTAATTAATGTATATTCCTTCAACAATTGGGACCTCCTTATTCTGGCCAAATCTTGTTGCATTTCAGTATCAAAAATACACGTGTGAATGTTATACAACTTTTTCAACTCAATAGGGTTCATGGTATTCTGACTGAATAAATCAGTACTTTCTCTGGTTTAAGTTATATAGCCAACCTTGGTAACTGTTACCTGCCAATAAATTTGTAAATACTTCTAAAAAGATTAGTTTTGTTAGTCTATCAGGAGATATAGAAACTAATTTAAAAAAAATAATTAAAAGACCTAAGAAGTGCCTTATTTTATTCATTTTTTTTTTGTTTGTATATCTATTTATACCCCCGTCGTGCTCTGGAGCTGCCTCTCCTTCGGGCTGCCATGACCCTCAGACACACTCCTACTATATCCCCCAAGCCACCTTACCTCAGATCTGCAGCCATCCTCGGGATAGCCCGGTGTAACCCTATACCGGGTGGGTCCCTCTCTTCCGAGGGGGAAGGCACCAGCGGGGGAGAAGACTGGCACACTATTTTTCCTTGGTCCCGGGCACTGCTGAGGCTTTCCATGGCTTCTTGGGAGTCTTCAGTGGTATCCGGGGCCGGCAGCCGACATCCAGCCAGTCCCAGAGGGGTATTTCCATTTTTCTGGTGTTCCCCCTTAATGCGATCCCTCTGCTGTGCTCCCGGTCTCCACCGAGGGCAGCTCTGGAAGTGACCATGCATCCTAATCCCACCCCAGGGGAGGAGAGCAGTCCTATGGATGCTCGATCCTTCCCCTTCCCCTGCCGACCCCTGGCGCCCGAGTCTGTTCCCGAACCCTGGTCACTGGCTTGGTGCCTTATTTTTTAAAGAAAGAGTTCCAGTTCCTGCTCACAGATGTTCTGCTGGTATAATTCCCCACTCCTAACATAAATCTTAAAAACTTGTTTTGTAGAATTTCTAGATTATCTGCTCTAATATATGCTCCCCAAATCTCTGCCCTGTAAAGTATATTACTTTTAACTTTAGAATCAAAGATTGTTTTTATTGCCAAATAGAAGTTCCCACCATATTTCCTTGCGAATCTTTTAATGCCTGCAGACTCTTTATTGTTTTTATGTTTAACTAAGTCAAAGTGAAGATTCCATTTTAAATTGTTATTGTAACACCCAGGTATTTACTTTTCACTATCTCAAGTTTTTTATTGCTAATATACTAAGAAAAAATATTTGATATTTTAGAAGAGAAAATATAAACCAGGAAATGGAGCTCTTACCCTCAGAATCCTGAAGCTGTAAAACCTAGAGCTGCTCCGATATACTGAGTGGTGTCCCTGTAATTAGCTGAAATTGTACTGACAGCTTGGATGCCACAGCTCACTGAAACTGCCGTCAGCACTGGTAACACAACTGCTATTCGCTCACGCTCATCCAGCCGGGAACTGAATCCATAGCACACTTGCTGTGGAGTCACAGCAGTGGCTGTCTCAGTCAGTCCAACAGCGGTTGCTCAAGTAGACTCTCTTGTCTCGCAGGTAGACTCTCTTTAGAGGAATGTAACAGTGCGCCATTCTTCAGGTGAGCTCTGTCCCCCCAGTAACTAGGGAAGTGGCGATACAACAGCAGCAGAATGTAAAAGCAGGTGAAAGCTCCTCAGCAGCACATAAACCCTCTCTAAAAAATAAAAAAAGCTAAACTCCTGCACTACCTCACTGCCCAACCCTGCCTAAACCTTCAAGCCCTACTCCTCGATTCTGGCTAAGGCTTGATATACTGTAAGTAAATAAACTTACCATAACTTAACTGAACTTAACTCTGGATGCTATACCAAGCATTTTGATACCACAGCACACAGATTCTCCAGAAATCACAGCATTATAGGAGTCGAGGTGAAAATAGCAAAAGTAACAAAAATAACCGAATATAAGAGGAAGGAGAGAATTTGGGCTCCCCTCAGAGCCCTTGCAGACAGTAGCCTATACTGGTGGCATCTTGCCCTTCCCACCCCATCGAGAAACACAACTGCACATGCCCCCTTTGCATTATTAAGGTATGTGGAGATGTGTTTCTCTGAAATTTGGCCATATGGCCAAATGCACTTCCAAGGTAACCCTTGCCTCAGGGCTTTTGTGTTGAGGTTCTTGTCTTTTGTAGTTCTTCTCTACTGTGGGCTCCTCATGACCCAAACAAGTAAGACCCTCCCAAGGCTGGCTCACCCTCTCTGGGCTGAGTTCAGATATGGCACACTGATGAGTCCTAACAAGGATGAAACGCGTGTCTGTGTCTGTTGTTCTCTGCCTTTGCTCATTGCATTGTGAAGTCTTTCAGCACCATGCAATTCTGCTTAAAGTTGGGCCAGTCCAAATTCCTTTAGAAGATGCTTGTAAACTTTGAAACCAGGATATCCTTTGTCTCTGTGTGTATTCCCAGTAGCTTTTAGAACTGAGCAGAATCCGGCTTGCAAAACCGTTTCCAAGTTACTCTGTACCAGAAAACTAAAAGAAGTATAAATACCCTCAGTGTCTTCAGTGTTAAAACTTTTCTAAACAAAATAAATAAGCAAGCTAACTAGCTCTTATTACTCCAAAGTGTAACTTTGGAAAAATGCAATATTGGGTAGGGTGAAAACTTGGGGGCAGTATTAAATTTCAGAATCACTTACATTCTTACAGAAAATTTGCTTCAACAAAAACTTTCTGGTCAGTACTTCAGTTTCAGCAGATATGATATTGTCTGTCTTCAATGTAGATAATTTAAGTAAGACAGTTTTCTGTCAGAGAGATAAAAAAAACTCATGTTAGCAGCCTATAAAAAAAAAAAATAATAATTAGAAAGTAGAAGACCTTCTTACCAAATTAAGAAAAAAAAAATACAGGGAATGTGGATTTTGAAGACTACTCCCAGGATTGATATCTGTGGCACACCAGAGGTGACCACCCTGTCCCCCGAGAATTCCCCATTAATTACCCCCCTCTGGGTTCTTCTGTTCAGCCAGATCTTCTTTGAGTACATTTCCATCCATAGAGCCATCCTTGTGATACTGTAAGCTGTCAGCATCAGGACCTCTCGGAAACCTTTGCCAGCTGGAGTCACCCACACTGACATATGTCACCACTGCCAGTGTAACGTGGGAGGCACCATTATTCTTCAGTTCTTTTTTCATCTGTCAATCAACTGCTTGTCGGATGACCAGAGAAGCTGTGCCAAAAGTTGCTGTTGGATTTAGCTGGTGTTTTCATTTTTTGGTTTTACTACTTCCAAGTATTTTTGTATGCTCTCATGAAAGGAACCTGTTTTCCATATCTGTTGTTGTGGCAGCATTAAAAATCTAGAAGGACAATGCTAACACTTTATGGGCTCTATTCATCAATGGGGCTGGAAGTACATGCTATAGACACGTACCTCGCCCACGCAGCTCCGCATCTACAGATAGGTGTCCACCGGCGGTATTCACTATCACTGGCCACCTGTCAGTAGCTCTATCCCCCGGTGCACAGGTTCACAGGGGGCAGATGGGTGCAGAGCGGTGGACCCAGGCAGGTATCCATTTGGATGCTTGACCTGAGTTTCAGAGTGGATCACTTGCGCCCTGGGAGCGGAGCAGAGTGGAAATGCGTGGATCCCCCCTTTTAGGAAGTGTGGGCACTTGCCTAAATAGCCGCTCCAAGCCCTCCCCATTTGCCTAGTGGGCTGGGGCAACATGGAGGGTTATCTCCTGGTTCCGCCATGACTGATAGGTGTTAACCTTGGGGGCACGCACTGGGTTACAACATGGTCCTGGCTGCCATAACCTTGCGACCCCCTGTGCCTGGCAATACGCACCTTAGTGAATGGCATGTAGTGCAGGCACACCTCTGACACCTCCCCCCCCGGCCCCTGGTGCAATGCAGTCTGTGCGGCCGTAGGATCCAGTGTGCACTGAGGCCAGCGAGCATTGGGTGAATGGCGCAAGGGATCTGCAGGACCCCTAATGCATGGCATTCCCGCCATATGTTTGCCTATGTGCCTGGTTTATGCGGTGCATTGGCATGATGCATAGGGCCCAATATGTTTGCTCCTTGGGCCTCTCGCATGATGTGAAAAGTTGACCGTTTACTTGGTTATGCAGGACAAAAGAGATGTTGCCAAGGAGATGTCATCAGAAGGCATTAGAAGTGTTACTGCAAATAATGGAGGGTACACTATGTTCATAATAGACCTCGATGCTGGCTTCACAGTCCCACTCTGCCATTTCTACTTTGGCCTGTCAGCCTCTGTGGATATTTACATTGGTAGAAAAGTCCTTTCAGAGGCTGTCAAAGATGAAAGAGAAATTGACATCTTATGTAGACAAGGGAACATAAAGATGTCCACATGTCTGTTTCTCCTACCCATTCCAGATGGTTCCATGTTAAAATCGCGACTGCATAATAGCGCCTGAAACAATGGAGAATATAAAACAGCGACTAGCAAGTTAGCGACCCATCATTATAGCATCAGCATATATCGCTAAAGCGTGAAAATAGCGCCATTCAGAATAAAGTAAAGCAAGGTTACCAGTATCAAGCTGTATTGCGAATCTTGCTTTTGAACATTTACATGTGCCCCGGCTATCTGTTTTTATTGTTGTCATGTCAGTATAGTCTGTCATAATTTCTATCTGCTCTATATTACAGTACTAACTCAGGTATTTACTCTACCCAATATATTCCTTTATTAAACACTTTTTCTTGCCCGAGAGAGAGCGAGATAATCTTGTTGCCAGAGAGAGAGAGAGAGAGAGAGACTGCTCCTGAACTGTCAGAATGGAGCAGAACGAATGAAACAGCTGAGCCTTGTGTGTGAGAGAGAGGAAATCGTGTTGCCTGAGAGAGAGAGACTACAAAAAACTGTACCCTGTTTCTTTCTGCCTTTTTGGGGGCTGCTCCTGAACTGTCAGGCGCTCCAGTAAGTAGAACAAGCAGAATGAAAGAAACAGCTGAGCCTTGTATGAGAGAGAGAGATAATCGTGTTGCCCGAGAGAGAGACTACAAAAAACTGTACCCTATTTCTTTCAGCCTTTTTGGGGGCTGAATCTGTTGCATCTCATGTTTGGGAGGTATTTTCAAGACTGGCGCACTGATCGCTAATTTGGCAGTCGCGATAATTGTAGTCCTAATGGCAATTTTAGTCGCTATTATGGCTAATTCACTGTTGTTTCTAGTCGCCCTTCTTGTGCTTGCTATTTTCAAGTCGCATTTTTTTAAGTTGCTATTGTACAGTCGTGATTATCACGGGATACCATTCCAGATCTCTACTTAATTCCAGGATTGTGAGGGCTAAGTCTGCTACACAGTCCCAGACCACAGCTGAGACATTAGGTTCTGTTGGCCACCGACTGTCTCTGAAACACCAAGGCTGGGGCTTGGCTCTGGGTATATTGCTGATATCCGTACACAGCCAATTCTGCCGTCAGGCTTTGGCCCACCACTGCTGTGTCATTGACCCCCAGTAAGGGTGTCACTGATTTACAGGTGGTGCTACAGAATATGTCCACTTTTTTTTTCATAACATTTGCTGCTGTCAGCAACCATAGCATCATTGTTACTTCCAGTTGGTGCATCGATAATGTCAACTTTGGGTGCTGCTGGTTTGACTCCTGTCCTTGACCCAGTGCCTCTTCTATCAACGCATCCTCCCATCGGGAGCCTTCGCAGCCTCATTTCCCAGAAGAAGAGGAGTATCATCCTGACCTCTGAAATATGGAGGAGGATTATGAGGAGAAGGAGGGGGGATCTATCCTTGCCTGAGGTCATTGGCTCTAGCTCTACCCTGTCATGAGGAAAATATGGTTTACAGTCCATGTACCTCACTAAAGGGTGCCTCATTCAAGGCTTTGTTTAATTCAGTGTGGACAGTCACCCATAGCTTGAGTGCAGGGAAGTGTCTTTTGCGTTCAGCCTATGATGCTATTGATGCTTCCACCCATGCTACTGCTTGTGACATTTGCTTTAGGCACTGTTCATGGCTCAAGAGTAGCTGATCTTGCTACAGATGTACAGCAGTCAGTACTTAGTGTCCCTTTTATTGGCCAAAAATTACTTGGCCGTGACGTGGAGATGACATTAATGGATCTGCAGTCTTCAGAAATTACCCTTTGGTCCATCAAGGCTCTAACCCCTCAGACATTTTCTTTTTACAAAAGAAACTGTTCTACTTTTGTTCCCATTAAACATGATGTGCTGACATGCTGTCAATCATAAGTAGTTTTTATATCCATTCTGGGAGCAGAATAGGTCAGCAGGAGTGGGTCTGGCTGTGTTAATTGGCCATGTGTCTGTGAGATACTATTGCAGGTCTCAATCAGGGCCAGTTTCAGGGATATAAATCACAAATCTGATGATGGAGAGCACTCGAGGTCCCTGAGGTGACCTCCTTAAACGTGGCTTCTGCTCTTTTTGTCTTCTCACTGAACTCATAAGGTGTTAAAGATCTTCTCTAGCGCCATATGTATAAGATTTCTGAGTTGCAAGCAGGTTTAGGATGCAGGATCTACATTATATCACTGTTACATTTTACATCATGTGCTTAGAAATTATGTTTTGGTTGGATCCCAAACTGTATTTGTTGCCTTTATAGTTCTGACTAGGGTATTCAACTCTCTCAACAGGCACATCGGGGGGGGGGGGAGTTAGTCAGTATGGGTCTGAATAGTAATTTTGTGCATATAATCAATACATTATACTTAGAAAACTGGTGCAGGATAAGATACGATAGGGAAGGAACTTTTAGAAAAAGTTAAAATCACTACTGGGGTTAAACTGTGGTGCATACTCACTTAATGTATATATTAATAATTTAATACATTCGCTGGACAACAGTGAGGCATGGTATTCAAAAACTGGCTCTCATCCATGCCCCATATTGGTGTATGTTGATAACCTGGTTCTAATTTCATTAATTCACGAAGAGTTACAAAAGTATTTATCAGACGGAAGACCTCATTCCTGGCAAGAGAAGATAGAAATAGAGTAGCGTTGCAACTTCTATTGCCAATAATGGAATATGGGCGTCAAAATTTATCAGCATGCAACGAAGTCAACTCTGGAATGTTTAAATAAAGTATATTATAAAATAGCTAGGTATGTTTCACAATGTCACATAAATGCTCATCACTGTACTATATTACAGAATTTAAAATGGGATACAATAGAGATGTGGAGAAAGACAAAATTTGGGCAGAGGGCATTTGTGGCATTCAGGGATGGAAATGGAATGCCATATAGGCTTATGCCTACAAATAAATATTCTTTGAGGGTTATTCAAAATAGAGGTCTGACAGTTCCATTAGTGAAAAATTGATATAGTCAGATGCAAAGGAGGTATTGTTTTCCAAAGATCTGGAATGAATTGAGATTGGATGTTAGAAATGCTGGTAGCTTGGGCCAGTTTAGAAGTTTGATATCAGTGTGGAAACCAAATTGTCAGTGTTTAGGGTCTTAGGAAAGTTTTATGAGATTTTCTTTATTATTATTTGTTAATGTTTCCGTTCTGTTTGGTATGTTTATTCCTTTATTTCAGCTCACTGTATTATGTATTATGGTTTTGTTATATTGTTGCTTGTTTTGTTCTGTATGGAACCATGATAAGACTTTGTACCTGTAACCATAATCTACACAGGACAATCTTGTAAATAGGTCTTAACAGTCCTAATGATTAACTCCTGTCAAAAAATAAACATTTGTATCTATCTGTCTGTCTATCTATCAATCTATCTTTTATACAAAAAATTTCAAAAAGTGGATGTGCTTATTAATCTCAGTAAGAGTAAAGTTATGATAGAAAGGGCAAGAAAAGCATAGGCGAGAGTTGGTATACTGATGGTGCTAGACTATAAGTGGTAAAAGAATACACATACATAAGTTTAAGTTTAAATAATAAATTAACATGCAAAAATCAGTCGTGAAGTATACAAAAAAAAGCTCAAATATTGAATGGAGCTATTCTAAGATTTAATAGCAAATTCAGTTGTAACACCATACGGCAGAGGCAGCTATAAGGGTCAGTAATGCAAAGTAAGTGTTATAGTTTTTATGCGGTGCTGAAATTCTGTATAGGGTTATGCTGTGGCAGAAGATCTAGAGAAACCAGTGGGCAGTTTCTGTAAGAAACTATTAAGATTACCTATTTCTATGCCAGGATACATAACGTGAGAGCAGAACTGCAGCAGTTCTTCATTTGTACATTAGCCACTTGGACACTGCTAAACATTTGGCTAGCCATATAAAATTTTCAAAGCTTAGCTCACAGTTGGTTTAATGGAAAACAGAGATTTTTGATGTGAAAAAATGCCAAATGCCATGGATTGCCTTCTTGAACGACAATGACAGGAATGGGCAGTGGTTGCCTCTGGTTCTGGTTTCTTAATAAACATTGTAATTTCAAAGGCTTGTAGTAAAAATCTGAAGTATAGATTGAACGATATAGACAAATGGGACCAAACTGCAAAAGTATTAGGGAAACCGATTCCATCCAACCCTAGTGTACACAGACAAAAACAGGATGTCTTGGAACCTTATTTAAACTTGATTATTGATCCCACTATGAGGAAAACATTAAAAATATTCCAATTTTGGACTTTTCCCAACAAAATGTTGGAAAAAAGATATAATATGGACAGAAATATTGTTATTTCAGAAACGCAGCACGGTTTTAAGGTTCATTTTGAGACTTGGACTGCATTTTTGTGACAGAGTTAAATAAGACCCTGTCCCATTTATTATGCAGAGAGTTAAAAGCAAGGATCTGTTCTATCTCTCCTTTTCTGTCTTTTGTCTGTCCGATTGCACAATCATATTTTCTTGTGAGGCCTAGGAACTGATATCACTGACATTCTCACGATTCTCCCCCTGCTGCTACACCTCTGCCTTCTCTTGCTGTTTCTATCTTTCCCCCTTGCATATTTGTGGTTATGAAAATATTTGTATCTTTATGCAAAACTGAGTTTTGTGATTTGAAAATGTAAATAGTTATATTGTTGAAATGATTGCAAAAAGCTATTTGAAATATACGGGGTTAACTCTGAGATGCAGTTTGATCTGCACAAGCTCATTTGCACAGTTGTCAACAGGAGAGTAGTTCTGGGGCACCATGTTCTATTTTGTTGCACCTGCAAGGAAAGAAATTGACAAAGTTCTGATACATTTTGTGAGAAACAGGATGTTTTGTAATGAGCTCAGGATGCAAAAATTAAATGCCAGGCAAAGACTTCTTATAAAAAGAGCAGCAATGTTTGTTAGAGAGGTATTGAAATTTTGAATTAGATGCACCCTCAGATGAAGGACTTTGTTTTGTTTGAACTGCCTATATAAAAGCTGTCCTTCACAATTTTATTTTTGTATTTCATTCTTATTGAAATTAACAAAAGAAATGCTACTTGCGAATTGTATAACTGCTCCTGGTTTCCTATGCTTACTGACCTTTGCCTCAGTGACAGTTGTTAAAGGAGAACTACGCAGAAACTGCAAGTAATTTTTCCCAGTAGAGGCTGTTTTTTAAATAGTGGTTTAAAGGGAATGTTCAGGATTACTAAGTACATGTGAAGTGGGCTTTTTTTAGTGTCATAGCCCATTACTAGATCCTGGTGAAAGTCTTTTTAGGTATTAACCAAATTTTATAAAGTTTTCCTATTCTGAAGGGATGGGGTCGTAAATTCAGCCGAACAGACAGCCAGCCGATCCCTTCCACTTCCTGGCCTGTCAGCCCCGGCCCCACACTCAGATGTTTTGTGATGTGTAGTTTGGGAGAGCACTCAGGGTGCGCCCAACTGAAATCTAAGGGGCCAATTTTGAAAGTGCTTTATGTATTTGTAAGCAACGTTTGATATAAATGAGAGCCAGAGTTTAACTAAGAGGACCCCTATTAGTTAAAATGCTGGTTTTCATTTATATCAAATGTTGCTTAAAAATACATAAAGCTCTTTTCAGAATTGGCCTCTTAGACTTCACTGTGGTGCACCCTCCTCACTCTCCCTCGTTAGACATTACAAAACATCTGAGCACAGTGTCGGGGATGACGGACGGGGAAGTGGAAGGGATTGGCTGGCCGTCTGTTAGGCTGAATTTACAACCCCTTCCCATCAGAATAGGAAAACTTCATAACATTTTGGTAATAGCTAAAAAGACTTTAACCAGAATCTAGTAATGGGCTATGGCATTAAAAAAAGACCACTTCATAATCTCGGACAATCTCTTTAAATTCTGTTAGTGCTCTAGCTATCCAGGCTTTTTAGTTACACTAGTGGGTGTTTCTCATTTACATGCTGCTGGTAAGAACCATTTTAGAAGATTATGATGTAGTTTATATCCCCTTTCCCCTTCTTCTATTGGTGGCACAATGTATCCCTGTTCTACTTTAGAACTCTGTGGCCGAAAGGGACATAAACTACAAGGCATAAAATAAGCGGGTTCACATCGCAATTTGCGACCTAAGAATCTGGAAACGTGAGTCAATTGCCAGCTTGATTAGCAATGATTGCTAATCATATGAGCTGGCCGTTCCCTGTATTTTTTAAAATTTGCCTTGGTGTCTAGTGGTGCCCTCCCCACCCTCCGATCATTGTCCCGTTCATCCCCTGGTGTCTAGTGGTACCCCCCCACCCTCTGATCACTGTCCCATTCATTTCTTGGTGTCTAGTGGTGCCCCCCACCCTTCAGTCGCTGTCCCGTTCATTCCCTGGTGTCTAGTGGTGCCCCCCACCCTCTGATCGCTGTCCTTGTTCATTCCCTGGTGTCTAGTGGTGCCCCCTACCCTCTGATCGCTGTCCTCGTTTTGTCTGTAAAGATTTTTTTTTAAACCTGGAACAAAAAATGGTCTATCAACGATAACTTCTGAACGCCATACACGACCACCCACTGTGCACCCACCTCCCCACACGCCAGAGTACCCTCCTACACCATCATTCACCTGAACAGGTCAAAGGTTTGAGATCTGCTCTCCCGATCGAAGAAACGTCTTGCTCCTGGACTGCAGTATGAGATCTGAGGTAAATGCGGTTCAATGGGGGTTTCAACTTTGGTGTATAACTCAGTCATTTTTTGAGATATTGACCCCAACTTTTCAGCATAGCCTTTTGGGGACCCACCTTATGAACAATATAACTGTCATTATGCAGTTCCTGCCCGAAAGGTGATTTCGCAGTCACTTGGCAAATTCACCTTTCGGGCAGGACTATCAATGACAGTCATAATTCATGAGGTGGGGTCATAGGCTAAGATGAAAATTTGGGTCATAATATGAAAATGGCAAAGTTATGACCATTCGTTTAATTTCGCTACGCACCCACATAACTTTGGAATTTTTAAATATTTGACCCTATATTTTCAAGATAGCCTTCTTATTACACCACCTCAAGTATGTCACAGCTGTCATTTATTCAAATCCTGGCCAAAATGTGTTTTGGCACCTGTGGTGCAGAATGGCATTGCAGTTGAGCAGAATTACGCTTGGGTGGGGATTGGAAAATTTTCTGCACCGGGTACATGAGGTGGGGTAATAAGAAAGGCTATGCAGACAATTTGGTCAAAATTTGGCAAATTCAGTATCAGAACTATGTATAATATGTCTATTTTATCAATATATACAATAATAAGTAATAATTACATGGTTTAAAGTAAAAATACTCATTTTAGAAACCTGCTAATCAAAATCGGCTGATTGCTAATCATTTTTCATTTTGATTAGCAAAGGCCGCTAATTAACTCTCTGACACTAATCTATGCTTTAAACTACATCATACATACTACAGTGACACTTGTGCTTAATTATTTTAATGGCACTGATAACGTAGTGAAATCAGCCTATTCAAGATTAACTTTAATTTAATTCATAGAATTAGAAATGACTTAGTTCCTGAATCTCAAGAATTGGCTGCACTTGAGTCGAGTGTTTCTCCGATTGATTATGCACTTCCTGTTTATTATTTGGCCACAGCTTCTAATCTGCAGAGAGTTACCGTGCCTCGCAACATTGTGTGTCATTTTGTCTTGGGGACTGGCAGGATGAGACACCACTGCTCACAGTATGGTGATCTACAGTGGTTACCTTTGGAACAGCGAGCAAAGTACTTGGTGTCTCCAGAATTTGGAAAAGACGCAGCTTTCCCCAGACACTACAGACACTCTTGATTAATGCTTTCAGACTGTAACTACTTTTTTTAATGATTTAAAACAGCTACCTACAACTTCCACTTTCTGTTGCTGGCAGCCACCATCTCATGAGTAGCAGTGAGATTCCTGAGCTCACTGTATGCTAATATGTCTGTTTGACCTCTGCTATTGGTTGGCAGGACATATTAGCATAACGTGAGCTCAGGACACTCTCTGCTGCTTATGAGATGGTGGCTGCCAGCAACAGAAAGTGAAAGTTGAGGGTCACTTTTTAAATCACTAGAAAAGCATTTAGAGGTAATTAAAAAAAAAAAAAAAAAGTTACTATCTGAAAGCACTAATCGGGCATTTTTGTAGTGACTGGGAAAAGCTGTGCCTTTTCCAGTGTTTCCCTTTTTTATTCCCCTCACATACTCTTGTTATTGCTACAACTATTCATGAAACACATTGCTTTGATAATTGTTTGTTGGTTATACCCTTTTGTAAAACTTGACAGGGTCAAAGAGTTTTTTCCATTTGTTATGGTGAAAGAATGGAATAATTTACCCTCTAATATTACGGTTCCTAATAATATTTCTACATATAAATGAAATTACAAGAATTATTTGTTAGAAAATAGTGCAAGTAAATGTTTTGAGTAACATGATTATGTATTTGTATCTTGTGTTTTTATTTTATCCATTTCTCTCTGGTCCCCATTAAAAATGGACAGTTTCTGTCCTTAGGGTCTTACCCAGTTAACAAAATAAAATCAAATGAAATGCCTTGTAACATGGGCCACCCACAGGATTTAGACCACGTGATTTTAATCTGCCCCTGGTATGGTGCCCTTAGAAATAAACAGCTGCACAGTGTATTAAAAATGTATTTTAAGATAAATATGAACTTTTCCACTATTTGTGCAATTCAAGACGATTGGCTGTTGCATCTTTTGTTAGTTCAAGTTCAAGTTTATTGCAGGAAAACTCCATTGAGCAAGCTCATTCACAAGGAGGTCCTGTGACATAAACACTTAAAGTACAAACACAGATAGGTAATAACAGTATATACATGAAATACACGTTACATGATGCAGGCTGGATATACATACAAGGGTACCACATAGGGTAACCGCAGGTGGTAAACAGTGATATGAGACAGGGAAGCGACTTATAGGTCGCATACTGATAAATGAAACATGATGACTGGTGTGATTTGATTTAATCAAATCAAATATACAGTATTTTGGCAGCTAGGACAAACAGTCTACAACTGATATGGGAGGGAGGAGAGATTTGATAGAGTAGCAGTGGAGCGTAAGCAAAGATAAAGCGAGGAGTAGAAGGGGAAGGGAAAGCAGTTAATATGACAAATCAATTATACCTTACCAGTGGATAAATGTGGCACACATGGGAAGGAAGAGACTTAATGACAGTTACAGGTGTCTTTATTTTGGCTGAACTTGAGCGATTTGTAGAAGTTTATTGAAACTGTGCTAGTTAATTTCAGTACGGTTTGTACTGGTTCCAAATGGAGTGGAAGGGCATGGCCAGCATCGCTACTCAAAGGAAGTCCTAAGGCCTTGGTATGTCAAGTATAATAAAGTCAGATTTTCTTAACGAGTATGCACTATGTGAGATACTAATAAGGAAAGAGAGATAGTTTGGCAATTTCTGCAGGAGCAGTTTAAGAGTCCATAGCCCAGCATGGAGCAGGCGTCTAGTAGTAAGGGATGTCCAACCAACAGCTGCATATAAGTCACAGTGGTGCGAACGGTAAGGGGAGTTGGTAATGAACCGTAACGCACGGTGATAAAGGATGTCCAGTTTACTTAGATTTGCAAGAGTGGTGGAGGAATAGATTACATCGCCATAGTCGAGTAGGGGGAGAAAAGTGGCCTGTACAAGCTTGTTTCGAGTTTCAAGGGGGAAAAGGGGCCTATTTCTGTAGAAGAAACCTAACCTTGCTTTTAACCTTCTAGAGACATCTTCGATGTGGTCACTGAAAGATAATTTATTGTCGATCCAGATACCTAGATATTTAAATTTGGTTACAACTTCCAGAGGCTCGTTTAGCGTGGTGACAATGAAGTCTTGGGCAAGAGTATTGGGGGGGCCTGAGACAGCACTGCGGGAGAATATCATCGCTTTAGTCTTCTTGGCATTGAGCAGAAGCTTTGCCTTTATTAAATTATGCTCAAGTTGTGCGAAGTCCGCTTGAAGCACTCCCTTGACTTCAGATAACGATGAGCCAGAAGTATACAACACAGTATCATCTGCAAAAAAGTGCAGATTGGACGTAGATATGTTAGCATCTAAGTCATTGATGTACAGAGAAAACAAGATAGGGCCTAAGATGGATCCTTGGGGGACTCCTCTTGCAACTAGCAAGGCAGCAGAAAAAAGCCTTCCGCCTTTACTTTTTGGAATCTTCCAGTTAGGTAGCTAGAGAACCACTGGGTGGTATGGTATGTGGCACCCAACTTTGCAAGGCAATTGACTTATAGTTTGTGATCAACAGTATCAAAAACTTTGCTGAGGAGCTCAGGTGGCCACCCACAGGTGGCAGCTGCCGTGTTGCACCCTGCAATGTGGCAGCTCACCTGTGGGTGGCCATCCGTTGTTCCTTTTTTTGGATCAACTGGCTGGTGCAGGTGGGGTAGCATGCATGGCTCCACACATCCTGGGCTGAATATCGGGCTGTGCAGAGTATGCATGGGCACGCCCCCCCCTACCTGCGCCTGCATACAATTGTGGTATTTTTAAAAGGTAATTTTAAAACTTAAAAGAACAGGTTTGGGCAACGAAGTAATGATTGCATAACTGAGTTTGATTTATTGTCTGTTGTTTATCTGTGCAAACTCTTTTTTTCACTAGTACTGCAGCAAAGCTAAATTGTAAGGGCATTCTTACACGTCTTTGTGATTTTAATTTGTATGTGTATGTATGCATTTTGATATGTATTTTTCTCGATCAAATAAATCAATCTGAATCATGAGGTTTTAAACATCATTGCAAGGAACTCAGTACTGCATTGTAAACATTGGGGCCCAGATATTCAAAAGGGTTGTGCCATGCGCAACCCACTGATGCGCCCCGACACGATATTCAAACGGGAAAAGTGCGTGCACAAATCCCGATGTGCCGGAGCGCATCAGTAATGTATGCAGGCGCAGGTGGGGGGGGCGTGCCCATGCATACTCTGCACAGCCCGATATTCAGCCCGGGATGTGTGGCGCCATGCATGCGCAACCCCTACCTGCACCAGCACAAAGTTGATCCAAAAAAAAAAAGGAACAACGGATGGCCACCCACAGGTGAGCTGCCGCATTGCAGGGTGCAACACGGCAGCTGCCACCTGTGGGTGGCCACCTGAGCTCCGGCTGCATCTCCCTGGTGGTGCCCCCCCATGCCCAATTGCGGGCATCAGTAAAACAAGATTCATCCGTAAATAAATAAACTTCTCAATATCCCTGGTGGTCCAGTGGACCGCCCACTGAATCCCACCGCCCCGCTCCCCCCCCGGTCAGCGGCGGGCAGCAATACCCCACCCGTCTGCCGCCTCGCCGACTGACACCATCGGTAGGGCTGTACACCCATTGGTCCAGCGTGAGCCAATGGGCGTGCAGCCATACGCCTACTACATATCGAATATGTGAATGGGATCCATTCACATATCTGGAATGTGTAGTACATGCAATGGGCTGCATGCCCATTGGCTCATGCTGTGGACCAGTGAAGGCAGCCCACCGATGGTGTCAGGCGCGGGGCTGCAGGCGGGTGGGGTGCTGATGCCCGCCGCTGGCCGAGGGGAGCAGGCGGGGGATTCAGTGGGTGGGAGGTGGGAGGTCCACTGGACCACCAGAGATATTAAGAAGTTTATTTATTCACTTAGCCCGCGATCGGGTGGGCAGGTCCACTGGACCACCAGGGTTATTGAGACTTTTATTTATTCACTCAGCCTGCGATCGGGCGGGCAGGTCCACTGGACCACCAGGGATATTGAGACTTTTATTTATTTAATTAGCCCGTGATCGGGAGGGCAGCGGTTCAATGGACCACCAGGGATTTATGATTTTTCTTTTTTTACTGCAGCCTCGATCGGGCTGTGGAGCATGCCGACTGCAGGGGCGCCGGTCCTCGACGGTTGCTGTCTCAGGGCGCCAGGTGCAAGTCGCTAGATCGAGCACCTGCATGCAATGAAGAGATGACATGCAAATGGCCCCATGTGCATCTTGCATACATTATGGCTCCATTTGCATGTCTACATTTGAATATCGCGGTTGCTGCCCCTTGCACAATGGAACTTGCGCTAGCGCATCCCCATGCTCCACTCTGGCCACTTGCACTGGCACAGTGCCACCGCACCATGCGCACTGCGGGTGGCCAGGGTGAGATATTCAACGATGCTGAGCCATGTCACAGTTCCGGTGAATATCGCCCAGTCCACACCCCTACGCAGCCAAATTGAGCTGCGCCTGGGCTTGCACCACAGCCTGGCGCAGTTTGAATATCTGGGCCCAGATGTTCTCACTGTTTCTCCAACACTCCGTTTTGTTTGCTTATAATGAAATGGGTGCAAACAATCCTGAAAGCTGATTGGCTGCAGAGCTCAGAACCCAGTGCTGATATTCTAGCATAATAGCACAGAAAAGACCTGTGCCCCCACTGATCTGTTTACGTTAAGCAGCCACTGTTACATTGGTAAACTTCAGTTAACTTACTTGTAGTTAGAAGACAATGTAACAGGCTAAAGGTTTAAAGAGACTTGTTTGTCCTCAAGACATTACAGTCTTCTACATTTATCATATTTCAGAAATAAAAATAAACTTCCACAGCATATTCGAACATTCAAAAACTAAAACTATCAGTAAAATAATAAGTCCATAATACAGTAACATTAGCACAACTTTAACAACTTATTTAACAACCACCTAACAGTATCACCACTCCTGCTATCTCCGCGTAGCCTACCTGTACAATCCATCAGCACTGCGGGCTGTTATGCCTCATATGTCTATTGCTTCTGTTTTGCTTGTTTGCCTGTTGTAACCTGCCTACTGTATGCACCCTGTAATGTTGTACCACTTTATAACTGTCGTGGAACCTTTGTAAATGAGCATTTATGCACAAAGGTATTTATCTGATTTGCTTAAATAAATAAATATTTTATTCTATACTATACATCTCAGTCATCAGGTCACACCGTAGGAACTTCACCATCGGCGAAGCAGGATCCACACGGAAGATTTTCAGCAGTACAACTGAGGCCGTCGACGTCATCAGTCCTATAAAGGTGTGTGCAGCCCAGCTCATTCCTTAGTTGTTTCTCGCCGTTGACTCGCTCACATGGGTCTCCACAGAAGCTCCGACACAGTATTCACATCTTTTTCACATACGGCTTTTTTCTTCAGCTTTTTCAGAATCTCTTTTATTAAAGAGCTTCCTCCAACTTGTTTGTTGAGAGTTAATCCTTCATCTTCTCTCTTCTGTCACTGCCACTGCGGAAAGAAGATTGCCTCCACAGGCAAACATTCTCTCTGTGTCTGGTGTCCTGGGCCTGACCATGAAGTTTCTGACTGTGAGCTCTGCCAGACGTTTAACCAAATAACCTTCAGGCAACGCAGAAAAGCTCAAAAATTTCCTGATGAATCAACAGGTGGCCAGTTCTTGGCAGGGGTCCTCCAGGGTCTCAGCATCTGTCACCTACAGGATCGTCAAGCTCCCAGACCTCCAAGGCCAGAGACAAACCCTCATGGAAAAGTCATAAAAAAGTCTGAGATCACGACCACATCCCCCGGTGTTGATCTCCTTCCCCGATGGCCTCTTCGTCTCCTTCTGGGGGATCCTCATTGGCTGCACCAACGCTCAAAACTGCAATCCAGGTCTCTGTGCCTTCCAGACCTATACTGACAGCACCTCCGCCTAATTCTCAAGGCAGCCGGACATCTACCTCCGGGTCGTTGGCCCATCCTTCATCGACGACAGGCTTGTCGTTGACAGCCCTACCTTCAAGACCCGTACCTTCTTCCTCCAGGGCTACAGGCTCTTCGGGTTCTCGGGACCCAGCAGGGGGTCGTTAACACTAGTGCCATCAACCCACTTCGCCCCTTCATCGACGACCACTGTCGACTTGAACAAAATCCTGACAAAATTCACTACAGTGATTGTTCAGTATCTGGGCGCGCTTAGGCCCTCTTTGCTGATGCCGTCAACAGCGGCTTTGTTGTTGACACCTACTCATCAGCCACATGAGGTTCCCCACCAGCCATTGTTAGCACACCAGATGCCGGACCTAGATTTAGAGGAGGTCGACATTGAGGAGGAGTACCATCCAGACCTCATTCTTCCTGATGATGATGAAGAGGAGGAAATCCTGGTCTCTGACTGATCTGCTGCATCTTCTGTCAGTCTGGATTCAGCAAAGCATACTCCTGGTCTGTATTAGTGTAGGTTTTTTGTTTGGATGGGTAAAGCCTTTTGAACATGTGATTGTTTCTCTGTATACCCATGGTTGTTGTTAAAGTTAATAATAATAATAAAGTATATTGAATTAAAAAAGCAAAGCATACTCCTAGATCTCCTCCCGAGGACCCCACCTTTTTCAGTGTGATGAAGCACCTGTCTTCAGCCATGGGCTTCCACACTGAGGAAGAGGATGCCACCAGGAAATAGCTGGTGGATTTCCTGGAGATCTCAGAATATCCCCCAAAGATCATTCCTCCAGTCCTCCCTGCCTTGAGGAATGCAACCACAGCAGCCTGGGACAGACCAGATATGGTGCCAGCTATGCCTCACAGAGCAGATAAACTTTATCATGGCCTCCCGGGTTGCCCTGCTGTGCTGCCCAGCTGGAGACAGACTCTGTGGTCATTAAGGCAGCCCATGACAGGTCTAAAGCAGCTAAGCACCTTAGTTCCCTTTCCCTGGATAAAGAGTCTCACTGATTTGACCTCTGGGTTAAGAGGGTGTATGCTGCCTCTACGCTGGGTCTGAGGATTGCAAGCTACTTGTCTCACATGGTAAAATACCTGAATGCTAATTGGGAAAAGGGCAAAGCTGCTGCCCAGGTCCTCCCAGATGGCACACAAAAGTAGGAGCTACTCCTGTGCCTCCAGGCAGCTGAGGACGTTAGCAAGCACCCCCTCATGGCCCTCTATGATATGGCTGACACCATTGTCAGGGTGGCTGCCACGGACATATGCCTATGTATGCACTCCTGGCTGGGAGTCTTGAGTTTTGCTGCTGATTTTCAGCAAAAAGTGCTTAATGCCCCCTTTAATGGCACTAAGCTGTTTGACCACGATGTCCCGGTCATTATCAATGATCTGCAAGTATCGGGCAGGGCCCTCAAGTCTCTTCTCTCCCTCTACCATACCCAGCCGAGAGGTAGAGGGTGCCCTCCCTTTCACAGAGGGAACAATAGACCCGGTATAGCCTCCTTGCCCCAAGGGAAACGCAGAGCCCTGGCTGCCTTGCCCTCCCCCTTCATTGTTGGAGCGATGGCCAAGCACCCCAGAAGTGAGGGACCAGCCCTGTGGCTGGCTCTGCCTCTGCTTGTTTCCTTGTCAGACCCCCTCTTCTGGTCTCAGACCAGGAGGCGGTGGTCAGAGGTCAATTCTCCCTCCATCTGAATCAATGGAGAGCCATAACTTTGGAGACATGAATTTTGCAGATTATAGAAAGGGGGCACACCCTGGAGCTCCTTGAACAGCCTTCAGGTATCCCTCAGCCCATCTGTCTGTTCTCTAGGAGGAGGTACAGTCCCTTGTGCACAAGCAAGCCACCAAGTCTGTACCCAGGTACCAGAGAAACAAGAGGTTTTATTCCGGGTTTTTCCTGGTCCCAAAAAAGACCGTCGATCTGAGGCCCATCCTAGATCTATAGGACCTCAGTATGTATGTCCAGTTCAGAAAATTCCAGATTGTAACTTTGCCCGTCCGGGTGCCTCTTCTCAAAATGGGGGATTGGCTCTGCTCCTTGGACATTTACTTACACATATCGGACTTTCCTCCCCACAGGACGTTTCTCCATTTTGCATTCCAGGCTGAGCATTATCAGTTCAAGGTGCTGCCATGTGGCTTGTCCTCTGTGCAGCAAGTCTTTACCAAGTGCTTAGCGGCTGTAGCAGCAGCTGTCAGGAGGGGAGGGGCTGTATGTTTTCCCTTATCTGGATGATTGGTTGCTAACAGGGACCGGCTTTTGCAGGCTCTGGAGCGAACTCTCCAGCTTTTCCACTCAATAGGCATCACTGTCAATCTGCCCTAGTCGATTCTGGTACCATCCCAAATTCTGCAGTATATAGGGGTGGTTCTGGACTTGGATCAGGAGAAGGCCTTTCTGCCCCTAAACAGGCAGAGTGCCTTATATCCCAAACTCAGGCAGTCACTCAAAGCCACTATATTACGGCTCGGGTATACATAAGATTGCTGGGACTGATTGCAGCTGTCATACCCACTGTTCAATTGGCTTGGCTTCACATGCATATTCTCCAGTGGACCCTTTGGATTCAGTGGTACCAGTGTATGGATGAGTTAGAGCGACCTGTCCTGGTGTCTTCTCCAGTTCACAAGGTACTGCAGTGGTGGATGGATCCCTTGAACATACTTCAAGGCGTCCCATTCCAGATCTCTTCCCCGCAGCAGATGCTCACCACAGATGCCTCAGGTCTAGGCTGGGGAGTGCACCTGGGTCCCTTCCAGACCCAGGGCTCTTGGTCCCAGTTGGAACCTCCCTACATATCAGTGTCCTGGAGATGAGGGCGGTGCTCTATGCCATGCAGGCCTTTCAGGAACACCTTGCTCCAGGTCAGCTGCTGGTTCAGTCAGGCAATCTAAGTGTAGTGTATTACATCAACAAGCAAGGGGGGACTTATTTGTACTCCCTATGCAGGGAGGCCATGAGAGTGTGGTACTGGGCATTGGATCACGGTCTGACACTCTTGGCAGTCCATGTGCCAGGCATGCTAAAAACTCTGGCAGACTGTCTCAACCTGACTCAGTTCAGCATGCACAAATGGGAACTTCTCTTATCTGTCATAGAAGAGTTTTTCGACAGATAGGGTCATCCAGATTTGGACCTTTTTGCGTCCCCACGCCACGTAAATCTGCCCAATTTCTGCTCACTAGATCCAAGGCCTGGAGTTTCCTGGTTAGAGGCGTTGTCCGTCATGTGGAGCGGGAGCTTCCTCTGTGCCTTCCCTCTGTTCCCTCTAATTCAGGGGGTGCTAATCAAGCTGCAGATGGAAGGGGCCAACATGATTCTGGTAGCCCCATTCTGGTCTCCGCATATATGGTTTCCCCTGCTTCAGGAGCTGATAGAGGAACATCTGGTCCCTCTCCCCCTCTACAGGAACCTACTGACCCAGGATCAGGGGACCTGATCCATGCCAACCTCAGGTCCCTCCATCTGCATGTTTGGCTCCCGAGGACATAGCCATTGCCAGGTTTGGGGTCTGTAACAGAGTGGCAGATGTCCTAGTGGCAGCCCGGAAGCCTTCCACTCGAGCCATGGATGCCATGAAGTAGAAGCGGTTTGCGATCTGGGCTGCCAGATATAGTTTGAACCTTTTCACCTGTCCAGTGAACCACATCCTGGACTACCAGATTTCTCTGTCTGACTCAGGACTTTAATACTTCTCTCTCAAGGTGCACCTTTCAGCTGTTTCTGCTTTTCACCTCACAGTTGCTCAGCTGGATGTGTCCCGTACCTTTCTAAGGGGCATCCTGCACCTGAAACCCTCAATCTGTTCTTCTTTCCCGGCTTGGGATTTGAATTTTATTTTAGAGAAGCTGATAATAGTCTCCTTTTGAGCCAGTCGCAACCTTCGGTTTGCTCTTTCTCTCTTGGAAAGCATTATTTTTAGTTGCCATTACTTCTGCTTGAAGAATTTCAGAGCGTCAGGCCCTCTGGTGCAAGGAGCCTTATTTGATTTTTCACAGATTTTGCGCAGAATCCTAAGTTCCTCCCTAAGGTGGTTTCTGAGTTTACTCTCAATCAGTCTATCATATTTCCTTCTTTACTTTCCATATTGTGCCAATTCAGGGGAAGCACTGCTCCATACGTTGGATGTGCGCAGAATTTTGAAGTACTACCTGCTTCACACCAAAGAATGTAGAATGTCAAAGCACTTGTTTGTTTCCTTTGCCCCAGGTAGAGAGGGCACTTCAGTTTGTAAGCAATGCTTAGCCAAAGGGCTGGCAAATTACATTGTGTTCTGCTGTAACAAGTACAACAAAGAATTGTCTGGCACTGTCAAAGCTCACTCCACCAGAGGCATGGCTACCTCTGTGGCTTGTTTCCGAGGGGTCTCAGCTGCTGACATCTGTGCGGCTGCCACCTGGAGTACCGTTCATACTTTCACCATGCACTACAGTCTGGACGTTGCCTCTAGAGCCCGTGCAGGATTTGGCAGGGCTGTGCTGCAGGGCCTTCAGTCTTAAGTTTATGGGGAGCCCTCCTCCCAGGCTGTTTGTATCTGTAACTGCTTGGGACTCATTCCTATAGTGTGACCTGATGACTGAGATACTCCCGAAGAAGATAGAACAGTTACGCAAGAACTTACCGTAACAGTAGGTCTTTGAGGGGATCTCAGTCATCAGGTCTGCTTTCCCTCCCACCATCCCCTTTCTTGGGGCTGCTGTCTAGGAACTAGCTGTCTGGTGTATCAAGCCTTTCTTTCAGGTCTAGGCACCTCTCTCTCTCTCTCCTCGGTCCCCCATGGCTAGAGCTTTCCTCCCTTTGTCTCCAGGGGAAAGAACTGAGAAGGGAGCGGGGCTGTTCATGCCTTTATAGGGTTGATGATGTTGATAGACATCGGCGTGGGTGGCCCAGTTGTACTGCTGAAAATCTTCCGTGTGAATCCTGCTTCATCGACTGTGACCTTCCTGCAGTGTGGCCTGATGACTGAGATCCCTTTGAAGATCTACTGTTACGATAAGTTCTTACGTAACTGCTCTTTAGTCAAATTCCTATATTGCCAGATGGAAATAGATAACATATTAAAGAAAGACTGACTAAATATTGATTTCTGATAATATTCCCGTGTCACTTTGTCCATTGTTTGTTATACAAAGGACGAACTAAAACAACCTATATTAGATATTCTCTGGGGTTATAACCATAAACACAGTAACCAGGTAATTCAATTTTGGAGTCCTTATTATATCTCTTTTCTAATAAATGACCTGGAAAAATTCCTCTTTGAAATTTTGTTAAAATGGCGAACAGTGCAGCGTTGGCCACCTACTGACCAAACAACAACTTTACAATCACTCAATAAGATCACTTTCTTCTTCTTTTTCTGTAATTGTTTTCTAATTTTTACCTATTTAAATAAAAAAATATATTTTTTTTAATAATCCTAATGTAACCATTTCATAATCACAGGGCACTCCTGGATGTGCTTTGTGGTGGGGTGATGGCACTTCTCAGGCAGAAAAAGCACCCAGGTTTTGACTTTGCGCTTCATCCCACTGAGGCGTGCTGTTATCCCAGATCAAAGCGCACTAGGTCATCCCTTATTGATCAAGTAAGTAATTTAGAACACGATATAATGATAAAGAGATTTATTTGGTACCCTCAAATGAATCTTCAGGATTAAAGCAAAGACTAGATTTCTGGCAGAAAAAAAGATTTAATGGATTGATGATGGTTCTGAGGTAGAAACTCAAGCACACATACAGAGTTATATTTCTGTTTGCAGCCATGCTGTGTCACAATACTTGGTTGCTGTATCTGTTCCTTGCTAGCTGTGCATGGTTTTATAGCTGTATATGTTGCTTGGTTACCACTATGGCTCTTGTGCTGTTCAGTTTGTATGGGATTTTATGTACTGGTTATATTTGTGTGTTTAGGTGAGAGAGCCCCAGGTCAGCATGGAGGCCACTGCGGAGAGTCCCGAGGATGTTTTGGAACGCCTTGCTCAAACAGAGCAGCTGGTTGTGCAGCTTAAGGAGTTGATCCGAGAAAAGGACACTCAGCTGCAGCAGAGAGAGACTGCCCTGAAGGTATGTGGGGTTGAGTGACTTTAAATGTCGTATTGGCAATAAATTCCTGTTGGTATATGATGTAGTGGGTGAATGGTCTTATTCTCCTATGTCTGCAGCAGTATTGAGGGCATTTGTAGGAGCAGGCTACTCCCTGATCAGTACTTACTTTTTTGCCTAGGGAGGATGCTGACATAACCTTCCTGGTCTTGAACCTTCCCTTCCTGGGGGGGGGGCTAATTGAGAAGGAGGTGGTCAGGTGGCACGGCTCAAGGCTCACCTGGAACAATATAACTATAAGCCCCCTCCTGTCAGGTTTCAGGCCCCGTCCTAGTACAGAGACTGCTCTTATCAGGGTGTCATATAATCTGTTATGATAAGGGATCAAGGGCTATGTTCTACCATGGTCTTCCTGGATCTCTTGTCGGCATTAGACATGGTTGACGATGGGGTGCTGTTGAATTGCATGAGGAACTATGTGGAACTCACTGGCACTGTTTTGTGCTGGTTCGACTCCTACATTTTCGGGAGAATGCAGCAGATTGCCTTAGCTAATTTTATCTCTGGAATGGCTGCACTCATATGTGGTGTTCCTGTAGGCTTGGTCCTTGCCCCCCTTGTTGTTTGCCATGTATATGTTGCCTTTGGATGAGATCAGTCGAAGGTATGGCATTTTTTCACAGCTATGCTGATGAAAACAAAACTCTATCTCTCCTATAGTCGTGATGGGAGAAATATACCTCTCTGCTATGGCACTGCTTTGGTGAGATCAGTGATTGGATGGCCTCCAACTGACTGTGCTGAAGCCCTGGTAAGACAGAGGTTTTGATTGTCGAACCAGTTTGGTGTGGATCACTGATGATGGGTGGAGTGGCGTGCTTACCCTCTTTAACTCATTTGCTCCCGGTGGCCATTTTGGGTCGGATCTAGCAATGGATGGTTCCGACGCCATATAGCATCTATGGGAACAAATATGTTAAGTAGCCAAGTACTCAGAGCTGTGTATGTGGTAAGGAATCTAGGGGTCATTCTGCACAACAGGTTGACATTAGAACAGCTAGTGTTGGCAGTAGTCTGAAATGGCTTTTAGGATCTCTGTAACAGCACCCATATCAAGACGCATCTTGTGCCCACTGGTCGGGTGACGATAGTCCATGTCCCCTTTGTTTCCTGTAAGCTGTACTACTGCAGTGCTTAGCATTCAGGGTTACCTGGAGAAGTGATGTGCCGCCTGCAGTTCCAGAGTGCCATGGCCCAGCTAGTGACAGGAATTTCTCGAAGTGACCACATCACGCCAGTCCTGTGTGCTCTGCACTGGATGACAGTTCAGTGGCACATCACCTTCAGGATCTGCTTGTTGACATTTAGGGTCCTACATAGTGTGGCTCCTGATTATCTCAGTCATCTCGTGGAACAGTGGACTCCATTTACTCTGGACCTGCTTAATACGTACAAGTGGGTATAATGAGCAAATCGCACTTTGCAAAACTTTTCCTGTGTTCACTATTTTAAATTCTCTGGTTATAATATTCTGTTGCAGTACTCTATAGCGGGTAGCTGGCAGCAAAAAAACTGATTTCAGAATCCTGCTTCATCCCTCCCACCACTAGATGACTCGTACTGTATGACTGTAAAGGTACAGTGATACAGTGGGATGGTTTGGTACCTGAGGACTTGAGGAGGGTGGAAGTGATTCCCCCTTCACAAAAGTGGGAGCAAAGCAGAGGCAGGAAACTACAGACCTGTTAGTTTGACCTCAGTAGAAGGGAAAATGATGGAATCACTTCTGAAAGAAAGACTTGTTGAGTACCTAGAGGCCAGCAGGGCACAGGACCCAAAGCAGCATGGATTCACAGCAGGAAGGTCATGTCAGACGAATCTGATAGACTTCTTTGACTGGGTGACTAAAGTAGTAGACCAGGGAGATGCTGTGGACATGGCCTACCTAGACTTTAGCAAGGCATTTGACATAGTCCCACACAAAAGATTAATAAACAAGTTAGCCATCCTTCAAGTGGGTCCCAGGGTGAAACATTGGCTGGACAACAGGGCACAGAGGATAATAGTAAACGTAGTGTACTCCAAAGAAAGGGGGATTACTAGTGGGGTACTGCAGGGTTCAGTACTGGGACCTGTCCTTTTTAATGTCTTTATAAGTGACATTGCAGTGGGACTGGAAGGAAAAGTATGCCTCTTTGCAGATGACACAAAGATCTGCAACAGGGTCGATACACAAGGGGGGTGGAAAGGATGAGAAGGGACTTGGCAAGGTTGGAGGAATGGTCAGAAGTATGGCAGCTTAAATTCAGTGCAAAGAAGTGCAATGTAATGCACCTGGGAAACAAAAACCCAGGGGAAGAGTACACAGTGGGGGGTACTAACAACAACAAAATGGAAAGGGACCTGGGGGTAGTCATATCAGATGACCCAAAAGTAAGCAAGCAATGTGAGAAGGCAGTAAGGAGGGCTGGGGGGGGGGATACTGAGATGTATAGGGAGAGGCATCACCAGTAGAAAACAGGAAGTTATCCTTCTGTACAGACAGTTGGTGAGACCCCATCTGGAGTACTGCATGCAGTTCTGGAGACCCCATTTCTGCAAGGACATAGGATGGAGGCAGTCCAGAGGAGGGCAACTAAAATGGTGCAGGGTCTGCATCAGAAGCCATACAAAGAGAGATTAAAGGAGCTTAACATGTATACCCTCGAGGAAAGGATGGAGAGGGGGAACATGCTAGAAACATTTAAGTACCTCAAGGGAGTCAACAAAGTCCAAGAGGGGAGCATCTTTCAGAAAAAGAGATGTGCAAGAACAAGGGGCACAATTTGAAGATGGACGGAGGGATGGCTCGGGGCAGTATGAGGAAGTATTTTTTCACGGAGAGGGTGGTGGACACATGGAACGGCCTTCCTGAGGAGGTCATGGGGTGAAAAACAGTGGGAGAATTGAAGAATGTATGGGACAGACATAAGGCAATTCTGGTAGGAGTTAGGAAGAATTAGGTTGTTGGTTAACTAGGATCTGCAACTTGTCCAATAGGTAGGAAAATGGACAGACTGTGTGGGCCAAGCGGTCCTTATCTGCCATCAAAGTCTATATTTCTGTGTCCTATCCTTTCCTTGTCTGTCTGGTTGCGCAACCAAATATTCTTGTGAGACCCAAGAACTTATCACTCTGACAGTTTCACGATTTTCTGCCTTTCAATGTCCCTCTGCCTTCCCTTGCTATATATGTCTTTTCTTCCCCCTTGCATATTTGCAGTTATAAAAATATATATGAATCTCTGTGTTAAACTGTATGTGATGCTGGGATCCAGGGCTCTAGATAAGATTTTTTGAGATGAGTACCTGTACTCCTCATTTTGAAAGTGAGGTGAGTAAAACAAAATTCAGATGTGTACAAATGTCTTGCTAGAGTGGACTGAGGAGTACATTTATTAAAAAAAAATGTAGTTTTTTTTTTTCTAGATAAGAATTTCTGGTGCCAACAATGCTCTAAAAAATGTTGGCAGGTAGGAATTTACTCACCAGTTTTAAAACATAGTGAGTAAAACAAAAGTGGGATGCATACAAGTGCTGTAAATCTGACAAAAAAATGTTCCTTTTGAATCACCAGTTATGTTATGAAGCACTATTATTTGGCTTGTGGAGTATTTACAAATGTTAGGTGAGTACTGGCACTCATTAAAAAAAATTTCTGAAGAGTATTTCCTAAACTGAGGTGAGTAAAATAGGCCGGTACACACCTTATCTGGAGCCCTTCTGGGATCCATTTGTTTAAAACTGTATGTAGTTATACTGTTGAAATGATTGCAAAAAGCTATTTGGAACTCAAGGGGTTAACCTGAGATGCAGTTTTTAAGCCTTTTGCAGAGCTGTAAACAAGAGGTCAGTTCTGGGTCACTATGTTCTTTTTGCTTCACCTGCATGGAATGAAACTGACAGGAACATTCAGTAAACTTACAAGAATGTTCTGTGAGAAGCAGGCTCTGTTACCGAGTTCCCAAAGACTTATAAAAAGAGCAGCAGAGTTTTTGCTAGAGAGACAAGGTGAGTGAGAGATTGAAACTTGGAATTAAGAGATACCCTCTGAAGAAGGACTCAGTTTTCTGTGTTTGTACTGCCCTTGTAAATAGTTATACTGAACACATTTTCATTTTTTATTTTGCTGTTATTGAGAAAAATAAAAGCCTTTTTGCGAATTTTGAAACTGCTCCTGGTTTTCCTATGCTTCCTACCTGTGCCTTGACAACAGGGTGGCAGTGGAGGCTGTGAGTTTGATCCTCCCTTCTGATGATTCCTGGATCGCTTGCATGGCAACTGCTGGGAAGGGGAGTGCTTTGCACAGTGAGGGGGACAGAGAGTAGGGTGCGGTGTCCATTTGCATCTGCACGCCCATGGTGGCATTAGGGGCTCTGTTTTGAAGTCTGACACCCACAGCAACTATCTTTCTATCCATGACAGGATTAAGTTCCCAGGAGCATTTGAATAATGTTGCTGCTTCAGTCACATCAGCAAAGTCGTGAAAGACTCCATTGCACTCTATTTTAAAAGTAGCTGGGTATGCCATATGATATTTTATCCCCACTGACTGGAGTGCATGCTATATGCCAGTGAAAGCTGTTCTGTGTTTGTTCAGTTTAACCGAGTAATCTTGGAAGAGGGAAGTGTGGTGTAGATGCCAGGTCAGTGGGTCCTTTTCCCTGGCCAGCCTGAGTAGTGGTTCTTGGACAGAATATTAAAGAGACGTAGCCAGGATGAGTCTAGGTCTTTTACCTGTCTTGTGGGGGGACTAGTGCTCTGTGGGAACATTGAATATCTAGTTGCCCTGCCGGTACATTCTGTAGCCCAGATAGCAAATGCGTGACAGAGTTATTCATATTTTTACCTTCTACTCCTTCTGGCACCACAGTGATCATAGGGTTATTTCTTCAGCCTTTACATTCAAGGTTATCTATTTTTTCCCAGAGGAGGGAGTTTCAGCATGTGAATTTCTGTATCTCTGGAGTGAGCCTAATGGTTGAGCTGCTGAAGGGTTTTGTTGGCATCAAAGACTCTGACATTCATTTGATCCATCTGCCCCTGGAGAGAGTCCATGCTAGCTTTCATACCTCGGAGCCCTTCTAAGATTTTATTAAACATTTGTGTGATGACAGTCGGATCCATGAACTTGCACGGGGGTCGGCTGTTGAATGGGTGGCACTGTGGTCATTTTGTGAGAAGGTGAAACTTTCCGCAATGATTTTGAAGGGAAATAAAATCTGAAATTTGTTCCAAGAGAGACAGATTTTGATAGCCCAGCTCAAATTCTAATGAAATGGGAGCAAAACGTCCAATTTAAACTTTGGTAAAACAGTTTTTTTTTTTTTTAAATGTTAAAGCTTGAGGCGAGGAAGGAGCAAGTTACGCAGCCAGCCCAATCGCGCTTCAGCCACTAATTGACCCAAACTGTTTTCATAATGTGGCTGGTCAGGTCCATGTCTGGGGCTCACTATAACCCAAACTATTCCCAGTCAGCCCATTGTGTGGGTTGTCTACTCCTTGTCCAGGGCTCACTATGACCCAAACCATTCCCATCGTGTGGCTTGTCAGCGTCATGTCCAGGGCTCACCATGACCAAACCATCCCGTTGTGTGGCTGGTCAGCTCCACGTCCTGGGCTCACCACGACCAAATTATCCTATCATGTGGCTGGTCAGCTACATTTCCTGCATTGAGGCAAACGCTAGAGCACACTGATGGGTCCTGATAAGGACTGATACATTATGTTGGCTTATTGCCATCAACCTTTGTCCAAAAAAAAAAAAGCATTCATCTCACATTCAAAAGCCATGAGTTTGGTCTAAGTTGCAAAAAGAAAACTCCTTTATTAGAGATGCAGGAATGTAAAAACGGCACAGTACAGCACCATCCCATACAGGGTCTTGCTGTTTGTGCAGTTTTTGTCTATCTGCACCTTCAGTTATTTTTTGTTTGTGTTTTGCAACATAGATCATTCTCGTGGTCTTACTACTGGTGAGCTGAATGCCTTTTTTTTTTTTTGGTTGGACATTTCTGTTTCCACCACTGCCACCACTGTCCTAGTTAAAGTGGCCATTTCTGCTGTTGTGTTCTCAGCCTTTGCATATTGTTTCTGAGGCTATTTGACAAGGAGTCAAGGAAGCTGAATGCCATGGGTAAGAGCATGTTTGCCTCATCTACCCTTGGCCTAAGGATTTCAAACTCTCAGGCATGTAGAATTAAATATCAGAATTGCCAGTGGAAGGCTATGCTCACTATGGCTGGAAAAAAATAGTCTGAGGGCCAGGGCAAGATATTGGCTCAGCAAACAGTTTCTAATGACCAAGAGGCAGGTTAGCATCTCCTAAGATCAGCTTATGATGCATCTGATGTTGTTGCCATGGCTGCTGCCCCAGGTATCTGCATAAGTCTGGAAGAGAGGAAAGGGGGACGGGGGATATGATAGAGGCATTTAAAATACTGTACCTCATGGGGGTAGATAAGGTACAGAAAGGAAATCTTTTTCAGAAAAAAAGTGCTCAGGTACATGGGAGCACAATAAAAAGCTGGATGGTGGTAGATTCAGGAGAGATGTGAGGAAGTACTTCTTCAGAGAAATAGTGGTGGATTCCTGGAACGGTCTTCCATTGGAGGTGATGGGGATGGAAACTGGTGGGTTCAGTAACGCATGGGATAGGCATAAGGGAATCTTAGGGAAAAGGAAGGCGGGGAGAATGGCCCAGAGATTAAGTAGAATCTGCTGTAATAATGTAGGCAGGGAAAAATGGGCAGACTAGGTGGGCAAAGTGGTCCTTATCTGCTGGCAAATTCTGTGTTTCTAAGTCGCCACTCCTGGCATAGGGTGGTTGGTTTTTCCTCTGATGTGCAACAATTGGTAATGAATTTTCCTTTCAGAGCGAAGCAGTTATTTGGGAATGATGCTGAAAACACTTTACAGTATCTTCAGACTTCAAGAATGACTCTCAGGCCCCTGCACACTTTGAACCCCAAACCCGGGGAATGAGTTGTAGGTAGGCCCTTTGCCCATCCTGACAGAGGTTATTCCAGAGGCCCTGGCCCTGGATCATAAAGGCCTCAGCCCTTTACCTCCCAGGCCACAAATCTGTCCCCTGGTGTCCGTGCCTATTTTAGAAAAGGTCAGACCATGAGCCCCCACTGCCCCAATGCATTGTGATTCCCCTCTCTTGCCTCTGGCCACACTGCCTCAAGAGGTTTTAGTGGGAGACTGTCTCCCCCTCTTTCTAGAAAAACTGAGGGTTATCACTACAGATGCTTGGGTTCTGAAGGTAGTTCAGCAGGGAGATGCCTTGAGCTCCTTTCTTTTCCACCAGTTACTCCCCCATTGCCAAACTGATATCCTGTGGAACATTTTGCCCTTCTGCTTGAGGCGGTTCAACCCTTCCTCCACAAAAAAAGCAGTAGAATTGGTCCCTGCAGCAGAAATGAGTCAAGGAATTTAGTCACGGTACTTTCTGGTTCCAAAAGTGACATGGGATTTACGCCCTGTCTTAGACCTGCGGGACCTGAAGATGTACATAGACTACAAGAAATTAGTTTAGTTTATTTAAGATATGTCCATTGAGCAAAAGCTCATTCACAATAGTGACCTTGAATGCATACAAAAATAAATACGTTACATAAAAACATAAGTTTCAATTATTCATTATAAATAAATAATTAAAACAGTTGCAGACCTGTTCAAAGGATGTCAAATAATGTTTTAACATTGAGACAGATAAAGGTTGGTATACCTTCCTAAAATTATATGGGAGTTTATTCCTCAAAAATAGGAACAAATTGACTAAAAGATGCAACGATCTTCTTGTTTTTGTACAAGGTACCAGTAGCTCTTGCACGTGTGCATTTCTCAAAGAAGGGTCAGTTTTCCTAAAAATTAACCAATTAAATATTTTGAAATAAGTCCCAGGCCATACTTATAAGCAAAAATTGACTTATGTTATAGAAACAGAGAAATTGTCGGCAGATAAGGACCACTGGGCCCATCCAGTCTGCCTGTAAGCCCTATACTTGTGTGCAGCCTCTGATCCAACCTGGTCAGTGGCTTCTCGCCCCTCCCTCCCACCTCTAAGGTTCCCTTATGCCTGTCCCAGGCATATTTAAATCCCTCCACTGTGCATGCCCCTTCCCTCCTGTGGCAGACTATTCCATGTTGTGGCGTGATAAGGTCATACTTTATTGTTCTAATCATATTAATGGTATTTTATGTGAGAAGTGCATCAGGGAGGCCCATGGTGGCCCAGTGTAACTTGCAAGGGATCATGGGTAAAGATTATAGCTAGTCAGCAGGGTAAGGCATACGAGGAGAGATTGAGGACACTAAGATGTACTCCTTGGAAGACAGGAGAGAGAGAGAGAGAGAGAGAGGAGACATGATTGGGACCTTCAAGTACTTGAAAGGGATAAATAATGTTGATAAGGAGAGTCTCTTTAAGCTGAGTGGCAACCATAACATGAGGGGACACGGTCTTAAGCTGGAGGGTGGGAGGTTTAGGAGGGAGGTCAGGAAGCACTTCTTCACAGAGAGGGTGGTGGACACTTGGAATGCGCTGCCAGAAGAGGTAATCTCCTTGAAGACAGTGGGCAGCTTTAAGAGAGGCTGGGACAGGTAGGGGGAGGGTAAGGGTCATGGGTAGGGAGGATGGGAGGAGTGGGGAGAGGGTGCAGGAAAAGTAACTCAAGCTGTGGACCCTGCAGCACGAGCAGACTTGATAGACCAAATGGCATTCTTCTGCTGGCTTCTTTGTATGTTCGTATGTATGCATACAAAGAAAAGCCATGCACCCTCCCTGAAAAAAATATCATTTTTTATTACTAGGCAGAGAAGCTGTTTGTTGCTAGTCAGGGAATGGGGTTTGATTAAAATAATGTAAAAGGAGACAAAAGCATCATTAAGCAGAGCTGGAAGTAGGCATATCCATTTGTGATTGAATAGCCCTCAGCATCTATGGGTGCCATTTCGTCTGGCTTCCTTTTGTCTCTGCCAGTCTACCTTGAGCTGAACTCGTTACAGCTAAATGGACTGGAATTTTAAATAAAGGATGGTACTGAGTGTAGCTTAATTACAGCCATTTCAAAGGGAAGGGGGCTGGAGCTGCTCCTGGAATTCAGGCTGGTTGGAACTAGTTTGCGTTCGTATTCAGAGAGGAAAATTTTTTCCTTTTTGTAATAAAATAGTAAAAGCTGATTGGTTGTGTAGCCATAGAGACAGAATGCTAGCTAACTGCAGGGCAAGCCACTGTCCGCTGGACCTGCCCTTTGAGAAACCTCATAAAACAAGGGTGAAAGACTGTATCTGGGTCTTTTGCATTTGGGGACCCTGTCTGCTTAGAGATCAGCGACAGTTTCTTCTCAAGACTTCTTCTGGACCAAGAGCCAAGACTTCAGCTACCACTTTTACATAGAAGCATAGAATTTGATGGCAGATAAGGACTGCTTAGCCCACCTAGTCTGCCCAGTTCCTTACCTAATGGATAAGCTGCAGATCGTAGTTAACCAACAGCCTACTTTCTCCTACCCCCTACTAGAATTGCCTTCTGTCTGTCCTACGCATTCTTGAATTCCCCCACTGTTTTTGACTCCACTACCTCCTCAGGAAGACCATTCTGTGTATCCACAACCCTCTCCGTGAAAAAATACTTCTCCACATTACCTCTGAGCCGTTCCCCCTCTACCTTC
Organism: Neoceratodus forsteri; assembly: GCA_016271365.2. Taxonomy (NCBI): domain Eukaryota; kingdom Metazoa; phylum Chordata; order Ceratodontiformes; family Ceratodontidae; genus Neoceratodus; species Neoceratodus forsteri. The sequence goes on from CM028131.1 coordinate 59,937,553, forward strand.
AAATTGTGCTCCTTGATCTTCCTGGACATAAGTCTCCACCACTCATTCACACTAGTGGGATTAGCGCCGGAGGCACTAAGACCCATCGGGAACAAACTTTTGCTGGAGGGTGTGTGAGAGACGGCGCCCTTGAACCACCAGCGCCCACGGTGAGCCTTTCGGCGGCAATGACCATCTCGGCGACGACCCTCCAACCGCCTCAGTTCCTTTTTTCCCGCCGTCGAGTGCGCTTCAGTGACGACGTCGCTCGCCTGTCGGGAGTCAAATTTCAAACTAGCGCATAGTTTTCAGTTTGTTTTTTTGTAACTTTATCACGATAAGTAGTATCGCTTAATTTTATTCTATTTTCGTTAAATTTTTCTAATATTTAAATTTTACTTGAAGAAGTCTCGGCCTACTGGACGGAGTCGACCATGAGCAGGTCAGGTGGCGGTAGGGAGACTTTTATGGCTTTCAGTCAGCGGGCTGGGTCGGTCAGCCTCCTTCTCCTCAGCGGGGTTCCGACACGGTCAGTCCGATGCCGGAGGATGGGCGGTCCCCGCCCGGCATAAAAATAGCAGTCGCATTCTCGGCACCGTTAGGCCTCAAACTCTTCTTGACCCACAGGTCAAAAAGAAGGCATCACCGAGGTCGCCCTGGCGTTCATGCTAGCGCGACGCCGGTTATCGCTGCTAGTTGCCGGTCTCCTTCGGAGTCGCCAACTTCCGGTAATCGTCGTCCTCGACATCGGAGTCCCTCCCCGCCTATAGGTAGGACTCCAGATGAGCAGTTTCATCAGTGGGCCGCTCTTATGGAGCAATGGGCTCGGAGGTTGGTTCTTCTGCCTGGCTCGGTTGCCTCGGAGCCCTCGGGCCCCTCCGGCGATCAGGTAGGGCGGTTGGACCTTCCTAGTCGCGTGGCACCTTCTTCGGTGCCAGCGACTCCGATGTAGGTGTTTCCCCCCCTCACATGGCTGCGGCGCAGGGGGCCTCACCGATGCCCTTATCTCCTGTTTTTTTTCCTTCTCTAGCTTTCCAGGTTCCTGGGGCTTTTCTGGCGCCTTCCGCAGGGTCTGTTGGCTTGTCGGCGCCGTTTTCGGTGCCGCTGGGTCTTGTGGTGCCGTCCAGCGGCGCCGCCCGGTGGTGCTATTGGATGAGGCGGCGCGGTCAGCGGCGCCCGATCGGCGGCATCATCCAGCGGTGCCGTTTGCCAGCGTCGTCTGCGGTGCGTGCGGCGTTGTCCTGGCGCCCGTCCTGCTTGCATCGTTAGCCGCACCGTCGCGCGTTGTCGTCCGTGGCGCCACATCGAAGCGCGCAGAACTTGGCCGTGCCTCTTGACCTTGCCGTCGCCTCCCTGATGCCGTCTTCAGCCCGTTTGCCGTCCGGCGCCGGCAGCCTATAGGGACTCTCCTTGTTTTCTGCTATTTCCTCCTCTCTAATTTTCCTCCTTTCCTGTCCAAACAGTCCTTTCTGGACCATCAGGAGATGATGTTGAGCCTGACCCAGACCTTGGTTGGGTGATGAAGTGGAGAAACAGGATCTTTCTTTGCTACAGAGCCTGTGGTCTAGGACCTGTCCTTTAAGTCTCTGTTGAAGAACCTGGGATCCACTCTTTCTCTCCAGACTACAGACATCGATCCTGGGAAGATATTAAGACTCCAGTATCTTCGTAGCCGGAGATCCCTACAGATTTGACTCCTCGATCCAGCCTTCCTTGAGGCGCTGTCTCAAATGGTATGGAATAATCCTGCTCTTATTCCTCAGTGGCTAAATCCATTGATAAAAGTATTCAGCTCCCAAGGATCGTCCCATTTTGGCATCCCAAACCTGCGGATCCTATTGTAGTCCTGGCAGAGAATGACAGGTCGTTCTTCCTCAAACTACTACAGCTCGACCTATTAACAGAGAGTCTCGTAAGATTGATACATTAGGTAAGAGAGTCTTTGCTGCCTCCACTCTAAGTATGCGTATTGCCAGTTATCAAGGCTATTTTTCTCAGTATGAGTATATCCTGTGGCACTCTATGAAAAGAATGGTTGAAGCTCTTCCAGATTGGATTCAAGTCAGAGCTTCTTCTGACCGTTATTAGAGGTATTGAGGTCCAATAACCAACAGGTCAAAACACGCCATGGGCGCTTTCGACACTGCTTCTCGCTCAGCAGCAGCAGGATTTGTACTCGGCGCCATTCCTGGCTGCGTGCTTCTGGCTTCACAAATGATGCTCAGCAGCAGGTGATGGCGCTGCCTTTGATGGCTCCTTTCTTTTTGGCCCTCAGGTGGAGCAAGCCTTAGAGGCCACTCAGAACTAGATCGGCCATTAAGTTGGCCAGACCTCCGCCTGCCCCTCTTGGGGGCATGTGAACAGGCGTCAGTTTCATGAGTCGTCAGTCCTTTGAGGCAGAGGCAGGGGCGCTTCCATAAAAGCCAACCTGCCCAACCTCAAAGAAGATGCAGCAGAAAGCGCGGGGCCTAAAGCTCCCAGCGCTACCTTATAGTCGTTGGCCCAAGTTCCATCCACTCTGCCGGTGGAACTTTCTCCTCGGTGGGAGGTAGTCTGATGTGCTTCTACAACCAGTGGAAGTCCATAACTTCGGACAAATGGGTCCTTCGGATAATTCATGAGGGTTATTCTCTCAATTTCTTGAACCCCGAATTTTCCCGCGAGCGACAACCCAGGTTGTCGGCCTCTCAGTCAGACCTCCTCACGCGGAGATCAGGGCCTTCTGAACAACAGGGCAATAGAACTGGTGCCCCGCATCTGCAAAACACAGGGTTCTACTCCCATTACTTTCTGGTTCCAAAGAAATCTGGGGGGATGCGCCCCATTCTAGACCTCAGAAAGTTAAACAAATTCCTCCCCAGGGAGAAATTCAAGATGATTTCCCTAGGTACCCTGTTACCCTTGCTGCATCAGCACGACTGGCTGGCCTCTCTGGATATGCAGGATGCTTACCAGCATATCCCCGTCCACCCGACCCACCGCAAGTTCCTCAGGTTTGTAGCTTTGGGTCAGCATTATCAGTTCAGAGTCCTGCCCTTTGGGCTATCCTCGGCGCCGCGAGTTTTTACAAAGTGTTGTGCAGTTCTCGCGGCGCATCTCAGGAAAGTCGGACTCCGAGTGTTTCCCTACCTGGACGATTGGCTTCTAGCAAGCCCTTCCGGCCAAGGGACTTTGGAAGCCGTGCAAACGACTTCTCATCTTCTCACGTCCATGGGAGTTCTGCTGAATTTGAAAAAATCTCAACTGCAACCCTCCCAGAGGCTCCTTTTCATAGGGACGCTTCTAGACACCTCTTCAATGAAGGCTTTCCTTCCAGAGGACAGAAGACTCGACATCCTTGAATGGCCCGTTACATCAGGAGAACCTATCGGTTACAGCTCTCTGATACACGCATGTTGGGTCTCATGGCGTCCTCGGTCTTCACTGTCCCTCTGGCCCGACTGCACACAAGAACCACCCAATGGATGCTCTCCACTCAGTGGTCCCCAACCTCTCACCCCAGTCTTATCCCATCAAGGTGCGGAGCCCTTGAAGTCTCTCACCTGGTGGTCTCAAGAGAAACAATCTCCTGGAAGGATTCCCCTTGCTCCCCGGATCATCAGATCTCCATCACCACAGACGCATCGCTAATGGGATGGGGAGCTCACTGTCTCTCCCTCCACACTCAAGGTGTATGGACTCAGTTCGAAACTCATCTCCACATAAATGTCCTGGAGATGAGAGCGGTCCTCTATGCAATCCGAGCTCTGAAGGATGTCCTTTGTCACAAGAACATTCTCCTTCAAACGGACAACAAAGCAGTGATGTATTACATCAACAAGCAAGGCGGTGCTCATTCTTATCCCTTGCAGGGAAGCAGTGAGGGTGTGGGAGTGGTGCTTGGAGCCAAGTCTCTGATTCAAGCGGTTTATCTGCCAGGTATACAAAGCGACCTAGCAGATCACCTCAGCAGAGCGGAGGCAGAGCCTCACGAGTGGTCTCTCGATCCAGCCGTGGCTCGGTCCCTGTTCAGAGAGTGGGGACTCAGACCTGGACCTTTTGCATCCCACTCAGCGCAAAACTGCCTCTCTTCTGCTCCAGAAATCCAGGGCCTGGCATTTTCTGTCAGGATGCGTTCAGGCTGCGGTGGACAAAGCGCTTTCTTTCACGCCTTTCACACTTCCTCTAATCCAGAAGTACTCCTCAAGTTCGAGTCTCAGGGGACCAAGATGATTCTCATTGCTCCTTCCTGGCCTCGGCAACTATGGTTTCCTCTACTCAACAGTATGTTGGCAGCCTCTCCGAGACCACTTCCTTTGCAAATCAGTCTTTTGACTCGGGGTTCGTTGGTCCATCCCAACCTGAAATCACTTCACCTTCATGCTTGGCTCCTGAAGAGATAGAAGTGAATCGGTTCAACGTCTCTCGTAGAGTCTCAGACATCCTTCTGGCTGCTCGGAAGCCAGCCACCAGCATGCGGCTTCCAAATGGAAGCGTTTTCTCTCTAGTGTGTGCAAAATCCTCTTGGAATCCCTTTTCCTGTCCTCTGGCAAGGTTCTGGAGTATCTTTTGGACCTGTCAAACTTAGGTCTTCAGTACTCCACAGTTAAAGTTCACCTTAGTGCCATCTCAGCGTTCCATGAGCGGTTTCTTCCCTTAACTCTGGCTCAGTTACCTATAGTGAAGAGATTTCTTAAGGATTCTCCATACCAGACCCCTGTTAAGCGTCCAGTTGCAGCCTGGGACATTAACCTGGTGCTGGACATGCTCACTCGGAAGCCTTCGAACCCTTAGCTGCCTGTGAGCTAAAATTTCTTACCTGGAAGACTGCCTTCCTGGTGGCCATTACCTCAGCCATGGGTCTCTGAGATACATGCCCTGGTTACGGACCCTCCGTATACTGTATTCCATAAAAGACAAGGTAGTTCTCCATTACTCATCTAAATTTCTTCCCAAGGTTGTGTCAGAATTCCATCTAAACCAACCTCTGGTACTTCCGCTTACTTCAGCTAATTTTCCAAAATGAAGAGCGAGCTCTTCATTCCTTGGATGTTAAGAGAGCCTTGCGGTTCTATTTAGATAGAACCAAGGATGTTCACAAGACTCAGCAACTGTTCGTTTCTTTTCAGCGACACCGGCTGGGTCAACCTGTCGCTATTAGATGCATCTCTTCATGGTTAGTGGCATGCCTTCGTCATTGCTATTCCATGGCTCAAGTTAAATTAGAAGGTAGGTGTCGCTCACTCTACTAAGTTGATCCTTGACATCCTAAAGCGGAAATTCATGATGTTCCAATTGCAGATATATACTAACCATACCTGGAGCTCAGTGCATACCTTCGTTAAGCACTATGCATTGGATGTTCATGCTAGGCGACATTCCGCATTAGGCAGAACTATCCTTAATGGGCTTCTATCTTGAGCCAGCGTGAGCTCTGGCTCTCCTGCCGCCCTTTTGGGGGATTATCAGCTGGTACTCTCCCTAGTGTGAATGAGTGGTGGAGACTTATGTCAGGAAGATAGGAAAGTGCGTGCCACCGTAATTCTTGATCTTCTTAGGGCGAGTCTCCCGCCACTCATTCACCCTCCCTCCATCCCGAGCTCACGCTGTATTGGTCTTCACTCCCTCAAATCTTTAGGCCGTGAGGACTTCTTTGCTGACCCTTCTTACACGGGTCATACGGACTATCTTATGTCCGTTTTTAATGTTAGTTTACTCTTTCGTTAGTTCGCTGCACCTCCTTGGTAAAAGGTACTGGGCGGTTGGAGGTCGTCGCCGGAGATGGTCATTGCCGCTCGAGGGCGCTGCTCCAGGCGCCGTGTCTCGCGGCGCCGTCTCTCGCGCTGACCCTCCAGCAAAAAGTTTGCTCCCGATGGGTCTTAGTGCCTCCGGCGCTAATCCCACTAGTGTGAATGAGTGGTGGAGACTCGTCCAAGAAGATCAAGAATTACGGTAGGTACGTAATTTTCCTTTCTTGCACATCTCTTTTTCTGAAAGATGCTACCCTCTTGGACATGGTTGATTCCATTGAGGTACTTAAAAGTTCCTATCATATCCCCCCTCTCTCTGCTTTTCTTGAGAGTATACATATTAAACATATAAGAACACTTTGCACTTCAAATTCAGCAACTAAGGACTTGAGGTAGAACTTTCAAACTAGAATTTTCAAAGTTTTGTTTTTTTTGTATACTTCCATTTTATTTTCCATATCCTGTAACCATTGTCTAAAATAATCTGTCTTTATTTACTGCATTTATTAATTAGTAAAGCTTTTGACTTTTTTTTTTTTAACAGTTATTCTTTTTATTGAAAATCTTTGTATTTCATACACACATTCAGAGAAACAAACCAAGGACGTAACAGACATCCTGCATACGTTTGAACATAATATCTGAGCAAAGTATTACAAACACTGCAGGAAAACAGTTCATCTGAACCTTTTAACTGATATAAGCATTATTTCTATTACAATGACAGCATGTGATGTAAAAAATCTTGATGTACTTATTACAGTAGTAAATACCAAGGGGGGGGGGTCAGTGAGGATGACTGTGGGGTGCAGCCTCAAGTGTACCTATAACATCCATCCTGATATAAGGGGGTATAGGCTGTCTAGGGTGGGTGCCGTCTTGGCCTAGCTATCTCAGTGGGAGAGGTACCCCTGGGTCTATTCACATATGTCATATATGGAGTCCACATCTCTAAATATTTCCTTCCATTCTGGAAGGCCCTCTGGGGAAGTCTAGAGTGCAAGGCAAGGGATTCAGTTGAGTTTTCCCATTCCTGAATAGTTGGGACAGTTGTGGTTCTCCATCTAGCAAGTACTAATCTCTTTGCTTCCATTGAGGCAGTTATCAACCATTTCAGGCTAGAGACCTTTATAACAGTCTCCTGAGGTAGCCCCAGAAGGAGGGTCTGAGGGATTTCGGGGACCACTAGTCCCAATATTTCTGTGCATTTATGAATAACTTGCATCCAGACAGGAGCTGTCAGTGGGCAAGCCAGATAATGTGGAGAAGGTCAGCTTCCGGTGAGGCACACCTCCAGCAGGTATCGTGATCAAGCAGGCCAGGCTCCTTTAACTGCACCAGTTTGTTGTACCAATAATGCAGAATTTTTTTCTGTATTAAATGGCTCCTTTGGTCCACACAAGCTTGGTGTGCTAACCTCCAGCATTTATACCAGTCAGTCAAAGTCAGTGATGTTCTCTTGTAGGGCCATCTAACATAGAAACATAGAATTTGACAGCAGATAAGGACTGCTTGGCCCACCCAGTCTGCCCATTTCCCTACCTAATGGATAAGCTGCAGATTCTAGTTAACCAACAGCTTACTTCCTCCTACCCCCCCACTAGAATTGCCTTATGCCTGTCCCATGCATTCTTGAATTCTCCCACTGTTGCTGAATCCACAACCTCCTCAGGAAGGCTGTTCCATGCATGCACAACCCTCTCTGTGAAAAAATACTTTCTAACATTACCTCCGAGCCGTCCTCCCATCTTCAAATTGTGCCCCCTTGTTCTTGCACATCTCTTCTTCTGAAAGATACTACCCTTTTGTACTTTAATTCCCTTGAGATACTTGAAAGTTTCAATCATGTCCCCCCTCTCCCTCCTTTTCTCAAGGGTATACATATTAAGCTGCTTTAGTCTCTCCTCGTATGTCTTCTGGTGCAGACCTTGCACCATTTTGGTTGCCCTCCTCTGAACAACCTCCACTCTGTCTGTGTCTTTGTGGAGATGGGGTCTCCAGAGTTGCAGGCAGTACTCCAGATGGGGTCTCACTAACTGTCTGCACAGAGGGATAACAACTTCCTGTTTTCTACTGTTGATGCCTCTCCCTGTGCACCCCAGTATCCCCCCAGCCCTCCTTACTGCCTTCTCACATTGTTTGCCCACCTTTAGGTCATCTGATATAATTACTCCTAGGTCTCTTTCGATTTTTGTTGTTGTTATTAACTCACCCCCGATTGTGTACTCTTCCCCTGGGTTTTTGTTTCCCAGATGCATTACTTTGCACTTCTTTGCATTGAATCTGAGCTGCCACATATTTGACCATTCCTCCAATCTTGCCAAGTCCCTTTTCATTCTTTCTACCCGACTTTGTGTATCAACCCTGCTGCAGATCTTTGTGTCATCTGCAGAGACATACCTTTCCTTCCAGGTGCTCTCCAATGTCACTTATAAAGATATTAAAGATGACCGGTCCCAGTGCCGAACTCTGCGGTACCCCGCTAGTTACCCTCCTTTCTTCACTGTGGACTCCGTTTACTATTACCCCTTGCATCCTGTTGTCCAGCCAGTTTTTTTTCCAGGCTACCACCTTGGGACCCACTCCAAGGCTGGCTAACTTGTATATTAATCTTTTGTGTGAGACTGTGTCAAATGCCTTTCTAAAATCTAGGTAGACCATATCCACGGCCCCTCCCTAGTCTACTACTTTGGTCACCCAGTCAAAGAAATCTATTAGGTTCGTCTGACATGACCTTCCTGCTGTGAAACCATGCTGCCTTGGGTCCTGTGCCCCACTGGCCTCTAGGTACTCAGCAGTTCTTTCCTTCAGAAGTGATTCCATCATTTTCCCTACCACTGAAGTCAAACTAACTGGTCTGTAGTTTCCTGCCTCTGCCCTGCTCCCACTTTTGTGAAGTGGAATCACATCTGCCCTCCTCCAGTCGTCAGGTACCACTCCATCTGCCATTTTGCTCTTCCTCCCATAGTGGGGTCTGGCAGAGCCTCTGTCATTAATTAGTATAAGGGGTTTGCTCTGGGGTCAGTTAGTTTTAGCCCTTTATCATTGACACTGGACAGGAGAGACCGCCTCTACCCTTCTTGCAGATGTACGGGAACATGTTTTCCTAGTCCACGGGATGTAAATAGATTTTAGTTGTAAATAACTCCAGAACTCAGACTTAACTAACTCATACTTCTCCTGAAGCCCCCTGGAAGGATTCCAGGTTTTTCTTGTCCGGGATTAACAAGTCTGTTGTTCTACAGATGGCGTTATCTGCCCAGTTCTTCCAATAAACCGGGGACCCATCAATATACGGTTCTGGGTTACCCCAGAGATACATGAGGTTTCCTGGGAATACACATCTTCCAAAGAGTTTTGCTACCTGCTACCATGCTGTGTGAGCTGCTTTAATCGTGACCCAGTGTGTGCATTTTCAGTCTGAAGTGGAGTATACAGGGCAATGGAGGGGTGTAGGCCTCCCAGACTGTGCTTGCTATATCTGCAGCCACACAGGCATATTAGGATCTGGGTCCTGAAAGGCTAATAAAGATGTGGCAGCTAGAAAAGCATACATGTAGTGCTTGAAGTTAGGTGAATTCCACCCCCTTCCTCCAATGAGCCCTCAATTTAGCTCTACTGAATCTGGCCTGTGATATGCCCCATAGATACTGTCCTTTAAGGGAATCCAACTTTATAAACCATTTGTCCTGCACTAGTAATGGAAGGTGGGCCAACAGGTAGTACATCACTTTTATAGAGTAAATTTTACCAGGGAGTGACAAGTTTAGGTGATTCCGTCTATTTAACTCCTGTTGGAATGTTGTTATAAGGGGCCAAAAATTCAGAGGCACCAACTTGTGCAGGTCAGGAGAGAGATTAATACCCAGATACCTAATGAAAGCTGCTGCCTAGGCAAGGCCTGAATGATTTCCTATCTGCATTGTGGTGAGGTGATTTAAAGGTAGTATTTTGGGCTTTTGACATACTTTTAAGATATTTCTGCCGGAGTCTTTTGTGTGTGTTGCCTTGGGGAGGGTTGTTTAAGCTATACTATGCCTGTGTGATTGCTTAATGGCCAAGTACTACCAATGGAAGGAACCACTATGGACTCCGTGGACAAAAAGAGGGGAGGAAATATGAAGGGTCTCAGAAGGAGTCTGTGGGAGTTTGAACTGGTCTCTGCATTTCTGGGGAAAGACACATAATAGGGTATGTAGGGTCCCCAGAAGCCTATACATGCCTATGGCTATTCTAGAGGGTTCTATCCCAGGAACGCAAAGATGACTTCCAAGTACAGCGACTACACTGTAGAAGAGCTGAAGCAGCTGTGCCAGGAGAGAAGGGTCCAGTATGATGGGTGCAGTAAGAAGCTCCTCATGGAAGTCCTTAAGGCAGCTGATGAACAGGCAGCAGCCTAGGGTACCAAGTCACAGCTGGTGACTGAAAGGGACCAGACCTTGGGTGTGGGGGTGCCAAGGGCCATCGCAGTGTCCAGTCCCAGGGAGGAGGATAGTGAGACCAGAGGGAGCTCAGAGCCGCAGCACCAGGGAAGGCCCCCACAGAGCTGGAGCTGGAAGGGATCAGGCTGCAGTTGGCATTGAGGAAACCGGAGCTGGAGCAGAGAAAGTTTGAAGCCCAGCAACAGAGGGAAATCGAGCAGAGAAAGTTTGAAACCCTGCAACAGAGGGAATGCGAACAGCCCAAGTTAGAACTGGAGATTCAGGAAAAACAGCACCACAGAGAGGCTGAGGAAAAGCAGTGCCAAAGGGAATTTGGACTGGAGAGGCTAAGACTCCCAACGACCAGCGCCAGAGGAGGTAAGTGGCAGGGGTGAACCTGAAACTCCAGGGCGGGGGTATAAATTAAATTCCAAATTAATAGCTGAATTTAAAGAGAGGGAGGATATGGATGCATTTTTGAATTTGTTTGAAAAGGTCTGTATCCAGGCCAAGATACCCTGGGAGACCTGGAGCTTTCAGCTATCCCCGCTGCTTACTGGAAAAGGGCGTGAGGCGCAAGGTCAAATGGACATTGAGGACAGTAGAGACTGAGAAACTTAAAACTGCTTTACTTAAAAAGTTTGAACTAACTCCTGAGGTCTACAGGGTTTTTTTTTTTTTATTTAGTTGTTTAACCAGGTATAGCACACTAAGCTGAAAGCTTTTTTACAGGAGCGACCTGGGAGCACAAGGAGGTTGAGTGACTTGCTCAGAGTCGCACAGTATGCAAGTGGAAGCTGTGGGATTCAAACCCAGGTCTGGTCTGCTGGATGTCACCAGATTTGCAGCTCAGAGCCTTAGACCACTGCACTATACTGCCTCCTAGAGGGGAAGAAATATGAAGGGTCCCAGAAGGAGTCTGTGGGGGTTTGAACTGGTCTCTGCATTTCTGGGGAAAGACACATAATAGGGTGTGTAGGGTCCCCAGAAGCCTATACATGCCTATGGCTATTCTAGAGGGTTCTATCCCAGGAACGCAGACTTGGGACTCTCTTGGGTTAAATTCCATAAACTCCAGAAAGCTCTGACATGAGCTTTGAAGAACTAGCCTCAAAGCAACGCCAGTTTTTAAAGCAATAGGATGGAGTGGATGCAAACTCTATGGGGAAAATTGAGGAGAACATACTCTTAGAACAGTTCTTTTGGACTGCAACACCGCCACTTGGGTGCACATGGGTGGAGGTGTAGCTGGGGGCGCCACATGGGCTGGGACGATGTCTGAGGACGTCGGCAGGGGTCCGGAGCGGTGTCACTTCTCAGTGTGTGTGGTGTCCTTGGACCTCATTTCATGCTGCTGTTCTCTGGGAGGGGAGGAAAAAAACAAGGAAAATGGCCCTGCTCCCTTGCCTGGCACTGGTGCCCGAAACGTAGCGGCCCGACACCAGGGTTGATTGGTGGGGAGGAGCTAGCCTCCCCCTTCCCTGCCTGGAGGGCCAAATCGCAGCAGGATGGGGGTAGCTTCTTCTGAGATGCTGGAGGCAGTGGGTGGGGAGTGGCGAGGAAGGGGGCATCAAAAAGCATTAATAAAATAAAAAAATAAGCCCACTCTTTCCACGTTTGTTCCCAGACCCAGTCTGATCAAGCCAATGACCTAAATATATGTTTCTACACACTCTAAAGTGGTTCCAGTATTGTCCAATACTACTAATTTTTTCACCTGACTTCAATTTGATAGGCCCAAACAACATAGATTTGGTCCTGGTGGTATTTAGTTTTAACTTTGAATCTGTAAAGTACATCTGAAGTCCATCAGAACTTCTTTGAAGTTTATTCTGGATCTCAGAAACTGATGAATGTCAAGTATAGATTATCGTATCATCAGCAGATAGGTGGTAGCTAGCTCCCCCCCCCCACACTTTTACCCAGATCTTTCAAATCCGGAAAAGAAGGGATCCCAGGACAGAATCCTGGGGCACACCTCTAACCACTGATAAGGGGGCAGACGCAGCACCACCTACAGCTGAGATCTGACATCTGTTACTTAAATATGAGCAAAACCATGTTATTGCCTCCATGCCAAAACCTATTTCATAAAGCCTCTGTAACAGGAGTTGGTGGTCAACCCTGCTGAAGGCCTTGGAAAGATCATTAGCCCTACCGATATTGTCCAAGACCCTTGACACAGAGACCACAGTTCCATATAATTTATGAAATCCAGATTGATATTGGTCAAAAATTCTTGAAAATAATCCATCATATGCCTAGCCAGCAGTCTTTCTAGTACCTTACATACAGTAGGAAGTAAAGAAATAGGTATGTAATTGGAAAGGTGACCAGGGCTGTCCCCCTTAAAGGTAAGCATGGCCAGTTTCCAAGCCTGTGGAAGATAACCCAGGGAAATTGACTGATTAAACAGATAAGTTACTGGGCCAGCAATCTGGAAAGCATAATATTTTAGCACAGTTGAAGTCAGACCGACAGGTTCACAGCTCCCACTAGTTTTTAACTCTAGTAAAATGTCCAATACTTCATACAGTGCAATCTTCCTAAAGGAGAATAATGATTGTAAATATCTCATGGGTTCCACAAAGTCAGAGTTGCATCACCAAAAAAATTTCCTGATTCAAAAAAGAATTTGTTAAATTTGTCAGGGAGACTACTGTTAGGATTGAACATTTCATCCGGTGAGAGTTTAATGGCATCATTACATCTTGTATGACAATTTAAATCTTTAATGATTGATAAACATTTCTTAGAATTTTCCACAGATTCTGAAGTGTTTGCCTTAAAAAAGTTTCCCTTAGTTTCTCTTATCCCTGCCACATAACTATTTCTCATATTTCCTATATCTATCCTGGGTCCCCTGCTATTCAGCATCTACCGCAACGCCCTGCATAAATCCTGCCCCAGCAACCTTCTCCTCTATGTGGACGACACTATTCTTTATGCCGCACATCCTAATCCTCTCTCTCTCTCTCTCTCCAGCATACCTTACTAAACTCCTTCTGTCAGATAGAACACTGGTTTGGTGAACACAGATTGGTGGTCAACATTAAAAAAACTAAGACAATGCTCTATGCCCACCGCCAAAACAGATCAAAGGATTTCCCCCTGGAAATACTCTCCACCTCTCTCATCCTACTGGAATAGGTCCAAAAGTACAAGTATCTAGGTATTACATTTGACTTTTCCCTCTCATTCCACGAACACATAAAAATCCTCACCTCCGCCACCAACGCCCGCATCGGTCTCCTTTACAGACATAAAGACTACTTGCCACCTGAAGCACTTCACCTAGCCATTACCTCCTCAGTCTTATCGCTGGTGGACTATGGCCTCACAATCTATGCTGCCGCTGACCCTACGGTGCTTCATCAAATACAAGTAGTCATCAGTAAGGTCTGCCGGCTCCTCTGTGGTGCCGACAGAAAAACACATACCTGCACCCTATACGCGCTCACCAATATCCTCTCCCTTGAGGAAAAACTATTATACCAGACCTGTCTCTTCACCAAAAAAATTCACCTGGGTTTAACCCCAGTAGGTGTCATGACTTCTCTTCAGGCAGCCACCATCTCAGCTTCCCCACACGCTGCCCCAAAAACTATATGGAAGGTGCCTAGGGTCAGGACCACCCTGGTCCAGCGATCCTTCCCTCTTAGAGCTCCATCCTGTTACAGTGCCCTCCCACCGCCTGTCACATCAGTCACCAGTCTGGGTCCTTTTAAAACTGCCTTAAGGGCCCATATCTTCTCCTCACGTCAATGCCAGTGTAACCGGTAACCTGTGGATCCTGCACCACGCCGCTAGGCCACGCAGTCGCCCATGGCCAGGCAGTGGAGAGCCCTCACTGTTTCTAACCTACAGGTTCCTCACCTCCCTCGGTTACCATATAGTTGCAGTGGACTATAAATGCACTGTATTATGTGTAAGACAAGGCCTCCCTGAGGCGGCTTACTACCAACTTATATCATGCATTGCTTTAGCTACCAATTGTATAGGTCTTAACCGCTCATTAGGTAAATATGTCGATAGCTCTGCCCTGTTTTAGGTACCAAATGTATAGGCATTAACCCATGCTCATTGTACTTATACTCTGTATGATTGCTTACCCAGATTTATTCTATGTATGTACTGTATGAATGTCTATGTTTTATTCTGACATGGAGCCTTTGGAAATGAGTCTATGACTCAAAGGGTTGTAATTCCGATTTCATAAATAAATAAAATAAATATCGTTACCAGTCCTCAGATGACCCAGTTACCAAGCTTTTTCCCATGCTTTATTTTTGTCCCTCTTTAGTTTCTGAAGTTTAGGAGTAAACCAGATGGCAGAATTTAATTTAACCCTTTTAGTCTTCGTAGGTATGTAATTATTGCACACTTTCATTATTTCGACCAGAAAGTATTCCCATGCCAAATCCAGATCCGGGATTAACTCAAGTCATTCCAATTTGACTTTTCAAGATCAGCAATAAAGGCTAAATAGTACATTTTTTTTAAAGAATCTAAATCTCACATATTTAGCAGGACCCCTAACTCTATTTTGCCCCCTCACACAATACACTATATTGTGGTCACTAAAAAGATTGGTAGAACCCCCCCACGTCTGTATTATAATAATAATAAGGGCAATTAGCTAGAATTAAATCAAGTAAGTAGGGGGTCCTTAAGATTATTAAGATTTATGCGAGTAGGTTCTTCAAATAGCTGTGCTAACCGCAGACCTAATGTGATTGTTTTTACTCTTTTGGATTTATTAGAATTCAGCCAATCAATGTTAAAAATCACCTATCAACAAAAGTTCATGAGTTGATGAGGAGGAAAGCAGAACATCATGGATAGATGAAAGAGCTTGTAAAGAAAAATGAGGCAGTCTGTTGTCTCCAAATAATAACAATGGTTTATCCATATGCAATTTTATCTCCAGTGCTAAACATTCACTGCTGTTGGGATCAATATTCAGACTACTTTGGGGCAAATTTCTCTGAATAATACATTAAAATACCCCCACCCCTTTTATTACGATCTGTCCTCATCCAGTTATAACCTTGAATTACCAGTAATGCAGCACCATGTCTGTCAGTTCAGGATGGTGTTCCAACAGTCCCTGTTACCTATCTTATTTAAAAAGGGACTGGATGGACGTTAAGACATGAAGGATGCTTACCTTCATGTCAAGATAAAAGAAATCTCACAGAAAGTAGCTTCGATTCATGCTTCAGGGCTCTCACTACCAATGTTTTGTCTTACCCTCTGTCTTATGCTGTGCACTTCCTGTACTTACGAAAGTATTTGCAGTGGTAGCAGTGTCCCTCCACATGTCTTCTTGGACATATATAATTGACTGCTAAAGGCCCCGTCCCAGGAAGTAATAGTGTACACCAGACAACTGTTTGACCAACTGCACATATTGGTCAGTGGACCGAAGTCGGTCCTTATGCCATGCCAATGTCTCTAATACACTGTAGCCTTTCTGGACACCGGTCTTGGCCAAACGTCTGTGCCCTCGGACCATATCATAGCATTAGTGGCACAGGCATAGCTGGTGACTCCAGCGATTTATGTATCAGTCCATTTTCTCTTAAGACTGATTGGTCTGATAGACTTGGCCATCCTGCCAGCCTGCCAGTTTAGCCTGGACCACCTACATATGAGAATGCCACAGTTATTTCTCTGGGCTAAACGGGCTGAGCGCTCAGATGAGTTGGAGCACCTAATATAGATCCCTTCTCCTCTCCGTCGTTCCTTCTGCTGGTGGCAGGATATAACTAACCTGGAGAAAGGGTCGGCATTCCTGCTGCCATTTCCCTAGCTGGTGATGACCATAGATGTCTCAGGAATGGGTTGGGGGGGGGTTATCCAGGCCCTTTCAGGACATAGGGTCAGTGGGACCCTCTGGATACAATGCTTCACTGCAGCAGTCTGGTGATGAGGGCTGTTTTACGTAGCCAACAGGCCTTTGTCACCCTCCTTCCAGGGAATCAGCTGTTGATTCACACAGCCAATATGTGGGCAGCATAGTACATCACCCAACAAGGCAGAGTTCATTCATATGCTCTCTGTAGAAGAGCAATGAGACTTTGGAACTGGGCGGTGAAAGGTAACATATTTCTGTCAGTGGTGTTCCTTCCCGGGACCCTAAACGCACTAGCAGATCACCTCAGTCGATCTTGTGTGCTGTGCCATGAGTGGGAACTTTCAGACTCCATCATGAGTGACCTCTTTAAAGGACAATTAAACAAGTAATTTTTTTTGGGGGGGTGAATCAAATGACAAACGCTCCAGTCTATCACAATAAGGGATGTTGATTTTCCTACAGGTATTAGTTACCTGTAATTTTCTCATTTAAGTAATTTTTCTGAGTTGGCAGAAGTTTGTCAAAATGTAAACAAACCCCTGATTCTCTCTGATGCGTGACGCAGCTCGGCTCACAAAATAGCGAGTACGTGCCATATGTGATGATGTCATCTGAGCGACTCCACTCCAATTCTTTCATTGAAACCTATGGGCACTGCTTTTAAATGCTGGATATTGCCACTATATGTAGATATAAGCGTAAGTATTGATACTTAGCTTATGCCTCAAACTCTGATGCATTATCTAAGTGTTGATACGTATGCTTATATCTACATATTGTGGCAATATCCAACATTTACTCATAAAAATGGAAGCACTTGCACTCTCGGTGGCACAGAGGGCTGAGAAACTGGGCGCCTTACCTCTCATCACAGCAGCAACCTGGGATTCGGATATGGACTCAGGTTGTCGGTGAGCCGGCATGGGGGGAGGGTGAGAGCAGGATTGAGCAACCATGGGGCAGCTGTCCTCTCTCTGGGTGGTTATCACTTCACAGTAGTTCCACTGGCGATCTGGTGGCTAGCGTAGGTGGGAGGGAGTGGCAAGTCGCGGGAGGGTGTATCAAGCTGCAGCATATGCATCCCTTCACATGTGCATGCGAACGAGAATGGGGATGGGCAAAAAACGGAAAAATACGGGGCATAAAATACATATGGAAAAAAAATGTAAGCACTTTACAATATGGTGTACTGGATGTACACTGAATCTTCTTACGTGTCCTCTTCCTAAAATCCTGGATTACCTTCTGTCCCTCAAGGAATCAGGATTAGGGTATTCTTTTCTTTCAGCTCATCCTTTATTTTGCAAATTCTTCAAGGGATTGTTGCACACCAATCCTCCCTTCAGGGACCCTGCTCCTGCTTGGGACCTAAATGTTTGCATTGCTCAGCTTATGCAACCCCCTTTTGAGCCTTTGTCCTCTGCAGAACTTAAGTACTTGACTTGGAAAACTGTATTTTTGGTAGCCATTACCTCTGCCAGACGCATCAGCGAATTACAGGCCCTGTCAGTGGAGCCTGATTTTATCTCTTTTCATAGAGATAAGGTGGTCCTAAGAACTAATAGGAAGTTTTTGCCTAAGGTGGTCTCAGATTTCCACCTTAATCAGTCTATGACTCTTCCTGTTTTCTTCACTGACCATTCCTCTTCTGGAGAGAGGAGGCTGCACAGTCTGGATGTGAAAAGGGCCCTTAGCTACTACATAGAGCGCACTAAGGGTCACAGGTTTGACTCCCTTCAATTGTTCCTCACTTATGGTGAGGTCGGTAAGGGAAAATCTGCCACTAAAATATCTGTTGCCAGGTGGATTGTCTCTTGTATACAATTTTGCTATGAAAAATTGGGTAGGACCCCACCCTGAGGCCTGAGGGCTCACTCTACTAGAGGTACTGCTGCTTCCCTGGCTGCTGCCAGGGATATTCCTATCTTAGAGATCTGTCAAGCAGCCACCTGGAAAACAGTCCATACTTTTACCAAGCATTACTCTCTGGATATCCAGGCTAGGAGTGATGCTCGGTTTGGCACAGCAGTACTTCAGAGCCTATTCCCAAAGTAGGTTCTGTCCCTCCTCCATGGAGGGAGGTACTGCTTGGTAGTCTGCAATAGTCAGAATACAGCAAAACTTCATGTTGTTTGAAGAAAAAATTACTCACCTTAGTAATGTTGTTTCTTCTAATGGAGTCTTGCTGTATTCTGACCTCCCCCCCTGCCTCCCCTCTCAGAACCTGGTTTTTGTGATGTGGGTGGGCAGGAGCAGTGTTGGCACCTAGAGGTGTCCCCTTTTTTATCACCCTCATTTATTTTGGGTGTGTGTTGTGTTTTGTTTTTTGAGTTTCCTGACTTGAGTCTTTGCTTTGAAACCAAAAAAACTCTTTTATTAAATTTAGTTGCCAGTTGGCTAGTGTGAGTTACAGTTTTCACACAGAATGCCCAGTGAGTATAGCTCGTAAAGATCTGGCGGTTGGGGTTCAAACAACAGCAGACAGAGGCTTCAACCGAGCTCAAGCTTGGCGTTCCATGCCTTGCATGGAAAGTTAACTCTTTGTTCTCTGGGGCAGTTCAAAGGTTGGAGATCACTGCAATAGTCAGAATACAGCAAGACTCCATTAGAAGAAACAACATTACTAAGGTGAGTAATTTTTTCTTTTCTCCCCCATTGACCGGGCTCTATAGCCTCCACTAGCTATAGCTGTAGAGGTACTAGAAAAATAAATACCTGTAGTTTTCTCGAGAAAGGCAGAGAAGTGGAGGTTTCAAACTGTAGCCTTTCTAAAGATTTCTTATGTGCGTTTGAGACCATTGTAGCATGAATGTGGAAAAAATGCTACTAGTAGAATTGCAGTTACAAGTAAATGACTTCATTTTTCTGTTTGGTGTGTTTCACCTCTGTAGGAGGAGAAGGAACTGGCTGATGTTAAGTTGTCAAAGTTGAAACTGCAGGCCAAAGCAAGGGTGGCCTCCCTGAACAAGCAACTTGAGGAGCTGAAGAAACAAACTGCAGCTACATCACCATCGAGGCAGCCAGCCGAAGAGTCAGGGCCAGATCACCTACATGAGGTAGGTCCACAGTACAGATCTTATCTGTGTCAGTCTTCACCATTCATCACCTTTGGTTACTTGGCCGGAGGTCATCACCCCGTGGGAGCTCTTTTTTATTTTTTTTGGATGGACGGAGTCAACGCACCATCGGCGCCGCCCTCGAGGCCGAAGCACTGCGTGGCGCTCGCGGCTTGGCCGTTAGGTGTTGTTGACTCCGCCCTCCCGCCAGTTCTTCATCTCCCACCATCGAGGTCACCTCGTGGGAAGCTCGTAGAAGAATTTTCAGAGGCCTACCTTTACCCTTGAAGCCTTCAACTGCGTATCTCGACTCCGTGTCACTTCATAGTCCGTTGACTCAGAGTATCCTGCCGGTTCTGTTCGCTCCACTCGATGTCGCCTGGTAAGACTGTTCCTTATTTTATTTTGCAATGTTGAGTCTTGTTTTGGTGTTCTTTTTCCCGTAGGTCATGTCTCGGTCGAAGGGCAAGAAATCTTCTAAGACTGGACGGCCCCCCATGTGACGGTGCCCATACATCTATAAGTACTCTGTCACCAACCAGCACGACCGTTGCCTTGTGTGTCTTAGCCCGCTTCATGACATGGATTCGTGCAACACCTGCTTCTCCGTGGACCGTAGGGTCATCGAGCAACATGCATGGAAAGTGGGGTGAGCTCCGCCTACTTTCCGGGGACGGGCGCGCACTCTGGCCAAGCCACGCTCTCTCGGCCTTTCCTCCGGGTCCCCGCCCTGTTCTATACAGACCAAGGAGAGGGAACCTCTGCCTCTTGTAGCCTAGACGTGGCAGAGGCCTCTTTCGCGGTGTAGGAGGCCCAGTCTTTCTCCGGGTGACAGGCAGGAGGCATCGCCTTGGCAATCGCCCCTTCGGGGGCGAAGGCTCTCCCAGTGTCGTACCTGTGGCTCAGAAGGCCTGGGTTGGCACCGTCCTCTACGCCATCGGTTGGTGCTGTTCTGGGCCTCAGCGTCATTTGCGGCTCCATGGGCCCTGATGGCGCCATCGTCAGCACCGGTCCGTCACTGGGTGCCGTTGCTGCTGTCAGTGTCATTCGCGGCATTGATGTAGCTGTCGGCGCCGTGGGAGGCTGTACGGCACCGTCTCTGACTGTTTCTCGCCCCAGCGCTGTTCACAGTGCCGTGATTGAGCAGGCTGTGCCCAGTTCTGGAGCAGTTGTGGCTCGGGCATGACACGTCGCCATGGGGTTTGAGCTTCGGTGCCAAGGCGGCCAAGAGCACTATCACGACCGTCGTCAGCGATCTCTGTTCTGGCACTGCTGCGGAGCTTCATAGGGCAGGTCGGCGCTGTGGGGTCTCCAGCATTGGCGCCGTTCGCGGTGCTGTGTGTGCAATTGGAGTCTTCAGTGCCGTTGCTGGTCTCGACGCCGCTTGTGGCGCTGTGGGTTGGAGCGGCACCGTGGCAGGCTCCAGCTCCGAGACTGCTGCCCTTGTTGGGGCTATGTCCTCTTCTGACACCGTTCATGGTGCGGAGGGTGGCACAGGCATCGACTCTGGTGCAGTCTCTGGTTCTGGTGCCCTGTTCAGTAGGGATGGCAGCGGGCATCCGCGCACTGTCTGGCACAGGACTTTGATCTCCACCTCTTCGGAGAAGGAGTCGGACTCGTGGTCGAACATGCAGTATGGCTCCTTGGAGTTGGCTGCGGGCGTGGACACCCTGGTAGTGTCCTCGATAGGCCAGAGTCAGCCCCCCTCTGAGGAGTGGACAGTGACTGCTGGGGCCAGGGTCAGGGGTTCTGACCAGCAGGTAGTGGTACAGGCCACCATTGCCCTGCAACCTGGCCTCGGAAGGTTCTCTGACTCCTCAGTGGTGGTACCCCCTCAGGTGGTGTGCCTGGATCGCCCAACTTTGGGGCCGATCGGAGCACCCTCAGGAGGGGAAGGTGCTGTTCCCTGGATAATCCCTTCAGGGCCGACCAGGGCTGTCAGCTGCCTAGGCTGGCTCTCTCAAGGAGGAGGGCACTCTTGGGTTCCGAGGGGTCGAGGGGCATGGGGTCTGTGTGACGGCCTTTTTCTGGAGCCCACCTGGGCCCTGGGAGAAGCCACAGTGCGGATCTCCGCCCTTCCCATTCGGTTTCCTCGAGAGGGTCCCATTCTTTGGAGGTAGGGGACTGTCCTTTTGTATCTACACGGCCCCGGTCGCCTCACGGGGGATTCTTCAGGGTGCAGCCAAGGCAGTTCCAATTTGGTTGATCAGCTGTCGGCTGTGGAGTTTTCCGGAGCTCCTTCCTCCCCTAGGGCTCCTGGTGCACTCCCTAGCCCAGGCGGAGGTCAGCCGATTCCCATTGTCGGCTCTGCCCCCATTCCTCTGCCACATTCTCCTATGCTCCCAGGCATTCTTGGTCCTAGTGGGCCTCTCTTCTGGGAGCATTCAGAACTCAGGCTGCTCAGTTTCCCTCTTATGTTAGGGCTATGGACAGACAGGTTTTCAACCTCCCCCTGAGCAGTCAGCTTCTGAACCTTCGAGGTCCTCTGACTCTTCATCCCCCTCTTCTTTGGGAGAGGAACCATCTGTCCACATCTCTCCAGCTGCTGATATCGCTGAGTATCAGCAATTCCTCGTGAGGATGTTGGAGGACCTGCACATCACTCCTTCCACTCAACACAATCCAGAGCACACGGCGCATGCCTTTTTGGGTGATTTCAGTGAGGACACCCTCATGGTGTCCCCCCGGCCTGCTCTCTTTCGGGAGGCGTTGTTGCGTTTCTGGCAGAGACCTTTCTCCGGAGTTCCTGCCCCTAGGGATCTCTGCCAGCGGTATTGTGCCCCCCCCCCCGGAGTCTCCATGGTCCATGCCTCATCCTCAGTCAGGATTGACTCAACTGGACACTCCTGATGGGCTTCGAGCCTCTCACCATGACTGGCCCCCAGATCAAGACTCCTCAGATTTTGACTTCTGGGGGAGGAGGACATTCTACTTGGCACAGTTGCTGCTCTCTATTGTAGCACATCAGGCCCTCTACGCAACCTATGACAGGTTCCTGTGGTCTAGGCTGGGTCAGCTCCTGGCCTCCATGCCTGATACGGAGTAAACCAGACAAGCCATTGAACTCTCTGTACATGGCCTGAAGCTAGCAAGGCACCAAGCAAGGGCATCGTATGATGCCAGTGAGGTAGCTACCAGGGTCGTAAGGACAGCAATCTGCACTAGGCGGACAGCATGGCTGCGTCTTTCCTGGTTCTCACCATTGGCCCGGCATAGGGTGATTAACTCCGCCCGCCAGAGAACCTATCTCTTCAACCATAGAGTGAGGCGGCGTCTGTCAGGGCAACTTTCTACCCCCTCCAGGGGGGGTTCCCTGTCTCACTGTCCCCATTCTCTGGCCTCTCCAGACCCGGGAAGGTTCTCCCTCTTAGTGTGTCACCCACTGAGAGCTATGGGACTCAGCACCTTAGGGTTATAAACCCCTTGCGGTGGGGGCTTGGCACTCACCCAAAGGTGATGAATGGTGAAGATAGACACAGATAAGATATGGAAATTACATACCTACCGTAATTCTGGTCTTTCTGTGTATCTTCACCATTCATCACAATCCCACCCTCCATCCCCCTGGGGCCTCAGTCTCTGGGTCTCTCTCCCTCTCTTTGCCCCCTCCCTTGCCCTCCTCCTTTCTGTTAGTCAGGGGCGGGGTAAACTTTGGCACATAGGGGGATAGTTTTCTTAGGGGTAGAGTGGTCAGGCTTGGGGGCACTCCTTCGTCAGTGCTTCGACTCCACCCCTGTAGGGTGGGGTTGGCAGTTGCCCCCTTTTCTTTCCTCCTCCCTTCTCCCCGTCAATTCTTGATTTCCTTGTCTGTGGACATAATGTCAATTAATTTAAGAAACTAGGTTTCTTGCACCAAAATCTCCTTTTGGAGATATCTCTGTTTTCCTGTCTTTTCCTCCAGAATAGCCGATTCTGCTTGTAGGAGTTTTTGCCAGTAAATCTGGGTCTGCAGTTCTGGCAGTCAGCCTCTTGGCTACTCTTTCGCAGTTCCTGTATAAACTGGAGACAAGGTTACAGGGTATGTTTCTCCTGTCTCCTCTCCCTCTCAGTTGTTTCCTTACTTCTAAAATCCTTAACCCTCCCTCCCTCCTACTTTTCTACTTCCAGAGATTGGGTCCCCTACCCAATCCCACTTAGTCTTCGAACTTCTTCTGTCCTCTCAGTCGTTTACTTCTCCTTTTAGTTTTATATATTTTCCTTTGTCTGTCCCTTGGACTTCCTTGTCCCACTCTCTCAACCCTTTTTCTAACCTCTACGGCTACTCAGAACTGGTATGAGGGCGGAGTTGAGAACACCTAACGGTCAGCCAGCGAGCGCCATGCAGTGCGTCGGCCTTGAGGGTGGCGCCGATGGTGTGTTGACTCCAGCCATCCCCAAAAAAAAACAAAACGCTCCTGCGGGGTCATGACCTCCGGCCAAGTACCCAAAGGTGATAAATAGTGAAGATACACAGAAAGATCAGAATTACGGTAGGTACATAATTTTCATTTTTGTACAGTGGACTGTTGAAGCCCTGTGGTTCACACATTTGCAGCTTCTTTCGTTTGTTTCTTATACAGTGGCGCCCGCCAGGGTGCAATGCAGTACCTTGCAAAATACAGCAGTATGCTGCTGGGAGTAGTGCAGTTCAGTGATGGTTAAGCCCATTTGTCATGCAGTATTTTGTGACATGTCTCTTACTGCAAGGTACTGCATTACATCCTGGCTTTCTTTGCTGTGTAAATCAATTTATCAGAAGTAAGATGCTTCCCATCTCTTCGTGATAGAGGGACTGGTGGGATATCTCTTACTGGGCCTTGCAGCTGACCAGCAGTGCTATGACAGGGTTTGTACCTTTCTCCTGCTCTCCTGGGGCCTTGCAGCTGACCTATATTTGTGGAGTCATGTGGCTGAACTGTATGTGTGGGGTTTTTGCACTTAGATTTGTGGGGCCTTAATGCTGACCTGTATTTGTTGTGCCTTGGGGCTGATGTGTATTTATGGGGCCTTGGATATGACCTACATGTGTGGAGCCTTGTGGCTAATGTGTATTTCGTGGGCCCTAGGGATGGACTACTTTTGTGGAACCTAGCAACTGATTTGTATTTTGTGGGGCCTTTGGTGTGCCCTTAATTTGTAATGCCTTGTGGCTGATGTGTATTTGTGGGATCTTGGTGATGGCCTACACTTGTGAAGCCTTGTGGCTGATGTGTATTTGTGGAGCCTTGTGGCTGATGTTTATTTGATGGACCCTGGAGATGGCCTACACTTGTGGAGCCTTGTGGCTGATGTGTAGTTGTGGGATCTTGGGGATGGCCTACACTTGTGGAGCCTTGTGGTTTATGTGTGTTTATGGGCCTTGAGCTGACCTACACGTATGGTATCTTGGGAGTGGTCTCCACTTGTGATGCCTTTTGGCTAATGTCTGTTTATGCTCCTTTAGCTAACCTCCACTTGTGGTACCTTGGGACTGATATGTATTTATGGGCCTTTAGCTAACCTCCACTTGTGGTGCCTTGGGACTGATGTGTATTTGTGGGCCTTTAGCTAACCTCCACTTGTGGTGCCTTGGGACTGATATGTATTTGTGGGCCTTTAGCTAACCTCCACTTGTGGTGCCTTGAGACTGATGTGTATTTGTGGGCCTTTAGCTAACCTCCACTTGTGGTGCCTTGGGACTGATATGCATTTGTGGGCCTTTAGCTAACCTCCACTTGTGGTGCCTTGGGACTGATATGTATTTGTGGGCCTTTAGCTAACCTCCACTTGTGGTGCCTTGGGACTGATATGTACTTGTGGGCCTTTAGCTAACCTCCACTTGTGGTGCCTTGGGACTGATATGTATTTGTGGGCCTTTAGCTAACCTCCACTTGTGGTGCCTTGGGACTGATGTGTATTTGTGGGCCTTTAGCTAACCTCCACTTGTGGTGCCTTGGGACTGATGTGTATTTGTGGGCCTTTGGCTAACCTCCACTTGTGGTGCCTTGGGACTGATATGTATTTGTGGGCCTTTGGCTAACCTCCACTTGTGGTGCCTTGGGACTGATGTGTATTTGTGGGCCTTTACCTCCACTTGTGGTGCCTTGGGACTGATGTGTATTTGTGGGCCTTTAGCTAACCTCCACTTGTGGTGCCTTGGGACTGATACGCATTTGTGGGCCTTTAGCTAACCTCCACTTGTGGTGCCTTGGGACTGATGTGTACTTATGGGCCTTTAGCTAACCTCTGCTTGTGGTGCCTAGGGACTGATATGCATTTGTGGGCCTTTAGCTAACCTCCACTTGTGGTGCCTTGGGACTGATGTGTATTTATGGGCCTTTAGCTAACCTCCACGTGTGGTGCCTTGGGGCTGATATGCATTTGTGGGCCTTTAGTTAACCTCCACTTGTGGTGCCTTGGGACTGATATGCATTTGTGGACCTTTAGCTAACCTCCGCTTGTGGTGCCTTGGGACTGATATGTTTTTGTGGGCCTTTAGCTAACCTCCACTTGCGGTGCCTTTGGGCTGAATTACATTTGGAACCGTGTGGCTGATTTGTATTTGTGGGGCCTTGGTAGGGCTGCCACCTTTTGAGAAGTTCAAAGTGGGACATTTCTTACTGAAACATGATTTTTTGCAGGGCAATATGTAACCTCGACCAATGCAACATATGTGTTTAAATAATCAGAATTAAGACTACATTATGTATTGTAGTTTTTTTGTTGTTTCTATTTTTTTTTTACCAGTATTATGTATTTTAGTTAAGGTATTATAGATCTTTATCGAGCATATCTCTAGCAGCAAGCCACACCTTTGGAACTATAGGTATCAGGTACTAGGATCACCCAGAAACTTTTTTAGCTAGCAGTCCACTGGAGCTGCCCACGACAACGTCAGCCAATGTTACCACTGCTATATATACTTGGGCAGCCACGGGCCTCCTCAGTTCTTTTTCCTCCATCGACCAGTGCACGTCAGACACCTTGGAGACACGCCGCTTAAGTCGACCGCCAAAACTTCTGTGTATGTTTTAGATTTATTTTCTCACTCTAGTTATTCCCAATCATTTTATTTTAAAGTGATTCCTTTGTTCGTCTGCGTATGCCCACTGATTCGTCAAAACTTGTCTGTGACTGCAGAAGGAACAGCCTCAAGAAGGACAGCCGTGTTGCCTACCTCCACTACCTAGGCCCGGACCACAACATGAAAGCCTGTGAGGTCTGCCGTGGGTTCAACCAGGCCACCCAGAGACACCACCAGAAGGACCTCGAGAAATTCTTACTAGAGCAGCAAGTAAAAGCCATGGAGAAGGAGCTGCAGGCTAGGCACTCCTCCGCTTCTCCGGCTCTGTCCTTGGGCTCTCAGTCCTCTTATGTCCTGGGACAAGTTGTTGGGAAGCAGAGACACCGGGAGAAGGACAAATACCAAGACCGGTCCTCCCCAGCTCGTGTGCGGTCACCACGTAAGGCACCGACCGCGGCTTGGTCATCAGTGTCCCTGGCATCGATCTTGGCTGCTACTCGCACCCTTTCCTCTGCAGGGTCAACATTTGCAGCCCCCTCCCTGCCTTTCTCTCGTGGGCGAGGGGGTCTTGTCTTTAGGCCTGATCTCGCCTCTGTCACCCTCCCAGCCCCTGCTGTTTCGGCCTCACTTCTCAGCAGGCCTACAGTCAGGGAGCTCTGCCGGTCTGATCCTGGCAGGTATTGGTCCGTCATTGGCTGGAGTCTTAGCTCCTCTGACGTCACCCTTGGTCCTTTTTCAGGGCTATCCACTAGACCTTCCCCCGGCCTGCCCGTGGCCAACCCCAGCCCATCGCCCATGGAGCACCAGTCTCCCCCAGCGATATCCATGGTCTCTCCTGTGGGCTCTGCTTCAACATTGGGTACACAGTCTCCCCCGTCTCCACCCAAAACCATGTCCTCAGTGTCGGGCACTCAGTCCCTCTGTCGACAGCCCAGGCAAATCCGGCTATGCCAGGTTCCCCATTCCTGCTGCCGACGCCTTGGCCTGTTTTTCTGACACCTGGCCCTCAGTTGCCCTTGCAGACACTGCAGCTCACCCCGTTGCTGCCGATGGACCCCTCAGTATCTGCTACCTACATTGCAGCCCACTCCAGTGTGGCCTGTCATCGCTGTCCAAACCATGCTTCTTCCCTTTGGGACTTCATGCATCACCTTGCCCTGCCATCAGGGCCTACAATGCTGGGACCTGTGCTGCCAGGGCCTGCAATACCAACTCCCATGCTGTCGCCCCCTACAATGCAGCATCTGACTTGTCTGCACTCTCACAAGCCTTTGGTGCCTACTGCAGACCACGGCGACGAGATTGAGTATCACCCTGATTTCCTGCCAGGGGATGATGAGAACGACAAGGATAATGGTGAGGATGGCTCCACTCTCCTTGTGCCTTCTTCTGTTGCGGTCTCCTTTGGGGGGGAAGACTACAGAATGAGGCCCCCTGGGATGACCCCTCTTTTACTGCTATCAAGAGGCAACTTCAGACTGCCATGGGATTCGAGGCAGAGGAGCAGGACATTGTTGGGAGGAACCTTTCAGTGTACCTGGTATTATCAGACGTCCTTCCTATTATTATTCCTCCTCTAATGGATGCCTATGAGGATGCCACAATGGCTGCCTGGTATAAGGCAAACATGATCCCGGCCATGCCCAGGAAGGCCCATAAGCTGTACCAGGCCCCTTCAGGGAAACCTTTCTTTGGGGAGCAACCCCAGGCGGACTCCGTGGTCGTTAATGCAGCTCATGACAGGACCAAGAAACCCAAGCATCTTAGCTCTCTTCCTCCTGATACGGAATCCAGAAAGCTGGACCTTATGGGAAAATGGACATTTGCCTCTTCCACCCTGGCCATTAGAGTGCTTAAGGAAGAACTGTCATCAACATGGTTTCTTAATGTCCTAAAGATGGATTATTTTTCCTAACAGTTTGAAATGAAAAGGTGATAACTCACTAGTTTCAATGCACATACAAAACAAGTATTATAAATGTAGAAAAATGTTGTAATAACACCTTAAAACACATTTAATAAAACAGACGAGTTCTTATTTAACCTACAGTCAATGGAGGGTCAAGATCCCCGGTGACATCATTTCCTGTCAGGAGCCTAAAACATATGGCTGCCCCCAGCCTTTAATTACAGGCTGATTTACATATGAATACCTCTGGACTGCAAAGACTCACAGATAAACACAATGACTCACTCAGATTAGCTGTTTATGGTCTTTCAGACATTAAGAAATCCTGTTGATGACAGTTCCCCTTTAACTACATTGGCCACATGGCAAAATGCCAAAACTCTCTGTGGAAAATGGCTATAAGCCATCACAGAGGCTCTCTCACAGGGTACCCAGAGGCAAGAGTTGATCCAGGCCCTTTAGGCGGGGCAGATGTGGGCAAGCACCTCTGAAGGTCAGCCTATGATGCTATTGATGCTTTCGCGAGTGCAGCCGCAGTTGGCATAGTTTTTTGCAACATTTAGAGGAAAGGTAGCAAATATTTTTTTCTGCTGTAAGATCAGGACATGTAGTATTTTTTATGCTTTTTGCAGGACACAGCTTTCTAGATCAGAGCTGTCCTGTGAAACTTGGGACAGGTGGGTAACACTAGGTCTTTGGGATATCTTACTTTCTAGGATCGTGGATCTGTTGTTCATCCACACTCTCTGGCATGTCCCTTTCCCCTTTAAGGATCACCGGAAGTCTTCAAGCTGGCTCCTCCTACCTGCCTGGGTGGTATGTACCTCTGCTCTGCCCCATGATGCCAAATCTTCCTTTCCACTGGAAGATTTAGGTTGCCTCCCTCATGCTCATGCATTTCGTAGGCCCTGGCTTTCAAACCTTCAGTTTTGCCAAAACATCGAATCATTCGAGTTAGCGATCGCCTTTTCGAATCTTCAGTTATGGAAGAAAAATCTTCCCCCTGATTTCACCAGTGCTCGTGTGGCCAAAAGATGTCATGTACCAGTCCCCACTCCGCGTGTTTCTACTGCCTTGGTGTCGGCCATGACACCTCGTCCTGCAGTTTCTGCTTGGCCTTCCATCCCAACGTCCTGGACGACCATCTTGCACGCTTACAACTAGGGAGACCGGGGAAGAGGAACCCTCCGGTGAAATTCAAAGAGGCTAGGTGGGTGGTTTCTGTGGCTGCGGGATCCGCCGAGCAATTGGAACGCATGCAAGCATTCGAGGAAGAAGCAGCTCCCGCTGCAGGCTCTTCCTGGAGCTTCTTCTTTCCATTCAACCTGGGCTCCACCTTCTCGGGTTCCTTCAGGGAGTTGTGCCAGTCTCTTCCCACCAGGGGAGAGGCGCCTGTGAGCCTGCACTCCTCTCGATCCCGTAATCAGGATAAGGATCCGAGCAAGTCTTCATCTCGACAAAAGCACTCTTGGGACCGGGAGAGGTCTCTGTCCCAGGAGCATGTGGTCTCGACTTTGGTCGAGATCGCTTCTTCGGCTGCTGGCTTCTCGGATCTCCCGTTGAGCCAGCCGACCAAGAATGTGGTCGACGAGGTCGAAATAGCTATCGACCCAATCGATCCCCTGTCGCCGACTCCGGTCGATGACTCCTTAGAGAGGACTCCGGTCCTTGTTTTCCCTGATGAGGAGACCCAGTCTGCCGGAGTCCTCATTGAGGAACTGGTCCCAGACTCCGGGAAGGCACTGGCCCCACCGGTGTCTCCCGACCGACCGTGTCGGCCTGCCCAATCTCGCTTGAGGTCTAGGACCCCCTCAACCGACAGGCTGAGGAAGAGCCATAAGTGCTCTAAGAAGAGGCGACACCACTGGTCATCCTCATCCTCCTCGGATGAGGAGAGGCTGCAGCAGAAACTCCATTGGTGCTACAAAGACCTCATGTGGCAGCAGCTAATTCTCTCCGGGCATAAGTCTATGACGGCTTCCATCCTGGCCATTACTTGGCTTTTGATTCCCAGGCCGAAGCCAACTCCTTTGGAGCCGACCAAATTGGTTCCCCAGCCCGCGGAGCCAGCAAGACCACCTGTTCAGCTCAAAACAGTCTCTCCACCTATTGTGGTGGAATACCCGCCCAAGCCGCATGTGGGAGGGGCTCCTTCCAAGGAAGATAGACCGGTCACGGTCACCCCAGAACGCTCCCGGCGAGTCGAATGTGACATGGCGTTAGGCCGTTGTATCCAGATTCCTCGGATTTCGACGTCACCGATCTACATTCACATCCAGAGGATGATGATTCGACCGCTGGCCTAGAGATGGAGGAAGGTCCCTCGTCCTTTCAAGGGATCCTCCACCTCATCTCTGAGTCTACAGGGATGCCCCTGGATCCAATCTAGAATAAGGTGGAGTACACTCTCATAGACATCCTCAAGAGAGAGGATAGCCCGACGGAGGCCTTTCCTGTGGCCGTTGCCATTGTTGGACCGGCCCTAGACCTTTGGCAGTGTCCTGCCTCTTGTGGGCCGTGCGGGCAGACAGAGATGGACAAGTACACGGTGCCCATGGGGTCCCTTGTGGGGTTCACAGAGCACCCTTCGGCCGAGAGCCTGGTGAGTGCCTCTGTATTCAGGCGTACTGGTAGTTCTGCCGACACTGACTGACCTGATAAAGAGTCCAAGCTCTTGAACCATTCAGCCAGGAAGGTCTGTGCAGCTTCCTCCTTGGGCCTTCGTCAGGCAAGTTCGGCTATCATCATGGCACACTTCTCTCATGCCCATCTGGGGTCACTGGATAAACTCCTCTCACATCTCCCCGAGGACATGCAGACCACGGTCAGGTAGGTCCAGGATCAGGGCCGAGCTGATTCCAAATAGCAGCTCCAGACGGCCCTGGACCTTCGGGATTCTTGTGCCTGTTTGATGGCTGCCGCAGTTGCCTCTCGTCGCAGGGCTTGGCTGAGGCTTTCCTCCTTCCCGGCGAATACCCAGCATAAATTAGCTGACATGCCGTTCCTTGGGACCAACTTGTTCGGTCCGGGAGGGGCCGGTCACCTTCAGCGCATTGAGCAGTCCAGTGCCACCTTGGACGCTACCTCTGCCAAGAGTTCTTTGGGCAAGAACCAGCAGAGGAAAAAGAAAAAGCCTTTTCAGCATTCTGCCACTGCGACTCAGCAGTCCCCCTTTCAAGGCAGACAGCAGCACCAACAAGAGCAGCAGGCTCAAGTTTGGAGCCCTCGGCCCAAGCAAGATCCCCAGCAGGCCTGTAAAGGAGGCAGAGGTTCAGGTCCAGGATCCTCCTCCTCCAGGCCTGCTCAGTGATGGGGCGGGGGCTGCAACCCTGCTCCTGTCACGCCAGCTCTGGGTCCTCCTGTGGGAGGCCAGCTCCACCATTTTCTCTCCGCCTGGTCCATTATCACCATGGACAGGTGGGTTCTGGAAGTGGTCAGTTAGGGACTGCCTCTGGAATTCGAGCAGTACCCTCCCAGCTGAGCCCACACCCCTCGGAAGGAAAGAGTATCTGCTCAGACCCAGTTGGCTCTTCGGGGCGACATCACTCGGCTCCTCTTCAAGGAGGCAGTAGCTCCAGTGGCGGATTCTCCAGCAGACCCAGACTTTGTCTCCATGTACTTCCTGGTGCCCAAGCCGACACGAGGCTGGCGCCCCATTCTAGATCTGCATGACCTGAATCAGTATCTCAGGTCACGCTTCTTTCAAATGGTCACTGTGTCCCAGATCATACCATCCCTGGAGTGAAACATATGGTTCTGTTTACTGGGTCTGCAGGATGCGTTCTTTCATGTCCCAATCCGTCTGTCCCATCAGCGGTTTCTCTGCTTCAGGGTCGAAAGGACCCTGTATGAGTTCTGAGCCATGCTGTTCGGCCTGTTATCAGCCCCACGGGTCTTCACCAAATGCATTGCAGTGGTGGCAGCCCATCTCCGGTGTCGAGGGGTCAGGATTTACCCCTACCTCGATGAATGGCTCCTAGCAGGTTCCACCCAACAGGAGGTGGAGAGGTCCAGGGACCTGACCCTCCAGATCTGCTCTCAACTTGGCCTCCTAATTATCGAGGCCAAGTCGGAACTCGTGCCTTCTCAGGTGATGGGCTTCATTGGGGCAGAGCTTGACTCTTGTCAAGCCAGAGCTCACCTCCTGGCGGACAGGGTGGAGGTACTACTGGTACTGGCAAAGCTCATGGGCAAGCCATTCGAACCAATGCACAAGTGTACTTTGTCACACTTGTGGAAGACTGCCTTTCTGGTGGCTGTCACGTCTGCCAGAAGGTCAGGGGAGCTCCAGGTGCTTTTGGTGGACTCTCCTTATCTGGTCTTTCACAGGGACAAAGTTGTCCTGCACCCCCACCCAAAATTCCTTCCGAAGGTGATATCAGAGTTTCACCTTAACCAGGTGTTGACTCTGCTGGTATACTACCCTAATTACACCTCGGAAGCCGAGTACAGGCTCCATACTTTGAACCTGAGACGTGCGCTCTCCTATTACAAGGAGAGGATGGCAGAAATTCGCGGGGAGAGGTTCGCCAGCTATTTGTCACCTACGCTAAAGCGGCTTCTGGCAGACCAGCAGCAAAATGGACTATTGCAAGATGGATCGCATCATGCATAGGTCTGTGCTTTGAGTTGGCGGGCAAGGAGACTGCATCAGTGGCTGCTTCCAGGGACGTCCCTATCCAGGAAATCTGCCGGGCTGCTACCTGGAAGTCAGCAAACACCTTCCTCACCCACTACCACATCGACCTTAAATCACGCCGGGATGCTGGTTTTGGGGCCTCAGTTCTCCAATCTCTGTTTCCTAAGTAGGGGGTGTGCGCCTTGCCTCCCTCCTCCCGGAATACGGCTAGGAGTCTGCCAAAGAGTGAGGATGAACAACATATCCACGATCCTAGAAAAACAGGTTACTCACCTGTAACAGTAGTTCTAGGAGTGGTATACGTTGTTCATCCACACAGACCCACCCGATCTTCCTGGCTGCGAATGCACACAACCTGGCTTCCAGCGGGCTAAGATCTGGCATCGTGGGGCGGAGCTGAGGTACCTACCACCTGGGTGGGTGGGAGGAGCCAGCTTGAAGACTTCTGGTGATCCATAAAGGGGAAAGGGACATACCAAAGAGTGTGGATGAACAACATATATCACTCCTAGAACTACTGTTACAGGTGCATAACCTGTTTGTTGTTCTGGAACCTTGTGACTGACGTGTATTTGTGGGGCTTTGGAGATGGACTACTCTTGTTTTTCTGTCATTGTTCTTTGTAACATGTCCTGAGACTCCGGAAGAGGGCTTCTAAAAAATAAACTTACCTTTCCTTGTGGGGCTTTGGGTCTGAGCTATGCTTGTGGAATCGTGCAGTTCTGCAGTTGTGGAGCCTTGAGGCTGACATGCACTGGTGATAATAACAGCAGTAGGTGTGTCCGTGACATGGTTGGGGCCCTGCCCCATTTTTTTAACTTAATTTGTATTCAAGTCATGTCATTGTGTACAGTATGTTGTCAGGTATGGTTATTACATGATGTTCACAAATATTTGGATGTTACAAAGTGTGGAGGCAAAACCCATTAACCTCTGCATGTTTTTATTAAAGTCTTTTATCCATTATATTGTTCTGATATTGTATGGATTTCTTTTTTTGTTATGCCATATTATAAGGGAAGAGTCAGCATAAAGGGTTCCACAGTCAAGTGGGGGGCTGGTCCCAGTGTGCATTTGGTGTGCAGTAAGATTTTGGATTACTTTTTTCCCCACAAAGGTTTTTATCCTCCTAGGCAAGTCTGCACAGCTTATCAACCATCTCCCCATGCCCGATTGTTGTTTTCTGGCAGATACCACTGCAGTTCTCCACCCCCCCACAACATAGAAACATAGACTTTGACGGCAGATAAGGACAGCTTGGCCCACCTAGTCTGCCCATTTCGCTACCTACAGGATAGGCCGCAGATCCTAGTTAACCAACAGCTTATTTCTTCCTATTCCCCACAAGAATTGCCTTATGTCTGTCCCATGCAGTTGTGGAAGGTGGAGGGCTGTCCCCACTTCAGACAAATCCAGTGAGACCCTGGCACTAAAGTGGTAAGGTGGATTGTTGGAACACAGGCAGGGCTTCATGGAGCCCAGGCCTCCATCTTTTTCCACATTTTATTTCCTGGGTCCATGGACATGCAGTGAGCACAGTGTGTGAGCTCCACCTCCATGGAGACACCACCCAGTGCCCTGACAGTGGGACCCTTCCCACTGTGTGACTCGCTTGTGTTGCTACCCAGATACCTCCAGGAGGCAGTCACCAGTGATTTACAGTTACCCCCTTCCCGAGGTAGGAGAGCAGTCCTACGGACACTCAGTTGTCCCTTACCTAGCCAGATCCTGAGTGACCCATGGCCATATCCGAACCCAGGTCGATGGTGCGGCAGGAGGGGAGGTAACTGGCGCCTCAGCCCACCATGCCACTCGGCCAGATACATTTTGGTTTCCACACTGTTTCCTGTAGTATAGTAGAGTATATCAGGCTCATTTTGCTTAGTTTTAGGCTGACATCACCAGTTTCTACAAACCTCATAATGCCCCGCAGCTGACATCACAGCAGTAGGTAGCAGTTTCTGAGCATTAGGAAACCGTGGGAAATTAAATAACCTTCAGTGTATGTTAGAGCTTTTATAATCTCTAGTCAGATCATGTTTTCTGTAATATCTTTTCTCCAGGAACTATGCCCAGCCCTCTGTGACAGTGCTTAGCCCAGGGAGGTAGGTCTAATAACAGCAGTACGTGTGCTACGGGTCCAATAACACCAGTCGGTGTTCTGTTGGTCTGATAACAGCAGTCGATGTGCTGTCTGTCTAATAACAGCAGTAGGTGTGCTGTGGGTCAGATAACGGCAGTAGGTGTGCTGTGGGTCAGATAACGGCAGTAGGTGTGCTGTGGGACAGATAACGGCAGTAGGTGTGCTGTGGGACAGATAACGGCAGTAGGTGTGCTGTGGGACAGATAACGGCAGTAGGTGTGCTGTGGGACAGATAATGGCAGTAGGTGTGCTGTGGGTCAGATAATGGCAGTAGGTGTGCTGTGGGTCAGATAATGGCAGTAGGTGTGCTGTGGGACAGATAACGGCAGTAGGTGTGCTATTGGCCTTTTAACAGCAGGAGGTATGCTGCGGGTCTAATAGCAGTAGGTGTACTGTGAGAGAGATAGTAGCAGTCTGTGTGCTGTGGGACAGATAATGGCAGTAGGTGTGCTGTGGGACAGATAACGGCAGTAGGTGTGCTGTGGGACAGATAACGGCAGTAGGTGTGCTGTGGGACAGATAACGGCAGTAGGTGTGCTGTGGGACAGATAACGGCAGTAGGTGTGCTGTGGGACAGATAACGGCAGTAGGTGTGCTATTGGCCTTTTAACAGCAGGAGGTGTGCTGTAGGTCTAATAGCAGTAGGTGTACTGTGAGAGATAGTGGCAGTCGGAGTGCTGTAGGTCAGAAAATAGCAGTAGGTGTGCTGTGGGACAGATAACGGCAGTAGGTGTGCTGTGGGACAAATAACGGCAGTAGGTGTGCTATTGGCCTTTTAACAGCAGGAGGTGTGCTGTAGGTCTAATAGCAGTAGGTGTACTGTGAGAGAGATAGTGGCAGTCGGAGTGCTGTAGGTCAGAAAATAGCAGTAGGTGTGCTGTGGGACAGATAATGGCAGTAGGTGTGCTGTGGGACAGATAATGGCAGTAGGTGTGCTGTGGGACAGATAATGGCAGTAGGTGTGCTGTGGGTCAGATAATGGCAGTAGGTGTGCTGTGGGTCAGATAATGGCAGTAGCTGTGCAGTGGGTCAGATAATGGCAGTAGCTGTGCAGTGGGTCAGATAATGGCAGTAGGTGTGCTGTGGGTCAGATAATGGCAGTAGCTGTGCGGTGGGTCAGATAATGGCAGTAGGTGTGCGGTGGGTCAGATAATGGCAGTAGGTGTGCGGTGGGTCAGATAATGGCAGTAGGTGTGCTGTGGGACAGATAATGGCAGTAGGTGTGCTGTGGGACTGATAATGCCAGTAGGTGTGCTGTGGGACTGATAATGGCAGTAGGTGTGCTGTGGGACAGATAACGGCAGTAGGTGTGCTGTGGGTCAGATAACAGCAGTAGGTGTGCTGTGGGACAGATAACAGCAGTAGATGTGCTGTGGGACAGATAACGGCAGTAGGTGTGCTATTGGCCTTTTAACAGCAGGAGGTGTGCTGCGGGTCTAATAGCAGTAGGTGTACTGTGAGAGAGATAATGGCAGTCGGTGTGCTGTAAGTCAGAAAATAGCAGTAGGTGTGCTGTGGGACAGATAATGGCAGTAGGTGTGCTATTGGCCTTTTAACAGCAGGAGGTGTGCTGCCGGTCTAATAGCAGTAGGTGTACTGTGAGAGAGAGATAGTGGCAGTCGGTGTGCTGTAAGTCAGAAAATAGCAGTAGGTGTGCTGTGGGACAGATAACTGCAGTAGGTCTGCTGTGGGTCTAAGAACAGCAGTAGGTGTGCTGTGGGTCTGATAGTAACAGTAGGTGTGCTGTTTGTCAGATATCCACAGTAGATCTGCTATGGGTCTAACCACAGCAGTAGGTGTGCTGTGGGTCTGATAACAGCAGTAGGTGTGCTGTGGGTCTGATAACAGCAGTAGGTGTGCTGTGGGTCAGATAACAGCAGTAGGTGTGCTGTGGGTCAGATAACAGCAGTAGGTGTGCTGTGGGTCAGATAACAGCAGTAGGTGTGCTGTGGGTCAGATAACAGCAGTAGGTGTGCTGTGGGTCAGATAACAGCAGTAGGTATGCTGTAAGCCTGAGAACAGCAGTAGGTGTGCTGTGGGTCAAATAATTGCAGTAGGTGTGCTCTCTGTTGGATAACAGTGGTACGTGCGCTACTGGTGAGATAAAAGCAGTAGGTGTGCTGTGGGTCAGATAACATCAGTAGGTGTGTTGTGGGTCATATAATAGCAGTTGGTGCGCTGTGGGTCTTGTTGCAGTAACAGGTGTGTTGTGGGTCTGATAATAGTACAGTTACGTAATATGTGTGCTGTTGGTCCAGTAGTGGCAATTGATCTATGGGTCTAGTAAGGGGAGTAGGTTTGCTTTGTATCTTGTTTATTTGTAATACATAGATATTTCCAAGAATGGAATTGAAAGTTACACAAAATATTTCTCTTTATATTATCTCAGAAATCCATCAATAGTGTTAGTAATACTGTTGTTCGATGTTCATTGATAGTAGTACCAGATCTCATAATACTATTGATGGATTTCCTAAGTCATTTCTTATGAGGCTTTATCTTTCCTCGTGTCACATGTAGGTCTCCCCAGCTGCCCGCTAGCTGTCTTTTACAGTAACCGACGGGTACAGTAAAAGTTGGCAGCAGTACTGATCAGGAGAAACAAAATTGTGCCTCAAAACACAGCTCTTGTACCCAGTCTGTGCTGTCCCATGGCTGTCTTCTTTGGTGGTGGTGGTGGTGGTGGTGAGACAACTGTATATGACTCTTCTGTAATCCCATCTCGATGTTCTGGTGAGATTTTGGAACCTCTCGAGCATCTCTCTCAGTGTTCAGATGTCACCAGAACCTGTTGATGGTATTACTGCCTCGTAATACACAATCCCTGGTCTGTTATTGGATTTATAGTATATGTTTAAGTGTTGCTGTGTATGGGTTCCTTACACTCAAAGATCCTTATGGGCAAAAGTTGTTTGGCACAGTTTAAAGGTCCTAAAAAGTTGTGCACAGTTCAAAGGTCTTAAAAAGTTGTTTAGCACAGTTCAAAGGTCACGAGAATATGCAGTGTATGGTTATTTCATGTTAAGACCCTCAAGCAGCATAATAATTTATCTTTAATAGAGCTGCCGCCTATGAGCGATGAGAGGTATGTGGGAAGGGAGCCACTGGTGTCCCGTATACTACTGTATTTAAACTGAACTTTTCACTTTTGACATATAGTAAAACCAAAGTAAAACATGGCAACCATGCCCATCTCTGGTCGTGTTTCCATCTCAGGGTTGCAGACATATTCTGGACCTCTCAAGCTTCGCTGTCTAGGGCATAATGTCATCTCATACGCTCTAGGGAAACACAGCCTCGTTGTGTATGGCTGCCCATGCAATATTCTCTATATTTGTAATTGTTGTCCAGGAAAGGTACACTCAGACTGAGTTGAAAATTATTTTTTTTTTGACAGTGTGACTTGGGTGAGGATTAGAAACAGGGAAACTAAATTAGGCAATATTAGAGGTACAATTATTATCTGTAGTCCTGTCTGGACAGTTGATCATAGAGGAATGGAAAGCTGCAGCACACTCAGCTGTCAATATTGGATTATGTTCCTCGCTGAATAGAATGGTATGTCAGGGGTTATTGGGACTGGCTCCTTTAAGTCTTTAACGAGTTGGCTGCTGAGCCGTGGCTGCTTTACCTGCAAACCGCTGCGCTCAGCTGTCTCTGTTCTTTAGCAGTCGCAGTCCTTGGGAGTTCTGGGTCAGGGGTAATCTCTTAAACTCAGGACAGTATTAGACAGGAATCCCCAGCGAAGAGGCCGTGGTGTTTGTGTCTTTTCTCTTCAGAAACAATCTGCAATGAACTGCTTGCTCTTTAATACCTCAGACTTAGAATTTATTTTGTGTGCTGCCTGTGACTAAAGAAACACTCTTCTGGTTCCCAAGACCCTTTTACACCAGACTGTACAGTCACTTGTCAATAAGCAGTATATTTAATCCCCACTGCCCGCCACGTTCTGAGCAGGCAAGACAGGTTTTGCCTACTACTGCGGTAATAGCAGGCTGCCAAGTCTCCTCAGTGGGAACTGCTGCTGGAGCCTCTTAGCAGGTATCAAATTCTTATAGCCAAAATGTGTGAGGTATACTCCAGCGTGACATTGCAAGCTAACACAGTGACTATCAAGGCCTGCATGCCTAATAAATTGAAGGACTGTGATTGAGCCTTATTTCAAGCCAACAATATGGCTGTTAAAAGGTTGATTCTAAAACATTACAGGTATTCCAATAGAGTTACCTTTCCCTGTTTAAAGAAAGGAAAAATGGCTCTTTCTTGGCTTGTTATATAATGTTAATTATTTTCCACAGTGATAGGTTTTTAAAGGTGTACACCAAAGATAAAGAAGACTGGTAAAAGATGACTTTCTGTGACATAATGGACATGTCTGTGAAAAAGTCTTTGTCTCTCATCAAGCAGAGAATCAGATATTACTGACTGGCATAGTATTGTTGTAATTTTGTTTTTTCTCTGGTTGGCAAACAGAGTTCTTAAATATGTAGCTTTTGAAAGTAATCTGGTACGAGCCAATGACAATACAGAGTACATCTTCACACAGCCAGTTTTTATCCTTTATGTGTAATGTATGCAATATTCTAAAAATGCATATTATTGTGATTAAGATTTCCATGGATGAAATTCACTTTTGTACACTTTTTTTTTCATGTAACCCAATAAAAACTATTATTTGCACCAAAAAAAAAAAAAAAAAAGGAAAAATAGGTGTGTATGCATATACATTTTGTGGATAATTGATCATGGTAGAATATTATGAATTCCAGTCTTGGTGGGCAGTGTAGAATATGATCTCCTCCATGTGTGGACAGAGGTTTTCTGAGATGTAAAATGGGTGCTGTACCTTGTAATGTGTGACAGTTGAGAGGTATGCCTCTTTGCTATGGGGAATCCGTTGAGTTGTATGCTGTTTGGGTAATGGTCACTGCTGTGGCTCAGGTCTCCAACAGACTTGCCTCTGAGCATTGGAGACAGACCTGTGAGTGAATATCATGAGTTCCTATCCAAAGGACAAAAAATGGTCTCCCGAGCAGGAGCACAACCCAAAAGATAGAGCCGCCGAGCCCCCTTGTCTGGTAGTTTTTTTTTTTTAGATGCTTCGGGCTATTGAAACAGTGCTGGAAAGAATGTAAAATTAGCAGTTTTCAGGTTGTGCTGCCCCAGGACTTACTCAGCCCTCAGATGGTAAATACTGCGCAGTAAGGACTATATGCCAGCTCACCAGTCTCTCCTATGAACGCACATGGTGGCAGACTTGAATACAGTCTCTCGTAAGGCAGCAGCTCTTTCAGGTCAGTCACACACAAGGGGACATTGCTAATTACTTAGAGCAGGCTGAAGTAATGTGCAGGAGGGCAGTGCAGGCTGTAATAAAGTGTACCACTTTAATCAGTTTTCAGTCTAAAGCAACAGAAGTAGGGAAATGTGGTTTTAGGGTTTCTGAGCCTAAAACTCCATCCCTACCCCTGAAGTAAATCAGGAGTGCAGTTTTCCTTGGGGTTCTCGAGGGAGGTAATAATAGCCCTGTGTAGAGTACTAGTGAGACCCCACCTTGAGTACTGTGTCCAGTTCTGGAGGTCCCACCTTTTGAAAGGACATAGGGTAGAGGAACCAAAATGGTGCAAGGCCTGCATCAGAAGCCCTGTGAAGAAAGGCTTAAGGAATTAAATATGTATTCCCCAGATGAAAGGAGGGGAAGAGGGTTATGATAGGAACATTCGGATATCTCACAGGTATAAACAAGGTACCGGAAGGGAGCATTTTCCAGAGATAAAGATGAGGACAAGTGGTCACACTATGAAGCTGGGGGGGGGGGGGATGAGAGGAAATGTGAGGAAGTACTTCTTCATGGAAAGGGTGGTGGATGATTGGAACAGCCTCCCAGAGGTGGAGGTGGGGATAAAATGGTTACAGGATTCAAGAAATCATAGGATACACACAAGAGGAGCTTAGAAGTAAGGCAAGGGTGTGTGTGTGTGCAAACTGGTGACTGAGTAGGGTCTGTGGTAGCACTATAGGTAGGGAAAATAGGGCAGTCTAGGTGGGCCAAGTTGTCCTTCTGTGTTTCTCAACCCTAAAGCTCATCCCATTGGGGTAGCAAGAAAACTCAGATCTGATGGACACAGGTGTGTATGTTTCAGGAGTGTATAGAATGGGGTTAGGGTTGAGAATCCCCAGGAAGACTGCACCCCTGGTTTACTACAGGGTTGGGGGTGGGGTTTTAGGGTTGGAAACCCTAAAACTACATTTCCCTAATTTTGTTGCTTTAGGCTGAACCCTAAATGTTGCGTTAATGCAGGTTTTTCCAAAGATTATTACTCTACACAGGAGCTGGAGGTTTATCCTGAGTATGGAATATTTTTCTGTTTGTGTGCTATAAATTAGGCTTTGTCTGTTTGAGAAGCAGCTTTATGTTGGAGCATGTGGGAGTCCCCACTCAGCTCTTTGACATCAGTGTTCTGTAAGTATTATTAGCTTCACCTTGCTACAGAGCGGGAAGTAAAACCCAGGGATATCCCAGGGATTACCTTTTGTCAGGTCACATTAAGGAGGATTTAATGCATCAGGCAAACCTGTTTTCTCAGAGCTCCTTCTAGAATCCTGCCTCCTATGTTACATAAACAGCCTCCCATGGGTGGGTACCAGGAGAAAAAAAAAAAGGTTTTGATGTGAACTTCCAGTGGCAGAATTTGTGATAAAAATACATTAACGGGACAGTGTCTGCCCTTTAGGCCTCAAAGTGTCCCTAGTGATGATTCACAACTTTTTATGGAGACTGCTGATGTAGCTGGTAGTTTGACGCTTTTTTCTTTGTGAAAAACTGACTGCTCACCATACTGCTGTTACTGTGCAAAATCATGTTTGCTTCTAACTCCAGGAACCCCTCACGTTTTTTTAAATAGTGTACTTTATTGATTCTTTAAGAATACATAGCACTTAAACATAACAAATGCAAGCCATGTATAGATAGATGAACACCTTTATTTTTTTTACTGGAAAGTAACTTTTAGGATTGTAAGGCCCAGTTTTACAAAGTTGTCCTATTATGCAGATGGTTACAGGGATGGGTTTCATGCAGAATTTTATAGGTTACATATAAACAGATACACATGGCAGGCTATACAAAATTACAAAGAAAAATGACACAACACAATGTATTTGTTTGCCTGCCCCATCAACACTCAGGGTGTCGGGCAAAACTCTGTCGGCTGATACAGAATAACTTAATATACTATTGAGTACTGTTTGCTGATTAGTTCATATTTTAATGGACAGTTATGTGGATGTTACCATCAAGTTACAGAAATATGTATTCAGCATAACCCACCTACTTTGGTAAAATCCTGGTGTATTCCTTCATCCTACGGATAATTTTTTCTGTTCGTAATTCCTTTGAGATAGCATTGTGCCACTTCTAATAGGTACGTACATCTTCAGTTAGCCAGTGCTTTAGGATAAGCTTTTTAGCTGTTGCAGAGATGAGGGTTATGTGAACTTTTCTCTTATTACCGTCTCTAGGTTGATCCCAAAGAGGCAGATCTGAGGGGTGAAGGCATTTTCCAAGCCTAGTAGTTGGTCGTTTAGTCTGA
Source organism: Neoceratodus forsteri (assembly GCA_016271365.2). Classification (NCBI taxonomy): domain Eukaryota; kingdom Metazoa; phylum Chordata; order Ceratodontiformes; family Ceratodontidae; genus Neoceratodus; species Neoceratodus forsteri. The sequence continues at coordinate 59,979,863 of CM028131.1, forward strand.
TTTTCGTCCCACAGGGGTTTGGACTTAGAGTAGTCCCAGAAGATATGTTTTAGGGTACCTCTCTCCCCTTTACATCTAGAGCAAGCGTCCATTTCTAGGTGTTTCATTTTATGTAGCTTCACAGGGGTATAATACAAGTTGTGACTACTCTTGTATTGCATAAGGCACCATCCATCAAATGTGTTATATTTATGGTTTTTACACTAGATTTTATTTCTCCCCTCCGAAGTGACTAGTTCTGGGAATACATTTTGCCAGTGTTTACATATCGTTTTCTGAGGGCTTGGTTAGGTCCAGCAGTTTTTTCTTTATATGCAAAGGAGGTGGAGTGACGTTGTGATGCTCATTCCCAACTCATCCCAGACATGTACTATGGTGATGATCCAGGATTTTAGCCCTAGGGCAGACGTCAGCAAGTGCTGTACCAGGAGGAAGTGGAAGATGGGCACTTCTTGAGGTGCATAGCACTGGGTGACTGTTTGGAAAGTTGCTAAAGAGTTGACATCTAGCAATACACCAAGGTTTTCAGGGGTATGTGGCCAAAAAAGCCTTCATGGATAAAGTTGTCCTGGATCTTGAAGTTTGGGTTTCCCACTAGGAGTTGTTCCTGATACGGGTATGGATTCATTCCCAATAGTTTATGGAGCTGTTTGCTAATGAGTACTGAGGTATCAGTAGGTATAGATTTCTAGGTTTTGGCAGCCTACTATATGACACATTCAGGAGAGCTCTGATGTTTATCCATCCTGCTCACACAAATCAAGCTCTGTTTTCTTCTACTGTGGAAGCTATGGTAGGGTTTCATCAAGATCTTGGGGATTCCTCCATCATAGGATTTATGAAGCATTGCTGGCCAGATAGTATATTCCGAAATCAGCTAGCTGCAGTCCCCTTTGTCCTTGAGGGGGCAAGTTTGTGATAGGCTTTACAAGGTGTTTTCCCATGCCAAAGGAAGGTTATAAGGGATGTTTTCAATTGGGTAAACCAGCTATTGGGAATGACATGGTGTATTACTCCCAGTGGACAAAGCAGGTGTGGAAGAATATTCATTTTAATAGAGGTTAATTCTTGCCCATAGAGTCAGAGATAGGACTGATCATCTGATCAGGTCCTGTTTCAGCTGAGTTAACAAAGATTCTAAGTTTTTGGAGAACACTGACTTTCTGATTCTGGTTATATGAATGCTTGGATATTTAAGTGCTTCTGGACAGCAGGTACCTCCCTATCTCATCACTTGATCCATGTGCATGTGGTAGTTAAGGGGCATGGTAAGTTTTGGATAAATTTTGCTTATACCCTGACATTTTGCCAAATTCCTGTATAAGTGTTAGTGCAGCTAGTACAGATTGTGAAGAGTCCTCCAGGTGCAGTAACACATCATCGGTGCAGGTTGAGAGTTTATATCTAGAGGTGCCCACTAAAACTCCTCTGATGTTATCATCAGCCAGGTTATGTCTAGTTGGTGGTTCCAAGTACAAGTTTGAAAGAAAAGGTGATGGGGTAACCCTGCCTAGTGCCCTTATGTAACTGAAATGTTGGTGACAAGATCCCATTACAGCTGATCTTTGGTGAGGGCTGTGAGTAGAACAACTTTACTTAGTCTATGAAAAGGTTAGGGAACCCCAGCTCTCTCAGGGTTAGAAACAGGTATGGCCAAGTAACCCTGTTAAAGGTTTTCTCTGCATGCAGGGACATGTAAGCCAGTTTGTGCAAATGATCCGAAGACGGTCTGTTCAGCATGACGCCAGCTTGTTGGGCGCATATCAGTGACCTCCAGACCTGACTGACCCTGGTAGCTAGGACCTTGGCTAAGATCTTGAGGTCCAGGTTCAACAGGGAGATAGGCCTGTAACTTGCCATTTGCAAAGGATCTTCATCAGGCTTCGGTACTAAGGTTATAGTTGCTTCCCGTATGAGGGGAATCTAAATCACCAGTCTGGTGTGCTGAGTTAAATGATGTAACGAGTAGTCCAGTGAGTTCCATGGACAAAAATTTATAGAAATTGGGGGATAGCTGTTGGGACCAGAGGCCTTATCTGAAGTGAGGGAAGCTATGGCTTGATTGACTTCTAAGTTTGAAACTGGGGACCCTAGTCTTGTCTGCCAGGGTTTGATCCTGTTTTGGGAGGTTAGCTTTATGTAGAAACTGCTTACTCTCAGACTCTTCCATCACTAGATCCTTAGTGTATAGGGCTTTATAAAAGTTTCAAATGAAGTTGGCAAATTCTCGTGGATCACTCACGTTCTGTCCTGTTTGAGATATAACTGCTTTGACCACTCTTGCCATTTCCTGCTGTCTGAGAGCAAGCAGCCTCCACGCTTTTTGGCCTGGTCTATATACTAGGATTCAGCTCTAAAATATAGCAAATTCCACTTGTTCCCTATGTAACCCAGACACAGTGTCCCACAGGTTACTACCCCTGCCTGGGTGGCCACTAACCAGGTTGAGGGGCCCGGGTTCCTAATTTGAATATTAAATTGGTTCTTTCCCATAGATAACAACATTGCACAGTGCCTTCTCCCAGAGTGTACTTTTTAGTGGGTCTAGATAACACCTGGTACAATCCCCCAGTGTGCTGTACCCACCCACAGTACCATTTTGTCACCCCACACAAGGGTTAATAACCAAGACCCTCAAATCCAACCTTTTAGAATTATTGACTCTAATAATATGCTCACACACAAGATTTGTGAAAAAAACGGTTAACCAACATTATGTACAAGGGTGAGGGTTAGGATAGGGCAAGTCAACTCGGAGGTTAAGCAGCATGGCATCAAACGTATCATTTTGCACTTTAAATTCAAGCATTTATCATATTGGCCACTCACCAACCTCCTGATGGATTCGGGATGAAGATTACTCTCTAGCTATCTAACTGCTTAGATGTTTTATTTATTTTAATTAGTTTTTGTTGACCAGGTAAGTGCACTAGACAGATTCTGCCTATTTTCAGGCATAACCCAGGGGAGGGGGATACAGAGGAATGCCAACTGACCTTGAACCAGATTAATCTGTTGGTGGTATTTTTAGTGAATTGGGGGAAATTTGGCCAGGGCACCAGGGAAATTCCTCTACTCTTTTCGAGAAGTGCCATGGGATCTTTAACATCCACCTGAACTACCAGCAGTCCAGGCAGCTGGGACCTCGGTTTAATGTCTTATCCGAAAAATGGCACCTCAGGAGTGCAGCATCCCCTCATGCTGCACTACAGTGTCAGTATTAGGATTTAACCCAGGTGGCTAGTGTGGAGATATAACCCACAGCCTCCTGAACTCCTGGCCTCAGAGCCGAGTAAACACATATTGTATGCCCACACTGGTACCAGTCCCCAGTCTGTAATAGAACTCTGCAAAGTTAAACCTCTGGATACCTAGTAGTAAATACAGGTAGTTTGGGCTTTAGGTACTAAACTTGCCAAAGCGCCAACTTCGACTATTTGTAGTTTCTTTCAGATTGGTAGAGATGACTCTGCCTACTCACAGTTTGGAAATCATTATCAGGTGTAGAACAGTTCTCTCAGGTAGATAGGTAGTAGATGCCAGTTAGGAGAAGAGCTTTAAGGTGAGGTGCAGGCAGGAGCTTGTGCTCACCCTTCATTAAACAGGCTCTTGCAGCTTGCATTCTGGAATTTTCTTGCAGCTTGCATTCTGGAATATTCTCAGCTTCATAGCAGATGCCCCTCTCCTTGGGCTTGAATCACATTCTGGTTTCTTTCTGAAGACGGACCAGGTTGAGACCAGGGCCAGCACGCCTCAGACCCCCACGTCTAGGCTGTGCCCCTCAGGGAAACACATATGACAGTGCCTTGGCTGGCACACTACCAGGCTGACTCCCAGGCTGACCTAAAACAGACTGCCTTTCTCTTTTTGGCATTCAGTTGCTCTTCATCATCACAGTACCTTCAACCATTCAGCTAGCATGGTAGACATGGTCCTTTCAACATTCAGGATACAGTCTCGAACATGGGAGCATCTCCTTGGGCTAGGGGGGACCCAATTCTAGGGATGTGGATATGTTGTTCTATCCACACTTTCTGGCAGATCGCCTTTCTCTCTAAGGGTCACCGGAGCGTCTTCAAGCTGGCTCCTCCCACCTACCCAGGTGGTATAACCCTCAGCTCCGCTGCATGATGCCAGATCTTCCTTTCCACTGGAAGGTTCAGTTTCCCCCTTTAGCGGTCCCATGTGTGGGAGGCCCTGGCTCTCGAATCTTCGTATTTGCTTCCAAAATTTACCTTAAAACTCATTTGAGTTTCGTCTGCTCCTCCGTCTCTCACTTCTGCGATGGAAGAGAAAACCGTTCCCAGGTTTCGCTGGTGCCTCTGTGGGCAGAAGATGTCATGCACTGACCCTCACGCTATGTGTGTGTACTGTTTATGATATGCCCACGATCTGGGGGCTTGCGATCTCTGTAGTTTCTTTAACCCATCGGTTATGGAAGACCACACTGACCGACTTCAGCTGGGGTGACCGGAAAAGCGTTACCTGCCGGTTAAATCCAAGAATGCCCGTTGGGTGGTCTCCACAACTGTAGGGTCCGCTGAGCAGCTTGAACAGCTCAAGGCCTTCGAGGAGGAGGAGGAAGAGGCGGCTCAGGCCACGGCTAGTTCCTCTTCGGCCTTCATTCCACTCCAGCTGGGCTTCACTTATTCAGCTTCCTTCAAAGAGCTGTGCCAGTCTCTCTCGACTAAGGGAGAGGGCCCTTCTGGGTTGCATGTTTTGTACTCTTGCAAGAAGGAGTCGAAGAAAGAAAAGAGTCAGCGTCGACGCTCTTCGGATCAGGAGTGTTCCTGAACTCAGGAGACTCTGATTTCGACTTGCAGCTGAGGCCGCTGGTTTCATGGAATCCCCATCAGACCAGTTGGCTAAGACTCCTGTTGATACAGCTGAGATTCTTCTCAAACTGATAGACAGGTTGTTGCCAGATGGGACCGTCAATTCTCTCTTTCAGACTCCAGTGCTTCCGGTGTCTTTGGATGGGTTGGCTCAGCCCACTGGGTTGAACTCACCCACTCAGGACCCTAACTTGGAGGAGCTGTGGGGGTCCCCAGCTCCTTCTGATGTTCCCCGTCGGCCCTGCTGATAGTCAAGGTCTTGGTCCTCCTCTGCTGGTTCAGGCAGATCTCGCCGTCAGTGGGGATCTCGCTCCTGATATCATGGTAGGCGGTGGCACCACTACTCTTCTTCATCCTTCTTGGATAAGCAGAGGCTCCAGTGCAAGTGCGTCAGCACTACGATGTGATGTGGCAGCAGCTGGTCTTGACCAGTCGAAGCCGCACCTCGCCTCACCCCAGCTATCATGGTTGTTTCAACGGCCAGTGTTCGGCTCCCCGCCACCATCACCGCGGAGGTGCCGGCTCAGGCTCAGTTGGCTCGGCTGAAGTAGGTTTCTCTGCCAATTGTGGTGGAGCCACCACCCGAACAGCCGAAGTCCAGGGCCCCAACCAAGGATCTCAGTCAGCAAAAGGGTTGCCCTATTGGCTGTCGGTAACCCTCACTTCCTATCACCTAAGGCAAGTTGAGGGTGACTCAAGGTGGTAGCTTTCCTGAGGCACTGAGGGGTCCATATCTATGCCTACCTGGACAACTGGCTCATAGTAGGTCGCTCCAGGCAGGAGGTGGAGTGGTCCAGGGATATAGCCCTCCAGACTTGCTTCGGACTTGGCCTCCAGATCAACGAGGCCAAGTCTGAACTCGTGCCCTCAAAGGTGATTCAGTTCATTGGGACAGAGCTCGACTCTTGTTGAGCCAGAGCTCAGCTCCCGGTGAACAGGGTGGAGGTTCTCTCCTTCTTTGCCCAATCATTTCTTGTTGGGCAATCGCTCCCTGCCTGGGACTTCCTGTGCCTTCTGGGCTACATGGCGGCCTGCACCAGCATGGTCCAATGGGCCTGCTGGCATATTTTTTTCCCCAATTATTTAACCAGGTGAGACTTACTAAGCTAAAAGCTTGTTTACAGGTGCAACCTGGGAGCACGAGGAAGTTAAGTGACTTGCTCAGGGTCACACAGTATGCAAGTGGGGGCTGTGGGATTCAAACCCAGGTCTCTAGGTTTGCAGCTCAGAGCCTTAAACCACTGCACCATACTGCCTCCATGTGTTCCCTTCAATGGGAACTGGCCAGCCAGTGCTCTCTGTGCTCAGGTCACCTCGACCAGCTGGTGACCGTGACCCAGAGGATGTGGAACGGCCTCTAATGGTGGCTTGTCCCAGCTCACCTGCAAGAAGGTATCCCATTTTTCCGCCCCGAGCTGATGGTCATCCTGACGACCGATGCCTCGCTGATGGGTTGGGTTGCCCATCTGGGGGAGCACAGAGCCCACGGGATCTGGTCCCCTCAGGAGTCCTGGTGTCGCATCAACCTGCTGGAGCTCCATGCGGTTTGGCTAGCCCTGACCACCTTTGCTCCGTTCATTCGGGGTCAAGTGGTCCAGGTCAAGATGGACAATACAATGACCATGTACTTTCTCAACAGATAGGGCAGGAGGCACTCCTTGCCTCTATGCAAGGAAGCCCTCTGCACATGGACCCTCATGCTCAGCCTGGAAGCGGATCTCCTAGTTATTTATGTGGCAGGAGTCTCAAATCTGCTGGCCGATGCTCCCAGCCGAATGGGAGAAGCATCTCACAAGTGGTCACTCCACCAGGATGTAGTACAAGACCTGTTCTCCCACTGGGGCACTCCTCAGGTGGACTTGTTTGCCTCCAGGGAGAACGCAAAGCTGAGGCTGTTTCGTGCCCGCCCCCTCAGCAGGGGGATGCCTTCTCGAGGCCATGGACCCCAGTCCTCTTCTGTGCCTTCCCTCCACTTCCCTTGATCCACAAGGTGCTCCTCAAGGCCAGGAGGGACAAGGCGCAGGTGACCCTGGTAGCCCCAGACTGGCCACGCCAGTTCTGGTACCCAGATCTTCTCAGCCTCAGCTCCAGACTCCTGAGGCATCTTCCAGCATGCCTGGACCTGCTCTCCATCAATCAGAGGAAGGTACTCCATCCAAACCTTGAATCCTTGCACCTGACAGCCTGGTTCCTGAGCGGCTAGAGTTCTAGGCTTTGGGTCTCTCCGACGAGGTCCTCATAGTTGTTGAGGCATCCTGTAAGGAATCGACCAGAAAATGCTATGCCTTCAGATAGAAGAGATTTTCCGTTTGGTACCAGGGCAAGGGGTTGGACCCCTTGTCCAACCTGTGGTTCTTCTCCCAGCTGGGGCTTCGGTCGACGACCCTTAAGGTGCACCTGGCAGCCATCTCTGCCTACCGGACACAGGCTGGTATGCAGTCGGTGGCACAGGAGAAGGTGGTCTGGCGTGTTTTCAAGGGCCTAGATCACATATCCGTTCTGGTGCATGAACCTCCATCTCCATGGGATTTACTGCTGGTTTTGGCAAAGCTGATGGGCAAGCCATTCGAACCTATGCACAAGTGTGATATGTCACGTTTGTCATGAAAGACCGCTTACTTGGTGGTTATCATGTCAGCCAGAAGGACTGGGGAAATACAGGCGCTCTCTGAGTCTCCCTATCTGGTCTTCCACAGGGACAAGGTTGTCCTACACCCTCACCCGAAACTCCTTTCAAAGGTGCTGTCAGAGTTTCACCTTAATCAGGTGTTGACTCTGCTGATGTTCCACCCCAATTACACCTCGGAGGCCGAGTACAGGCTCCATACTTTGGACCTGAGACGAGTGCTCGCCTACTATAAAGAGCGTATGTGGAAGTTCAGGGAGAGGTTCGCCTGCTGTTTGTCACCTATACTGAAGCCGCACCTGGCAGACCTGCAGCAAAGCGAATGATTGGCAGGGGGATCACTTCCTGCATTGATCTCTGCTATAGGTTGGCGGGCAGGGAAACTCCCATAGGGCTAAGGACTCATTCCACCCGCCATACCGCTGCGTCGGTGGCTAGTTCTAGGGACGTCCCTATCCTGGAAATCTGCAGGACTGCTGCCTGGAAGTTGGCACACACCTTTATTTACCATTACCACATCGACCTCGAGTCATGCCGGGATGCTGGTTTTGGGGCCTCAGTTCTCCAGTCCCTGTTCCCTAAGTAGGGGGTGTGCGCCTTGCCTCCCTCCTCCCGGAGAATTGCTAGGAGTTTGCCAGATCGTGTGAATAGAACAACAGATCCACATCTCTAGAAAAACAGGTTACTCACCTGTAACAGTAGTTCTAGGAGTGGTATATGTTGTTCATCCACACTGACCCACCCGGCCTCCCTGACTTCGACGCACACCTCTCTTTCCAGCGGGCTAAGATCTGGTGTCATGGGGTGGAGCCGAGGGTTACACCACCTGGGTGGGTGGGAGGAGCCAGCTTGAAGACATTCCGGCGACCCTTAAAGGAAAGGTGACCTGCCAGAAAGTGTGGATGAACAACATATACCACTTCTAGAACTACTGTTACAGGTAAGTAACCTATTTATCTAGCACAGTCCATTACAGTAGACAATTCTCCCTTTCAAAGGCAACACAGAAGCTTAAGGCAGGACTCCTCACCAAGACAGATGCTTCACATTGCAGAAAATTCACTTTACAGTAGCTTCTCACAAGCAGATTTACAACAGCACAATTCCTTCTGGCCAGCTGGCATCTTACAGCTCCAGTTAGAACAACACAAGAACCTCACAGGCAAATTCTGAGAAGCTCCAAATTTGGATTACTTTCCTTCCATTTCTGTAGACATACTATACAGTCACATCAGGTATTTCACAGATACTGGACCATCCATGGTCATTCGATCAGCAGGTGTCCACCTAATACATGGCACTGATCATATGCAGGGTGCAGACAGACAAGTTACTTGTACTTTATGTAGAAGTTTACTCACTCAGGATCTAGCATTGCAGCTTTCTATGTACTGAAGTCACATAATTCATCAGCACTCACTGTTGAGGCAGAAGCGTTCTTGCAGCTCTCTCACAACTGCAGGCAGGAATTCTTGCAGCTCTCTCACAGCTGAAGTTAAATTCAGAATTCTCCCACAACATCTTCTGAAATGTGGGAAGGCAAATGCCAGCCCTGTGGGACAAATATCTGGCAGCCCCCAGGCCAGCGACTCCAGTTCCTTGCAGCCAAATTTCTCTCAGCAGAGTCAGAACCCACTCCCCATGGAGGGGCTCCCACTGAATGGACTCCGGACTGAAAAGTCTCTGGGGTTTTGGGAGCGTTTGGCAGCTCCTGATTGGCTGATTCAGTTGTCTCTCTCAAAAATGAATATTCATCAAGCTCCCTCGGTGCCTGATAGACTCCTTGTTTAGGTGCCAAACATTGTCCCTGCCTTTTCCCCCTTAAAGCTTTGGCACAGTCCCAAAAGTCTCTGCCTGTAATCCTGGTTTTCTGATTTGCTGCGGAAAGGTCGAAAGCTGCAAACATGGCTGCGTTTCAGTATAGTCCCCAAGCAGTCCATCAATGTCCCCACAACAAAGTTCTGGTGCAGCCAGTATAGTCATTCTATATATTTCATGGCCCCACTGTTTTGAAGTAGATTCTGTGCCCTGTTGAACGCTGCCCATATTTAACATTTGGATGCAGTCCTTGGCCTGTCACTGCTCCCCAAATACAGTGTCCCTAGGCAGCAGACAGGCTCTCTCATTACTATTAAGGCCTATTCATTAATATTCATAGCCCCCCTTTAGCGTTTATGGGCGCTCTTTATTTAAAATATCCAAAGACCATTCAGTGGCCTTGTTTAGGTCTGTGATCCCTGACCAGCTGTCTACGAAGACTGGAACCAACAAAGGACTACCCGGTTGACCGCAATTGCAGTCGGAAAATGAATTAGTGCTTCTGCACATGCGCAAGCCGTCTACCTGCTGGGATGTGTATGGGAGAGAAGGCTGTGGCTGTACAATGGCTTTTCAAGTCCATTATGGGGAAAAAACAAATACGGGTGCTGTTTGGGGGCCCATGTGCTTATAAAAGGACTCTGACTGTGACGGTGCACTTCAGGGGAGAAACCGGGGAACACCAGGAGCAATCTGGAGGCAAACGGATAAATAAGGTAAGCCCCATGGGGGGGGGGGATTACACCTAATTAGTTTCCCATATTTGGCTCTAGCTATATTGAGTTGAAGTAGCTGTTCTATCTGGCCTTGTCCTGAGATTCTCTGTTCTAGTTCCCTTATGGTTCCCAAGAGTTTGGGGGTTTCTAGTTCTTGTCTTTTTTCTGGAGGCTGCCAACCTGATAAGTTCACCCCGCCTGGTGCGCTTGAAGGGCCCCAGAGATGGTCTTACTTATCCACTGTGATAGTATTCAACCAGAAGAATTGCTGCACAAATAGCTTTCTGCCATTCATTTCAACAATGTAACTATATACATTTGCAGACCAGGGGATCTCAGTTTCACGTAAAGATTCACATATTTTTTTTTACCACAGAGAAGCAAGGGGAGAAAGAAAGAACAGAAACCACAAGTAAAGGAGGGGAGATAACACAGGGAAGCGGTGGAACCATCGCAGTGGCCAGTTTTGAGGTTTCACAAGGAAAATGTGATTGCGCAATCAGACAGGCAAGAGAGAGCCAAGTGACAGAATATGAGAGGACGTAATAGATTTTTGCTTTTAATTCTCTCTGCATAACAAATGGGATGGGGTCTTGCCCAACCCTATCACCAGGGGCAGCTATATATGGTTCAAATTTTGTCCTGAGTCTTCCTCGCCCAGGTGCAGTTACAGGGGCTGTGTTTTACCAGAGTTGGATGATTTCATGTGTCTCCATCTCCCAGTGTGCTGCTTTTACTTTTCTCCATAGGTATGCATTGCTGATAATAATGAATTATTTAGCTTCGCTGTTGGAGTTTTGTTTTAATATTTTTCCCTTTTACATAGGGTGGGGATCACAGGTTTGATGAGGAGCAGGCGGAGGAGTTAGAAAAGCTGAAAGTCCACCTCAGGGAACTAGAAGAAGCTGCCAGAGTCCGGGAGGAGATGGTCAACAGCCTGCAGCAGCAGCTACAAGAAGCCAGAGAACAACTACAAGAAAATGAGCAGCAGCAGCAGGAGAAGGTACAGCTATGTCATGTCTCTCTGTCCCTCATATCGTTAGCCTTACCGTACCGTGAAGTAACAGCTGTGCCCTTTCTTTGTTTCCCTGTTATCTTTAGCCTGATTGTACCCTGAAGGTACAGCTGTGCCCTTTGTTTCCCTGTTATCTTTAGCCTGACCCTACCCTAAGGTTACAGCTGTGCCTTTTCTTTGTTTCCCTGTTATCTTTAGCTTGATCCTGCCTTGTCTATGCCCTTTCTTTCTCTGTTGTCTTTAGCCTGATCGTACCCTGAGGGTACAGCTGTGGCCTTTCTTTCTCTGTTATCTTTAGTCTGACCCTACCCTGAGGTTATAACTGTGCCTTTTCTTTGTATCCCTGTTATCTTTAGCTGGACCCCACCATGAGGTTACATCTGGGGGCCTTACTCCCCCAAGGGTTCAGAACCTCCTCAAACGCACTGACCCAGCTAGACACACAAGAGGCCTAAACAACCTCACCTTGAAAGTCAATTTCTGCAGAACCTCCCAAGGACAATGTTCCTTCAAATACTGCGCCCCCATCTGACTAAACTCCCTCAGTGGAGAGCTGCAAAATGCAACCAAACTGTGCCCATTTAAATCCCAACTCAGAGCATCCCTTGCCCTGGACAGTACCTGTGACTGCACTACATAGTTCTCCCGCTCCCGCTTTGCTTCTCCCCCTACACCCTCTCAATCGTTCGTCGACCTCCCACTTGTACTTCTGACCCTGCCTCTCAAATCCCTTGCCAACATCTACTCATATACCCTCTACCCCTCCACCCCTCCCTTCTCACCCCTCCTTTTTTTTCCTGGACAGTGAAATGCACACTCACTCCTCCTTCCCTTCCGCTTCGTCTCCACCCACACTCCCTCCTCTCTCTCTACAAACCCCAGTCCGTGTCATCTGTCTCCTCCCTCCATTTTCTCCCCTCTCCCTCTGTCTCATTACTCTCCTCTCTTGCCCAAACTACACTCTACCCCCTCTTCCTTCTGTTTCAACTCCCTGCCATTCCCGGCCTGTACCTGCCTCTATAGCATTGGTCACACTTCTAGCTAGTACCATGACAAGAGAACTGTTCTACTGAAACAACTCTGGCTAACTTCTATCACTTTGTCTCAGTGTTATATAATGTCTGCTGACCTTGCACGGTCATATACTTGCCTAGTGTATGCTCCTCCTGCTTTACTTTATCTAATGCTTGTGTATTCTTAGGCTAACTTTTGTTGTTAGTTTCCTTGCTCTGTAATTTGATGTGGAACCTCTGTAAACGAGTCACTGACTCAAAGGTTTTCCGAGATTGTAATAAAAAAATTAAAAATAAAACATCTGTGCCTTTTCTTTGTGTCCCTGTTCTCTTTAGCCTGATCCTACCCTGGTGTTATAGCGGAGCCGTTTCTTTGTTTCCCTGCTATCTTTAGCCTGACCCTACCCTGAGGTTACAGCTGTGTCCTTTCTTTGTTTCCCTGATATCTTTAGCTTGACCCTACCCTGAGGTTACAGCTGTGCCCTTTCTTTGTTTCCCTGCTATTTTTAGCCTGACCCAGCCCTGGGGTTACAGCTGTGCCCTTTCTTTGTTTCCCTGTTATCTTTAGCCTGACACTACTCTGAGGTTACAGCTGTGCCCTTTCTTTGTTTCCCTGTTATCTTTATCCTGACCCTACCCTGAGGTTACAGCTGTGCCCGTTCTTTGTGTTCCTGATCTCTTACTTTGAGGGTATCTCTTGTAGCAGGCCACACCTATGTAACTATAGCCGCCGGGCACAAGGAACACATGGAAACTTTTCTAGCTAGAAGTCTACAAGTGGGCCACCCACTCTGACGTCAAACGGCAACGTTGCCCTATCCTATAAGAGTGGGTGGCTCCCGAACTTTCCTCAGTTCTTTTCCCACCATCGACGTTGGACATCTCAGAGCCAGCTTCGGCTGACCACCATTTCATTGTCGAATTTCTTTTCAACTTTCCTTTTATTTTCCCTCTCTATTGTAGCATCACTTTATTTTTAAAGTGATTTTTATTTTTTTGTCTCAGACAAGCTCTTATGAAGGTGTTTTTTGTGGAGAGAAGATCTTTGAGAAGGATGACCACAACACCTGCATCCACTACTTAGGCCCAGGCCATAATCTCCCAGCTTGCGAGATCTGCCATGGCTTTAACCAGGCTACCAGGCGGCGCCACCTGAAGGCCCTGGAAAACTAAAGCAGCAGGTCACCCATATAGAGAAGGAGCTACAGGCTAGGAGTTCCTCCACTTCCCTGGCCCTGTCCTTGGGTTCAGCCACCTCTAGGCCCTGGAAAAAAATGCAGGGGAAGCACAAACACTGGGAAAAGGACCCCATCAAGCCCCGGCTGTCCCCATCTTGCTTGTGGTTGCCACTTTGCATTTTGGACACCCTCCTCTTTGGGAGGGGGCCTTCACTGCCTCGCACGTCCTCTGCTCCGTAGAGCTATTATTGGCAGCTCCTACTGCCAACCTCACTTTGACAGGTGTCGGTCCTTTGGGCTTTAATGCTCTACCAACTTGTCAGCCCCTACTGTTTTGACCCTTTTTGGCTTCGGGACCTAAGTTAGGTTCAGTGTTGAACGGCATTGTATCTGCGCTTCCAGGGGATCACTTGACACCCCCAGCGCTGTCCTCATCCATTTCTTTGACTTCAGCCTCAGAGGTCCCAGGCTTCCCTGGTGTCACCCTGGCTTTTCCCATGGTCATCCTCTCTCTCTCCAATGACAACCCATACAGGGGAGATGCCTTGCAGACCTCTGCTTACTAGCCCACCCACTACTGGGAAATCTCCCAGAGGAAGTACTGTGGCCCTCAGCATGACTCCTTGCCCCCAAAAGCCAGGCAGGAGCTGGTAGTTGTGGTCGCCTCTCCTGCACTGGGACAAGTGGAGGGAGATCACCACAGATGCCTCGGTATTGCAGCTCATAGAAAATGGTCACACTCTGGAGCTCCTGGAGTAGCCTCCAGAAAAACCTCCAGTTTAGTCTTCTTACCAAGCAGACCACATTCCAGTGCTTTGGGAGAAGATCTGCTCCTTGCTGCACAAAATGCCCATAGAACCCACCACAGAGTCTCAGCAGGGAAGGGGGTTCTGCTCTCATTTTTTCATGGTCCCTAAATGCACAGGGGATCTCTGGCCCATCCTAGACCTCTGGGAGCTAAACCTATTCATTCAGTACAAAAGATTCTGGATGGTGACCCTTCAGGGACTGCTGCTCCTTCTGCACCATGGAGATTGATATGCTCCCTTAACATGAAAGATGCAGATCTACATATCCAGTTGAATGTCTCCCACACATACAGTACCTAAGATTCTACTTCTAGGTAGCTCATTTCCAGTTCCAGGCCTTTCCTTTTGGCTTGCCTCGGCCTCTTGAGTGTTTAGCCCAGTCCAGGGAACACCTGTCACAGACTCTGGAATGTACCACCCACCCGTTCCATGACCTGGGGATCACAATCAACCTGCCCAAGTCAATTCTGACCCTCTGTCTGCTCCTCCAGTACTTAGGAGCGGTCCTGGATATGGTACGGTATGGTCTTCTTGCCTCAGGACGGAGCAGACTCCCTAATGGCTCAAGCCTGCCTGCTGTACAACACCAGATGTGTCTCAGCCAGAATCTTCCTCTGGCTCTTGGGCCTGCAGCCTGCAGTCATAGTCACAGTGCCTCTAGCCAGACTGCACATGAGGGTACCCCAGTGGACACTGAGGGTACAGTGGGACCAGCACACTGTCGACCTGGAACAGCAGGTCCTGGTCTCTTTTCCGGTGAAAAAGGTTGTGCTTTGGTGGATGGAACCCTGCAGTTGTTTAAGAGGGTTCCTTTCCTCATTCCCTCCCCTCAGCAAATTCTGACCACAGATGCTTCGGGGTTGGGGGCTCATCTGGGGCCCCACTAAACACAAGGGACCAGGTCCAGGATCAAGTCTCCTCTTCATTTCAGTGTTCTGGAGATACAGGCAATCTTTTATGCCCTGCAGGCTTTCCAGACACTGCTATCCTCGGGCCTGCTACTAGTACGGATGGACATCAGTGTAGTTCACTACGTCAACAAGCAGGGGGGCATTCACTCATACCCCGTCTACCAGGAAGCCATGAGAATGTGGTACTGGGCTTTAGAACATGGTCCAGAACTGCTGGCCGTCCATGTTCCAGGTGTCCAAAACGTTCTGGTAGGCAAGCTAAGCAAGTCATAGTCCAAGATGCACGAGTGGGAGCTACTGACCTCGGTAGTAGAAGACTTGTTTGACAGATGGGGTCATCCAGAGTTGGATCTTTTTGCATCCCCATTTAATGCAAAACTGCCATTTTTTGCTCGCTGGATTCCGGGCTTGGAGTTTCTGGAGAAATGCATTGTCCTTCTGTTGTAAAGGGAGATTTCTGTACACATTCCCTCCTTTTCCCTTGCTCCAGAGGGCTCTGATCAAGCTCGAGATGGAGGAGGCTATGATGATTCTCATTGCCCCCTTTTTCAGCTCGTCAGATCTGGTTCCCTTTACTACAGCAGCTGAGAGTGGAACCTCCAGTGCCCTTGCCTCTGTGTGCTGGCTTGCTCTCCCAGGAAGGGGGCACCCTGGTCCACCCAGACCTCAGATCCCTACATCTTCACACCTGGCTCCTGAGGACATAGCCATGGCTCAGTTTGTTCAAGGTGGCTGTTATCCTGGTGGCATCTAGGAAGCTCTCCACTCAGGCCACTTATTCCAGGAAGTGGAAACGCTTTGCACTGTGGGCTGCTTTATGTCTGCTAAATTCTTTCACTTGTCCGGTGAATCAGATTCTGGAGTATTTGCTGTCCTTATCGGACTCTGGTCTGAAGTATTCCTCTCTTAAAGAGCACATGTCTGCCATTTCTGCCTTCCATGTGCCTGTTGATGGCCGTACAGTGGCACAACTGGAGGTGACCCACATATTTCTGAGAGGAATTCTTCATCTGAAGCCTCCTATCCACAATCCATTCCCGCCTTAGGACTTGAATTTTGTTTTTGGGAAACTTAGTTTGGCTCCTTTTCAGCCTGCCGCGACATGCGAGCTATGCTTTCTGTCATGGAAACCATTATTTTTAGTTGCTATTACTTCTGCTTGAAGAATTTTAGAGCTACAGGCTGTCATATGTGAGCAGTCTGATTTAGTTTTCAACAAAGACAGGGTGTCTTTGCATACTAACCCCAAGTTTTTTCCTAAGGTGGAGTCTTGAGTTTACTTTAAATCAGTCTAGCCACCTACCTGTTTATTACCCAGAGTATGCCAATCCAGGGGAAGTATTGCTTCACACTTTAGATGTGCGTAGAATTTTGCATTGCTATACACACCATGTGAAAAAGTCTAGAAAGTCCTCTGTTATTTGTTTCCTTTGCCCCTGGAAAAGAGGAGCATTGGGTCCAAAGAGTGCCATCAAGAATAACATTGGCAGGGTGTGTGCTGTAAAAAAGGCATTGATTTTTCTTTTGTAGGGAGATCCTGTCCCCCCACCCCCCGGACTAAAGGATTCTAACTCTGGGGGGAGCAAATATCAAGGAAAGTTAAAAATCGTGGGACCGTGGAATAGTATTTCTTTGGCCCCACGTAAATTTTCTAAGTCCTGAGTGTCTGCAAAAAGGTTGGGAGACCAGGATTAGAACCCTGGTCTCCACTACTGCTGGCCAAGCTGCTCTAGCCACCAGCCCTCCACTCCATGGGAGCAGCTCGGCCAGACTCCTGGATCCTGGTGTCCTTGTCTCTGTCCAGCACCACGGACAGCAACCAGGGGAGTGCTTACAGCAAGCGCTGTAAAACCCCAATCGCTGTCCGTGTAAGCGCTTACCAGACTAGCGCTGTATTGTGCGGCACTATTCTGGTAGCACTTACTCGACGGGGTACTGAAAAAAGGGCACTCTTGCTTCTAAACAGTGCTTGTTCAAATGGTTTGACAACTGTATTACTTTTTGCTACAGGAAGTATGACAAGGACCTTCCTGGCATTGTTCATGGTCATTCCACCAGAAGCATGGACGCTTCTGTTGTCTGCTACAGGAATGTTTAAGCTGCAGAGATGTGCACTGCTGCTATTTTGGAATGCTGTCTACACCTTTACCAAGCACTACAGTCTGGACATTGCCTCTAGGCATAGGGCCAGTTTTGGCCTAGCTGTTCTGCAGGGCCTACTTTTTAAGGCTTCAGGTTTCTAGCCACCCAGACTGGTTCTTTCGATACCAGAACTGCTTGGGACTCATTCCATAGGTGTGGCCTGCTGCAAGAGATACCATCAAGGTAAGATAGTACAGTTACATTAGAACTTACCATATCGGTAGATCTTCGAGAGGATCTCTTGCAGCAGGCCATGCCATCACTCCCTCCTTCCCCCTGGACCTGTTGGTCTTCTGTGTCTGCCCCTCTTTCCCCTCTTTAGGGGACCTTCTGCTTTTCTGTGACTTCTGTTGCTTCTCTTTTGGTGGGAACGTTAGGCTCCTCCTTGGTTCCTCAGCAAGAGACAGGCTGCTTATGGTCTCCAGCAGGAGGGCGAGGGGGTCGTCCACTCTTGTAGGATAGAGTGACGTCAAGAGTGGATGACCCCCTGATAGACTGTTAGTTAGAAAGGTTTCTGTGTGGTGCTGGCACCTGGCGACTAGAGTTCCAAAGGTGTGGCCTGCTGCAAGAGATCCTCTCTAAGATCTACTGTTACAGTAAATTCTTACATAACTTTACCGTCTTTAGCCAGACCCTACCCTGATGTTACACGTGTCCCCTTTCTTTGTTTACCTGTTACCTGTATCCTTACCCTGCCCTGAGGTTACAGCCGTGCCCTTACTTTTTTTCTGTTTTCTTTCACTTGACCCTACCCTGAGGTTACAGTTGTGCCCTTTCTTTGTTTCCTTGTTATCTTTTGCTTGACCCAACCCTGAGGTAAGAGCGCTGCCCTTTTGTTTCTGTGCTATCTTTAGCGTGATCCTACCCTGAGGTTACAGCTGTGCCCTTTGTTTCCCTGCCATCTTTAGAGTGACCCTACCCTAAGGTTACAGCTGTGCCCTTTCTTTGTTGCCCTGTTATCTTTAGCCCAATTCTTATCCTGAAGTTACAGCTGTGCCCTTTCTTCATTTCCCTGCTATCTTTAGCCTGACCCTACCCTGGGGTTATAGCTGTATCCTTTCTGTGTTTCCCTGTTACCTGTATCCTGACCCTACCCTGAGGTTAAAACTGTGCCCTCTCTTTGTTTCCCTGTTACCTGTATCCTGACTCTACCCTGAGGTTACATCTGTGCCCTTTCTTTGTGTCCCTGTTATCTGTAGCCTGACCCTATCCTGAGTTTACAGCTGTGCTCTTTCTTTTGTTTCCCTATTACTTGTAGCCTGACCCTACACTGACGTTACAGCTGTGCCCTTTCTTTGTTTCCCTGTTATCTTTAACGTGACCCTACCCTGAGATTACAGCTGTGCTTTCTTTGTGTCCCTGTTATCTTTAGCCCAATCCTACCCTTAGGTTACAGCTGTGCCTTTCTTCATTTCCCTGCTATCTGTAGCCTGACCCTACCCTGAGGTTACAGCTGTGCCCTTTCCTCGTTTCCCTGCTATCTTTAGCCTGACCCTACGCTGCGGTTACAGCTATGCCCTTTCTTTGTTTCCCTGTTATCTTCAGCTTCACCCTACCCTGAGGGTACAACTGTGCCCTTTCTTTGTTTTCCTGCATTTTTAGTGGGGGCTCGTCTTGGCTCTTTCATCCTTTCTAGTTTCAGTGCAGAATGACTGACAGTGTCCGGAGTTCTCACTGCACATTGCTTGACTTTCCTTGGCACCTAGTTACTTGTCTCCAAGAACAGTCACTCCTGCACATAACTTGACTTCCATTTATACTCTGTCCCTTGTCTTGAAAGCTCAAAACCCCTGTCCATTACCTTGGTTCCCATTGTACCTTGTTGCTTTTTTTAAAGGGTCACTAGTCTTGCACATTGCTTGACCCTACCCTGATGTTAGAGCTGTGTCTTTTCTTTTTTTCACTGTTACATGCCTCTGTGATAGCCCGGGTCATGCCTGAAAACTGTCCCTGGGACCAGTGTACCCACCTGGTTAACAGTACTGTTAGAGGGGTGGTGTTTTACCAGGGGTTGGACCATTTCCAGTGTGTCTGTTGCCTGCAGTACTGTTACAACGACAGTGTTCTACTGGGGTTGTTCAATTTTCTCTATGTCTATTGCCTGCAGTACTGTTACAGGTACAGTGTTATTCTGGGGTTGGTCCTTTTCCTGTTTCTCCATCTCCTGCAGTACTGTTACAGGGACAATGTTGTACTGAGTTGGACCATTTCCAGTGTCGACATTACCTTCGATAGTGTTACAGGGACAGTGTTTTACTGGGGTTGGAGCATTTCCTGTGTCTGCATTGCCTGCAGCACTGTTACAGGAAGTGTTATACTCGGGGTTAGACCACTCCCTGTGCCTCCATCACTTGCAGTACTGTTACAGGGACAGTGTTATACTGGGGTTTGGACCATTTCCTGTGTCTCCATCGCTTGCAGTACTGTTACAGGGACAGTGTTATACTGGGGGTTAGACCACTCCCTGTGCCTCCATCACTTGCAGTACTGTTACAGGGACAGTGTTATACTGGGGTTTGGACCATTTCCTGTGTCTCCATCACTTGCAGTACTGTTACAGGGACAGTGTTATACTGGGGTTTGGACCATTTCCTGTGTCTCCATCGCTTGCAGTACTGTTACAGGGACAGTGTTATACTGGGGGTTAGACCACTCCCTGTGCCTCCATCACTTGCAGTACTGTTACAGGGACAGTGTTATACTGGGGGTTAGACCACTCCCTGTGCCTCCATCACTTGCAGTACTGTTACAGGGACAGTGTTATACTGGGGTTTGGACCATTTCCTGTGTCTCCATCGCTTGCAGTACTGTTACAGGGACAGTTTTGTATTGGGGGTTGGACCATTTCCTGTGTCTCCATCGATTGCAGTACTGTTACAGGGACAGTATTATACTGGGGTTGGACCATTTCCTGTGTGCCCAAAACCAGTACTGTTACAATGACAGGTTTATACTGGGGTTGGACCATTTCCTGTGTCTCCATCCCCTGCAGTACTGTTACAGGGACAGGGTATACTGGAGTTGGACTATCCCCTATGTGCCCATTGCCTGCAGTACTGCTACAGGGACAGTGTTATTCTGGGGTTCGACCATTTCCTGTGTCTCCATCGCCTGCAGTACTGTTACAGGGACAGTGTTATTCTGGGGTTGGACCATTTCCTGTGTCTCCATCGCCTGCAGTACTGTTACAGGCACAGTGTTATACTGGGGTTGGACCATTTCCTGTGTCTCCATCGCCTGCAGTACTGTTACAGGGACAGTGTTATACTGGGGTTGGACCATTTCCTGTGTCTCCATCCCCTGCAGTACTGTTACAGGGACAGGGTATACTGGAGTTGGACTATCCCCTATGTGCCCATTGCCTGCAGTACTGCTACAGGGACAGTGTTATACTGAGGTTGGACCATTGACTGCATTTCCATCACAATCAGTAGTGTTACAGGGAAAGTGTTATGTTGGGAATGGACCATTGACGGAATTTCCATCACCGGCAGTACTGTTAAAGGAACAGTGTTATACTGGTTTTTGACCATTTCCTGTGTGTCCGTCTCCTGCAGTACTGTTACAGGGACAGCGTTATACTGGGGTTGGATCATTTCCTGTGTTTCCATTGCTGGCAGTACTGTTACAGGGACAGTGTAATACTGAGGCTGGACTACTGACTGCGTTTCCATTGCTGGCAGTACCGTTTCAGGGGCAGTGTTATATTGGGGGTTAGGCCATCTCCTGTGTGTCCATAATCTGTGATACTGTTATAGGGCACATTCCAAGACCAGCATGCTCTGTTGTTTGCATTTTTCACAAAGTTCAAATCACGTTTCTGCTGAACGGTGCTACTGGCTTTGTGGCATGTAAGAGAGTCCATTTCACAACCTCCTCCCCCATAGTAAATCTGAGAAGTAAAAAAATTTGCCTAAACTGGCTATTTTCTTACTTGTATCTCCATGGAGAAGGAGTTCTTAGTTTTCAGATTGGAATTACAATGTGAAGAATCCAAACCACCAGATGCCGGGGTGAAACCCCACATTTGTGTACATTGCCTAAATCGATTCCTTTAAGGTAAAGTTCTTCTGCCTAGATAATTCACAGGGGATTACGGAGAACATGCTAAAAGTACCACAAAGCTCCCAAACTCTACACATTCCAGGACCAGCACTCTCTAGCCTTTGCATTATTACATGGACAGTGTTATACTAGGGTTTGTCCATTTCCTGTGCCTCCATCTCTGGCTGTACTGTTACAAGGACAATGTTATAGTGGGGTTGGACCATATCTTCTTCAAGGATCTCTACTTCCATTAAGCCACACCTTTGGAACTGTAGCCACCAGGCATTAGGACCACAAAGACATCTTTGCTAGCTGAAGGCCACGTACGACGACGTCTTCTATCAGCGTCTGTATAAACGTGGGTGACCCCATTCCTCCTCAGTTCATTTCCTACCATCGATCATACTTGGCAGACCTGCTGAAGGAAAGCATCAACTAGCTGCATTTCTGTTCACTTGTTCCAGGGCCTGGAATTTTCTGGTGAGATATGTTGTCCCTCTTCTGGAAAGGGAAATTCCTGTATGCCTTTCCTCCATTCTTCTAACACAGAGGGTTCTGACAAAGCTGAGGACAGAGAGTGACACTTTTTTTATTGCTCCACTGTGGCCTCGCCAGATCTGATTTCCATTTCTGCAAGAGATGGTAGTCCATTGTGTCTGGGTCTGTTGTCTCCATACAAAGGATCCCTGGTCTATCCAGGCCTGAAGTCCCTGCGTCTGCAGGCATGGCTCCTGAAGACATAGCCATAGAACATTTTGGAGTTTTCCCTAAGGTGGTTGATGTACTGGTTATGGCAAGATCTTCCACCAGACATAACTGCACTTAATCCTTGAAATGGAAGCAGTTCGTTTGTGGGATGCTTCCAACAGTTTGAACCCATTCACATGTCGTGTAAATGCGTTGTTGGAATATTTGCTGTGCTTGTCAGATTCTGGCCTAAACTATTCCTCACTTTAGGAGCATTTGACTGCTATTTCAGCTTTTCATGCCCCTATTGATGGGCGTTTGATTGCCCAGTCAGAGGTGTCTCATACTTTCATGAGCGTTATTTTGCATATATAACCTCCTATACACAATCCATTCCCACCACAGGACCTGAATTTTGTGCCAGAGAATTTGATGTTGGCTCCTTTGAGCCAACTGTGAGTTGTGACTTAAGTTTTCTGTCATGGAAAACATTATGTTTAGTTGCAGTCACTTCTGTTTGAAGGATTTTAGAGCTGCAGGCTCTAATGTGTGAGTGACCTTACTTTATTTTTCAGAAATGTTTTGGCTGCTACTTTCAGAGAGGGTATGCGGCATCAATATTGCATGGAAGGCCATGCACGCTGTCTCACCGTGAAGTGGTGAGTTGTAGCAGGACAGCTAGAAAGCTTTTATTCTGCCTATGTAAGGTATGCTACTGTTGCCCTACTGTAAAGAGTCAACAGTTTTTTTTTGTTACTTTATTTTTATATAGTTCCTCAGCTGGAGGAGGTTGTGCCTTTGGTTCCTCCCCCCAGATCTAGCCAGCTAGGTCGTCTGTCGCCACGGTCCAGGCAGAGCTCTGACCTCCCTGCCTCTGTCCCTCACTGGTTGCGTCGTGGTGGGTACCCCACCACTGTAGAGACCAGTAAGGGGAGGGAGCTGACTTACGAGGACCGTGGCGCCACCGGTGAGCAGCCTTCATGCTGCCAGGGATTTTTTTTTACTGAGGTGGTTCCCCTGCTGGAGGAGGCATGCGATGACGCCAAGGGATGGATGCATGCTCATCCTGGCGTCTGCCTCTTCCCACCCCTTACTACTGCAGCATCGGTGATGTTGCCCCCCAGCTTCCACCAGAGGGCAGCCACACACTGACTGCGGATGACACCCCCTCCCTGGAGAAGGAGAGCAGTCCACCGAATGCTCGCTCCTTCACCAACCCCCGGTGACCTGTGCTCATTCCCAAACACGGGTTGCTGGTGTAGCGCAAGGTGTGGCGTCCAGTGCCTCAACCCTCAGCGCCACTGGGCTGGCATAAACAGTCAAAATTGACTAACTTTGTCACAGATTTCTAGCTGTCTTTCCAGTCTGT
This sequence comes from Neoceratodus forsteri, assembly GCA_016271365.2. Lineage (NCBI taxonomy): Eukaryota > Metazoa > Chordata > Ceratodontiformes > Ceratodontidae > Neoceratodus > Neoceratodus forsteri. Next base: position 60,003,029 of record CM028131.1, read on the forward strand.
CTTTTTGGCCTGTTTTGTGCATCCTTTTTCCTGCTGCTGTTTTTTGGTTTTGCCCAAGGAGATTAGAGTCCTGAGGTGGCCAGAGGAACCCGCCATTTTGGGAGAGTCAACTAAGTCTCTGTAGGGAGTTATCGGCTGGAAAACTGCAGCACTGAGAGTGAATGATAGAGAGACGTTGGTGTAATGGTGCACTTTCGCATCTATTCTGGGACTTTGCACTACAAGGGGAGTCATATTTTTATTCTGCCCTAGCTATTTGTATGGTTTTTGATGTTTGAACTTATTCAACTCTGTTATATCTGTTTTATTGTTTTCTATCTACCTCTGAGTGCGCTAAATATTTGAGCGCTGGTTGGAAGAGCAGAATCTTTTTTTCCTAGAATTATCTTTGTCACTTTTTAGAAGCACTCTTCTTTTAATATGAATCCATAGGGGTTTTAAGTTTTCATTTTATGTTTTAATATATCCTGATAATTTGCCAATTATCCCAAATTTTTTGAATTACACCGATAGGCCAGTAAAGTTGAGGAGTGGTCAATTGTCTTGTGCAACTTGGTGGAATTAACTGCATACTTCCAAACCACTGAAGACTCGGCCATGCTACCATCTATGTGTAGCGCTTTGTAAAACGGTCTGCTAGACCAGAGTAGTGAATGCTGTTTTTCTCTTTGCTGTCAGCATTGAGAGCAGTCTAGCTGTTATCTTTTTTCCTGCTCTCGCTGTTTATTTGACAGTATAGGATGTCATGACAACCTAAGTTAAAATGCTTACTTGTACTTGGTTCTTTTGCGTTGTGTAAACCGCTTTAAAATAGTCAAAACGTTGAAACACAACAAGTTAGACTGTCTTCCTTGGGAAGTGGCATTTCTTTACAACCATCTGGTGAAAGAGACTCATTTCTTTTGCTACTGCTGTTTAACTAATATGCAGCTGGAATGTAAGTAATCTTGTAGCCATTTATGCCGTTAAAGTTACTGTAATTCAAACTGCTTTATTTTTTATTGCTCCTCTTTTAAGGGCATAACTGTTTAAGAGTTTATTAATAGAACTGTGCTTTTTAGTTAAACAATTGGCTTGGGAATTGTGAGACTGAACAGTTTCCCCCTTTTTTTCTTGTATTTTTGGCTAGGGCTGGACCCTACGGATCAGAGAGGACTTTCTCTATTCCAGAAACACAATTCTTTGTCTTTTCAGAGTGGGGAAACTGGAATGCGTTGCTCCTTTCCAGTAATTGTAGCTGTTACTTTAATGAGACGCTGGAGCGTTGGAACACTAATTTAGAAGCACTGAATCAGCATGTGCCACTCAGGACCAGTGGTGTTTTAATAGAACCTTACAGGGATGATTTTTTAAGTGCTTTGTTTGATTTACTGTAACATAAGGCAGAAGAAAACAGACTGTTTTGAATGCTTCTTGTACCTTCCCTTTCCTGTTGCTGAATTTGCAGAAAGTAAATTTTATCTGCTGGCTAGATTTTGAACTTCAAGACTGAGCATAGATAAAACAACTGACCTGGAGGCTTAACCTGAATATTACACTGTGGGCTCATATATATAAATATATTTGTATTTATGTTAGAACTGCAAGACTGTGTTTGTGCTCTTAATTGGTCTTGCTAGGGTCACATTTAGCTATAATTTACAATGGTGTCTACAAGAAAGAAGGTAAAGTTAGGATTAAACACCTCTCCATTAGTAGAGATGATACCTGACGAACAGGTGGTCAAAAAGAGCAAAGGGAAAGCAGGGAACTTTAAACAGAACAAAATGACAGATCACATGTCTAGGATAAAGTGTCATGAAATAACTTCCATACCGATACTTAGTAGCAAACCTGCTTCATTAATAGTATCGGGGAAAGAAGTTATATCGTTGAGTGAGGGTATGCATACTGATCTGTCAGATGAATCCAGTTTAGTTATGACACCAGACACTGATCTTGAAAAATCACCTAAACTTTATTTTTCAGACTCTCTTAGTATAGCAGATAGTATCTCCCTACAGCCAGGGAATTTGGGCAGCTTCAGTAGCTCAGTGAATACTGTAGGACTTGGAGTTCTGATATGGATCAGATTTCAGACAAAAATAATTATACTACAGAAGATAAACTAAACGATATAATGCATGACCAACAGACCACAATACAAGGGCTTAAATCCCTGGAAGCTAAAGTTAGTTCTCAGGATGTGAAATCTGCCTTTATAAACTAGAGTTCCGTTAAACAGACTAGATGGAGAGATAGTATGGTATATCTAGGTAAGCAAGTTTATTATCTGACCTCCCCTGAGTAAAGACCTGACTGAGCTACTTAAAAATTAATTTGCTGCAAATCTTATTATTGAACAATTAATGACTACCAGAGAGGAATTAGAGACAATAAAAACTAATCTGTTTGCTAACCAAATTAAGTCGGAGGACTTAGACACTAAAATTACAAGCATTTTACTAGTTAATGATAAGTCAGAGTCAATTATTCTGTGCCCTAATAGTCCAGAGACCCAAGAGACCATAGATATCCAAATTTCTCCACTATAATTATATCTGACTCTCCTAAACAGCCTAGAGATGGAAAAAAAAAGGGAGAAGAAGAGAGGGAAAAAGTGCTAATGGAACAACCAGTGTAACTCCAGAGCTGGAAAATTGATCTAAAAAGGATATTGTTGGAACTACACAAACACAAGATTAATACTCAACAAGTAAAACCTAGTGACAAATGTGATGAAGGAATAAACAACTCAGGGAATATTGAAACTGATCTTTCCATTATAGAACCAGCATGTAATGACCCTAACCCCTGTCGGGAGAATTTGGAAGAAAAATTAGGGATCCTCAAGAGAGAAATGGGAACATTTTTAACAGAGTATGGATGTGATAAAGTTATACCAACTTCTTTAGACATTGGCTACAAGAAACCTGTTGTTATATCACAGAATCATGAGGGTTCTGTTAGCCCACAAGGTAAAGACTATATAAATTCCAATATTAAAAACACCTACAATATTAACAGAGCTAATATGGATGGGAAGTTTAAGGACACTGAACCCTGTGCGTTAATTAAGCTTATAGGTCCTCCTTTCTGGATAGAAGGTAGCAGACAGGAACTAATAAAACAAGTGATTGTCCTTTTTAAAATCAGTATGGGTATTCAAATGGTTGAAACTGACATTGAGAATGTGGAGCTTGCTACAGACTTTGAGGGGAATTGCAGCTGTAATATCTTTCTTCCCTAACCTAAATTAGTCAGTGATATCTGGTATAATGGAGAAATCTTTAAAGAGTTTGGTGTACTTGTTTCGTTCCCTAATAGGAATTGCTTTATCAAAGCTACCAATGAGGGACACAGACTGAATATGGGTAGTATTGGGCGTGATGATATCGAGCCTGTTTGGCTGAGCATCTTCGGTATCCCTCAAACGTATAACGAGAATGATCGACAATTGAAAGGAATGCTTAATAATTATTTTGGGAACTTGTTGCAAGTCCCCCTAGGGAGAGATGGAATATTGAAAGCACACAGACAATCACATGGAAGCCAAATCAATATGTTAATTAAAAATCAATATACTGTGCATAGAATATTGGAAAAGCAGACAGTTCTTGACACCATGAGCTTTTATTTAGCTGATATGGAAAATCTTATAGAACCCAAAAGTTACCAAATGAACACTGGTACAGAACCTCAGGGCAAATTACAACATTTATCCATGGAGAATAAATACCTAAAGCTTGCAGGGCATGGGTACTGACTCCCTAAAGATAATATAGTCACCCCTTTTGCTGACTTGAGTGTCTGTTCCTCCTTTGATATTTCTCAGTTTAAGGACCATTTTTCACTTTTATACTGGAATATTGCTGGCTGGGGAACTAAAGTGTCGGATAAGGAATGGATAGATTTTGTTATAAAGTTTGATTTGTTATGCCTTCAGGAAACGTAGCATAAGTCGGAAGATGAGGTGTCCCTGAATGGGGGTTAGATATTCCAGCATGAGGGTTATAAAGACACTTAAGTATGGTAGATATGCTGGGAGATTAATACTCCTGTGTAGAATTGGAGCAATATCTAGTAGCAGTTGTATATACAAAAGTAATAACTTTATTTGTGTCTTTATCTAGATTCAAAATCAGAAACTGATAATTAATGGGTATGTCCCATCCTATAGTTCTAAATATTATACAAAAGATACATGGGTTTTATTAAAAGAGCTGATATTTAAGTTTAAGTATAGTTACCCAGACACAGAAATTCTACTCATAGGATATTTTAACGTGTATATTGGTGAATTTGATGGGTTACTGGACAGTTCTATTCTTTTGTGTAATAATGATTTTACCTCATTACCAAAAAGATCATCTATGGATAAAAATATAAATAAGTCAGGTAGATTTTTAATTGAGATCATGGAATAACTGGACCTCTTCCCTTTAAATGGAAGAATAGAGGGAGACTTATTGAGGAATTATACCTATTTTAGAGCATTATCCAAATCTACTTTAGATCTTACTATATGCTCTGGTGCCTATAAATTCTGGTGTACATTAAATATTCCAATTAGAGCAGATAGTGATCATCTGCCCTTAATTCTGGGTACAGAAGAACTAACTATTGGGCATCCTGCCATGAACATTATATTTCCTACGGACTGCAGAATGAATAACGTATTAGGTGGGATGTTACATTGGAATATAGGATTGTAGACCAAATAACACTTTGTTTGCAACAAATGGATATCCCAGACTTGGTAAATTGGAATGCAGAGGAACTATGGGACACTATAAATATATTATTTAAACAAATTGTGCACAGACAGTACAAACCTGTATCGACCCATAGAACACAGACCAAACAGCAGACTTAGGTCAATCATGAATGTGTGGTGTATAAAAAGCACTTAAGAAAACCGATTAAAAGGTCAGTGATTTTAGGGTTAAGTCACAGTGTTTATCCTTAAAAACCAAAAAAAAGCCACAAGAAAATGCTCCAAGAGAAAAAACAAGCATTCTGCAGTGAAAAATGGAAACAAATGCTACAAGTTATAGAACATAAAGATGATAGGGGATTTTGGCAATTAGTAGTGAAAGGAACTAAGAATTTTAAAAATAGTCCAGAATCAGATATACCAGAGGTGCAATGGATAGAATATTTTGAGCAGATCTGTTTTGACCCAGAAATAGAAGATAACAATTTTGATGAACAAGAGTTACATAATCTAGGCAGGATTTCTAACAAAGAAGTATATTTTGCTATTAAAATGCTCAGTAACAACAAAGCTCCTGGGCCGGATAAAATTCCAGCCAAAGTTTTTCTGTGTAACACCCAGTCATGGAGTGTCATTAGTTGCATTGTTTAGCAAATACATACATGAGAAATTTGTGCCACATTCCTGGAGAGGGGCAGAAATTGTCCCAATCCATAAAAAAGGAAGTCTTGCAGATCCATCTATGTACCGCCCAATTAGCTTCTTAGATACAAGTTTAAAAATGTTTTCTAAAATGTTACTAGATTATTTACTGGTACAAATTCAGACTGGTTTTTTTTTTTTGGGGGATAAGTGAAGCCTAAGCAGGTTTTCGCCATGGATATTCAATGATGGACATTTGCTTTGTGCTGAGCCATTTAGTATACAAATATACTGTAACTAGAAAACAAAAATTATATGTTGCATGCATTGATCTATCAGCTGCCTTTTATATAGTACGTAGATCTCTCTTATGGAAGTTATGGCAGATCGGGGAATAGGATTTGTCCTTAGTAGCAATAATAGCTTCATTAATACAGCTAGAGTTGGGGGACTAGACCAACTTTCTAAATCCTTAGAAAAAAACGTGGAGTTAGGCAAGGCTGTATCCTTGCTCCAACCCTCTTCAATATCTATAAGGATTCCTTTATTAAAATGTTGGACATAATGGACTCAGAAGCCCCAAAGATAGAAATTGGGTCAATTCCCATTTTAGCATATGCAGATGACCTTATATTAATGTCGCAAACTAGGTCAGGTCTACAAAACAATTAGACGCTTTGGAAATTTATATACAGGAGTTAAAGCTGAAAATAAATTATAGTAAAACTAAAATGACATTTGGCACTAACAAAATAAGAAACCAGTAAAGAATGGGAAATAATAAAATTGAAAGTGTAACACAGTATACGTATTTAGGTTTAACATACACCTCTAATAATAAATGGATGCAACATCTGGAGATAATTCATACTAAGGTTAGGAAAACAGCTGCTGGACTAAGAAGATTTGATTTTGCCTATGGAAGTCATACTATAAGGCCACTCAACAGCTACTAAGTCTAAATACTGGGCACAAATACTTTATGCTGCTGAACTGTGGGAAAGTAATAAGGCAGAAGCTCTCATGAGCCCAGCATATAACGTTATACTTTCTGCTTTGGAGTTAACACCATCCTGCCCAGCAGTATATCTAAAGGCAGAACTCGGACTCCTAAATAAAAACTCCTTTATTGATGGAAGAAAGGTTAAATTCTGGGCTACGTTTAACCAGATTAAAAAATACACAATTACCTAAATTATGTTTCTAAGAACAACTAAAATGAATGATAATAAATGTGGAAATGCAAGTTGGTTACAGAGGTTGTATAACAAGTTTGATCAATATGATTTGACGGTACTAAAATTATGTAATGAAAAGAATATTTCCCTGATTTTAAAATACAAAAAGTATATACAGACCAAAATAAATAATTACTAGGTACAAGAGGACTTGCTTAAAATACAGTGCTCCAGGTATGCATCAAATAATTCGAGTTTTGATTATAAACACTATTGGGATCTGTTGCTGGATAGATCATTGAGAAATGTATTTATAAGAGCCAAGCTGTAAATTTTGGAAAGTAATTTGCTTAAAGTGAGATATAAATAAATTGCCTGAAACACAGGAACTATGTGATTGCCACACAGGGAAAGGGAGGATATACATCATATGCTTTGGTGTTTTCCATGGTATAATAAATCTAGACAGTATTGGTTAGGCCCTTTTTTGGATTGGCCCAATTTGTCTAAAAATGATTTGACCTTTACTTTGTTTAAAACTGCTAATGAGAATCAGATTAAACGGGTCACCAAATATTTTCAGACTATTGTTAGGATAAGAAAGAAACGGAAACAAGATCAACCGTAGTTCCCATGTGTATATGTACACATTTTAGATCCTGTGACAATAGAGGTGCTTAAGGTTTACTGTCAAAGAGATAAAAGTAATGAAATTATGACAGCTAGAGTCTTTTTTTAAAAAGCTATTTATTCTTGTTATATGTCATTCTCTGTATTTGTATTGTGTTTGTAATTTATATATTGTTAGACTTTTTTTACGGTCAACAATAAAGAAATAATACCCACAGGCATGCCCTCTCGTTATTGGCTTTGAGCTCTGCAGTCTAGTGTACACAGCAACAGTGGGATGCCATTTGGTCGAACACATACTGATATCATAAGATTGATAGTTACCACCTGATGCAGTTTAAAATTTTGCAAAATATCTATCATACAGTACTCCAAAAGCTTCATAAATGGTGAATACTGTCCCCCCGTGCACCTATTGCGACACACAGGAGGGATCCTTACTGCGTATATTATGGGATTGCCCAAAGGTGCAGCCGTTATGGAGGATTATTCAGTAAATCTTGGATGCTGTCTTGGGTTTGAGGGGGTGCTTTTTACAAAGGAGAGATGTTTATTAGGGATGGATGCACACTAACTTATGGGGAGCCACAGGTATAATGTTACCCTCATTTCCATGGTTACTAAATGTATTATCTATCAACACTGGCTTACACAGAAACATAGAATCTGTCAGCAGATAAGGACCATACAGCCCACATAGTCTGCCCATTTCCCTACTTGTTTTGGCAATCCCTACTCTTATCTGGACTGCCTCTCTCCCACTCTGTTGTATAGCAGGGTGTCTTTATGCTTATCCCATGCACTTTTGAATCCCTGTACTGTATTCGCTTCCACCACCTCCGCTGGTAGGCTGTTCCACGGATCCACCACCCTCTCTGTGAAAAAATACGTCCTAGCTTTCCCTCTAAGCCGCCCTCCCTCCAGCCTTATGTTATGTCCGCGTGTCCTCATGCACTTTCGTCTCTGAAATATGCTCTCCTCCTGTACCCTGTTTATTCCAATAAGGTATTTGAAAGTCTCTATCATATCCCTCTCTCCTTCTCTCTTCTAGTGAATAGGTGTTTAGTTCCTTGAGTCTTTCCTCAAAGGTTTGTGGTGCAGTCCATGTATCATTTTGTAGCTCTTCTCTGGACTGCTTCCATTCTGTGTATGTCCTTCCTAAGATGTGTTCTCCAGAATTGGACACAGTATTTCAGATGAGGCCTCACCAGTGATCTATACAGTGGCATCACCACTTCCTCCTCCTACTGGTTATGCCCGTTCTATACCCCAACATTCTGTTTGCCTTTTCCACTGCTTTTTCACATTGTTTGGCTGACTTCAGGTCATTGGATATGATAACCCCAGGTCTGTCTCCTGACTTGTGGTGGTTAGAACCTGCCCCCCATGCTGTATTCCTCTCTTGGGTTTCTGTGTCCCAGGTGCATTATCTTGCACTTCTTAGCGTTGAAACCCAACTGCCAAACCCTTGACCATTCCTCAAGTAGTCTTAGATTGTTTCTCATTTTATCTAGCCCCTCCTGTGTGTTAACTATATTACAGATCTTGGTGTTACAGATCTTGGTGTTAGCAATTACCCTCCCTACTCGAATGGCAGAAAGAGATTTTAGAAGCTTTATGAATGGAGAAAATGCTTGCTTCTATGAGACAAAATTTAAAAGCATATAAAGAGAGGACGGAATGAGTCAATTTTGAATTGAATGATTGTTCTGTGCCCTCCTGTTATGTTGAGTTCATGCCCTTGGGATATTCCTGCTTTATATTTGTGATTTTTCCCATTTTGTTTCCATTGCTATCTGTATTTTTACTTTAGGCAGGACTCTCGTGGAGAGGAGAGGGGTAGGGAAGCTTGTTTACTGTTGAATTTTATTTGTTTTGGTTGTTACTTAAAATTCAATAAAATATAATTGTTAAAAAAAAAAAAGAAAAAGAAAGAGGCGTTGATGAGCAGCTAAGGTGATAAAACGTGTCTGGACCCGCTCCTTCTCGTCGGGATTATTAATAAAAATAAAATAATTACCTGTCTACTTTTTCGATTGCATTTCGGTCCCATCAACAGCGAAGACCGAGCAGTGAAGAAAGATGGATGAATATTTGGCTCAAAGTGCTGGGAAAGGACAGACAATGGCCGGCAAAGCGACAAGAAAACTTGGCCTGCGTGCATGGAGAGCAAAACACAGTGTCATGTCTGCTCCGGAGGTGGCGCCCATGGTGAGAAACTTAAAGGCCTGGTCCTGGCAGCCTCGGAGCCGTGGCTATGTAAACTTGAATCCAAAATAATCGATAAGCTGCAGGAGGTACTCATGCAACAAACCCTACAGGCTATTCGCATAACAGAGGCAGAGGAGAGGATCTTCCGGCTGGAGGACGAAACACAGGGGGTGCCCGGGCAGATTCAGGCCTTGCAAAAAGGGTTGGAGGAGATGAAAGAGGCGGCAGACTACCAAGAAGATTACCATCGCAGGTTAAATCTGTGCCTCAGAGGTCTGCCTGAAAGTTTGGAATGGGATAGTGCTTTGGAATTTTGTGCGGTCTCATTGCCCAAACTATTGGCCCTGGATGTGAAAAATGGGAAGCTGGAGCGGATGCACCGTGCAGTCATGCCCAGGCCCCCGGTAGGACAACCCCTGCGTCAAATTATCATGCGATTTCATCACTACCAAGACAGGGAAGCTGTCCTGCGAGCCTATAGGGAGAAAGGCCGATTGGAGTTTGAGGGCCACAGAATATTTTTGTCACAAGATTATTTGGCAAGACTCTTCAAGAAAAGGAAAATGTTTAACGCGGTCATGATCACTTTGCGCTCGTTGATAGTGGAGAACTTTATGATATACCCCGCAACCTTGAAAATCAGACATGAGGGAGCAGTCTTCTCCTTTCGGGATGTGGAAAAGGCCGAAAAGTTTGTAGAGAGCTGTGGAAGAAAGTAGGCTGAACTGTGGTTTGCTGCGGTTAAACAAAAACAAAAAAAGGAAAAAAAAAAAAAAAGATATTGATGTGTCCTGCCATGGAGTCTGGAGAATTAACAGGCTTCGTAGATGTGCAAATAAAGCTCTGTTTTTCTTTCTATTGAGACTTGCACCCAGGCCCTGAATGAGAAAGATTAAGGAAGACCTTGCGATTGGCAAGATACTTGTGTTCTCCCTTATTGTGTGTATGCGACCTTGCGGAGACGCTGGTGCCTATTGCAGCGGGGAGATTTGTTTCTATGCTAGTGCCTCGGACGTTCAACATTGTGCGGCTTCCCATGTGGTTGTATGGACGCATTAGGGGTTGTGGGATAAAAATCACCAGGCCTGCAGGTATGAACTCTTTCTGTTTCCCGTGCTCCATTCGAGGAGGTACAGGGGATTTTGGATGGGACTGCCATGCTACCCGCGCTCCAGGAACAGGAGGTGCAGGGGGAGGAGATGGGACATGCCATGGATCTCTCGGTTTGGAAGCATGGAGGTGAATCTTTCTGCTTTCTGAAGCCCCTGCAGTTTAAAAATATATCCTGGAGCTGTTCTGTTTGGTTCTTCCAGTTTAAAAAAAAAAAAAGGGGGGGGGTGGTGTGGGATCTGGAGGAGTTCTGAGGGATGGAATCAACCATGTTCTAGGGACATGGATATGTTGTTAATCCACACTTATTGGCAGGTATCCTTGCTGCTTTAAATTTTGCCAGAAGGTCTTCAAGCTGGCTCCTTCCACCCACCCGGGTGGTAAAACTCTCGGCTCTGCCCCATGTCGCCAGATCTTCCTTACCACTTGGAAGCTCAGGTTCCCTCCTTAACGCTCTGCGTATAAGACCGGTTCCTATTTCTTCGGTTTACCTGAAATTACTTTTAAGGTTTTCAAGACTTCGGTCACTTACTTCCCTCGTGGCTGCGATGGACAAATCGACTCCCGGTTTCCGTAGGTGCCCATGCGGGCAGAAGATGTCTCGGACGACCCGCACTCTACGTGCGTCTACTGCTTGGGCCTTGGGCACGATCTGCAGGCTTGCGACCTGTGCTCTTCTTTTTCGGCCTACGTCCTGGAAGACCGTGCCGCCCGTTTACAACTTGGGCGACCAGCATCCTCCGGTAAAGTCGAAGGAGAGGCCGGTTGGCCCGGTTTCCACGGCGGGCGGCTCCGGTGGAACAGCTGAGCAGATGGATCGCCTCAGTGAGGAGGTGGCGAGGGCCACATCTTCGCCTTCCTCGCCACGCATTTATCCCTCTCCCTGGGATCCTCCTATTCAGCTTCTTTTAAGGAGCTCTGTCTCTCCCTCTCCACTAAGGGAGAGGGACCAACATCTTCAGGGCCTTCCTCTCAGTCAAGAAGAAGGACCACAAAGGTAAGTCCCTCCGTCGGCGCTCTTGGGCGGCGAGAGGTCCCTCTCACCGAGTAGTCGACCATCGACTTGATCGATCCTTCGGCTTCGGCCACTGGCTTCACGGTGTCCCCGTCAGGTCAGTTGACCGAGACTCCCGTCGATGCAGTCGAGATTTTTCTCGACCCGTTGGACGGGCTGTCGACTGGTGAAGCCGAAAACCCTCACTCCCCCGGTTCCCCCGGCGGTGGTTGAGGAGTCCATGGACTTGCCCGTGCTTCCGGTTCCGGAGTCCATGGTTGAGCCCTCCGAGCTGAGGGGAAGGCGGGTTTCCTCCGCCCTACCCCTGTACCCTCCTCGGAAAAGCCGAGGTTCGTGGTCTCTGACTTCTTCTCGGTCCAGCCGATCCCGCCATCACAGGCAGTCTCGGTCTCGGCACCGTGGCAAGCGGCACCGCCGCTCGTCCTCGTCCTCCTCCTCGGACGAGGGGAGGCTTCGACGCAAGTTGCGTCGACGATACGAGGACCTCATGTGGCAACAGCTTCTTCTGTCGGGGCAAGCCAGCGTCGTCACCTTCCCGGCTATCAAGTGGCTGTCACGGAGCAGCGAAGCAACCCTCGCCTTAGCCGGCGCCTACTTCCAGGCCTGTTGCTCGACCGAAACCGGCTGCCCCACCGATTCCGGTGGAACCTCCACCTCCACAGCCGTTGTTTGGGGCTCTGACCAAAAATTCTCGGTTGGCCCAAGGTCTGCCCCATAGGCTGTCTGTCACCCTCACTCCCGATGCGCCTCGGCAGGTGGGAGGTGGCTCAGGCCCAAGGCAGCTCTTTGCAGACTCCTCTGAGTCCGGCAGCGATTCCTCCTGTTCTCCAGGCGGGTCGACTTGGAGTCCTTGAGGAGTCAGTCACTGGGCTGATAGCCCTTAGGTCTTCATGGAGTTTGCTTAGGCTTATCTGGAATCCCACGGGATGCAGCTCGACCCGTATCCAAGTGGGCCAGTATCCTCATGGAGATATTGGACCGAGAGGATTCTCCTATGGAGGCCTTTCGGTGGCGAGGCCATTGTAGGCCCGGCCTTGGAGCTCTGGCAGCGTCCTGCTTCCTGCCCTGCGCCTTGGCCAGGATGGCAAGGAAATCTGCGGTCCCCACGGTTCCCTGTCGGTTCTCGGAACACCCCTCAGCCGAGGGTTAGTTACCGACAGCGTCTTCGGCGTGCGAAGCGCCAGAGGCGTGGACAAACCTCCCGACAAGGAGTCAGAAGTTGGACTACGCCATATGAAAAGTCTACGCTGCGTCCTCCCTTGGCCTTAGTCAGGCCAGCTCGGCCGTACTGATGGCACATTTTTCTCACGCCCTGTTGGGCTCCCGGATGAGGTAGTCCCTCATCTCCCGGCTGACCTGCAGACCACGGTTAAGCAGGTGTGGGACCAGGGCAGTGGCCAAGCAGCAACTTCAGACTGCTTTGGACATCGGTGACTCATGCGCCAGGTCAGTAGCGGCTGCAGTGGCTATGCGCCGTCGGGCATGGCTGAGGATATCCACCTTCACAGCGGATACCCAGCACAAATTGGCGGATGTCCTTCCAGGGACCGACCTCTCTGAGCCCTGGGTGGAAGGCCACCTCCAGAGGATCGAAAAAGTCAATGCCACTTTGGACTCGGTCTCATCCGCCCAGAGGGACAAGGGCCGACCGCAACCCAAGCCTTTTCGTCCGTCTGCGCCCGTGGCAGTCCGGCCCAACAGCATCAGGGCCAGCAGGCTCCGCCCGGCATACCAAACCCAAGCCTCGCTTCCTCCTCCAGGAAGCAGGGAGGTAAAGGCCAGGAGGTCCCTGGGCGGTCCCTCCTCCAAGCCTGCACAATGTGGGTTGAGGGTGTCGCCCCCAGCCTGTCACCTCACCCCAGAGTTCCCCCCCGTGAAGGCAGCTCCCTTACTTCCTTTCCGCCTGGTCTGCTATAACCACAGACGGTGGGTGTGGAAAGTGGTAGGAAAGAGCCTGCCTCTGGAGTTAGAGCAGGCCCGCCCTTCAACCCGTCACCCAGGAAGTGCCTCGGGGTCACGCAGCCTGTCAATAGGCTGAGCCGACATCACCTCCCCTTCGAGAAAGAGGTAATCAGAGAGGTGGCGGACCCTCCCTCAGACCCAGGGTTTGTGTCCAGGTACTTCCTGGTCCCAAAACGGACGGGGGGCTGGTGCCCCATTCTCGACCTGCACGACCTAAACAAGTTCCTAAGGTCTCGGACCTTCAGGATGGTCACTCTGGCTCAGATAATACCATCCTTGGAACGCGGCGTGTGGTTCTGCTCTCTGGACCTGCAGGACACGTTTTTCATGTCCTATGCATCCGTCTCATCAGAGATTCCTTCGCTTCGGCGGAAGGATCCCTTTGAGTTCGAGCCATGCCCTTGACCTGTCTCTTGCACCCAAGTCTTCACCAAATGCATGGCAGTGGTGACAGCATTCCCTCTTGGCGCCGGGGTCGGGTGTACCCTTACCTGGATGATTGGCTGATAAGCACCCCCTCCAGACAGGAGGTGGGCGGTCCAGAGATCTGGCCCTCAGGTTTGCTCTCAGGTTGGCCTCCTCATCAAGCAAGTCGAAGTCGGACTCGACGAAGCAGGTGATTCTTTTCATCGGGGCAGAGCTCGACTTTCTTGAGCCAGAGCACAGCTCCGGCAGACAGGGCGGTTCTTTCCTCCTTTGCCCAATCATTTCTGGTTGGGCAATGGCGCCTGCCGGGACTTCCCTCGCCTCCTGGCGGCCTGCACCAGCGTGGTCCATTGGGCCCGCTGGAACATCGCCCCCTTCAATGGGGGCTGGCCAGCCAGTGGTCTCAACGCTGCGATCCATTGGACCAGCTAGTGACGGTGACCCAGGGGATGTGGAACGCTCTCCAGTGGTGGATCGTTCCAGCTCATCTGCAGGAGGGCATCCCATTTGTCCGCCCCGAGCCGACGGTCTCTCTATCGACCGACGCCTCTCTGATGGGTTGGGGTGCCCATCTGGGGGGAGCACAGAGTGCACGGCCTCTGGTCCCATGGGAGTCCTGATGCCATATCAACCTGCTGGAGCTCCGAGCAGTCCGCCTAGCTCTCACCGCCTTGGCTCCGTTTCTACGGGGTCAAGTGGTTCAGGTCCAGGCGGACAATACCCACGACCATGTACTACCCCTAAACCGCCAGGGCGGGGCCGCTCCATGCCTCTGTGCAAGGCTCTCCGCATTTGGTCACTTGTGTGCAGCCTGGAGGCGGATCTCCTAGCCATTCATGTGGCAGGAGCCTCCCAACACCCTGGCCGATGCCCTAAGCCGGATGGGGCTGTATCCCATGAGTGGTCTCTCCTGCCAGAGGTAGTACAAGATCTGTTCTCCCATTGGGGCACACCTCAGGTGAATCTGTTTGCCTCCAGGGAGAGCATAAAGCTGAGCTGTCTATGCCGCCCCCTCAGCAGGGCTCGCTGCAGGGGATGCCTTCTGAGGCCGTGAACCCCGGGGCCTCTCTCGCCTTTCCCTCATTTCCCTTGATCCACAAGGTGCTTCTCAAAGCGAGGAGGGACAGGCGCAGGTGATTCTGGTAGCCCCAGACTGGCCCCATGTCATGGTATCCAGATCTCCTCAGCCTCAGCTCCAGGCTCCCGGCTAGCTTCCAGCTGCGCCCGGGCTGCTTTCAGTCAATCAGGGAAGGTGTTCCCTCGGACCTTCAATCCCTGCACCTGACGGCCTGGTTCCTAGCTAGAAGTTCCAGGCCTTAGGTCTTTCTGGCGAGTCCTCAATGTAGTTAGAGGCGTCCCGTAAGGTCGACCAGGAAATGCTATGCCTTCAAATGGAAAAGGTTTTCCATTTGGTGTCAGAACAAGGGCTTGGACCCCTTCCTCCTGTTCTTTGTGAACATCTTGGACTGTTTATGGTTCCTTTCTCATGAAGAGCTCAGGTCGGCGACCCTAAGGGTGCACCTGGCAGCCATCTCTGCTTACTGGGTGTGGGCGGGAAGCAGTCGGTGCAGCAGAGAGAAGGTGGTGAGGCGCTTTTCAAAGGCCTTGATCACATTTCCCCTCGATGCAGAGAACCTCCACCTCCGTGGGATCTACTGCTGGTACTGGCAAAGCTCATGGGCAAACCATTCGAACCAGTGCACAGGTGTGATCTCTCTCACCTGTAGTGGAGACCGCCTTCTTGGTGGCTATTATGTCAGCCAGAAGGATGGGAGAGCTCAGGGCTTTCCATCAAGTCTCGCTCACTTGGTCTTCCACAGAGACAAAGGTTGTCCTCGCCCCCACCGAAATTCCTTCCGAGAAGGTGGTGTCGGAGTTTCACCTTAACCAGGTGTTGACTCTGCTGGTGTTCTACCCAGTCACCTCGGAGGCCAAATATAGGCTCATACTCTGGACCCTAAGAGAGGCTCGCCAGCTCGCTTACTATAAGGAAGCGCACGGCTGAAATCGGGGAGAGGTTCACAGCTGCTGTTTGTCACCCCGCTGAAGCCACACCTGAGACCTGCAATAAAGACGGACGATAAGCAGGTAGGTCACACCATGATCTAGGCTATAGGTTGGTGGGCATGGAGACCTCCCAGGAGGATAGGCTTATTCTACCACCATACCGCTGCATTGGTGGCTGCTCCAGGACGTCCCTATCCAGAATCTGCAGAACACTACCTGGAAGTCAGCACCTATCATCACCCACTACCACATCAACCATGGAGTCCGCCGGGATGCTGGTTTGGGGCCTCAGTTCTCAGTCTCTTTTCCCTAGAGTAGGGGTGTCAACGTCTTGCCTCCTTCCTCCCAGAGAACTGCTGAGGAGTCTGCAAATAAGTGTGGATGAACAACAATATCCATGTCCCTAAATGCAGGTTACTCACCGCAACAGGGTTCTAGGAATGGTATATATTGTTCATCCCCCCACCCGACCTTCCGGCTTTGGCCTTCAACCCTGAGCTTCAACGAGGCCAGATCGGGCGTCTGTGGGGCGAGCCGAGTTTACCTCAGGGTGGGTGGGAGGAGCCAGCTGAAGACATTCAACCAAGATTTAAGCAGCAGAGATACCTGCCAATAAGTGTGGATGAACAACATATACCATTCCTAGAACTCCTGTTACAGGTGAGTAACCTGTATTTATTGGACTATCTGTAATGGGTGATCGTCGTCTCTCGATGGGCCTCCTAAGCTGGACTGTCACTTATTTTTCTGCGCTCCGATATCGGAGGTGCAGGGGGATCCCTCAAGAAACTTATGATGAATGGGAAATGAAAGGGGGACATCGCCATACAGGTTGGAAGGATGCCTATATGGGGAAGGGTAAGGAGTAACAAATGCATATTATAGAAGTGATGCAGGGTTCTGGGCCTCATTGCTGATGTTTGTTCATGGTAGGGCATTGCCTAACGTTTAGACTAGATGCAGAATATATATACTTAGTGTAGAACTGTAGACAGGTTTTAGGAACCCGGGGTAGGACATGGACTCTCAGAGGGCAACTGTTTTCAGACACTGTTAGCAAATTTTGAGGTTAGTGTCTGCACATGAGCATGTGCGAGACAAGGAATGGGGGCAGGCGGAAACAAGCTGACTAACTCTAGGTGGTATTTTGGTAATTTGGGGAAAATGCTTGATACACAGCAAATAGAAGGTAAGCAGGGAGTGACGAAGATGGAAGGGAAAACTGATACTTGTGTGTGGGGGAAAGTAAAAACTTGGTTCTGGAAATGGTGGGGTCGGGATGTTGTTAAAACTGTTAAAATGTTTCTGTTCTTTCTTTGTTTACCTGTTGGTTCACATGTATTCACATCCAGAAGCTTTTCATGTTACAGGATCAGTGGAAGGGTGTGCAAAATCTGGGGGAGGGGAACTGCCAGGATATTATGATGTCGGAAGGTCTGCTTCAAAAGGAGGAATGGGGCTTAAGGGGCCAATAATATGCTTTGTAATGGCTAGTAGACAACATTTGACTACATATTCTTGGAATGTGAGGGATAGCAACCCAGTAAAACATACAGCTCTGCTGGCGGCACTCGGAGGCAGGGTAAAATCGCCATGCTACAAGAGCGCACCTTACGGCACTAGAACATGGTAAATTAGTGCAGGGGTTGGGTGGGAAATGTTTTACTGCATCTTATACAGCACATAAGTGTGGGGTCGCTATCCTCCTGCACAAACATCTGCCATTCCATGTTAAGAGAATGGTCAGAGTTCAAGTAAACGGAAGGTATGTTTTTGTCATAGGAGAGCTTTGGGGGGAACAAATCACATTTGGAAGTGTATATGCACCAGCAGTATTTGATTGAGCTTTTTGTGGTTCCCTCCTTGCTCTCCTAGTCAAAGAGCAGTTCCCGGGGCTGATACTGAGGGGGATATGAATTGTACATTGGACCCTGTACTTGACCATTCTCAAGGTCGAGGCAGGAAGAGTGAGGTGATATCACAGTGGAGGTTGGGAATGGTAGACTTGGGATTAATAGATGGGTGGAGGGAGGCGAACCCGGGGGTTAAAGAATTTACATTTTACTCCAATCTGCATGGTACGTGGTCACGTATAGATTATTTGTTTATGTTGCAGGACTGGTATGGGAGAGTTCGGGGGGTCTGACACAGCCCTATTTATGTCTTTGATCACGCCATGGTGATCTTATCCTTGAGTATGAACAAGCCAAGGGATGGACCCCCTCCCTGGAAATTTCCGACCTACTGTACCTCCTTGGGGATAAGGGATTTAAGGAATACCTTGAATAACAATGGAAGGACTATATTTTTGGCAAATGAGGACTCCCCCCACATCTAAGGCTGTTATTTGGGATGCGGGGAAAGCATTCATGAGAGGGATGATAATTAGGTATGTGGCTGGAGTAAAGAAGCGGAAACAAGAAAAACGGTTGGAGTTGGAGGCTAAGGTAAGGGAACTAGAAAGGTGGGCAGCAGGTGGAGAAGAGGGAGAGGTATGGGACTGTTTGAAGTTAACCAGGGAGGCACTGAATGTTTTACTAAATGGGGAGGCGAGGAAATCTGGACGTTCTGTAAGAAACAGCTATACAAATGGGGTAACAAGCCGAGGCCAGTGCTGGTTAGATTAATGAAGGGTGGTAAATGCCCCACACATATCACAGCCATTAAGAACCGGGAGGGAAAGGTGCATAAGCAGCCACAGAGGATAAGGGCATGTTTTAGAGGTTCTTTAGGAACCTGTACCGGGGGTCAGAGGGGAGATAATGATGACTTCTTGGAAAAGGTTAATATGCCCAAGGTGTCTAGAGCACAAAAAGAAATGTTAAAGATCCTATTACAAAAGTAGAGGTGCTGCAGACAATCCAGGCGTTGAAGAGTGGAAGGCAAGTGGTCCAAATGGCTACCCAGTGGAATACTATAAATGTATGGCGACCCATTTGGCTGGTCCACTCTCTGAGACCTTTCAGCAGCAGGTAGAGGAACCTTGGAGCTTCAGAGTACTTTTTCAGATGCTGTGATTTGCTTGATCCAGAAATCGGGAAAGATCCTTTAGAGTGTGCAGCATATAGGCTAATATCACTTTTAAATTGTGATATGAAAATCCTGGCTAAGGTTCTGGCGGGAAGATTGGAGATGGTGCTGCCAGATTATCACACAGACCAGACCGGGTTCATTAGGCGCCTGTCATATCATAATGTTAGGAGACTATTGAATGTGATCTGGAGGTGAATAAGGAGAATGGGGATACATGTATTATTTCTATGGATGCAGAAAAGCATTTGACAGGGTGGAATAGGAATATTTGTTTGAAGTGTTGACCCGGTCTGCTCTGGGAGATGTGTTTGTCAGGTGGGCAAGGGCAATGTACCACTCCCCTCGAGCAAGGGTCTTAATAAATGGCACCCTCTCTGATGGATTTGGTTAGGTCGAGGTGCAAGGCAGGGATACTCGCTTTCCTCGCTGCTGTTCGCCTTGGTGGTGGAACCTCTTGCCATTGCAATCAGGCAGAATGAGAATATTCGAGGGGTGCGGGGGTCTCAGAGGAGCAACATGATATATCGATGTATGCTGATGATATGTTGCTTTTTAAAACAGATCCTATGACTTCAGTGCCTGCACTGTTAGAGGTGGTGGGAGAGTTTGCGCAGTGTTCGGGATATAGACTCAATCTTGATGAGTCGGAAATAATGAGATTGCCAAGGGGTTTGGATTCAGGGCAGACATGGGGCCTTAAGTGGGTTGGGAATAGTTTTACTTATTTGGGCAAAAAAATAGGATGGAATCTGGGAACATTGTATGACTTAAACTATGCACCTTTGCTCAAAACTACTGAAGCAGACCTGAAGAGATGGGCAGCCCTCCCAATCTCCTGGCTAGGTAGGATAAACCAGATTTAAGATCAATATTCTTCCTCAGGTGGTGTACATCATGCAGATGGTACATGTGGGTTTATCAAATCGGGATACTAAGAAGGTGAAAGCATGTTCTCTGTGTTTATATGGAAGGGAAGAGGCCTAGGGTGAGCCTACAAAGACTCAAAGTGGACACAGGGAAGGGCAAATTTTTCGGATCTGGGAAATTACCATCTGGCAGCCAGCAAGTATATCATTGATTGGGTACATATGCCCAGTGTGGCTAGTTGGATGGACCTTGAACAATGGGGATGCCGAGCCAGACTTTCGGCTTATCTAGGTAGGCAAGGCGTTAGAACTATAAAATTACAGGATGGTGGGAACCCACTGGTTGTTGTAGTATTGACTAGTTGACAAAAATGCGGTAGGGCCCAAAAACCCTGTTGGTGGACCAGGGAGGTCCAGGAGGTGGTGCGGGGAAAGAAAGCAGCCTATAAGAAATTCAGGTGCTCAAGGAGTGAAAGGGATCGAGGGGAGTACGAGCTGATGGCTAGAAGGGCCACTAGAGTGGTGAGGGCAGCTAAGGCAAGGAAGGGGCAGAACCTGGCCAGGAAATTAGGAGAGGGGAAAAGGGGTTCTTTAGATACATTGGGGAAAGACGAAGGGTGAAGGGCAGATTAGCAGGATTAAATCAGGGGAGAGATGGGCACAAGACCCAGGGAGCAGGCTGGTACTAAATGAGTACTTCACCTCAGTTTTCACCAGGGAAAATGGGGATGCTGCATCATCATGGGAGGAGACAGAGATAATGAGGAGGGGACCCTCACCGATCGGCAGGTCTGGGGAGAGGGGAGGCATCACTGGCAGGTGGGGAGGGCTAAGCAGGAGAAGAGGTACCAAAGTGGAAATCACAGCAGAGAGGTGAGGAAGCCCTCAGCTCCCTTAAGACGGAGAAAGCACCGGGCCGGATAAATTACATCCTAGAGTGCTGAAGGAACTTGCAGATGTCCTGGTGAAACCCTGGCAGAGCTTTTCACCATCTCTCTGAGGACAGGGTGGGTGCCCCAAGACTGGAAGGTGGCATATGTAGTGCCTATCCACAAGGGGGATCAAGGAGGTGGCAGGGAACCACAGGCCTGTCAGCCTGACATCGGTGGTGGGCAAGGTGATGGAGGGCATTGTCAAGGAGAGGCTAGAGGGGACCTGGATAGGTCAGGGTGCCTGGACGATGACAGCATGGATTCATCCGGAAATCGTGTCAGACAAACTTGGTGGAGTTCTATGACTGGGTGACAAGTGCCTTGGACCTGGGTAGACCAGTGGATGTCCTCTTTCTAGACTTCAGCAAGGCATTTGACTGTGTTCCTCACGTGGGCCTGTTGGATAAGCTAGGAGAAATGGGGTGGGAAACCAGATGATCAGATGGATAGGCAATTGGCTCCAGGACCGGACCCAGAGGTTGTAGTTGGTGGGATAGTCTCATCCCCAAGGAGGGTCATTAGTGGGGTCCCACAGGGATCAGTCCTTGGGCCTTCTGTTCAATGCCTCGTATCTGACATAAGGACAGGAATCAGGAGTGAGATGAGTCTCTTTGCAGATGACTCGAAACTGGGGCAGTGGTGGATGGGGAGGAGGGGAGGGTGGCCCTGCAGGGACCCTGGAGGCTCTGGAAAGATGGTCTAGAAAGTGGAAGCTGAGGTTCAATGCAGGAAATGCAAGGTACTCCACCTGGGGGCCAGAAACCCAGGCCAAGTGTACACCCTGGGGATACTACAAGTCTCAATGGCTGAGAGGGACCTGGGGGTGGTGGTGGATGTCAAGATGAACAACTCTGAGACTTGTAGGAGGGCAGCAGCCAAGGCCAACATGATGCTTGGATGCATCGCTAGGGGGATCACCTCCAGAAGGAGGGAAGTGATACTCCCTCTGTATAACTGCTTGGTGAGGCCGCACCTGGAGTACTGCGTGCAGTTTTGGAGGCCACACTTAAAGAGGGACATTAACCTCCTGGAGAGGGTCCAGAGGAGGGCAACCAAAATGATTTGGGCTTGGGGGACAGGACCTATGAGGAGAGGCTCGAAGAGCTAAATATGTACACATAGGAAGAAAGAAGGGCGGGGGGACATGATAGAGGTCTTCAGGTACATGAAGAGGGTAAATAGGGGAGGAACAGTCAGGGTGCTTCGAAGGAAGGAGGAAGGGGCCACTAGAGGGCATGGGTGGAAGCTGGAGGGAAGATTCAGGGAGAAAGGAGGAGGTGCTACTTCACTGAGAGGGTGGTGGAGCCATGGAATGCACCACCTAGGGGCTGGTGGAGGCAGAGACAGTGGAGGGTTCAAGAGGGGTGGGACAGGTACAGGGAAGGGTTCTGGAAGCAAAATCCAATGCAGCAAGAATATCCAGAACTGGGAAGGGAGAAGCCAGAGAAGGCGAGGGGGACAGCAAGGTCAGCACCCAGGGTGGGGGCTGACCAAACGAGCAGACACGAAAGACTGTTAGGCCTATTCTGCTGGCATTTTAGTATGTTAGTATGAGTAGACTCCTGAAACAGTGTAATATTAAAAATGTGGATACCTATCTGGTCCTTGTAGCGGGGAACCCTTATTTTCTCCCCAGGATGGGAGGACCCTGGATTCAAGCTGTGGGAAAAGAATGGGATACGATCCATAGGGGATTTGTGTACTGGGGTGGGGGGGCTTGGCCCCTTTACAGGGTTTTGCCAGAGGTTAAACTTGGGACCGGGACATTTATTTTGGTTCTTTCAAGCTAGAGCTTATGTTGTAGGTTTGGCCAGAGAGGAGCCGGGGCTGTCTGAAATGAAAAAGATAGAATCACTTATTCAAACAGTGAAACAGGTTCCCAGGGGGTTCATAGGAAAGGAAGTGAAAGAGAATAGATGGTGCTTTCCAGACCTTTCTCTTGGGGTGAGGAGATTATAGGAAAGAGATTTGAATATACAGATTCAGGCTCAAAACTGGGCACTGCTACTCTCTGTGCATATGGGTCTCTTGGTCTGTAATAAATTTAAGGAGGCTGTTTATAAATTCATTCACAGGGTTTACAGCCCACCTGCCATTGTACATAAATACCACCCCACAATATCTCCACAATATGGATGGTGTGGGCTAGAGGACGGAAATTACTTTCCCTGTTTTGGGGCATGCTCTATCCTTCAGGAATTCTGGGGTAGGGTGGTTCAAGAAGTTGGGCGTATGTGGGGGAAGGTACTGGAACTAGACCCCAAGCTTTGCTTATTTGGGGTAGAGGTGGACGAGGAAGGGGAATGGGAGTGCCTCCCAAGATGGGTTCGTATTCTCTCCAGCCTGGCTAGGCACTGTATTCAGAATACGTGGGTATCAGGTATAACACCCACAATACAGTGCTGGCGAGCTTTGGCATTGCGGACACTGACATTTGAGAGGCTCAGTCTTCTAGTAAAAGAAAAAATAGAGATTTTTCACTAGAGAATGGACGCCCTTTCTGGCAGACCTCACCCAGCATGAAAATATACTTTTATGGGAAGGAATGGATGATTGAGGAAATCCACCGTGATGTACTGATCCCGAGAAATGCATATCTTATGGGAAATTAATGATTAATTACGCTAAAATATGTGTAATATAATGGATTCATGTCCTGTGCGTGGATGTGAACTACTATGTGTTTGTTT
Organism: Neoceratodus forsteri; assembly: GCA_016271365.2. Taxonomy (NCBI): domain Eukaryota; kingdom Metazoa; phylum Chordata; order Ceratodontiformes; family Ceratodontidae; genus Neoceratodus; species Neoceratodus forsteri. The sequence continues at coordinate 60,026,427 of CM028131.1, forward strand.
ACAATAAAGTTTTTTTATACAAAAAAAAAAAGAAGAAATGTTTGGCTTTTGACATTTGTGCTGCAGTCACATGAAGCACTGTCCACACCTTCACTAAGCATTACAGTTAGTAGTAGAAGAAGTGTTTATTTATTTTGGGCGCCCTTCCCTGTAGGCTCAGGGCACCCTTACAAATTATAGACAAACAGCAGAAGGGAAAAACTCATAGTACAAATATATAAAATCCATAAATACAGCCTATTAAAATTCTATACAGACTGATTACTATGCCATCTAGCAGTTTTGTAGTATATTCCTCAAGTCCCAAAGGCTTGTTGGAAGACAAATGTTTTAAGATGTGTTTTTTTTTTTTTTTTTTTAAAGACCTCTAGGGAAGTCACCTCCCAACATAGTCTCCGTAGACATGCTGGCTTTGGACTTGCTGTATTGCAAAATCTGCGTCTTAATTAAAATGTTAGACATACCAGTCTCCAAGTAGCTTTTAGGACTGCTTGGGACTCATTCCAAAGGTGTGGCCTAATGGAAGAGATATCCTTGAAGAAGACAGAACAGTTATGTACTTACCATAATGATAACTCTTTAAGAGAATCGCTTCCATTCGGCCATGCCACCCTCCTTTGTCTCCCTTTTCTGTTTCTGTGAGGGTTACAGCAGATATTGTGTCTTATCCTTATCCATGGCTGACATATCCAGCACCTGATCTTGCTTTATATGCTTGGTATGGGTCTGATCTCCTGGTTCTCCACAGTTGGAGGCCTCCATATAATCTCCAGCAAGAAACTGAGGAGACATGGGGCCACCCATGTTTATATAGACACTGATGAGGACATTGTCATGGGCGCCACAACTAGCAAACATTTCCATGTGGTCCTAATGCCTGGTGGCTATAGTTCCAGAGGTGTGGCCTCATGGAGGAGCATCTGAGGAAGATCTCCTGTTACGTAAGTATGTAACTGTTTTCCTGTGTCTCCAACTGTTGCAGTACTGTTACAGGAACAGTGTTTTACTAGGGTCGGACCATTTCTAGTGTGTCCATCACCAGTAGTACTGTTACAGGGACAGTGTTACACTGGGATTGGACCACTTCCTATGTGTCCATCACCTGCAGTACTGTTACAGGAACAGTGTTATACTGGGGTTGGACTACTTCCTATGTGTCCATCACCTGCAGTACTGTTACAGGGACAGTGTTACACTGGGATTGGACCACTTCCTATGTGTCCATCACCTGCAGTACTGTTACAGGGACAGTGTTATACTGGGGTTGGACTACTTCCTATGTGCCCATCGCCTGCAGTACTGTTACATTGACAGTGCTATAGTGGGTGCTGGACAATTACCAGTGTCTTCATCACCTGTGGTGTTGTTTTACTGCAGCTGTACACTTGACTATCTCCACTGCCAGCATCGCTGTTACAGGAGCAGGGTTATATTGGGTTTTGACCATTTCTTTTGTCTCCCTCACTCAGGGTGTCATTACAAGTGCGGTGTTATATTGGGTTTATCGCTTGGGTTGTCGTTGCAGGGGCAGTTTTATGTTAAGTTTTGACCATTTCCTATATCTTCCGTGACTGAGATGATTTTACAGGGGGCAGTGTTTTACTGTGACTGGACCATTTTTTTTGTTTCTGCATCATTCATGGCACTGTTAAAAGGGCAGTGCATTGGGTTTAGACTATGTCTTGTGTCTCCCTCGTCTAGGGTGCTGTTACAGGGGCAGTGCTATATTGGGTTTAGACCATGTTCTGTGTCTCCCTTGTCTAGGGTGATGTTATGGGGGCAGTTTGCTATAGGGTTAACCCCATTTCCTATGTCTCCTCACCTGAGGTGCTGTTACAGGAGCAGTGTTATATTGGGTTTAGACCATTTCCTGTGTCTCCTTGCCTGAGTGATGTCACAGGGGCAGTGTTAAGTTGAGTTTAGACCATGTCCTGTGCCTTCCTCGCCTGGGTGAAGTCACAGGGGCAGCGTTGTATTGGGTTAAAAAGACCATTTCCGGTGTCTAACTTACATGAGGTGCTATTACAGGAACAGTGTTGTGTTTGGCTTAGACCATGTCCTGTGTCTCCCTCAGTGAAGTCTCCAGGGCAGTGTTATATTGGGTTTAGAAAGACCACTTCCTGTATCTCCCTCTCTTGCTGGTCTGTTTCAGGGACAGTTTTACATTTGGTTTAGACCATGTCCTGTGTCTCCCTCACCTGGGGTGATATTACAAGGGCAATGCTATTTATTGTTTAGACTATGTCCTTTGTCTCCCTTGCCTGCAGTGATGTCACAGGTGCAATGTTATATATGGTTTATACCATGTCCTACTGTATGTCTCCATCACCTGGGGTAATGTTACAAAGGCAGTACTATATACTGTGTAGATCATGTCCTGCGTCTTCCCTGCCAGGAGTGATATCACTGGGCCAATGTTATATATGGTTTAGACTATGTCCTGTGTCTTCCTGTTTTGCTGTTTGATGAAATTATAACACTGTCATTGTTTAGCCATGATTTTTATTCCTTTTCAAGGCTCCTTTCCTCTTGTAGAGAAGAGGGTGTACAGTGAATAGTTTATCATGGACTCTTGGGTCTATGATTTTAGCTACTATTTGTTTCTGTTTTTGCCACACCATAGACTGTAGTGTTGCATTCTCCTTCAGATCTGTTCACTTTTATTTTATTTATTGCTAGGGAATGTGTTGTGGGAGGTGTGGGTTGGTTTACTTTGATTCTGGATTTTTGCAATTAGATGTGTGTCTGTGAGTGAGCGAGTGTATGTGTGTTTGAATTTTATCTGTTTGTGTGTTTGGTGTGTTTGAGAGCTGTGGTTTTGGTGGTGTGTGTGTAATTTTATTTTATGTTTACTATACCTAGTATCGTCAGATGTTAGCTTAATTATTATACAATTAAGAATTGGTGGATTGCAAGATCTTATTGTTAATTAAATATGTTTATATGCTTTTGTGAACAGAGGTGCACCTACTTGGATGATCACCTGTGGCTGCTGCGTCCTTTCATTGGGGTCCCATTGGTTCTTCCTACAGAGGTCCTCAGCTGCTACTGGGAACTGGGGATCCTGCGAAGGTGGACAGCCGCCACAGTGGAAGTCCCATATTTGGTGGTTGGGAGGGTAGGATTGGTTTGGTAAGGTCCATGAGATGCCTGGGTAGGATCTGGGACCTTCATACCTGGTTCCCCTTCCCAGGACGCTGCCAGATTTAAGTGAGCAGCAAGTAGCCCATCCGGCCTGCACTGCTCGTCCCCTTTGGTCTGTTCTTTGTAACACGAGGTCACTGAGGAACAAGATGGTGGTGATGGTGAGTTTCATCACTGATTCCGCGACTGACCTCATTTATATCACTGAAACCTTGTTGGGCAGTGACATTGGCCCTGTGCTGGAGCATCTGATTTGCTCCTCTCGTTTTTGTTTTTTTCCTGTGGTACATTGCCTGAGGAGGAATCCCAGAGAGGGTGGTGTGGCCATCTGTGTTGTATCCACCCAGGGACTCACTGCACTCCCAGTGATAACATTTGGATCCTTTGAATGTGTGATGGCCATGTGTGTTTTGGATGTCAATGGCAGGATCATTCTTATTTACTGACCTCTGGAAGGTGGTAATGTTTTCCTGTAGGAGCTGGCAGATTTTATCTCCTAACAGGTATTGGATGCCCCCAGGATATTGGTGCTGGGGGATTTCAGTGCCTCACTGTTCAGACAAGAGCTCCTCCAGTTGATGTCCTCACTGGGATAGACACAAGCAGTTGCCTCTGAAACACATCCACATGCCACATACTGGATCTGATTTTCTCACTGGGACTTGACATTGCTATGTCCAAGGGTGATATGGTCTCATGGTTGGATGATCATGCAGTCATGTTCCAGTGTGGGGTACCCGTCCAACTACCCCCTCTGTGGAGACTTATCTGGTGCCATCCAAAATATAAATTGGAGCCTCGCAAATTCCAGGAGGCACTGGATGGCTCGGGTATGTTGCTAGCTTGTGCTCAGGGTCAAGAGGCAGCCATGGAGTGATATAATATGGCACTTAGGACCACCGTGGGCTCCATGGCACCTTTCCACATTCAGCCCTCAACCTCTCTTTATAGCTCACCATGGTACTGTGCAGAGCTGTGGTGGTTGAAGAGTAAGAGGCATAGGTTGGAGCGTTCCTGGGGAAGATCTGGATCTGTGGAGGACAGATGGCACTGAGAATTCAGTATGCTGAATATCAACAGGCAGTCGACCTTAAAAAGACAGAATTCTTGTCGCAGTCGATTGCTACAGTGAAAAATCGCCCAGCCCAGCTCCTTTGCACTGTGGATAGGCTGTTACATCCTTCCTATCTGCAGTCCGTTAGAGCTATTTCTGCAGAAAAGCGTGAGGAATTTGGAGCACTTTGTCATTGACGAGGTGTTGGCCATTAGATCTGTTATGTCTTCTAGAGGCTTGGCTTGAACCAGGGGTGGTCACATCTATAGTAATGTAGATCTGCCTGTCTGGGATGAGTTTTTACCAGTTTCTGAGGCTGAGGTCCGGTGGTGGTCTTCAGTTTGCATCCCACCAACTGTATATACTGTAGGATCCGGGTCCAATGTGGCAGATTCTCAGTTGTGTTGATGTCATACCACCCAATTCCGCTCCACCAATGCTGGTTTGCATGGCTGTCCTACCTTCTAGGCTTAAATCCTCAGGTGACAGAGCCTTTGGGTGGCAGCTCCTATTCTTTGGAATTCACTCTCTTTCCATATCGCTCAGCTACCCCAGTGAGAGGCCTTTACAGAGCAGCTGATGCCTTCCAGAGAACTTTAGCAAAATATAATATTTAGACATAGTTCAGCTTGTATTTTACATTAGTTCTGTATTTCTTCTCCTCATTATTTATCATTGAGGTCATCTGCATGAAAACAGGATCTTTGCTCCTGAAGAGTTCATCTATTCCTGTTGCTTTCTTCCTACCTGAGGTCATAATGCACTGCTTGTGATACCACACTTAACTCCCATGGCATCAGACTGTGATGTCACAACACAGGATTATGACTTGAAGTAGGGAATAAGCTATAGAGGCAAATGAACTATAAGGGATAAATATCATGTATTTATGTAAATTTTCTCAGTAATAAATAAAGGGTGAAGAAATCTATATAAATATATATGGAATGCAAGCTGAGCTGTACCTAAGTATTTTATTTTTCAAAGTTTTCTTAGAGGTGTTAGCAGTTCTTTAAAGCCTCGTTAAAAACATTCCTGTTTGATCAAACTTTTCAGTAAGGCGTATCTGTATTTTATTTGCCATTTATTGTCCTGATGTTTTAATGTGCAGTGTCATGACTAGGATCTAACTCTGTAAAGCACTCAGAGCCCATGTTGGAGTGGCGCTATGTAAATAAACTTGCCTTGCGTCTTCCACTGGGGTGATGTTAAAGGGTCAATGCTATATTGTTTAGACCATGTCTTGTGTCTCCTTACCTGAAGTGATGTCACAGGGAACTGTTATATATGTTTAGACCATGTCCTGTGTCTCCCTCACCTGGGGTAATGTTACAGGGCAATGCTATATTGTTTACACCATGTCCCGTGTCTCCTTGCCTGGTGTGATGTCACAGGGAACTGTTATATATGTTTAGACCATGTCCTGTGTCTTCCTCACCTGGGGTGATGTTACAGGGCAATGCTATATATTGTTTAGACCATGTCCTATGTTTCCCTTGCCGGGATGCTGTTACAGGGCTGTGTTATACTGGGGTTGGATCACTTCATATGTCTCCATCTCCCGATGTTCTGTTTTACTTTTTCCAAAGGTGTACATTGCTGGTAACAATGAATTTGCACGGAATGTTTAGCTTAGTTGCTTGGGTTTTGTTTTAATATTTTTCCCTTTTACGAGGGGTGGGGGATCACAAGTTTAAGGAGGAGCAGACAGAGGAGTTAGAAAAACTGAAAGTCCATCTTAGGGAACTAGAAGAGGCATCCAGAGTCCGGGAGGAAATGGTCAGCAGTCTGCAGCAGCAGCTACAAGAAGCCAGAGAACAACTACAAGAAAATGAGCAGCAGCAGGAGGAGAAGGTACAGCTATACCATTTCTCTGTGCCCTGATTTTTAGTTTGACCTTGCACATCAGATGCCGCTGTGCCCTTTGTTGCCCTGCTATTTTTGTGGCCTCACCCTGGCTTTTCCACCCTGTCTAGTTCCAGTGCTGTTCACAGAAAACAGTGGTGTGCACAAAAGGACTCACAAAGCAGGTTGTGTCTTGCAAAAGAATGTATGCCGAGCTTCAAAATTACAGCATAATGCACAAGTGTAGCAACTTTGTGGATTCAGCTTGTACCCCTAGCGCCTCGAGTCTCACGAGTCTTCAGTGGGGGTTGAGGCGGACAGGAAGAGCAACTGCATTTACACAGCATTTCATTAATTATTCATGAGTGCAAAGTCAATTATGTGACGTTTTAACAGTGAAGGTACAGTTCACTATTACAAAGCGCATGGACAGTATAGAAAAAAAAAGATATTGCAAAAGAAAAAATAAATGCTTACTTATTCAATGACATTACCTCAAAACTCTGAAAATGAACTGTAGCGTATTGCTAATACCTACTTTAATCAGGTATAGAGATGAAAAAAAAGGCAGTAACCTGGACCAGATTTATTTATTTATTTAGTTTTTGTTGACTGGGTAGGCACACTAGACAGCAAGGCTGCCTATTTTCAGGTATGACCTGGGAGGTTACAACAGAGGGCAGTCAGACAACAGAACATACAGGGAAAAACAAGTGAGCAAAAATCAGTACAGAAACAGGCTAGAGAACAGTCACAATTCAGCTAAGCGGCCTATACAGCAATGTCACAAATGCACTCCGCAAGTCAGGCCCTCTACTCCCACAGTGCCAAACTCGGAGCGCAATAGTGTGAACAGGTAACAGACAGGGTAACCCTCCTGTCTGCTTTTGGGTCTGAATCACCTTTAGTCTCAAGTTCTGGGGGGATTCAAACTGTGAATCTTATACTAGTGTACCCAAATGAACAAGCTCAGATACGTACCCTCTTTGGGGATTGCGGTACAACTTTTCACCAAGGGCACCCAGCCAGGCTTCCAAAATGAACCCTTTTAACTCTACAAGAGACCGTAGGTATATTCTTACTTTTCCCAGTTAGTAACACCATCAAGCCCTTCAAACAGCTGTCAGAGTTAACCATGTATACATCACATTCAAAAATTACTTGGAAGATGCACCCAGTATCTTAAGAAAATGTACTTTACTAAAGATGATAAAATATGAAAATGTAAACACAGAACAATATATCAAAGAGCTCACAATCACATAAAAGAACAAGGGAAAATTACAAAGCAAAACTCCTACCACAATACATTTAGTTGTTTGCTATCTAAGGTATTACCTCTGGAAGTGCTTTTTAAGTTTAGATCAGAGAGCTGTGTCTTTCTAGAGTCCCAAGATGATATATCCACATTTCAGACACAAGTATCAGTTTAAACTCTGTGTCTCCATACCCCTTCTGCGAGTCATCTAGCGCCTCCTTTTAGAATATACAATTACAAAAAATGATTTTCTATCAGGAGATATTTTAAATAAGGTGCCATCAGATGAAAAAAGATGTTTTGTATATATAACTCCTTAATTACACATGTTTCCTTTGAACTTGGCACTCCCACACTGACACCAATGTATTAAAAAAAAACAAAAAACAGGAATCAGCCTAATGATGTCCTGTTTCTGAAGTCATAAAGTCACATTTGATTTCCACTTCAAAAACATGAGGTCATAAAAAGGCCATAAAATGCAATTTCTCAAGGACGTTAATTACATTACAAAGATCTCCTGGTCAGTGTAATACATCCTGTGATTTCAGCTGCTGACACCTTGTAATTTAAAAGGGCCAAATCTCACAGACTGACATTTCATACACTGACCAATTATTTATACTACCAATATCATACAATAATTATAATCAGCTGGCCAAGAGTCACAAACAGTACAGCTGCAAGAACAAAGGGCTGGGTTTTCAAAGGGCCCTTAGATCCACGCAAGCTGCGTCAAACAACCAGCTTGTGTCAGATCTAGGTGCACCAAATACTGTGTGCCATATTTTGCAAGAAAAGCGTTCTCTGTGACAAAGTCCCCCAGACTGACGCGAGGAGGTCCACTGCATCAACAAAATGACACAAGGGACAAGAATGGCTAAGCTGCACAAAATGAATAATGCACGTTGAGTCAAAAACGGTGCAAGATGAGTCAAAAAAATAACTGAAGGAACGAAAATGACGCAAACTGAGTAAAAAAAACTGTGCAAGATGAGTAAAAAAATGGTGCAAGTCAAGTAAAAATGACGCAAAGGACGAGAATGATGCTAAGTAAAAAAATACAGCAGATGGAATGGCCAAGACTAAGCCCCCAAGATGTTTGAAACTAGTCCTGCAGGAGAATACTGGCCCTTAATGGTAGCATAGTCAGGTCTGACCACCTGCTGTAGGTCTGTTTATATGAGCTAGTGTCTCTTAGACCAGCTCTGGCTGGTCTAACAGCGACATGCATCTTAGCCACAAGGACAGGACTCGCATTCTTTGAAAATCCCAGTTAAAAGGAAGGTGCATCATTTTTGTGACACAGGCATCCCTTCCGACATGGCGCAGGATTTTTTTTGGTGCAAGCATGGCACAAGCCACTCTGGTGCATGCATACCTGTTTTTTGACACAAGCACCATTTGAAAATCAGAACTGTTGCAAGGTTTGACGTATCCTGCTCCTTGCGTCAGTTGTTTTGATGCAAGCACCCTGCGTCATTCTTTGGCCTTTGAAAATCCGGACCAATATGTATAAACAGAATACAGGAACACAAGTGCAAATAACTAACAATCATAGAACCAACGACTAGGGGGGAAGGGTAGCAAGGTTTCCCATACAATTTTGGGAGTTGAGGAGGTTGTTGGCATAGCTACTACAACCAAGGCTCCAGTAGACATTTTTAAACCGGGTAGGTTGGAACATCCAGGCACTGTAAAGTGATGAAGCAGACCTGAGGAGAGAACGAAGAAATAAACAATAAATAATAATGAATTTCAATTAAGGACAATAGCATTTTAGGCAGCAGTAACTTATTTTTCTTCTTAAATACACATTTCTGTTTTTTCCAAAATGGTTTTATAGGGCCAGCCCAGTGGCGTGAAGGGCTGAGGCATCATGTTTTACCTCCTGCCATGCCGGTGACCCGTGTTTGTGGTGTGATCGAGTCATTGGGGGTCGGCGAGGGAGGGAGAGGTTTGAATGTCCAAGGGACAGCTTTCCTCTCCTGGGGAGGGTGGGGATCATGGACTGGCTTTTGCCTGACCTCCTGGCAGCAGCTGGGGGTCAGCATGCCGTGTCCCAAATGTTGGGGCGGAGGAGGAGCAGCTGCCCGACATGCAGCTTGCAGACCCATGCGCTGCACGTCATTGGCAGCATTGCACGCTCCTCACTCCGAAGTAAATCAGAAAAAAAGTCTCTGGCTGTGGAGCATGAAGATAGTCCCCCTGCAGCGCCGACCCGAGAGGACTCCTCCCCAGCTGGATTCGTTCACGGTGGGTAGAGTTGCTCCCCACCACTCCTGCCACGAAGGGCAAGTCGTGGGGCCATAGGGAGGAAGTCTGATGTTCAGGTGATGACATGGGGGCGCTGAGGTAGCTGGCCGGGACCACGGAAGAAAATGATTAACAAAAAAAAATGGTTTTATATCCCACTTATCATTTAATCCATTAGGTTTCACACTATTTAGTTTAAAAATCCATCTGCTTTTTTTCTGAAGCAGGGTATTAGCCCTGCCCCCGCATAATTTTGGCAGTGGGACCCATTCAGTTCCCATAAACTTGAGATCCTCTGGTGATGAATTATTATAACGTGTAAAGTGTGTGCCTACTGGAGTGTCCTGACGGATACCGATTATTGATCTGACATGTTCCTGAATGCACTGTTTTAATGGACGTACTGTTTTTCCTACATATGTCAAATTGCATCTGCACCCGAGCATGTAAACAACATAAGATGCGTCACATGTGATTAATTTTCTATTATACAGTGGCTCAAAAATACTGCTTCCTGATTGGCTGGCTGGCACGATTTACACATTGTAAATTCTGCTATCACCCAACGGTAAAAAGTGCCAGCCAGCCACATTTGCCATCCCCAATCCGACCCCAAAAAACAAACCGAAAAGCTGCCATGTTGACTAACTCGGTAACACCAGTCTCCAACTCTGGGTACAGCACTCCCCAATAACATATGTACATGATTTTAATTTTATTTTAATCAGTAAATATGTACGTCCTCAACTGTAGCACCATGATCCTTACACCCTCCGACCGCAAGATTGCCAAAGATGGGCGACCAGTAGGGCAGTTACACAGAACAGGAGCTATGCATCTGATCCATCCACTGCTGCCATTACACTTTTTCTCTGAATGATAGAGTGGAAGAACCCCGTGCACTCCTCCCACCATGTCCATTTCGCTACATTTGTTTTAAACTTGGAGGAATTCTAAAGCAGGTAAAGTGGTTCTTTAGGAAAAATGAGGGCTAAAACTTGGGTTCAGGTCAATAACTGCGAAGATACAATAGCGCTGTTGAACACCGCACTAGCAAAACATTGTGGTGTAAAACCACATTGGGGAACAACAGCGAGAGGAATAACCTCACAATGCCAGCGTTCCCCGACAGCACACAACAGGCAACACAGATGTAATGTTTTAATAAGGGGAGCTGTACCCCCCCGCACCCCCACTACTAAAGATAACCAACTCTGAGGAGGGGCCACACTCTGTGAGGGGGTCAAAATCTGTCAGGCAAGAGTCGGGCGCGAGAGGACAAAAAGTAAAGAGCAGTCACAGGCAGCAAAAGATACACAAACTGTGTAGTGGTAGGACCCGAACCCCTGATGCTCCACTCTGTACTGCCTTCCCGGACTGTGGCTCTACCCTGTGAGCCATGACAGCAGCATGTTGACTCTGCTCCCACTTCCTTACTTTACTTGCATAGCATGAGTGGATACAGTGACAGGTAAGCACCGTACTGATCAGCGCTATTCTTCCCGTCGCCATATTCCCTTACACCATATTTGTTCCGAGGTTTTTACCGCACTTATATTCCTGCACTCTTCTGTCCATATATGTAAAACCTGCACCACTCGGGACTGAAAAGTGGAGCAGTAATACTATGCATGCGGCTATGCATATGCATATCCTGTGAGTTATGCATATGCAGAAGCGCATGCCCACTATCACAAATCGGCTTTTTTGGCCATTTTTTAGGCCCTGAAATTTACAACGTTTAGTCCTTGTTTTTTTTATTAAGAATGAGTTTTCCTAGTGCAGAATTCCTCCAATTTTTAAAACATATCTTTAGCAAAATGGACATAGTGGAAAGCATACCCGAGCCTCCTGTAGCTCCGGCGCCACACTGCACCACTGCCGTTGCAGAGTTTTCCTGAACTGTATGTGCCACCGATCAGATGGTGGCACCGAAGGTAGGAGGTTACCATTCCATTCCCAGGTACACAGAATGATGAACCAGATGTTTGGGACATAGACAAGGCGGGGGGTTCTCAGTCCATTGGCAGGTCCATAAATCAGGAAAATGAGGCACAGGCTCCCTAGCAACAAGGATCTATTTTCTGATGGAGCAATAAAATCAATAAAATAGCTTAAAATAAAAAAAAATAAAAACTTTTCTTACCTCAAAAGGTGATATTGTGTGATCGTAATATGCTACTTCAGAGTGTGGGTGATGCCAGGATTTACGCCATGCGTATTTTGTTCACTTGGCCTACTTGGCCTCATGACCAAACAGCACACTAGGTAAGTAAATCCTGGCATCACCCACCCCTTGTGGTATATTGCTTAAATTGTCTGCATTGTAACCTGTAAATTAGTTTGACCTTACACATCAGCTGCAGCTGTGTCCTTTGTTCCTGCTATTTTGTGCCCTCACCAAGCTCTTTCACCCTGTCTAGTTCCAGTGCACAAGGGTTGGCAGTGTCTGCAGTGTCTCCTGCACACTGCTTGACTTCCTTATACTCAGTTGCTTGTCTTAAAGGTCCCAAACCACTGTCCGTTACCTGGGTTCACCTTGTGCCTGACTGCTTTTCTCAGAGGGTCACCACCCCTGCACATTGCATGACTATGCTTTGTATCCTGTTGCTTGTCTCGGAAGGCCGTCACCCCTGCTAATTTCTTGTTGTACCTGGTTACTTGTTTCTGCAGCTGCGATCTCTCCAGGATGCGATACGAGAGAAGGACATTCGATTTCAGGAACAGATGCAGCGTCATGAGGAGGAACTGCTGCAGATGGCATCAGCCGCTGACCACAGTGGGGAATTACAGCAGGTAGGCAGAGCAGAGAAATCTACTGGTGTTTGGACCCATCATGGGCGATGGGGTGTATCCAGGAGAAAGGCATCTAATTTCAGGACCAGGTGCAGCATTACAAGGAGGACCTACTGCAGGTGCCTTCCATTTCCGACCAAATATAGCTGGTAGAATGTACAGATGGAAGTACTGTGGTCTGGGTATAGCACTGGGGTGGGATTGATTTTGATCTGTGTCCTGTTGGAACTGGAGATCCTTGATCATGGTTGAAGTCTCCTAAGCAATATCTGTGATGGTTTGGGTAGGTGAGCCCATGGCTGCTGTCTCAACTGTCCTACCCCAAACCCTTATTGAGGGACATGCTTATGGTGGTAGCAGTAATAGCTCCTTGAGCATGGCCTATGATGGGATCCGTGAGATTATTAATATACCATTTCCCATGATACTTTGTCTTCAGTACTACAAGAAACAGTGTGTGACTCTTCTTCACCTTTCTGCAGAACCTGAAATCACTGCAGCGGAAACTGGAAGAACTGGAGGAGGCTCTGCCCGTGTACTCGGGTGGTGGAGATGTTACAGCAAGAATTAAAAATGCTGACCAACAGAAACAGGTGCACTAATCTACAGTGTTCTGTGATGACACCTTCACCTTGCACAAATGACACATTCCTTGTGCATGTGACACATTCCTGCACACTTAAGTTGTGGTCATATTTTTCACAGGTGTTTAGCAGGGCCAACCAACTGAAATAGGTACTGAACAACACTGTCATAACCCCTCCCTCCCACGTGACCCCTTCCTCCCGACTCCTTTCTCCCATGACCGTTCCCCACAAAACTCCTTCCCCAATGCAACCCCTTCCTCACCGTGACCCCCTTCCCACGCATTTGACCCCTTCCTGCATACTTAACCCCTTCCCCACATGCGACCCCCCTTCTCCCCTACACATGCACCATTCTCCCCAATACTTGACCCTTCTCTCCTTCCTCCTGCACATGTCCCCTCCTCTTCCTTCCCCTGGCATATGACCCTTTGTATACTCCCCAGTACACGACCACTTATCTACCTCCCCTCAGCACACGACCCCTTGTCCATCCCCAGCATATGTCCCTGTCTACCCCCAGCACACGACTTCTTGTCTACCTCCCCTCTGCACGCAACCCCGCTTCTCCTCCACCTGGTATGCTACTCCTTTCCTCATTTCTGACCTGTTCTCTCTCTCCCTCCCCACCAGCTCATGACCCTCTCTCCCAGGCACATGACCCACTAAGTATCTTTACCAGGAGAAGGACTAACCAGTGCCTTCAGGAGGGAAAGAGGAGCAGGAGGAGTGGAACACAAAATGTAGTGATAGAGAAGGATAGAGTGAGTGAGGGAGGGGCTGCTGGCAGTGAAGGTGAAAAATCACCAGGCCCGGACAGAGTACATCCAAGGGTACTAAAGGAACTGGCTGAGGAACTAGCAGGGCCACTAGCAGACCTATTTAATAGTTCACTAGAGTCAGGCATTGTACCACAGGACTGGAGAACAACACATGTAGTGCCCCTCCACAAAAGCAGTGCTAAGGATGACCTAGGGAATTACAGACCAGTCAGTCAACCTCCATTGTGGGCAAGCTCATGGAGACCATACTAAAGGAAAGGTTGGTGGAATATCTAGAGGAGCATGATTTCCAGGATGTGAGGTAGCATGGGTTCATGGGGGAGATCGTGTCAAATGAATCTGATTGACTTCATTGACTGTCAGTAAGACAGCTGGGAGGTGGTCCAGGATCTGTCAACTTGGCTTCAGTGCCAGTAAATGCAAGTTATGCATATGGAGCCAAGAATCCCAGGCAGAGTACTATCTGGGTGGAGTCCAGTATCTGCATCAGAGGAGGAGAAGGACCTGGGAGTGATGATCACTAGTGACCTGAAGCACTCCACGCAGTGCAAGAAAGCAGCAGCAAAGGCAAACAAGATGCTTGGATGCATATCTAGGGGGATCAGTAGTAGGAGAGAGGAGGTTATACTGCCCTTGTACAGGTCACTGGTAAGGCCACATCTAGAGTATGGAGTTCAGTACTGGTGCCCACACCTCAAAAAGGACATTAACCTGCTGGAGAAGGTCCAGAGGAGGGCTACAAAGATGACAGTAGGTCAGCAGGGTAAGGCATCACGAGGAGAGGTTGAGGGCACTGAACATGTACTCCCTGGAAGACAGGAGAGAAAGAGGAGACATGATTGGGACCTTCAAGTACTTGAAAGGGATACATAAGGTTGATAAAGAGTGTCTCTTTAAGCTGAGTGTCAGCATAACACTAGGGGCACAGTCTTAAGCTGGAGGGGGGGAGGTTTAGGAGGGAGGTCAGGAAGCACTTCTTCACAGAGAAGGGTGGTGGATGCTGAATGCACTGCCAGAAGAGGTCATCTCGTTGAAGACAGTCGGTAACTTCAGAGAAGCTGGAAATAGGCATGGGGATGGTAAGGATCTTGGGTAGGGAGTATGGGACATTAGCTCAAGCTATGGACCCTGAAATCTGACGGGAATTGATAGATCAAATAGCCTTCTGCTGTCCTTCTTATGTTCGTATGACCCTTTTCTCCCCTCTCTTGCTGTGATCCTTCTCTCTCTTCTACCCTGGCTTGAGACCCTTCTCTCCACCCCTGGATTGTGACTCCTCTCTCCTTCTGGCTCGGCATTTGACCCCATCTGTCCCTACCTCAGCACATAACCCTGCTGTCTCCCCAGCTCATGACCCTTCTCTCTTACTCTCTTCCCTGTCTCGCCAACACTTCTCAGTATAGCGCAGTGGGTTAAGGCTCTGAACTGCAGATCTGAGACTTGGTTTGAATCCCACAGCCGCCTTGGTGGCATACTGTGTGATCCTGAGCAAGTCACTTAACTTCCTTGTGCTGCCAGGTCGATCTGGAAACAAGCTTCAGCTTAGTGTGCTACTCCTGGTTAAACAATGTTCCTTTCCCCACATGTGACCCTCTTTCCCTCGACTGTGACACAACCCCTTCTGCCCTTCCCCCAGCACATGACCTCCTCTCTCTCCCCAGGCAGACAACTTCTAACCCCCACACCCCGAATCACGACTCTTCTCTCTCCCCTCAACCTGGCTCGTGACCCCCTCTCTCCTCCCTGGCTCATGGCTGCTTTTGCTCTCTCTCTCTCTCTCTCTTCTGCCCTGGCTTGTGACCCTTCCTCTCCCTACCCCACGAGATGTGACTCATTCTTTTCCAACCCCCATCTCTTCCTACCTACTGTCACGCAACCCCTGCTCCCCCCTCCCGACTTGTGATCCTTTCTCTGTTACTCTCTTTCCCTGGCTCGACACCCCTTCTTTTCCTCCCCCCCAATATGTGACCCCTTCTCTCTCTCTCTTTCTCCCCTCGATTGTGACCTAATGCCTCCCTCTAGCACTCAGTCCCTTCTCTCCCCTGACACAGACCCCCTTCTCTCCTTCCCCCTGGCATGCAGCTCTTTCTCTCCCCCAGCATGGCTCCTCTCTCCCCCATCTTTCAGGGCTTGCAACACCTTTTTTCTCTCTTCCCCCCTTGTCCCGACACAGCCCCTTCTCTCCCCAGTTTGTGACCTTTCTCTCTCCCCTTCTAACAGGAGAGCCAAGTGATACGTACAGCAAACGATGTATTGACCTGGGGGTTGAGGCCTGTAGGTCTCACAGGGGGTGTGGGGTGGGGTTACTGGAGTGGGAGAGAAAGAAATGTAACAGTACTTCCAGTCATGCATGGCAAACTGAGGCCTGCCCAATGAGTTAGTCGCTGATGGGCATAGAAGGGGCTGATCCCTGCCTCAGACTCCATGAGCCACACCTGGGAGGGAGGGAGAGAGTGTCGACATGTTTTGCACTGGATTATTGATCTGATTTGTTGCCTTTTTTGTAGATTCTTACAGAGCAATTTCGTCAGACAGAGGCTGAGGTTATGACCTTGAAGGCTGCCCTAGAGCAGGAAAAACAGGCAATGCAGAGTCTGCTGGAGAAACAGGAGCTAGATGCAAAGGACAAAGACTTGGCCATAGCTCGGCTCAAAGAAACAGTGGATTCTCTAACAGAGCAGCTGCGAGAGACAGAAACGGCTAACTCTGAGCTGATAGAAAAACACAAGGCGGAGAGAGCAGAGATGGATGCATCTCTCTCGGAAGTCCGAGCTGCTCATGACATCCTGGCAACACAGAATCAAGAGCTGAAAACTATAGCAGGGGAAGAAGCAAAGCAGCGGGATGAACTTTCACAGAAGGCCATGCAGCTACAAGGTTGGTAACCAGGCCCCCTCCTCCTCCTCCTCCTCCCTATCCACTCCTCTTCCCTTCCTCCCTCTAGTCCCTGAAAGCCTTACTCCTTGCCCATTCCTCCCATGTCTGCTCCTGCAACTTATTCCCTTCCTCCTCTCTTTATCCGCTCCTCTTCCTCCCCCCCTCATCCTTGAAAGCCCTACTCCATCGCCACTCCTTTCTTGTCTGCTTCTGCACCTGACCACCCCCACCAGTGTTAGCTAATGAGCTGCTGACATATTATCTTAGTTAGGGCACACAACTTATAGCAAGGGCTGTTTGTCCAGGACCTAAATGAGCTATTAATTGAATATTTTCATGCAGGGATTATTCAAATTTTAACTTACTATCAAGCTCAATCTCACTTCCATTATTAAAGCCAGCCAGCCACTGGCGCCTGCATAGCCCCACCCACAAAACTTAATTTTAATGATGCGAAGTAGGAAAATGGCTGCAGGACCATAGATAGCATTATAATGCTGTTGGGGCAGGGCGGCTTAGATGGCACTGGTACACTGTATATGTAATTGTACATGTTAGAGGGGTCTGTACATGTAATAATAACCCTTTAACTAGTACAATCACCTGTAACTTGTGCTAGTGTCGTCCCAAAAACTGCCGCTGCCGATAGCGATATAATGCTATCACAAGCCTCCTTTCCCCTACCTTATCATGTCATCACAATGCAGTTTTGTGGAGCGGCTCAAGTAGGCACCTGCTGCAGGCTTTCAATAAGGAAGTGGGACTGCACTGATAATAAGTTACAATTTTACATTATTCTGACATAAAAAATTCAGTCAATGGCTTGTTTAGGTCCTGGGGCAGGCACTTCCTTGCCGAGAGTAGGTTACAATTAAAAACATAATTTAGCGAGTTTGAACTTGTAAAAAATTGCATTAAACTGCGTTTGTTAAAGTACATATAAACAATTGAATTAAACTCCATTCTTAATAGTACACTGCACCAAAAGCACAAATGTTGCCACAGCAAAGATTACCTAGACTTTAGAAGAAAATAACAAAAGGCCAAGTAGTTTCTTACTATGTAAATCTGAAGAGCTAAAACCAGTTGGACATTTAAAATCATTCAAAATGGTAATTATAAATCTTTCCCTTAAGGGGTTTAACCTTTTACACTCTAGTAAGATATGACTAACAGTTGTACCAATTCTTTTGGGACAGTGACTGATTCTAGTTTGGTTTGACAGTGGAGTGCTTGAAAACCTAAATTGTGTCTCCTTTATTATATTCAAGCTGCAAAGAGAGTAAGCTTTCCTTTGTTGGAATTTGTCTCATATCTGTAAGTAGGGTTCTGTACCCCAACTATTTTTTTTGCATTTTATAAGAGGCAAGCAAGTCAAGAAATTAATTTTGCAAGTTCTCCTGAATAAAAAGTATCTCGCACTCTTTGTGATGACAAGGCTTGCACAGATTTAAGATCTTTAGTCCAGTTTTAAAGATTAAGATTAGAGAACCAGATACTCTCCACCCCTCCTCCTAAAAATTCAAGGAGACACATTTTTGGTAACTGCAGCGCTTTCATTCCAACAAATTTGGACCAGTAAATTAACATTCTGTTGATAATCTGATATTTGAGACTCTATTTACTGGATTCTGTTCTCATAACAGCCCCAGGACTGTCTCTAGGAAGATCCAAAATTCCCCTTAAAAATTATTTGCACTACTTCAAGTTTGCTAATATAGTCATGGTATCCCCACACTTCCGTGGCATACAATAACTGGACATGTATCTTGTCCTCAAAACAACTCCTCATGGATCTAAATGAATGGCCAGTGAATTTGGAAGCAAAATGGGAGATACCCTTTGCCATTATACCTGCCATGTACTTAATATGGTCCTTCCAATCCAAACGTCTATTCACAGATACATGTACGTATTTATAGTTAGGCTCTCTCTTTAGTGAAGTTGTTTCCTATATTCTACTCCTGAAAATCCTTCTTTTTCTGTTAAACACAGTCAGTTTAGAGTTGTTGTAATTCAGCCCCAGATCCAGTTGTAAAACGATGCTCATAAACTTTATTCAAGCTTCTTTATAGTCCTAAAGTGTTAGATACAAGGACCATATCGTCCACATAGAACCATACAAGGAGGAAGCAAATGTATGGATTTTATTTAGTTCCTTCACCACAGTATCAGTATGTAAATTAAAATAAACGGGGCCAAAAGGCACCCCTGTCTCACGACACTATTTCTGTTAAATATAGCAGTCAGCATTCCCTCTTTATTAATTCTAACCATTGCATTAGTTTCTTTATGTAGGATAATAATGTCTTGATAATTTACTGTCTGTTTCCCTTTTTTTTTTTTTTTTGTATAATATTGTTGCTAAATATCTTTACCGCCATTAAAGGTGGCGAGTTCACAATAGGTCTCGGCCTCCTGAACTCGAACTACCACTATGAACCTATGAAGCTATTAGATTTTCAAAAAATTTCATTGACATATGCTGACATAAACAAATTGGACATTTCATATTCATTTTTCTTGTTCACCATTCACATTAGTGCATTCAGACAAAGTTCTTATTAGTTTATGGTTGACAAACCTATTCAGCCTTGACAAGCTGGCATATGAAGGAAAAAATGACATAAAAGTCGAAACAGGACTACAAACGACATCCTGAACTGAATATTAAGATCACACAATCTATAGATATAAAAGGAAAAATTATTTATTTTGCTCAGAATACAAATCTTTCTTAGCAGTTTTATATTGTGCAGTTTACTGTGATTATAGCCTAGTAACATTTGTTGGGTGTCCCTAATCTATTGTCTAGGATGTGACCTCCAGAACCCCCCTCCAGCCCACACTGTCTATTTCTAGTTCATAAAGTGTGTATAACAGAATATCTCTGAGAAAATCAAACTCTTATTTAATATCCAAAAAGGCCATATAAAGCTCCCTTCTCTTAATAAATATCTATTTAGGGACCAGAAATTGAAGTGTAAAAATTTGATCAGCTATTTCATAACCTTTTCTTAAAAAACCCTGATTGATTGACATTCAGTTTTTCTCATCCACCATGTCTAGTTTTTTTTTTTAATCAAACTAGTATACATCCTAAAGGGAACATAAAGCAAGATATGGATCTATAACAAGTCGGTGACTCCTTTCACCTTTCTTGAAAAAAGTGGCGCCATTATCACTGTCATAACCCATTTCAGGGATCTTCTAACTAGTATTTATCACAGTATAAAGTTTTGCCCAAATCTGTCCCCACCAGTCCACATCAGATTGAATGACTTCCAGTACAGTCCTTCTAATCCTGGAGCTTTATTGTTTCTTGGAGCTAAAGTCACTTCTTTTACCTCTGATGGGACAACGCGTAAGCAATAATGCCTGACAGGGTGTGTGTCGTGCTGGGATAACGTCACGCCTCAGGTGGTTGGGCACGAGGCCGCAGGCCGAGTGCGTCCAACAACTGAGGCGTGACGTTATCCCAAATGACACACACCCTGGAGGGCATTATTGCTATTATACAATGGCTCGTTGTTATATATAAAGTAAAAAAAATAATTTTAAAGAATGTTTTTATTAGTGTGGAAAAATATTTTTGTTTCTTAAGAGGAGATGGGAAAAAAAAAAAGGTGCTGGTGAGCCATATCATCCATATTGGGTCACAGTGAGGCTGAGACTAGACCCGTGATGTTGTACTGATTAACATCACGGGTCCAGCCCAAGACTGACCAATCAGAGTCCAGGATTTTTTCTTGCCATTGTATAATCTCCGATATATAACAGGGTTCGGAATGCAATTCACTAATCCCATCATTCTTAGTCTTTAAGGCTTGCTCATACAGTATAACCCCTTAAAATGTTCAAGCCATTCAGAAGCTGGGATTGCTGTGCCCATATAGTCTTTATTATTCCCATTCCATTAACCACCATACTCCAGAATAGTTTATCTTTTTCATTAATTGCTTCTTGAAAGTTGCCCCAGAGTTATTTTTTTTTGTTTACTTTTTATTTATAAGGTTTTATGAAATACAGCAGCTGCCATATTTGCGTAAGCTTATACAACTTTCCATGAGCATATACTTCATTGTATAAAATGTACAGGTTCTGTGACACAGGTTACATAAAGATTATTGTCCATTGTCCACATCTGAACTGCCAGATAATATCAAGGAGCCAATGTCCAGCTAGATGATAATGTAGGAGAGTATGCTCTCACCTGCTTTATAGCCCGAAGGGGATTTACCATTATTTCTGCCCCCCCCCCGTATGATACTGATATACGTGGAGGGCTGAGTCAGCCGAAAAAGAAATCAAAGGTTATTTAACAGATGGCCTAATCCCAATTAAGTTGCATTACGCCCCTACCTCATAGGTCATACCGGATGACCGATAGGGAGACAGGATAATTACCAGGAGTTAACTAAAAATTAAAAGTTAAATTGAGTGGGGTGCAATCCCGGCCCTAAATGAAGTTGATCTCTGGATAGGCAGGACATAATATGCATGGAAACTTGCCAAGTAAACAAAATCGTGTAACAACCAGCATGGCATAGTAAGTGCTAAACAGACTACCACAGTACTTTAGTAGACCAGATTATTAAGTCCAGTGTACCCAAGAATGGAAACTCACAGAAATGTCTCTGTATATAACACTACTGCTTGTAAATGCACTGCTACTGTATGTAAAATAACTCCGGATCGTCCCCGGAAAAGGGACCATCATGGTCTCAGCGGGCTTACCAGTTACCAAAATAAATATATATTTTAATGTCTCACACATGGAACTTATCTTAGAGCCAGCAGAGAACCCTCAAAGTTCAGTCATTGGTATCAAGTTCGATCTCTTCTTTCCCCTCCTGTTTTTGGAAGCATCTGTGAGCTTTGATGCAGCGCAGCACTGCTTCAGGATCCGATAAGATGTTCATTTTGTTGCGTGTGGTGGATTTGGAGTCTTGCTGGAAAAGGAGCTGGGCAGCAGTCCCATTCTCAAATAGGGATTTTTGGTGAGTTTAACCCCTTTTCCGATTCTGTGTCTGAGGTGAAATGTCCGGAAAAAGAGCTATCTTGCTGCCTTCCCTCTGTGTCCCCACATTGTCTGGCTGCCTGCAGTAATGGAATATGTGCCTCTGAACTGGAGAGAGTTCACTATGGCGTAAGCGGGCAAGAGCTGGCTTTGGCTCGCGCTCTGGCCGTCATAGAGATAGCTAAGGCTTTGATCACCCTTACCCCAGAGTCTTCCGGCAGCAGGCATAGGTCTGTAAAGATCAATCAAGTGACTGCAGCCATTATTTCTGTTGTTGCCACAAATCTGGGTGGGAAGCCTACGATATGTACATTGGCCTGCCGCTGAGAGTTTTCCAAGACCTCCACCTTTGCCTTGAGGTAGTGGAAATCCTGCACAAACACTGCATTTTTCTCTCTCTCTCTCTCTGACAGTCGCGGTCAGCATTAAGCTCAGAGATGTGCTTTTCATTAATTTGGACTTCAGTGTCCAGCTCCATAAAATGAGCCTCTATTGCTGCAAGCCGGCGATTAGTTTCCTCCCCATTAGCCTGTATTTTTTGAAGCATCGCCATGATCTGAGGATGCAACGCATCAGTAGCTCTGGTGTCTGCTGAGGAAGACGGCCCTGACCCAGCACCTCTTGGGCCTGGTGTAGAGGAGAGATAGGCATCCAGATTTGGTGCGGCATGTTTGTGGTCTTTTTTTGGACCCATAGTCTGATCCTCAGCTGTTCGTACATGATCGATGTTACTTAGGAGCTGAATTTAAGCACGATTGATTGCAATTTTAACTTTTAAAAGTAGTCTGATGTGGAGCTCAGAAAAAAGTGGCCACCATGTTGGGTATTCTACAGTGCCCCCACCTCCCCAAGTTATTTTCTATACTTATAGCTTATACTATATATATATATATATATATATATATATATATATATATATATATATATATATATACATATATATATATATATATATATATATATATATATATATATATATATATATTTTTTTGTATTCTTTCTTTACGTTAATAAACACTGTCATCTTCAGCTGCCCCACTATTCTTTGCTTGTTTTGCTGATTTATAAATGTCTTCTTTTAGGAATATACACTCCTTGTCAAACGATATTGCTCCCCTTTTAGAATTCCTTGCTGAATGTGTCTCTGCATTTACTCAGGGCTATATTAATACAGTCTGTTATACTTTCAAATAGGACAAATAAGTCGTTCCCTGTGGAATCATTTGAGAGAATGTTTCTTTCAAACAACATGAAGTCTTGCTATATTATAGACATTAGCAGTTTGTTCCAGCTCTAGAACTGCCCCGGAGTGAAATGGTTAAAACCATTCCAAAATAGAATTTTGGCACGAGAGCAGCTCTATCTGTGTCATTTCAAACTTGAACTGTCAGATTCTTTACTCCGCCTCAGTGAACAGTCGCTCCGGAGATTTCTCCTTCTGCTTTCAGTTCATTCTCGGTTTAAAAGTGTTTTCTCGGTTGGATTTAACCGAGAATAGTTTTATTTAACCTAAAACCGCTCGTTCAAGCCTCTATCTGTGGTAACCGTAAGTAAATGAAGGCTTGTGTGTGTGGAATTTGTGTTATCGGTTCGGTTTGAACCGATCAGTGGTTTAAAACTCATTTAAAACTAAAAGTTACTATTTTAGAGTACGGTTCAGTTCTTATCAGTTCTAAAAACGGATTTATTACATTTTTTCCAATACCCGTGACACGTTAGGAACCGATAAGGGTGTCTTGCCTGGCACTGCCGAGAAAGGCAAGTTTTTGGTTAGGCTACATTATGTCTGAGAAACCCAAAAGAAAACCGGGCCCACTGGGTTTCAACACTGTGATGTTTGTGGGGAAGTCTTTGCCAAACTAACCCACACACCACATTGTTTATTGTCTGGGTTTGACCACCTCCAGTCAGACTGCCAGGTATGTAAAATTTCCCTGCAGCCACCCTGGAAAAAGATTGGGCAGGCTCAGGGCAGAGAAGCAAAGAATCCGCTGACCGGATGGCCAGCCGGTTCGGTGCCAACCGATCCAGAGGTGCCCTCTGACCAGGGCCAGACTTCCTCGGGCAAAGAAAAGCTGGTTCTGAGGAACCAATTCCAGTAAAGAAAACAAGAAAATCAGCAGGTCTTGAGTCCAAAATTCCTTCTCCAACTGCTGCAGAGATAGCAAAGCCATACTAAATTGTCCAGTCACTGTCTCAGGGTCCGTCCGAACCACCACTATCTGGTAAAAGGTCGGTTCGTCCGGTCCCAGTGGTTCAGGATTATGATATTGAGGAATTTTATGAACCAGAGGAGGGAGGAGGATTATGAACAGTATGAATGTGGCTGGGAAGGTCTCGTGTGCCCATTGAACGGACATCTCCCCAGACAGACCTTTAGAATCTCCCCCTATGCTGTCTGAGTCCCCATCTCATTTTATGTTTTATAAAAAAGTTGCTGAAACCCTCCAGCTTCCTTTAGAAGAGGCTGTGGATGAGCAAGAGGAGCCTGCTTTTGTAGAAATGATGGATATTCCAGAGTCTAGGAGATTGTCTATTCCTTTACATAAGTCTTTTAGGAAACAAACAATTAAAATTTTAAAAGCTCCTAATTCTGTGCCTCCTGTAGATAAAAGATGGACAGAAGGTATACATTGTCAGGCCCTGATACAAATTCCTTTCTCAGCAATGCAGTCATGTTGGGGCAGTTCAGGCTGCTGCCTGTGATAAACTAATATTCCTTGGCTCACATCCTCCTGACAAAGATTCCAGGAAGATTGATGCCATGGCAAAAAAACAGTATATGGCAGCCTCTCTGGGACTCAGGCAAGCAAATTATATGGCTTATGTAGCTAGGTATCAGAAATCTAGATGGGATACTGTTATGCACTGGCCAAGCAGGCCCATGGCCAGCTGGCTAGTGAACTAGAACAGGTGGCTGCTGATGGCATTGAAGCCTCTAAGGTTCAGTTTCATGCTGCTGTGGATGTTAATGATGTTTCCTCTAGGGTCATGGCCACATCTGTAGCTTTTAGTAGGTTGGCCTGGCTCAGGTGTACTAGTTTGTCACAGGATACCCAGACTAAGGCTATGGATTTTCCTGTGGTGGGAAATTCTCTGTTTGGAGAGCAGACAGAGAATTACATGAAGAAGATGGATGAATATAGGACTACTTACAAGAGTGCCCAGGCTAAGAGCAGCAAGCCACTCCTCAAAGGCATGCCCCAGGGTAGGGGTAGGCCTTTTCACAGACCTTCTACCAGACTCAGGCCTCCTCTGCCTATGCTCAGAGGGCTTCTTCAGAGGCAGGGGCAGATGAGGTGGGCAGACCTGCTCCCACCCCCAGCCTAAAGCTCCTGCGAAACAGGCACCCTGATGGGGTGCCCAGGGCCGATTCTCCTGTACCAGTGGGGGGGCAGGCTGGCTTACTTCAGTCAGAATTGAGCTTCTTTAACCTCAGACAAGTGGGTTCTGGAAGTAGTAAGCCAGGGTCTGGTTCTCTGCTTCAAAAAGTTTCCCAAGTTGAGAAGCAGACTTTTCTACAAGTGCTTCAGAGACCCTCGCTCTGGAAACAGAGGTCTCATCCCTGTTAGCTCTCAGAGCAGTAGAAAGGGTTCCTCCCCTGCATCAGGGCAGGGGTCTGTATTCCAGATACTTCCTTACCCCAAAAAAGACAGGAGAATGGCGGCCCATTTTAGATCTTAGATATCTGAACAAGCATCTTTTGAAACCAAAGTTCAAAATGGTAACTCTGGCAATGATTTTACCTTCCCTAAGGCCAGGGGACTGGCTAGCCTCCCTGGACCTCAAGGATGCCTATTTCCATGTCCTAATCAGAAGATCCCATTGAAAGTACCTCAGATTCGAACTGCCCTCAGGTCATTACCAGTTCAGAGCAATGCCCTTCGGCCTTACCTCTGCTCCAAGGGTATTCACAAAGTGTCTAGCAGTGGCAGTGGCCCACTTAAGGAGGCAGAGGATTGCTGTTTCCCTATCTAGGCGACTGGCTCATCGTAGGCCAGTCCCCAGAACAGGTAAAATCTCACCTGCAGGTCACCCAGCAGCTTCTCACCTCCTGGGTTTTCTGCTAAACCTACTAAAGTCGGTTCTGGAACCAGTCCAGGTACTCACCTTTATAGGGGCAGAATGGACACAAAGCTAGCCAGAGCCTTTCTTCCCCAGAAAGGGTAAGGAATTTAGTGGCTCTGGCCTCTTCCTTCACTCTGCAGGTCTCTCGACCAGCAAGACACTTTCCTGCAGCTCCCGGGGCACATGGCTGCATCCACAGCTGTTGTGGAGGAGCCAGATTTCAGATGAGAGACATTGTTTCACTTGAGAACCTTTTGGTCTCAGAGAAGAGACCCCTTTCCAAGTTGGTCCCAGTGACTCAACCTTGATCCTAGCTCTCCAGTGGTGGCAGGATCAGAGCAATTTAAGGCGGGGTCCCCTTCATTTCCCCTTCTCACGACTTGACCCTCACTACAGATGCTTCCCTTCTGGGTTGGGAGCCCACATGGCGACCTTTCCACTCAGGAGTTTGGTCCCCAGGAATCTCTGCTCCACATCAATTTGCTGGAACTCAGGCTGCTTTTTAGCTCTTCAGCGTTTTCTGCATCTGTCCACGACAAGGTGATACAAGTCAGAACAGACAACACCACAACAATGTGGTACATCAACAAGCAGGGGGCACTCGGTCTTCAGCCTTGTGCACGAGGCAATGAGAGTTGTGGTCTCTGGCCTATTCCTGAACACTTCCCTCATAGCAGTTCATCTTCTGGAAAGGACAGTGTCCTAGCGGATGCCCTCAGCAGGATTTCCCAGGGCCATCACGAATGGTCCCTGGATCCTCAAGTGCTGGGGATAGTTTTTGCCAGGTGGGGCATCCCTCAGATAGATCTTTTTGCAGCCCCAGACAATCACAAACTTCCTCTGTTCTGTTGCAGGCCTCCAGTGCTGGGCTCAGTTCCCCTGGATGCCCTTCTTCTGGATTGGGAGGGGAAGTTCCTCTATGCTTTCCCCCCTTTCCTCTCCTATTCAAAGTACTAGTCAAAATCAGATCTCAGCCTTGCAGGGTGATTCTGATTGTCCCGGATTGGGCCAGGCAGCCCTGGTACCCACTCCTTCTGTCTCTGACAGTCCATCTTCCCCTGTGCCTCCCCAGGAATCACAATCTGTTGACTGTGCCCAGGGAAGGGTTTGGTATCCGGACCTCAAATCCCTCAACCTCAAGGCCTGGCTCTTGAGGGGTTAGAGTTGCTGATTTACACCTCTCTCAGGGTGTTCTTGAGATCCTAAAGGCTTCCAGAAAGCCTTCCACTAGAGCTACTGATAGTTCTAAATGGAAAGGTTTTCCATTTGGTGTGCTGGAAAAATATTTCCCAGAATCTGCTAATTGCCCATTTTGTTAGATTACATGGTACATCTTAATTCCTTGGGTCTCAGACCAGCTACCCTGAGAGTTCATTTGGCAGCTGTGTCTGCTTTTTGTGTCAACAGGAAAGTCATCCCTCTTTCCTCTCATCCTGTGTTTTCCAAGTTTTTAAAGGATTACTCCATACTAATCCTCCCTTTGGGAACCGGCCCCTGCTTGGGACCTTAATGTTTGCATTGCCCAGTTAATGCAACCCCTTTGAACCCTCTCTTCTGCAGAGCTTAAGTACCTAACTTGGAAAACTGTTTTCTAGTGGCTATCACTTCTGCCAGACGACAAGAATTGCAAGCCTTGTCAGTGGAGACTGACTTATTTCTTTCCACAGGGATAAGGTAGTCCTTAGGACTAATAGGAAGTTTTTGCCTAAGGTGGTTTCAGATTTCCATCTTAATCAATCTATCTCCCTTCCAGTATTTTTCACTGATCACTCCTCTTCGGTGAGAGGAGGTTGCACAACCTGGATGTTAGAGAGCTCTTAGTTATTATATAGGCGTGCAAAGTCCTGAGTTCGAATCCTCAACTTTACCTTACCTATGGTGAAGTTGGGAAAACAAACCTGCCACTAAAGAGATCAATAGCCAATTGGATTGTCTCTTGTGTCAATTTTATCAGAGAGTGGGCAGAGCCCCCAGTTTGAGGGCCCATTCTACCAGGGGTACAGCTGCGTCTCTAGCTGCTGCCAGAGATATCCTTTATTAGAGATTTGCCAGGCTGCTACTTGGAAAGCGGTACACACTTTTATCAAGCATTACTCCCTGGATGTCAGGCCAGGAGAGATGCTCGGTTTAGCACAGCTGTTCTTGGAGCCTATTCCTAAGTAGGTTCTGCCCCTCCTCCATGGAAGGTACTGCTGTATTCTGCTAATGTCTATAATATAGCAAGACTTCATGTTGTTTGAAGAAAAATTACTCACCTTAGTAATGTTGTTTCTTCTAATGGAGTCTTATATTATAGACCTCCCAACCTGCCCCTCTCAGAACCTCTGCTTGGTGAGGTGCAGGCAACTTAGTGTGGGCACTACTTATGTCCTGTTAGCATTTGTCCCCTTTGGGACTTTGGGGGTGTATGTGATGTGTGTGTGTGTGTTTATTATACTTATGTTCCATTTTCATATTATTAGAATGGTGTTAGTATTTCTGGTCCCCTGACTTGAGTCTTGGGTGTTGGGACCATCAATGGTTGTTATTATTTAGGCAGCCATTTGGCTAGTGTAGGTTACAGCTTCCACACAGACCTTAGTGAGTTTGGCTCGTAAAGATCTGACAGTTCAAGTTTGAAATGACACAGATAGAGCTGCTCTCATGCCAAAATTCTATTTTGGAATGGTTTTAACCATTTCACTCCGGGGCAGTTCTAGAGCTGGAACAAACTGCTAATGTCTATAATATAGCAAGACTCCATTAGAAGAAACAACATTACTAAGGTGAGTAATTTTTTCTTTAAGCTCTTCCATATTTTCCTTGTGTAGTAAATCTGTCAGTTTGTTATCCATAGCATCTGACTGTTTAGTTTTACTTGCATTATAAACAAACATGTTGTCTTCCATAATGCCATAATGTGAGATACAGGCTGAGCTGCAGACTGTGGGAATCTTTAGAATGATGGGTGGAACCTCTGGAAATAATAGGGCTTTGAACGCCTCAACTGAAGGGGCCTCCCTTACTGATGGAGAGCGCGAACTCCACAGGATGGGGCCGGTGACATTAAAAGCTCTTTCGCTGGCAGTTTTTAACCTCGTTCTGGGGATCAGAGGGAATGGACCGATGCAGCAGGTGTTAGAAGGTCCTACAGGTAGCCAGGGCCCAATCCATGTAGGGCCTTAAAGGTGAGCAAGCTCACCTTAAAGAGAACTCTCCACCGAACAGGCAGCCAGTGCAGTTCATGCAGCACCGGGGTGATGTGACAGTATTTTGGCTGCCCCGTCAACAACCTGGCAGCTGCATTCAGCAATAGCTGCAGTTGGCAGAAGGTACCTCCAGAGACCCTGAGGTAGAGCACATTACAGTAGTCAAGCCTTGATGGCACAAAGACATGTACCAAGGTGGGAAGGTCCATAGTGAAACTAGGTGTTTGATCCCTGGTGATATTCTCAGATGATGCAGGCCAGATCGACCACGAAATCAAGTCCGCGCTATAATTGAGGTCTTTTCTGATAAATCTGACATTGGAAAGCACTGCCTCAGGGGACTGGTGGTCGGTAGCCCTCTAGCTGCCTACCCACTTGGTCTAGTGGAGACCCTGGGGATGGGGAAAAAAACATCTTGCCTTCCCAAGGACCTGTCAAGACCCAGGGCACCTTCTGCACCTGGCAACCTCTATCCTGCCCCCTCCAGTGTGTCCAAGGCACCCCTCCATGACCGGCCAATGCGGCACCTCCTAATCCTGACCTCCTGAAAGCAACAAGCTGTGGTGGCAGAAACTGGGAGGTTGGTGAAGGGCTGCAGGTCGAGAAGCTGGGATGCCACGTACGCTATCCTGGCCTGCCCAAGACTCCTAGGCACCCCCAGACACATGTTAACTAAATTTAAAGCCCCAGAACCACCAGCTAAAACTTGTTAACCCAGACTGGTACACACACACATACAGCGGATGCACAGCATCACAGCCAGTTGCCGCACACACAGCCACTAAAACCAGCCTCCACACCCACCCTCACCAAGGGCAGCAGAAGCTGAATAAAGCTTAATATCTAGGAGAACACAGTCCCACAGATCTCACAAATGAAACCCTACTAGGCAGGGCACACAGTATGGAACTAAAGAAAAAACAGTCTGCAGAATTAAACCCTATAGCCCCGAAGTTTAAGGAACCAGGGGCCCTCACACCGATCCCGATCTCCAGGCAGAGAAATTATAATAAGCAATCAGTACAACAAGGTGCTTTAGAAGAAAGAATGCTCCCCAGTCTTGAAAGAGCCATTCTTACCAGCTCAAGGGGACCTGGGGAGGAATTGCTGGTTCTCTGAAGTCCCAAAACAGTCACCACCAGTCCGGCTTCCCCTTAATGATAATGCTTGGAGGAATAGCCAAGAGATGGAAAAAGTCCCCATTAGCAGGCTGACCGAGGAAACAAGCTGGCGGACTAAACATTCTCTCAGGCACCACACACAACCTCTCACCTGGCAGGAGTCGACCTTTACTCTGGGAAATAAACGCCACAACGTCCTCTAGATCCATGTATTCCCGAGAAGGAATCCAGATGACCACCAGGCTCCACAGTCCGAGAGGCCCTCTCGTTTGATGGAAAAGTGGCACTGTCCACAGCGCGAGTAGACCTAGGTATCGACTGTACCTAGGGGTGAAACCTCCAGTTGGGTCCGGGTCCATTGTACACTAGAGGCAGTTTGTAAAGTAAGTCCCTCCGTAGCAGAGAGCACCTTCTTGAACTAACGCCTGTTTGCTTCAGTTCCACGGTCGCTGCAAGGGACAAGGCGTCCGAGGTGGAGGCGAGAGGGGAACAGGACACCAGTTAGCAGCTCCTTCACTGAGCAGAACCCACAGCAGGCAAAGAGATCCAAGGGAAAGACTCACTAGAAAACAAGTAAGTTAAACTCCTATGATATTTCACTGCCCAGCCCTGCCTAATGCTAAAAACCCTAACAGCCTAACTCACCCGGGACTGCTAAATTCAATTTAGGATCACCGGCCAAGATACTGACCGGAGATCAAGAGGAAATTCAGATATAGCTGTCCTAGCAGTCTCCAAAAAGCACAAGCCAATGTGGAGGGTGGGGGAGGCTGCTCTCTAGTAGGGAGCTTGCAGAGGCTAGCATAGCTCTGCCACCATCTTGTAAATGTTGCAGAACCTTCCATCCAAGGCCATGGTCAGGAATCTAGATGGAGCAGAAGGATGCATATTTCACATCCAAATCAGACCTTTCCATCAAGAATTCTAAGGCTCAAGATTGGTGAGCAGATGTACTGGTACAGATTCTTGCCATTTGGACTTTCCTCTGCTCTCAGAGATTTTACTAAATGTCTACATAATACAGCAGCTGCCTACCTTTGCAGGCATGGAGTATCTCTGTACCCTTACCTGGATGACTGGCCAATCAAAGCCAGCTCGTCTGAGGAGATACTAGGTCTTGGGACCTTACAGTGGATATATTTCAAAAACCCAGTTCCCTCCTGAATCTGGAGAAGTCTGTTCTCACCCCTAAAACAAAGCCTAGTGTGTACTGATGAAAATCTGGATTCCGTTCAGACCAGTCCATTTCTGGCCCCCGATTCAGCCTCTGACCTGGTAGCATTCTCTGGGCCATTCTCAGGTGGGGCAACTGTGCATGGTCAGAGTTTTCTCATCTCTTGGGCCTGGTGGTTTCGACCATGTACTGTAGACTGCCGCTGCCTACAGTACCAGGGTGTCATTGCAGATGAGCCAGTGGCCCAGTTCTCATATGCTTTACAAATAGAATGGAGAATTGAAATGCTTGTATTTCCTTGGTCAAACCTTGTGAGGTTTGTTCAGAGGTGGTTCAAGGAACGGTGGTCTGAGAAGAGGGACCACACAGATCACACGGTAGCAGTGTCATCACAGCTAGTACATATTGACAGGTGGAGCCCTTGCGTCAGCCTCCTCATCCTATCCTCCATCCAGCCACAGATGCTGCCTTGACAGGTCGGGGAGCTCATCTCCGTCAGGACATCAATGTCCTGGAGCTAAGGACAATCCACCCTGCTTTGCAGTAGTTCCATCTGCTGGTGGTGTGCCAGAGAGTTCAGCTGAACACAGACAACAGTGCAATGTGCGACACATCCTACTGCTTTTTCTTCATTTTGTTGTTGTTTAGTGCATTCTTGCTTATTTGTCGACTTGCTCATATTGGCAGCTGTTTGTTGTTGTGTTAGTTTTCTGTTCTGCTCCCAAGTACCTCACCCCCAGGACACACCGGGAAATGAGCTGTCTGCAGCTCCATGTGTTCTCTCCTGGTCAGAACATTTCAAATAAACACCTGAACAAGCAAGGAGAGCTGGGTCACCCAGACTCCATCAGGAGGCCCTGATGTTATGAAAACTAGCTTTTCCACTCACACACTCCTCCATGTACTGCTTGTACTGCACACACCTCCAGTTTTGTCTTTTGTTTTGTGATTTTTTTTTGGGGGGGGGGATGGTATTCTGATCTTTTGTGCTGCCCTTGTTTAGTTTAGTTTAGTTTATTGTTCTAGGAATTAATACCTTTGAGCCAAAGGCTCTTTTACAAAGGTTCCACGTCAATTGAGTACAAAACAAGTGTAGTTACAAAGAAAGTCAAATAAGTTAAGTATTGATAAAAGTGTCCAGAAATGACACATTACCTTAAAATTTACAAAATTAGTATAGGACAAGGAAACAAAATACTTTTCATAAACAAATCAAAAATAGATTATGTGGAAAAAGACTCAAAGAAAATGTACTATTGAGAGAGCAGGAGGAGGGAAGGGAAGCAGTCAATAGTGAGAAACGTGCCTCACATATGCCTTTGTCAAGATAATGTAGTGAGGAAAGAGGAAGAGAAAAAGTAAAAGAGAAAGAAGTAATTTAATCAAGGCAGTCACAGGAGCTGGAGGCAGCGAAGTGAGAGTGGAGCTGAGATTTAAAGACTCCTAAGGGTGTAGAGGGTGAGATGAGGGTATTTATGACATTTAGCCAGCTAGGTGCATGGTAAGCAAATGATCGTTGGCCCTGAGTAGTCCGGCATCGGGGAACCTGGAGAGGTTGATGATTAGATCCTCTGGTGAGACGGATGCAAGGATTTGGGCGTAGCAGGTCTTGGATACACGGAGGGGTAAGGCCCATGGTTGTTTTTTTTAGCTATCAGGCAGGTAAGGTACTTTAAGCGGTTTGAGAGTTGCAGCCAACCAGTTTCAGTGTAGAGCTCACATGTGTGAGTGTGTCTATGAGCGCCAATGAGCAGTCTACAGGCCTTGTTGAGGGAGGTTGTTATGCGCTTAAGAGAGGTGGTTGAGGCAGACCCATATATAATTAAGCCATAGTCAATGATTGAGATGACAGAGCTTTGAATAGCAATCCTTAATGCAGGTTGGGTGAGGAACGGCCGGTTCCCGGAACAAGATACCAATTCGTTGGATAGCCACTTTAGCTGTCTTATCAATGTGGGTAGCAAAGGTTAGGCCTTGGTCAAAGGTGATTCCAAGATATTTAAAGGTAGTCACTTGTTCTAGAGTATTTCCCAGATATGTATTGATAGTGAGTGGTAGTTGCCTTTTCTAGGGACATGGATATGTTGTTCATCCACACTCATTGGCAGTATCCTTGCGCTTTAAATCTTGCGGAAGGTCTTCAAGCTTGCTCCTCCACCCACGGTGGTATAACTCTCGGCTCCGCCCCATGGCAGATCTTCCTTACGCTTGGGCTCAGGTTTTCCCTCATAGCAGCTACGTTTTGTGACTGGTTCTATTTCTCCGTTTGCGGATTTAAAATAATATTTTGCAAAAGACTTCAGTCTTGATCCCTCGCGACTGCGATGGATAATCGACTCACGGTTTGGAGATGCCCATGCGGGCAGAAGATGTCTCGGACGGATCCACACTCCACGTGTGTCTACTGCTTAGGCCTTGAGCGACCCCGCGAGCTTGCGACCTGTGCTCATCTTTCTCGGCCTACGTCCTCGAAGACCGTGATGCCCGATTGCAACTGGGCCGCCCCGAGAAGCGTTTCCCTCCGGTGAAGTCCAAGGAGGCCCGGTTGGCGGTGTCCACGGCGGCGGGCTCGGCGGATCAGCTCGAGCGGATGGTCGCCCTCGAAGAGGAGGCGGCGCGGGCCGTATCTTCCTCGGCCGCGGCATTTATCCCGCTCTCTCTGGGTTCTTCCTACACGGCTTCCTTTAAGGAGCTTTGTCTGTCCCTCTCCACTAAGGAGAAGGGCCTGCGTCTGCTGGACCTTTCTCGGTCCAAGAGAGGACAAGGTAGAATCCCTCCGTCGACGCTCTTGGGAGCGGGAAAGGTCCCTCTCCGGCCGTCGACCGTCAGCCTGATCGACCGCCGGCCCGCCACTGGCCTCACGGTGTCCCGTCAGGTCAGTTGACCGAGACTCCACTGATGAAGTCGAGATTTTCTCGACCCATTGAGACGGGCTGTCGCCTTTAGCAGCGAGATTCCCTCTCCCGGTTCCCCGAGGAGTTGAGGATCCGTGGGCTCGCCTGTGCCTCCGGTTCCGGAGCCCTCGGATGGACCTTCCGAGCGAAGGAGTGTCGGTTCCGGCCGACACCTCCTGCACCGACCGGAAATTCCGGGACTCTCGGTCTCGGTCTGGACCTCTTGGCGGTCCAGCCCGTTCCCACCGTCATAAGCGGTCTCGGTCCGGCACCAGCGTGGCGGCGTCGCCGCCCTCGTCTCCTCCTCGGATGAGGAGGCTTCGGCGTAAATACGTCGGCCAGTACGAGGACCTTATGTTCAACAACTCCTCCTGGCCGGGAATAAGCCGACTCCGGCGCCTTCCCGGCCATTAAGTGGCTGTCACGGGCAGCCGACACAACCCCTCGACTTGCCGAGGCCTATACCCAGGCGGTTGTTCGGCAAAACCAGCTGCTCCACCGATTGCGGTGGAACCTCCGCCTCCCACAGCCACCAATTGGGGCTCCGACCAAAGATTCTCGATCGGCTAAGGGTTTACCCATCGGCTGTCAGTTACCCTCACTCCCGACCGACCTCGGCAGGTGAAGGGTGGCTCAGGCCAGAGGCAGCTCTTCGAGGACTCTTCCGAGTCGAAGATGATTCCTCCTTCTTCTCAAGCGACTGGACTTGGAGTCTTCAGGAGGTCAGCCAATGGGCGATAGCCCGTCGTCCTTCCTAGGACTGCTTGCTCATCTCGGAGTCTACGGGATGGAGCTCGAACCCGTTCCAAGCAGGCCAGGTATCCCCTCACGGAGATTCTGGACCGAGGGATTCTCCGCCGGAGGCCTTTCGGTGGCCGAGGCCATAGTGGGTCCAGCACTGGAACTTTGGCAGCGCCCTGCTTCCTGCCCTGCGCCTTCGCCAGGATGGCCAGGAAGTATCACGGCTCCGGTTCCTTGTCCGGTTTTGAACACCCTCTGCTGAGGGTTGGTTACCGACAGCGTTTTCCGGCCGGCTGCGCCAGGGATGTGGACAAACCTCCTGACAAGGAGTCCAAGAAATTGGACTATGTCGGGCGAAAAGTCTCGCTATGCCGTCCCTCTCGGCCTTCGCCAGGCCAGTTCGGCCGTCCTCATGGCACATTTTTCTCATGCCCTGTTGGGCTCCCTGGATGAGGTCATCCCTCATCTTCCCGATCTGCAGACTACGGTTAAGCAGGTGCGGGACCAGGGCAGGGCAGTGGCCAAACAGCAGCTCCAGACTGCTTTGGATGTAGGGGACTCATGTGCCAGATCGGGTGGCGGCCGCGGTGGCTATCGTCGGCGGGCTGGCTGAGGATATCCACCTTTGCCCGGATACCCAGCACAAGTTGGCGGATGTTCCTTTTGGGGACTGACCTCTTGACCCTGGGGTGGAAGGTCACCTGCAGAGGATCGAAGTCAATGCCACCTTGGACTCGGTCTCTTCGCTCAGAGGACAAAGGCCGCAAACCACAGCCTAAGCCCTTTCTGCCCTTCTGTGCCCCGGCGCCCGGCCCAACGTCAGGGCCAGCAGGCTCAGCTTGGCATCCCAAACCCAAGCCGCGGCTTCCTCTAACAGGAGGCAGGGAGAAAGGGCCCAGGAGGTCCCTCGGCCGGTCCCTCCTCCAAGCCTGCCCAGTGGCGGGCTGAGGGTGTGCCTCCCATCCCCGTCACCTTACCCTAGGTCCCCGTGGGGAGCGGCTCCGCACTTCCGTTCCGCCTGGTCGCTGTTACCACGGACAGGTGGGTCTTGAAGGTGGTGGGAAGAGGCCTGCCTCTGGAATTCGAGCAGGCACCACCCTTCAGAGCCGTCGCCCCTCGGGGCATCGGGATCCCAGCCTCACTGGCGGCTCGTCGAGCGACATCCTCTCTCCTCCAGAAGGAGGTGGTAAGAGGTGGTGGACCCTCCTTCAGACCCAGGGTTTGTGTCCAGGTACTTCCTGGTTCCGAAGCAGACGGGGCTGGCGCCCATTCTCGACCTACGACCTAAACAAGTTCCTAAGGTCTCGAACCTTCAGGATGGTCACTCTGGCTCAGATAATACCATCCTTGGAGCGCGGTGTGGTTCTGCTCTCTGGACTTGCAGGGCAGCGTTTTTCCGTCCCTATCCGTCCGTCTCACCAGAGATTCCTTCGCTTCGGCGGAAGGATCTCTCTTGATTCAAGCCATGCCCTTGGCTTGTCTCCAGCTCCCAGGGTCTTCACCAAATGCATGGCAGTGGTGACAGCATTCCCTGGCGGCCGAGGGTCGGGTGTACCCTCACCTGGGCGACTGGCTGATAGCAGCTCCCTCCAGGAAGGAGGCGGAGTGGTCCAGAGATCTGGCCCTCCAGGTCTGCTCTCAACTGGGCCTCCTTGTCCAGCGAGGCCAAGTCGGAACTCGAGCGAAGCAGGTGATTTTATTCATCGGGCGCAGTCGACTCTCTTGAGCCAGAGCGCGGCTCCGGCGGACAGGGCAGGTTCTTTCCTCCTTTGCCCGATCATTTCTGGTTGGGCAATGCGCCTGCCCGGGACTTCTCGCCTCCTGGGTCTCATGGCGGCCTGTACCAGCGTGGTCCGTTGGGCCCGCTGGAACATGCGTCCCCTTCAGTGGGGACTGGCCAGCCAGTGGTCACAACGCTGCGATCCCTTGGACCAGCTTGTGTCGGTGACACAGGGGATGTGGAATGCTCTCCAGTGGTGGACCGTTCCAGATCAATTGCAGGAGGGCATCCCGTTCGTCCGCCCCGAGCCGACGGTCTCTCTGTCGACCGATGCCTCTCTGATGGGTTGGGGTGCCCATCTGGGGGAACACCGGGCTCATGGCCTCTGGTCCCCGCGGGAGTCCCGATGCCACATCAACCTGCTGGAGCTCCGGCGGTCCGCCTAGCTCTCTCACCCTTTGCTCCGTTCCTCCGGGGTCAAGTGGTCCGAGTCAGGCGGACAATACCACGACCATGTACTATCTAAACCGCCAGGGGCGGGGCCAGCTCCATGCTTCTATGCAAGGAAGCTCTCCGCATTTGGTCACTCGTCGCAGCCTGGAGGCGGATCTCCTAGCCATTCACGTGGCAGGGCCTCCAACACCCTGGCCGATGCCCTGAGCGAGATGGGGCTGCATCCCACAGTGGTCTCTCCTGCCGGAGGTAGTACAGCATCTGTTCTCCCTTTGGGGCACACCTCAGGTGGACCTGTTTGCCTCCACGGAGGCAAGCTGAGTCTGTTCCATGCCCGCCCCCTCAGCAGGGCTCGCTGCAGGGGATGCCTTTTCGAGGCAATGGACCCCGGGCCTCTTCGCCTTTCCCCATTTCCCTTGATCCACAAGGTGCTTCTCAAAGCGAGGAGGACAAGCGCAGGTGATTCTGATAGCCCCAGACTGGCCTCTGAGTTCTGGTACCAGATCTCCTCAGTCTCAGCTCCAGGACTCCGCGGCAGCTTCCAGCTCGCCGGACCTGCTCTCAGTCAATCAGGGAAGGTGTTCCATCCGGACCTTCAATCCCTGCACCTGACGGCCTGGTTCCTGCGGCTAGAGTTCCAGGCTTTGGGTCTTTCCGGCGAGGTCCTCAATGTAGTTAGGCGTCCCGTGAAGTCGACCAGAAAATGCTATGCCTTCAAATGGAAAAGGTTTTCCATTTGGTGTCAGAACAAGGGCTTGGACCCTTCCTCCTGTTCCTTGGCAAGCATCTTGGACTATTTATGGTCCCTTTCTAGTCAAGGGCTTAGGTCGGCGACCTAAGGGTGCACCTGGCAGCCATCTCTGCTTGCAGGCGCGGGCAGGAAGCAGTCGATGGCGCAGGAGAAGGTGGTCTGGCGCTTTTTCAAGGCCTTGATCACATTCCCCTCCAGTGCGGGAACCCCCACCTCCGTGGGATCTACTGCTGGTACTGGCAAAGCTCATGGGCAAGCCATTCGAACCTATGCACAGGTGTGCTCTCTCTCTCACCTGTCGTGGAAGACCGCCTTCTTGGTGGCTATCACGTCAGCCAGAAGGATGGGAGGCTCCAGGCGCTTTCCATCAGGTCTCATTACCTGGTCTTCCACAGGGACAAGGTTGTCCTCGCCCCCACCCAAAATTCCTTCCGAAGGTGGTGTCGGAGTTTCACCTAACCAGGTGTTGACTCTGCGGTGTTCTACCCCAATCACACCTCCCGGAGGCGAATATAGGCTCCATACTCTGGATCCTGAGGGCTAACGCTTATTATAAGGAGCCACGGCTGAAATCGGGGAGGTTCGCCAGCTGTTTGTCACTCACGCTGAAGCCGCATCTGGCAGACCTGCAGCCAAGCGGACGATAAGCAGGTGGGTAACCTCCTGCATAGATCTCTGCTATAAGTTAGCGGGCATGGAGCCTCCCAGAGGATAAGAGCTCATTCTACCGCCATACTGCTGCAACGGTGGCTGTTTCCAGGACGTCCCTATCCAGGAAATCTGCAGGGCTGCTACCTGAAGTCAGCAAACACCTTCATTACCCACTACCACATCGACCTTGAGTCACGCCGGGATGCTGGTTTTGGGGCCTCGGTTCTCCAGTCTCTTTCCCAAGTAAGTATATGGGGTGTCGTCTTGCCTCCCTCCTCCCGGAGAACTGCTAGGAGTCTGCCAATGAGTGTGGATGAACAACATATCATGTCCCTAGAAATACAGGTTACTCACCTGTAACAGGAGTTCTAGAATGGTATATGTTATTCATCTGTTTTCTCCATTATCCCGGCAAGACGCACAGCCTGAGCTTCCAGCGGGCCAGATCTGGCGCCATGGGCGAGCCGAGTTATACCACCCGGGTGGGTGGGAGGACAAGCTTGAAGACCTTCCGCAAGATTTAAAGCGCAAGATACTGCCAATGAGTGTGGATGAACAACATATACCATTCCTAGAACTCCTGTTACAGGTGAGTAACCTGTATTTCTTGTTCTCGGGCTAGAGAAAAGCATTGATTTTGTTTTTGTGGTTAAGGACCAGTTTGTGATCAAGAACCACTTCTCAACTGTGGTAAAGCAAATTGAAGGCTGTGGAGTAGGGGTTTGGTCTTTGTGAGAGGATAGAATGCACGGTATCATCAGCATATAAGATTATTTGTTAGGGCATGGGTTGGGAAGTGAGTTTAAAATGCTAAAGAAGAGGGCCCAAAATGGATCCCTGGGGAGCACCTGAGAGAACAGGTTTAGGGTCTGAGACAGCTCCTGCGATTTTGACAGCTTGGGTACGTTGAGAGAGATAACTTTTAACCCAGTCTCCAGAGCTTTGAGAGAGGCCAAGGGATTGTAGTTGTTTGACGAGTAAGCCATGGTGAACAGTATCGAACGCCTTTGTTAAGTCAAGGAAAACAGCTCCGGTTTGGTAACCTTTGTCCAAGGCATTGTGGATAGCACCTGAGAACTCCAACAGGGCAGTCGATGTGCTGTGCCGTTTCCTGAATCCATGTTGCTGAGTGCAGAGGATGTTATACTTTTGAAGGTAGTCAGTGAGTTGGTCTGCCACTATACGTTCGAGGGCCTTTGAGAGAGGTGGGAGTATAGATATGGGTCGATAGTTACCAGGTAGGGACTTGTCACCATTTTTGAATACAGGGGTGACAAGTGCTGATTTCCATTTGCTGAGAAATTGACTGTGGCATAGGGAGAGGTTGAAAATTTTTGTAAGTGGGAGCAGCACCTCATCCAGAGTAAGAGACAGAAGTTTGAGGTCGATAGTATTACTACTTACTAGGATTTTGAGATAACCTTCTTAATATTTTGCTGACATCATGAGCCTTGACTAGTTTGAAGTGGAACGGGGGTTTGATTGGAGAGGTAGTAGGAGGTGTTTGTTTTGATGAGACAGGTTCAGAGAAGAAATCCATAGGGAGAACCCCACTGAGATCTGTGAAAGTTTCATTAAGGGTCTTTGCCATGACCATAGGGTCTAGGGTAGTGACTCCATCAACAGTCATTAGAGTGGGAGAGGACTTAGTCTGTTTACCAGTGACATTTCTAATGTTGTCCCAGAAGGATTTCCCGTTACCCCAGGAGTTGGAGAGGGCATTCATGTAGTAGGAACTCTTCAACAATCGGATTTGCTTAGTGCAGTTATTGTGAGCTTGTTTATAGTTTTGAGAGTCCGCTGGAGAGCCTGTGGCTCTTGCAATAGCCCAGAGGTGGTCCCGATCCTTGAGTTGCGCCAGGAGCTTGGCCGTGACCCAGGGGTTTGAGAGTGCTTTGATTTTGTGCTTTTTAACAGGAGCATAGATGTCACAGGCGGCATTGAAAGTAGTGATAAAGTAGTCAAGGGCTGAGTCAACATCTTGAGTATTGTAAATTAGGGACCAGTCTTGCTGCCTGAGACATGCCTTGAGATGTGGGTTGCCAAGGTAGTGCTCTGCTAAAATGTTTTTGAGGCGGCTTGAACTTATTTGACCATGTACAGATGACAGGAGAGTGGTCACTAAGGAGTCAGGAGAACAGCAACATTTTTTCTTATGCGGGCAGGGTGGCTTGTTAGGATCCAGTCTATGAGGGTGCTTGTCCCTGATTTGTAGTTTTTTCTGGTGGGGGAGCTTATCATCTGCGTAAGGTTTGCGGCTAGGATAGCATCCTTGTAGGACCCTACATCAGAGGCGAGCCAGTTGATATTAAAGTCACCAAGGAGAAGGAGCTCAGTGTCAGGAGGTTGCCCTCTTACGAATTAGAGGACAGTCTGAAGGCCAGGTCCAGGGTCTTTAGGTGGGATATAGACAGCAAAGACAGTGAGAACTTTATTTTGGGCACCTAGGAGTAATTTGATAGGACGGAGTTGCACTGAGGTGTTTGCGGAGGGGATAACTGACAAAGTGACTGGTGAGGTAGTCTTTTATGTAGATTGCACAACCGCCACCCCTTTTGGAAGTCCTATCCAATCTGATAATATTGTAACCTTGTAGAGAGATTGCATGGCTGGGAGTGTTAGGTGTCAGCCATGTTTCAGTTATGGCTAGAATGTCAGGGTTGTGTTGGCTGGCAAAGATTTGAAGGGGAGGCCAGTTTTGGAAGAAGACTGCAGATATTTAGTGTGACGATGGTGAGACCCCCTTCAGATTTGGTAATATTAGTAGAACTGGATGAGACAGGGCCAGGATTAGGATGGACACTTCCAGACATCAGGAGGAGG
This sequence comes from Neoceratodus forsteri, assembly GCA_016271365.2. Classification (NCBI taxonomy): domain Eukaryota; kingdom Metazoa; phylum Chordata; order Ceratodontiformes; family Ceratodontidae; genus Neoceratodus; species Neoceratodus forsteri. The sequence continues at coordinate 60,067,627 of CM028131.1, forward strand.
AGGAGCATAAGTTTGAGAGACATCCGTCGTAATTCATAGTGTGAAGAATAACACCTCCGTTGTTTATCAGGGTAAGTAAAGTGCAGTCGTCTAGGGTCCCAGTGCAAGGTGGTGGCAAGAAGCAGAGGACGAACTTCACACAAATTATTAGTGTAACTTGTCATCATTAGCCAATCCTTGACAGAAGGGTGCAACAGGTGATGATAAGGGGAGTATGCCATAGTACCAGATAGGAGGTAGTGTATGTGTTACTTGTGACCAGTAACTCTTTACCAATCATTTTTTCTTTATGTATCAGTTTCTGTTCTCCAGTCAGAGAATGTCTTTACTGTGTCTCTTGTTTCCTTTTACTTCTACAGATGATCTGAATATGAAGACGGAAAAAAACACAGAGTTAGAGTCTTTGCTTCTTGCACTGAGAGAGGAATCAGCAGCTCGGGTTCTGCAGCTGGAGGAACAGTTGAAATGCCTGCAGGTAAGGGGTTCTTTGTGATTCCTGATCCATCTTCTACAGTTGTTACAACAGAGAGCTGTGACCAGGCCCCTGCAAGTCGGGTCAAACAATCGTATCTCATTACGGACCTGAACTCATGTCTTTTTATAAACATTATGGACTGGGTTCACTGGTTGCTATTCATTTCAAACTTGCCAAATGCAGTATGCTGATAGAATATCAAACTGCACACTGCTAAACAATCTCAACGATTTCGGTGAAAAACTTGTCACTACTGCCTGTTCTATGAAGAGTGTCCGAGACTTGATCGTCTTTTACTCTGTGATACCCATAAATAACACCGGACTATGTGGGAAGGACGAGCAGCAATTATGTGGGAGTCTGGGACCCAAGAGCAACCCCAAGTCAGTGGGAGGAGCGTTACTTTATTATTTTTTATTTGTAATTTTGACCAGGAAGGGCACGCTCAGCTATTAGAGTTTATTTCAGATGCTCTTGGGGAGGGTTATGTGGACCTCCTTCATTGATGGGGGAATATTGACCATGACACCCGAGAACCTTCCCTTCTTTTCTTTACGATAAGTGCCATGGGATCTTTGCTTCCACCTGAACAATGACTAGAGATAGGCAGAAGGACCTCGAGTAGCGGTTCATCCGCAGGATGGCACCTCAACAGTTCAGCACCCCCCTCATACTGCACTACAGTGCCAGTTATGGGTATTATCCCAGGTGCCTGCTGTGCGGCTAGAACCCATTACCTTCTGATCTTTGACCCCACATGAAGAAGTGCTGCCTGCAAAGCCACTGACACTGATAGTTGTCAGTTACTATAAAAGCCTAGGGATTACTCCACTCCGTGTGGAAAGGAGCTGTCAGTAACACTGTGGAACCCAGGAATAACACTGATCAGTGTGCATGTGAGCTGCCAGCTACTGTGTGGGACCCAGGAATAACATAGGTCAGTGTGGGAGAGAGATGTCAGTCACTGTGTGGGACCCAGGAGTAACACAGGTCAGTGTGGGAGGAGCTGTCTGTTACTGTGTGGTACCCAGAATAACACAGATGAGTGTGGGAGGAAGCGGTCAGTCACTGTGTGGAACCTAGGAATAACACAGGTCATTGTGGGAGGAGCTGTCAGTCACTGTGTGGGACCCAGAAATAACACAGGTCAGTGTGGGAGGGAGCTGTCTGTTACTGTGTGGTACCCAGGAATAACACAGGTCAGTGTGGGAGGAGCTGTCCGTCACTGTGTGAGACCCAGAAATAACACAGATGAGTGTGGGAGGGAGCTGTCGGTCACTGTGTGGGACCCAGGAGTAACACAGGTCTGTGTGTTACCCCAGGAAAACACCTTTAAGTGAAAATAAGCTCAGTTACTGTGCAGAAGATGTGAAAAACCACTAAGCTGTCCATTTTGTTATTTTATTTAGTTTTTATTGGCCGGCTAATGGGGAAGGGGAGGGCTAAGCGGTACTGCCTATTCTTGGGGCGTGGATATACTGTATTTCACTATGCACACTCTGACAGTTCCACTGGAACAGTCTGATTTGCTTGATGTCTTTAAGCTAAGCTCCTCCCACCACCCAGGTGAGTACGTCCCTGATTCAGCCTGTGACAGTTGTATCCTTCTTTCCGCTGGATGAGCAGGTCACCTCCTTTGTGGCTCTCACATATGATTTAGTACGCCATAGTCAGACTTTATTTTTTAAAGTTTCTTAGTTATTTGGATTTGCTACCTCTGTTCCTTCAACTCCTCTCTTAGAGCTTCGATGTAACAATGGAAGCCCAGGATTCAAGTTTTGTGTTCGGTGCCAGCAGAAGACGTTGGCCAACAACCTGCATGGCATGTACGTGAATTATCTGGGCAGGCAGCATGATGTGGCTGGCTGCAGCCTTTTTGTCAGCATCCTTTCTGAGTCCATTGAGGATAGGCAGCCTGGCTCTCGCTGGGTCAACCTTCAGAACTGGATCTGAAGGACCGCTCAAAGGATCGCAAAAAGGCTTCAGCTGCGACAGAGTCTGCTCTGCATCATGCAACCCTTGAGGCGGAAGCAACGGCTGCCACAGAGGACACCTCCTCAGTCTCAGCGCTGTTCTTGGCTGGGGCCAGCATCAGAGGGTCTTTCACTAAGGGCTTTAGAGACATGTAGTTGGCCCTCCAGACCATGAGGGAGAGCCCTGCCCACCATGGTTTTGAGTATAAGCTCTGCTGGTGCAGGTAATGGGACTGGGAGAGATCGAGGTCCTCCTGGTCCCTCGACAGTGGTTGAGCTCCCTTCGGTTGAGGGACAGATTGAGGGCTCTTTGGTTCCCCCATTGAGCCAGTCGACTTTAACTCCGCTTGAGCTGGCCGTGGAAATTTTCTCAAGTGGACCCCTCAGCTTGTCGACCAGTTGTTGGGCGAGGTTGAGGAATCGATCTTACAGACCCCAGTGTTTCCTGATCCTCAGGAGGACATGGTTTGGTCCATGTCCCTCTGACGGTCCTTAGCAAAAGCAACCTCACTGGCGGTCAACCTTTCCATGCCATGTGCTGCTTAATGTGGGCAGGTACATGGTATGTACTGCAACCTGCTGGAAGGCTCCCTGCGCGATCTTCCAGTCGACAGTCAAGGTCACAGTCGAGGTCCAGGTCGAGGCATTCCTGCTCTCAGTTCCGCTCATTTGGAAGGCGTCGCCATTGATGATCCATGACCTCCTCATTCTTGGGTGAGGAAAGGCACCATCACAAACTGTGTTGGTGCTTTGAGGAGCTCCTCTGGCAACAGGGGGCCATCACAGGGCAGAATAGGGCTCTACTCCCCAGACCTCTGGTCACCTGGCAGCTGCCAGTGGTTCCCCATCTGTCCACGTTACCCAGGTGCTCCCCGCATCTGCTTCTCCACTCTTCGGGGGGGAGTATCTATCCAGGTCAGTGAAGAGGCTGTTGAAAGCATTAGCTAACTCATCCGGATCAGACATCAGGTTTCCTTCGACTGTGATGTTCTGGGGGGCTTCAGCTGAGTGCTCCTTCAGGAGGCAATTTATTTGAGACCAGAACTTTTTTGGGTTTGCCAGGTTTGAGGTTTGGAGTCGTCTAATGTAGACACTTTTAGCATGCTTAAACTCTTTCTTACAGCTATTCCTCAGGGTCCTGTATAATAGCCAATCGGCGTGAACTCCTGAGCATTTGAACTTTCCCCATGCCTTATCTCTGAGCTTCAAACAGGCAAGATGGTGGGGTGGAGCAACAATGGGGAAACATCAGAACCGCCATCACAGAGGCAACAAGCCTTTGTGTGAAGCAAATAAACAAATCAAAATGAAAGAAAGAACCATATGGTTCTCAAAAGAAGTGGCGGGGAAGGTAATGGAGAAAAAGATAGCATTCAGGAAGTATAAGGAAACACAGAAGGAGCAGGACAGAGAACTGTACCAGTTAAAGCAGAAGGAAGTGGGGAAGGCAGTCAGAATAGCAAAGGCCCAAACCGAGGAAAAGATAGCCAACTCGTTAAGAAGGGGATAAAACCTTTTACAGGTACATTAGGAGAGAAAAAGACTTAAGGCAGGGATACTGAGGCTGAGCGAAGAGGAAGGTGGTTGTGCAGAGAGCAACAGTGAAAAAGCAGGGATACTGAACGAATACTTCTGCTCAGTATTCACAATGGAAAAGCTGGAGGAGATACCTAAGCCAGTCAATAGAAGCACTCTGGATGGGGGGGTTGATATTAGTCTTTTCACAGAAGAAAGGGTTCTGAAAGATCTCTTAAAACTGAAGGTGGATAAAGCAATGGGGCCTGATGGGATTCACCCCAGAATTCTAAAAGAATTAAGGGGAAGAACTAGTAACACCACTGACTACCCTTTTTAATAAATCATGAGAGGATGGTGTGGTACCCGAGGACTGGAGGAGGGCGGATGTGATTCCCTTTCACAAAAGTGGGAGTAAGACAGAGGCAGGAAACTACAAACCTGTCAGTTTGACCTCAGTGGTAGGGAAAATGATGGAATCACTTCTGAACGAAAGAACTGTTGAGTACCTAGATGCCAGTGGGTCATAGGAACCAAGGCAGCATGGATTCACAGCAGGAAGGTCATGTCAGACAAATCTAATTGATTTATTTGACTGGCTGACCAAAGTAGTAGACCAGGGAGGGGCTGTGGACATGGTCTACCTAGACTTTAGCAAGGCATTTGACACAGTCCCGCACAAAAGATTAATAAACAAATTAGCCAGCCTGGGAGTGGGTCCCAGGGTGGTGGCCTGGGTAGTACATTGGCTGGACAACAGGACACAGCAGGTAATAGTAAATGGAGTCCACAGTGAAAAAAGGAGGGTTACTAGTGGGGTACCGCAGGGTTCAGTACTGGGGCCGGTCCTTTTTAATGTCTTTATAAGTGACATTGCAGAGGGACTGGAAGGGAAAGTAGTCTCTTTGCAGATGATACAAGATCTGCAACAGGGTTGATCATGCAAGGTGGGGTGGAAAGGATGAAAAGGGACTTGGCAAGGTTGGAGGAATGGTCAAATGTGGCAGCTTAGATTCAACATAAAGAAATGCATGGGAAACAAAACCCAAAGCAAGAGTACAAAATGGGGGTGAGATACTGACAACAAAAATGGAAAGGGACCTGGGGTAGTCACATCAGACGACCTAAAGGTGGGCCAGCAATGTGATAAGGCAGTAAGGAGGACTGGGGGATACTGGGATGCATAGGGAGAGGCATCACCAGTAGAAAACAGGAAGTTGTTGGCCCTCTGTACAGACAGTTGGTAAGACCACATCTGGAGTACTGTGTACAGTTCTGGAGACCCCATCTCTGCAAAGACATAGACAGAGTGGAAGCTGTCCAGAGGAGGGCAACCAAAATGGTGCAGGGTCTGCACCAGAAGACCTATGAAGAAAGACTAAAGGAGCTTAAGATGTATACCCTCGAGAAAAGGAGGGAGAGGGGGGGACATGATAGAAACGTTTAAATACCTCAAGGGAATCAACAAAGTCCAATAGGGTAGCATCTTTCAGAAAAAGAGATGTGCAAGAACAAGGGGGCACAATTTGAAGATAGAGGGGTGACGGCTCAGAGGTAATATAAGGAAGTATTTCTTGATGGAGAGGGTTATGGATGTATGGAACAGCCTTCCTGAGGAGGTTGTAGAGTTTAAAAACAGTGGGGGAATTCAAGAATGCATGGGACAGACATAAGGCGATTCTAGTGGGGGGTTAGGAGGAAGTAGGCTGTTGGTTAACTAGGATTTGCAGCTTATCCGTTTAGGTAGGGAAATGGGCAGACTAGGTGGGCCAAGCGGTCCTTATCTGCCGTCAAATTCTATGTTTCTATGTTTCATTTGTTTTCTTCTTTCCTGATCCAGCCAGTATGCATATTTGCCACTGACTCTCTGTTGTTTAAGTGGGGCATGCTTATTAAGTACACTTAAAAAGTTATAGGCAAAGCAATCGAGAGCAACATCAATGTTAACAAGATTATTAAGGTCCGCCTAGTGTATCCTCTCAGATCCCGGAGAAAATCATTGGGAACAAAACTTGATAGGTCCGGGCAAGTATGATCCTAGGGGAACATTAGTGAGTTATTCCTCCAGATGTAAAAGACGGGAGCATGATTGCTGAGAGAGTCAGGCATCAGGCCAGCTACTGTACATCTGTCTGGACGGTTAACCAGTATCCAGTCTAGAAGAGTATGGTTTCCAGTCTTAGTGTTAGGCCTTGTGGGTTCACTGATTACCTGTGTGAGGGACACATCGGATAGCGAGGCTTTGCTAACTGCATTATTTAGCCAGTTTAAGTTAGTCACCCATGAGAATAAGTTCCCCCATAGGGTTACTGGCCAATTGCCTGATGAAGAACTCCAGTTCACATTTTCACGCCTTGGGTGGGTTGTAGGTGCATCCAGTGGTTATGGATTTGGTCCCACCTAGGGTGAGCTTAATTAGGAGACTCTCAGAAGCCCTATTATCCAACCAGGTTGGACAGATATTAAGGGCATTAAAGGGATTCCATATGTAAATAACTCCTCCTCCTTTTCTGTTTATTCTGTCCTTCCGGAAAATGGTATATCCTGAGATATCTATCTCATGGGTAAGTATGTAGGGTTTGAGCCATGTTTCTGTAATGCCGATGACATCAGGGGAGTAGAGATCAACCCAGGCCTCTAGTTCATGCAATTTGGGTCGTAGACTGCAGATGCTCATTTGAACTAACTTCAGCCCTTTGGTTAGGTTCCACGTGGGGTCCGAGGGGGAGGAGATTCTGCAACTGAGAGGTCCCGGGTTCAATTCAGTATCTCCTGCCAGGTGGAGGACATGCTGGCTTAGGTGCCAGGGCAGGTAGAGTGTGAGCCATTTTGGCCTTACCGGTGCACCCATGAGATAGTAAACGAGCTTGTAGCAGTTCCCCATAGCCCTAAGCCTGAGGAGCATAACCAACTCAGGAGAGTAGGTGTATGCCGAACAAAATGAGACGGATAGTGGTCTGCACTCTTTTAGTCTGCTATAGTCAGGAGCAGGACAGAGGGAGAGGCTCCAGTCCAGGATGACAAGGGAGAGTAAGAGGCTGGCAGGGGCCAGCAGGCCATATGAGGGCATGATTAGATATAAGGTTCTGGGGTTATGCAGGCAAGACCAGGACATTAGTTATAGTACCAGACAAGTATTTAGCCCACAGCACTCCTAAAACCAGCTCTAGGTGGGATGCAAGTAAAATTGGTTTCTCAGGAATGGAAAAATAATCTAGTAAGACAACAGTAATGCACCCCATACACTAGCACTGCTTCCACTAGTATAACATTGTGGAAAACTGAGCTGGCAAGTCACCACAGGCTAACCCCAGTAGAGGCATGAGTACATCCAGTAACACCCTAGTAATACAGGGATAAGCATAGAGTATAGACAGGGATTAGAATAGCAGTGCGGCAGGATGCAGGCTACTACGTGGACATGTCCTAGAATATTCAAATCCTGGGCTTAGGCATGCAGGACCAATAACACTAGGAACATATCAAGTTCAACCCCGAAGCGGGCATAAGTCTATATAATATGCACACGGGTAGGGACTGGGTGGGGACATAAAATCCACCAGCAACACTAGCGGAGAGCCCCGACTGGCACAGTCCTTAAAGTTAATTAATTCAGCTCCGTGGAGCTCGGTTGCAACAGCGGTTTTTGCCCCATTTGAACTTTATTTCTGCAGCACCAGTGAGCCGGGCAGAAGAAATACGTGAATGTTTAGTCATATCCCCTTACCCTTCTTTTCTACAAAGAATACATATTCAGTTCCTGGAGTCTCTCCTCATAGTGCTTTTGATGCAGTCCCTACAACAGTTTGGTGTTGAGTGAAGCGGGCAGAAGGGGTGGAACTCGCAGAGAGCTGCAGTGTAGGGGATGAGTTAACAACCATCAGAACGGGCAGACAGGACGTCAGTTTAACATCTCATCCAAAGGCTGGCACACCCTGACAGCACTGAATCCCCTTAACACTGCACTCGGGTGCCAGCATTTATAGTACAAACCCAATCCAGTGTCGGACGAGAACCCACAACCTTCTGGCCCAGAGGCAAATGTGCTACCAACTGAGCCACACTGTCACCTAACACCAACACCACAAACACTGACACCAGATAGTGTGGGACCTGGGAATAACACCGGTCCGTGTGGGAGCAAGCAGCAAGTTAATGTGTGATCAAGTAATAGTTGTCGGGGTAGTTCTGAACTGACTGTTGTGTATCTCTGTTAATTCTGTGTAGTAGATTATATGAGATGCAGAGCTGCTGGCGAGCTGGGTAGCATTGAAGGTTGACACTGACAATGTCTTTGAATATTGTGATCATACAGTGTCTGTGTTGTTTGGCACAGCCTGAGGTTCTCAACTTCGCACTGCCATACTGACTGACAGGATTAGGAGGAGCTGCTCTGTGTATGTGTGGAAATAGTCCAGTTTTAGATCTTAGTAGAGGCTTCCATTTATGATTAGCGATTACCTTAAACTCCTTATGCGGCCAGTGGATAAAGGTCTCAAGTCAAATGAGATTTTAAACTGAGATGTCACTGGCCTTGTCCCATATTTTTTTTTTTTTGGTAGTAGTAAGAGTTTATTGTTCGACATCAAGGTCATTACAGTTATACATAAATATAGTTTAATACATATTTGGTGGTGGTGGGATGCTGAGGCAACGGCTCTTGGTACTGGATTGGTTTACAGGGTATTTCTGTGTGTGGGTATGTGTTCTATAATACTGACAGGAGAGTTTTAGTCTGGCTGGGATTCTGAGGGAAGAACTTACAGGATAAAGAAATGGGTTATAGGGTGTGTGGGTATGTGCCAAATAATACTGACTGAGGAGGGGTGGCAGGGTGGGATACTGAGGGAACAGCTCATGGGGTAACGGAGTTTGTTACAGGGTGTGTGTGCTCAGTAATAGTGACTGAGAAGGGGTGTCAGATACTGAGGGAACAGCTCACTGGGTAAAGGAGGGTGTGTTACAGGATGTGTGCTGAGTAATAGTAACTGAGAAGGGGTGTCAGATGCTGAGGGAACAGCTCACTGGGTAAAGGAGTTTGTTACAGGGTGTGTGCTCAGTAATAGTGACTGAGAAGGGGTGTCAGATACTGAGGGAACAGCTCACTGGGTAAAGGAGGGTGTGTTACAGGATGCGTGCCCAGTGATACTAGCTGAGGAGGGGTGTGAGGCTGGGATACTGAGGGAATAGCCCACTGGCTAAAGAAACATAGAATCTGATAGCAGATAAGAACCGCTTGGCTTACCCAGTCTGCCCATTTTCTCTACCTGCTGTATCACCACAGACCCTATTAGATCTCCGGCGTTATCCTTCCTTGCCTTACCAATAGAGTTCCCTTGTACCTTTCCCGTGCATACTTGAGTCTCATTACTGTTTTTGTCCCCACCGCCATACCTTTCAACCCTTTGTCACCCAAATATGGAACATTGCCTCTCAAAATGTGGAACAAATTAGCGAAATGTGGAACACTTAATCAAAGTTTTACCTAGGAGGCTCAGAACACTGTTAAAATGTTTGCATTTATGTTCAAAAAGTCTGTTTATTAATTGAATAATATATTTTGAGCCACAGTGGCTCAGTTGGTAGCACATCTGCCTCTGGACCAGAAGGTCGTGGGTTCTTCTCCACACTGGGATTGGACTTGCATCTAAAAATCTCTGGCATCCGAGTGCAGTATTAGGGGGGTGCTGTACTGCTGGGGTGTGCCATCCTTCGGATGAGATGATAAACCGAGGTACCTTCTACCCATCCTGGTGTTGTCCTGGTGGGTGTCCAGGTGGAAGTAAAAGAACCCAGGGCACTCTTTGCAAAGAATAGGAGACATTCCCGGTGTCCTGGCCAACATTCCCCTTCCCATAAAACTGGTTCATGCAATTATCCAGGCTGTGTGTGGGTGATGATGTGCGATATGGCCGCCACTACACATTCAGTCACTTCACTACCAGTCTAGCATTGCTTGTAAAGCGCTTTGGGATACACTGTGTATGAAAAGCGCTATATAAATGCTGATGATGATTCTTCTTTTTTGCATCATTTACTATAGATTTTCACTTTAAAATGTTAATACTGAATGTGGAACAAGTCCTCACAATGTGGAACAGGGAGCTTTTGTGAAGTAAAATGAGGAACATTCTCGTAATGTACAGTTGAAGGTATGCCCACTACCTCCGCTGGGAGGCTGTTCAAGTCCACCACTCTCTCCTTGAAAAGTACGTCCTCACATTCCCTCCGAGTCTACCCCCAGCTTCAAATCATGACCCTCCTTGTTCTTGAGCATCGTTTACTCTGATAAATGCTTCCATTTGTACCTTATTTATTCTCTTGAGGTATTTGAAAGTCTGTATCATATCCCCCTCTCCCTCCTTTCCTCAGGGGTGTACCTGTTGAGATCCTTCAGTCTCTCCTTGTAGGGCTTTTGATGCAGACCTTGAGCCATTTTGGTTGCCCTCCTTTGGACTGCCTCCAATTGTTCTGTGTCCTTCTGGAGATGAGGTCTCGAGAACTGGACACAGTACTCAAGGTGAGGTTTCACCAGTGATCTATACAGAGGCAACACGACCTCCCTGTTTCTGCTGGTGATACCCCTGCATGTGCATCCCACTAACTCTCCCAGCTGCCTTGTCACACTGCTTTTCTACCTTTAGGTAATCAGATATGATTACCCCAAGGTTTCTTTCCTGTTTGGTGGTCACCAATGATGCTTCCCCCATTTTATATTTTGCCCCTAGCTTCCTATGCCCCAAATGCATGATTTTGCACTATTTGGCATTGAAACTCAGCTGCCATTCCTTTGACCACTCCTCTAGCTTTCTGTGTCTCCTACCATTTACTCCACACACCCAGGTGTCTACCCTATTACAGATTTTTGTATCATCCATGAAAAGGTAGACCATCCCCTTTAGCCCCTTTGCAATGTTGCTTATAATGACATTAAAGAGGACCAGTCCCAATACTGATCCCTGTGGCACCCTGCTGATCACCCTCCCCTACTCAGAGTGAACTATGTTTACCACCACCCTCTGTTGCCTGTCGTCTAGCCAGCTACTTACCCAGTTTACCACCATTGGACTCATTCCTAGGCTGCCCAGCTTGTTTGTGAGTCTCCTGTGAGGAACAGTGTTGAAGGTCTTACTGAAATAGAGGTAGACCACACCCACCGCTCCACCCTGAGTCAGGTCCCTTCAGTTCAAGGGATGGGTTATAGAGTGAGTGGGTATGTGCCCAGTAAACTGACTGAGGATGGGATGTCAGGGGGGGATACTGAGGGAACAGCTCACTGAGCAAAGAAATGGCTTATTTATTTCAAACGTGTCACTAGGAAAGACATACTGAGCTGGTTAACAGCTTGTTTCCAAATGTGTCCTAGGGGAAGGGGAGGAACATGAAAAACAATTACAACTGAATAACATAGCATGTAAAAACATACTAACCATCACATACGCATCATAAACAAGCAACATCGAGGCATTAAAACAAAGTATGTGCATTGATATAGATAGATATTGCAGTAGGATGCATCTTGAGACAAACAGGATGATGCAGTGAAGTGCACAGTGCAGAAAGGCAGATGGTAGCTAAGCCAACCAGTAGACAATAGAATAGTTTATTTGAGGTAGGGAAATGGGTTGGCAGAAGGAGCTAGAGGCGAGGAGTTAGAGAGAAGGAAGAGATGACGCGAGGGAGAGGGATTGGAAGAGAGGAACGGGGGCCGGGCAGTTGTATGTGTGAGAAGAGAACTTGAGAAGGAGAGAGGAAAGAGAGCATAGAGAACAGGCAGAGGGATGGAGAGGGTAGAGAATTCCATAGTTTGGGGAAGGGTGAGGAGAAAGTAGCCTGGCCAGCTGAGGATGTCTTAGTAGGAAGTGCAAGGAGCGGAAACCAAAGTTATGAAGGTTGTAGTGGGAAGGGTGGGGGGGTGAAGTAAGAAGTGAGAGAGCCCAGCCAGAATTTAGCATAAAGGAGGAACAATGAGAGAGGCGCCTTGCTTCAAGGGAGTGAGAGGGTTGTATAAAGGGAGCAATGGTGAGTGTGAGACAGACAATTCAAAGAAAAGCGACAGAAGGAGTGGAAGAGAGAATCCAGTCTGAACAGGGTGGACTTAGGACCAGCACTGTAGACAGTGTCTCCATAGTCAAAAATGGGGAGAATTATTTGGCTAGACAATGGCTCTACGAGCCAGCAGGGTGATGGCAAGCACAGTTCCTGTATAATGCACCTAGTTTAGGGTGTATTTTTTTGTGGATGGCATCCACATGTCTAGAAAAGTCGAGGTGATGACCGAGCCAGACCCTGAGATACTTAAAGGTGGGAACATCATCGATCGTGGACCCATCTAGGGCATGGAAGGAGGGGAGGACAGTAAGTCTTAAGAGCTTCTGCCTAGTTCCATAGGTCATGAAAACCATTTTTTTGGCATTGAGAAACAGCTGATTTGAATGGAACCAGTGCTGAATGTTGCTGAAGTCCTGCTGGAGCTTGACCATCAGATCAGGGGTAAGGAACTGGAGGCATAAAGGACTGGATCAGGGCCTTACCACCTCTGCCATATTTGTCAACTTGGCCAGAACCATTCGATACTGTAGCCCACCGCTTTCTCCTTGATAAACGTACAGCTTTGGGGATCTCTACATCTGCTACTAATTGGTTTTGCTCCTACCTTGGTGGTAGGACTCAGTCGGTTACAACTGGTGATTCCTTATCCCCTCCACTCCCTATCACCATTGGTGTCCCTCAAGGTTCTGTCCTTGGCCCAGTTCTTTTTTCGATTTTCCTGAACGACTTCCTTACTGCTTGTATCTCTGCATCCATCCATATGTACGCAAATGAAAAAAATCACTCGCCATAGTAATCTTGTTTCTTCCAAAGTGTTCTTCAGTCAGTGATGGAAATTAACTTTTTGTGGCACCTGCACCAAGGTGCATGTGGCAACAAAAGTTACAAGCACCAGAGCCAAGTTGCCTGCACAGGTAGACAAAAATGATAAAAATTAAAAAAAATATACTGATTCTGGAAATAGTCGCATATGGAACAATGTATCATACTGTTCTACATTTCAGTGTCTGTGGTACCTATTATTATTGTGGCTACAACTTTAAGCAAAATACATGCACTACAGTGCATACAGGGGGAAAAAATTACATGCACTAGCCTGATCCCTACTTGCACAGGGAACAGGCTATGTATTTTAATTTCAGCCCATCTTCAATATGCTTAACTCTTGCTTGCAGTCAGCCTCCAGTGTTGAACTGCCTGGAGAATGGAATTTATGCAAATGATGGAACACTCATTGGCTCATGCCACCATTCAAACTGCTGCCCTTACCAACTACTGCGTTCTATAACGCTCAGATTTCATTCTTCGCCTGCCTAGTAAGATGCCTCGGATATCACCTCTTAGAGTGTAACTGTATTACATTTGTTTTTTCGTGAAAAAAAAACAGTAAAATGCTTTAATTGTATCTGCTGTCTTTATCTTAAGTTTATGTAGTTTAGCGCTAGTTTAGTTTAAATTTTCCTCAGTTGTGGTTCCTCTTCAGATGTTAGTAATCATCGAGGAACCGGAGTTAGCGTTAATTTCTTATGCTTTATCTTTTGGTTTACTTGTGTTGTTTAACCTGGATCTGTTCCGTTACTTTTTCTGTTTAAATTGCATTTTTTTCCTTTTGAGAACTGACCGTTTTTCATTTGGTGGTTGACAGGAACCGGTACTTGTGTATTAACTCTTTTTTGTGGGTTCCTTAGCTATGTCAGATACGCCAAAGAAGAAAACAGAATCTACTGGCTTTAAAAATTGTTCAGAGTGTGGAGAGGTATTCGCTAAGGCTGACAAATACAGTTTGTGTTTGTTTTACTTAGGCGAGTCCCACTTCACAGCTGATTGTGAAATTTGTAAAATATTTCCAACCGAAACAGTGGAATGTTTTAAAAAAGAAGATGGCTTCTTCATTTGTTCCGGGGGATCAAGGTTCTGACCAACCTTGTCCACCTTCTTTTTCTAAAAAAGATAAATCAAAAGGAACTGAACCGACTGCCCTGGATAAGGGAGAGCCACCTAAAACAAAATAGACTGGGGAACTGGCCTTTTGACTCTGTTCCGGGAAAAAAGAAACACAAAGAAAAGCACACCGATTCTCCTGCTGAAAAGATAAAGGAGCTCCCAGTGTAGAAACCAGCTATGCCAATAGCTAAAGCAGTTACACAAGCTCTGCAAGTGCTCCAGGCTATGCAAACTGCGGCTTCTCAAGGGCTGTCAGTTCCAGTGACACTAGTACCGGTAAGCCCAGCAGTTCTGGCAACTGTTCCACAAGCAGTACTCTCCTCGGGTCCAGGACTGGTTCCCTGACTGATGATGAAGAAGAAGAAGAAATGATAATGATAATGATGAGAGGAGGAGGAACTTGATCTTGCCAACAATGAAATGGTAGAAGATGAGGAGGAGGCAGAGTTCTTGGATATGATGGGCCTGGAACCCACCAAAAGGCTGTTACTCAGGGCCCTGTGTTTTCTGCGGTTGCAGCAGTGGCCGCAGAAATCAGGGCTGACCTCAGAAATCAGAGCTCGCTGCAGAAATCAGGAAAACCAGTCACACAGCCGAAGAAATGCTAGCTATGCTATGCGTTCACACAAGGCAAGGGCATAGCTATTGAGTTGTTAAGTATGCCATGGCATTGGGCATCACGGTAACTACTTAAAATAAACAATATTTAAAGAATTTATTAAATATTAACTGCTTCTTCAGCATCTGTGTGGTCTACACCAGGAACAGAACATTTTCCTGTGGAGCAACCAGCATTAGTTTTAAATGAGTGTCATTTGTTAAAGACAAGCTTGAATATATGTAACATTTTTTACTTTGTGGATGTGAAAGTTTTCATGTCGTTTGTATGAATTTGTATGTAATTGTACATATATTTATGCATTTCATGTTTTGTTTAGAGTTCATTAGATGTTCACGTTGTGAATAAGTTACAGCTAGGTCACCTGGTCATTGTTCTCAGGTTTTGAGAAACAATTATTTGCTGGCGTCATAAGCGTATGTGCAGTATAAAGGTGACCCGGCAGTAGCTAAACATGCCTTTCAATGAAGGAGTAACATCTGAAGCAGCGTCAAGGCATGTTTTTTATGGCGCCTCAATAAAGTTGGCATTTTTTTCAAATATGCATTTGGGAACATCATTTTTTATACAGTGGTGAGTGCTAGATTTTATATGCTCTACACTTTCATTTACTGTATATCTTTAAGCACCCCATCCTGTGCAACCTCCTATTTAGAGTAATCACCATTGACTACTTTGTCGTCTAACTTCCAGTGTTTTCCCCTCCGCTTGTTAATGCTTCAGGCTGGTTTGTTAATTCACTATTTGTTTCCGACCTATGGCCATCTGCCCTCCTTTTTCTTTTTTTTAACCTCTTTGTGGCCTTTCCACTGTCCATTCTTCGTCATTGCATACCACCTCCTTCTCCCTATACCTTTTTTTCCTTCAAGATGATAGCTCTATCTTAAATCATACTCTGAGACTAATCCCTATCACTGGATGTCAACAACTTGTAAACTGCTGGCAAATACTGGTTTATAAGTTGTTGACATTCAGTAACAACTGTAATTAATATTTAAAAAAAAAAAAACACATGTGAAGATAACTTACAAAAAACATTAGATGTGATTCCATGCTTAGGCCTGTATCACTATAGAACAAAAAGAGAGAAGTAAAGCTAGTTTTCAAGTTTTTCTAAAAACTACTTTTTGAGACCGCAATCAGAATGTAAACTGTGTAGCATAGTATGATGTAGCATTTCTGTACATGTAACCCCACTTACTGAGATGTTTAAAGAGTTATAAAAGTGCCACCTGCGACCTGTAGGGTGCCGATACCAGCACTGCCCATCACGGCTCTCCCGTTATCCTGCTGCAGAGATGGCTGCACCTCATCACACTTTTTCAGGCTACCGATTCCTAAATTGTCATGCCTGGACAGGGGTCTGCACAGCAAATATTGTAAAGTGATTTTAAAAGTGGGGTTGAAAGCAAGATGGTTTAATTAGTACTGCTTTGTGCGCAGAGCTGAAAAACAGGGCTGGGCTTCCCAAAACGAACAGCTGAAGGAGCAGTACTTGATAGCACTTTCTGACAAGGAGCAGCGGTTGAACGACTTACAGAGACTTGTGCAGGAAATGAGGTCATCATCTGCCAAGCTAAAGGTTACAGAAGAGCAGTATCAACGAGAGGTAAGAAAAAACCTGTTACCCTCTCTATTGCCTTTTCTGCCCCACCCCCCACTTCTCTTCTGTCACTCATATTTTCTCACCCTGCCTTACTCCTTCCTCCTCTTTTTCCTTTTCATTGTGTTCAACTCACTTTTACGTAGTACCATGGTAATTACAGGTCAGAATGAACTCTACCACCCAGGGTGTCCTGTGATTCCGTGGTTAGCAGAAACTGGTCCAGGCTTAGCTTAAAGGCATCTACTGTCTTCTTGGAAAAATGGGTTTGAAAAATCTTGGTCTGATTGGCTGAGCCGCTTACCTAGGGGGTACATTTATGTGTCAACAGTGAGAAGGAAATAAGTCTCATGCCAACCTCCCGTAGCACACAAGAGAACAATGCACGTACAGAAACTTAAAAACAACCTCTATTAAAACCAGCAGCATATTCCACTGGCAAGTCTGTCAGTGGAGGGACTACTCTATGTTATACTGCCAGCTACCCTTGGCCTCCTTTTCTCCAAGGTAAGCATGTTCAGGGCCTCCAGCCTCTTCTCATTTCTTTTTTCTAACTACCTAGATTTGGTTCTCTGTCCACACTTAGGCAGTATCCACTTGAGGTAGCTCAGTCACCGGACATCTTCCGTCTCAACTCTTACCACCACCCATGGTGACATCCTGCAGTTTGACTTGCGCTTAATGTCAGATCTTTTTTTTTCCACTGGGAGGGATGGGTCTGCTCCTTCACAGCTCCTGCAATAAAAAGAGGTTTACAAGTTTTCAAGGGTTAATTTGCAGTTTTCTCGAATAAAGTTTGTTTTTCGACTGCTAGCCCTGTCTCATCTTCCAGTTCCTGCTAAGTCAACAACCAGTAAGAAGGAATGCAAGCAACCAGTGTTCAAGGGATATGTCCTGTGCAGGCAGAATATGTGTGTCATGGGTGGCCAAGACACTTGTGTTTAGTGCCTGGAGACACAACACAATGTGGGAAATTGTCCTTGCCCTCAGACCATAGACCCATCATCCCTTGACGAGCACAGGGTGTGCTTCTTGCAAGGTGGGCCACAAGAAAGGACGGCCTCGGTAGACATTTTTATTTATTTATTTTCATCTAGGATTAATACCTTTGAGCTAAAGCTGTTTCAAACATCATGAAGTCTTGCTGTATTCTGACTACTTGCAGTGATCTCCAACCTTTGAACTGCCCGGAGAGGAAAGAGTTAACTTTCCATGCAAGGCATGGAGCGCTGAGCTTGAGCTTGGTTGAAGCCTCTGTCTGCTGTTGTTTGAATCCCAACCTCAGATTCTTTACTCGCTTCACTGAACAGTCGCTCAGGAGATTTTTCCTTTGCTCGGTTCAAAAAGTCGATTAAAGTGTCGTTTTCTCTCGGTTTCAACCAATTTCTGCAATCTAACCTGTCGGTTAAGTCTCTGTCTGGGGTACCGTGAGTACTAGATAGGTTTTCCATATTAGTTTTCTGTGTGGAACTTGTAAACATCGGTTCGGTTTGAAATGATCAGGTTTGTGGAAAAAGTTTTCTATTCTTATTAGAGTGTAGTAACGGTCCATATCGGTTCTAAAAAAGCGGATTTTATTCGTTTTTTCCGGGACCCATGTTTCACGGTCAAGGGAACCAATAAAGGTATCTTGCCTGGCGGATTGCCTAAAAAAAGGGTAAGTTTTGTTAGGATTGACCATGTCTGGAGAAACCCAAGGAAAAAAACGGGCCCACTGGGTTTCAGCACTGTAGTGTGTATGGGGAAGCCTTTGCTAAGGCTGATCCCCACGCCACCTGTGTTTATTGTCTGGGGTTTGACCAACTCGATTCAGACTGCCAATTTGTAAAGTTTTCCCAAAGCTACCCTGGATAAGAGAGTAGGTAGACTGAGGAAAGGGAGGCCGAAAGTCCGCTGACCGGATGGCCAGCCCGGTTCGGTTCCAACCGAACCAGAAGGAGTGCCCTCTGACCAGGGCGAAACTTCTTTGGGCAAAAGAAGAACCGATTCTGAGGAGTCAGTTCCGGTTAAAAGAAAAAGAAGGGATAAGTCAGCCGGTTTGGATCCACAGGTTCTCTCTCCAACCGCTGATGAAATAGCCAAAGCGATAAGGATTGTTCAGTCGCTAACTTCGGTTCCGACTGAACCAGCACCATCGGTCAGGGGCTCGGTTCGGTCGGTTCCCCCGGTTCCGGATTATACTTTAGAAGAATTTTATGAACCGGAGGAGGAGGAGGGAGAGTATGAAGATAGTGATGGTGATTATGAAAGTCTGGATGTGCCCATTGACCGGACATCTCCCAGACAGACCTTCAGGTGTTTCTCCTCCTAGGCTTTCTGAGTCCCTTCACATTTTATGTTTCAAAAGTGGCTGAAACCCTCCAGCTTCCTATGGAAGAAGCAGTAGAGGATCAGGATGAGCCTAATTTCGTTGAAATGATGGACATCCCAGAGTCAGGAGACTGTCTGTTCCCCTCCATAAGTCTTTTGGGAAACAGACAAATTTTAAAACTCTAATTCCATACCTCCTGTGGACAAAGAATGGACAAGAGGTATACCCTTTCAGGCTGAACACAGGTTCCTTTCCCAGCAATGCAGCCATCTTGGGGTAGTGCAGGCTGCTGCCTGTGATAAGGCAAATATACTCTTGGCTTCACACCCCCCAGATAAGGACTCCAGGAGGATTGATGCCATGGCAAAGAAACAGTACATGGCAGCATCCCTGGGACTCAGGCAGGCTAATTATATGGCCTACACAGCTAGATACCAGAAGTCCAGGTGGGACACTGTTATGGCTCTAGCTAAACAGGCCCCTGACCAGCTTGCCAAGGAGCTGGAGGCGGGTGGCTGCAGATGGGATTGAGGCATCCAAGGTGCAATTTCATGCTGCTGTGGACTCCAGTGATGTTTCATCTAGAGTCATGGCTACATCTGTGGCCCTTCAGAGGATGACTTGGCTCAGATGTACTAGCCTGTCACAGGATACAGGCTAAGACCATGGATTTTCCTGTGATTGGTAACTCTCTGTTTGGGGAGCAGACAGAGAATTACATGAAAAAAATGGGCAGTACAGGACCACCTACAGGAATGCTCAGGCCAAAGGAAGCATCCCTCCTCAGAGGCAGCATTCCAGGGCAAGGCAGGCCCTTTCATAGGCCTTTTTACCAAGCCCAGGCCTCCTCTTCTGCCTTTGCTCAGAGGGGGTTCTTTAGAGGGAGAGGCAGACGGGGTATGAGCAGGCCTGCTTCCACCCCTCAGCCTAAAGCCCCTGCCAAGCAGACACCCTGATGGGTCTGCCCGGGCCGATTCTCCACTACCTGTAGGGGGCAGGCTGGCTTATATTGTCCAGGACTGGAAGTCTTTAACATCAGACAAGTGGGTCCT
The DNA here is from genome assembly GCA_016271365.2 of Neoceratodus forsteri. NCBI lineage: Eukaryota > Metazoa > Chordata > Ceratodontiformes > Ceratodontidae > Neoceratodus > Neoceratodus forsteri. Next base: position 60,087,171 of record CM028131.1, read on the forward strand.
GGAAGTAGTAAGCCAGGGGCTGGTTCTCAGCTTTAAAAAATTTCCCAAGATGAGAACCAGATCCTTTCCACCTGCAAATCCTTCAGAGGCCCTTGCCCTAGAGGCAGAGGTCTCTTCCCTCTTCACTTTCAAAGCCATAGAAAGGGTTCCAGCCCTACACAGGGGAAAAGGTTTGTACTCTAGGTACTTCCTAACCCCCAAAAAGACAGGAGAATGGCGTCACATCCTGGATCTGAGATATTTAAACAAGCACCTTTTAAAGCCAAAATTCAAAATGGTGACTCTGGGAATAATTCTGCCCTCTCTAAGGCCAGGGACTGGCTAGCCTCCCTGGACCTCAAGGATGCCTATTTTCACATTCCCATCAGGTGCTCCCACAGAAAGTACCTCAGGTTCAAGTTGCTCTCAGGCCACTATCAATTCAGAGCAATGCCCTTTGGTCTAACATCAGCTCCAAGGGTGTTCACAAAGTGCCTGGCAGTAGTTGTTGCTTCCCTAAGGAGAAAAAAGATCTCCATCTTCCCATACCTGGATGACTGGCTCATAGTGGGTCTGTCCCCAGACCAAGTCAAGTCACATTCCAGATAACTCAGCAACTGCTCACTTCCTTAAGATTCCTCCTAAATCTTCCAAAGTCAGTTCTGGAACCAGTGCAGCTCCTCACCTTTATAGGGGCAGAGCTCGATACAATAAGAGCAGGGCCTTCCTTCCCTGGACAGGGCAAGGACACTAGTAAATCTGGCCTTTTCTTTCACCCTTCAGGTGTCTCGACCAGCAAGGCGCTTCTTGCAGCTCCTGGGCCACATGGCAACCTCTACAGCAGTGGTCCAGGGGCAAGGTTTCAGATGAGGACATTCAGTTCCACTTGAGAACCTTCTGGTCCCAGAGAAAGGATCCCTGACCAAACTAGTCCCAGTGACTCAGACCCTGATCCGGCCTTCCAGTGGAGGCAGGATCAGGACAATCTAAAGCAAGGAGTTCCTTTGTCACTCAACCTCATTCTCTAATCCTTACAACAGATGACTCCCTCTTGGGCTAGGGAGCCCACATGGGGATTTGACTACCAAGGGCTGTGGTCACCTCAAGAATCTCTGCTTCACATCAATCTCTTGGAACTCAGAGCAGTGTTTCTGGCACTGCAAGCTTTTTCTAAGTCTGTTCAGAACAAAGTAGTCCAGATCAGAACAGACAATACCACCACAATGTGGTACATCAACAAGCAAGGGGGCACTCGGTCTACGGCCTTGCGCACAGAAGCAATGAAGTTGTGGTCTCTGGCCTATTCCCTGCAAACTTCTCTAACAGCAGTGCACCTCCCAGGGAAGGACAATGTCCTGGCAGATGCTCTCAGCAGGATATCTCAGGGCCATCACGAATGGTCCCTAGATCCCCTAGTTTTGAATGTGATTTTCTCCAGATGGGGCACTCCACAGATAGATCTTTTTGCGGCCCCAGGCAATCACCAACTCCCCCTTTTTTGCTGCAGACCCCCAGTATTGGGCTCAGTCCCCCTGGATGCTCTAGTTCTCAATTGGGAAAGGAAGTTTTTGTATGCTTTTCCCCCCTTCCTTCTCCTGTTCAAGGTACTAGTCAAAATCAGGTCTCAACCCTGCAAAGTGATTCTGATTGCTTCAGACTGGGCTAGACAGCCCTGGTGCCCACTGTTGCTGTCCTTAGCAGTCCACCTCCCCCTGTCTCTTCCCAGGAATTACAACCTGTTGACATCCTCTCAGGGGAGAGTTTGGTATCTGAATCTCAAATCTCTCAATCTCAAGGCCTGGCTCTTGAAGAGTTAGATTTGCTGATCTGTATCTCTCTCAAGGTGTTTTGGATATTCTAAAGGCTTCTCGAAAGCCTTCCACCCGAAAGACTTACAACTCCAAATGGAAAAAGTTCACTATTTGGTGCTCTGGTAAGGATATTTCTCCAGAGTTTGCTGGGTTGCCTATAGTCCTGGACTATATGGTTCATCTCAATAGCTTGGGACTAGGACCAGCTACACTCAAAGTACATTTAGCAGCTGTTTCTGCTTTTTTATCAGTAGGTAAGCCCTCTTCTCTTTCAGCTCACCCTGTATTTTGTAAATTCTTCAAGGGATTGTTGCACACCAGTCCCCCCCTTCAGGGACGCTGCTCCTGCTTGGGACCTAAATGCTCAGCTTATGCAACCCCCCTTTGAGCCTTTGTCCTCTGCAGAACTTAAGTACTTGACTTGGAAAACTGTGTTTTTGGTAGTCATTACCTCTGCCAGACGCATCAGTGAGTTACAGGCCCTGTCAGTGGAGCCTGATTTTATCTCTTTTCATAGAGATAAGGTGGTCCTAAGAACTAATAGGAAGTTTTTGCCTAAGGTGGTCTCAGAGTTCCACCTTAGCAGTCCATGTCTCTTCCTGTTTTCTTCACTGACCATTCCTCCTCTGGAGAGAGGCTGCACAGCTAGCAGACATGAAAAGGGCCCTTAGCTACTACATAGAGCGCACCAAGGGTCAGAGGTTTGACTCCCTCAATTGTTCCTTACTTATGGTGAGGTCGGTGAGGAAAACCTGCAACTAAAAGATCTATTGCCAAGTGGATTGTCTCTTGTATACAATTCTGCTGAAAAATTGGTGGACTCCCACCCTCAGGCCTGAGGGCTCACTCTACTACAGGTACAGCTGCTTCCCTGGCTGCTGCCAGGGATATTCCTATCTTAGAGATATGTCAAGCAGCCACCTGGAAAATAGTCCATACTTTTACCAAGCATTACTCTCTGGATATCCAGGCTAGGAGTGATGCTCGGTTTGGCACAGTAGTACTTCAGAGCCTATTCCCAAAGTAGGTTCTGTCCCTCCTCCATGGAGGTACTGCTTGGTAGTCTGCAAGTAGTCAGAATACAGCAAGACTTCATGTTGTTTGAAGAAAAAATTACTCACCTTAGTAATGTTGTTTCTTCTAATGGAGTCTTGCTGTATTCTGACCTCCCCACCTCCCCTCTCAGAACCTGTTTTTTGTGATGTGGGTGGGCAGGAGCAGTGTTGCCCCCTCTTTTTCTCACCCTCTTTTTTTTTTTTTTTTGGGGTGTGTGTTGTGTTTTGTTTTTTGGATTTCCTGACTTGAGTCTTTGCTTTGAAACCAAAAAACCCTCTCTATTAAATTTAGTTGCCAGTTGGCTAGTGTAAGTTTTCGGTTTCCACACAGAATGCCCAGTGAGTATAGCTCGTAAAGATCTGGTGATTGGGGTTCAAACAACAGCAGACAGAGGCTTCAACCAAGCTTGAGCTCAGCGTTCCATGCCTTGCATGGAAAGTTAACTCTTTCCTCTCCGGGGCAGTTCAAAGGTTGGAGATCACTGCAAGTAGTCAGAATACAGCAAGACTCCATTAGAAGAAACAACATTACTAAGGTGAGTAATTTTTTCTTACATAGGTTCCACGTCAGAGGAAATAGGGCAGGTAAGAGAACAGTGGAAGAAGTAGGCTAAAACATACAGTACACTGAAAGCATAAAACACATTGGAAGGGGGCAAATACAGGCAGGCTACTAAAAACCTATACAGAATACTTATGGTGCAAAGGGTGTATAGCATATATCAGGAAGAGGTTACATTCAAGCTAAAGTACAACTGTTGAGCAATGGCTAACATAAAATGAGAATAAAATTACATGAGCCACAAGGGCAGGACAAGATACAGTGGGAGAGGGAGGGAGGGAGAGGGATCCTGAGGGTGGGTACAAGGTCAGAAAGCACTAATGAGTTACAGCCCAAAAGGCCAAGTCAAAGTATGTTTCAGAGGCATTGGCAACAAAAAGAATTAAAGGAATTGGAGAGGACCCTGGAGAGTCTGATATAGAGGTGGGATAGCAGGCAGAATGGAAGGAGTGGGCCAGGGAGCAGCAGGCACAAGTCTAAGGCAAGGAGCGGTGTGAGAAGGAAGGGGCATGACAGGACATGGAGACTACAGCCCCAGCGTGCCTAGCAAGGGGGAGGCGGAGAGGAGAAGTAGGAGGGAGGGGAGGGAGGTGGGGAAAGGGAGGGGGATGCAAAAGGAGGGTGGAGGAGGGGGAATAGCATGATGAGGAAAATATGAGAGGGAGATGCAAGGTGGGAGAATGGGAGTAAAAATCAGGAATGGGGGGGACAAGAAGGTTAAGACTCCTAGTGGAAGCAGTCACAGCTAGCCATGGTAACAAGATGTTGTCTCAGGAGTCATTTAAACATTCCTAACATAGGTACCTTGGAGATATCAGTGTGAAGTGAATTAAACCAGAGCGGGACACAGTGGGCAAAGGATCTCTGACCTTAGGAGGTATGACAATGGGGAACTTTGAATACCTGGCTGACCTAGCTTCTACTGTGGTGAAGATTGGTGAACGGGGTGAGGAGTTCTTGTTCACCCGTGGGCATCAAACCAAGGCTTACTTTTTTTGCTAGCAGACAGGTCTGATACATTAGCCTACCCTTGAAGTGGAGCCATTCAGCCTGGGCATACGTCGCAGGTATGGGTCAAGCGGTTGGAGCCATTTAGGAGCTGGCAGGCTTTGTTTAGTGCCACAGTGATGCGACAGAGGGATGTTTCACTGGCGGACCCATAGATGGCGGACCCATAGTCTGTAAGTGATACAACAGAGCTATGAATGGCTAATTTGAGGGCTTCAGTGGTCTGGCTGTATTGGTGTCTGTAAAAGAGCCCAGTGCGTAGGTTGATGGCCTTGGCGATACATAGATACATACATACATAGATACATAGACCGTGTCGGCAGATAAGGGCCTATGGCCCACCCAGTCTGCCCATTTAAGTTTGTAAGTTCAGTTTATGTTTTCCAGGAAGTCTGTTGCCTTACCTGACCTCCAGAATTCCTTTATGTCTATCTCATGCATTCTTAAATCCATTGATTGTTTAGCCCCCACCACTTCCTGCATGGTGTTCCACTTGTCCACCACCCGTTCTGTGAAGAAATTCTTCCTCACGTTTCCTCTGAATCGTCCTCCCTCCAACTTCATCCCATGCCCTCTAGTCCTGGAACATCTTTTTCGCTAAAAAATAGTGCATTCCTGCACCCTGTTCCTCCCTGTAAGATACTTGTATGTCTCTATCATATCCCCTCTCTCCCTCCTCTCCTCCAGGGAGTACAAGTTCAGTGCCTTCAACCTGTCCTCATAGGACTTGTGATGCAATCCATGCACCATCTTTGTTGCCCTACTCTGAACCTTCTCTACCCTGTCTATGTCCTACGTAGGTAAGGTCTCAGAACTGCACAGTGTACTCCAGGTGCGGCCTCACTAGTGTCTTGTATAGTGGAATTATGACCTCCTTTTTCCTGCTGGTGATGCCCCTGCCTATGCATCCCAGCATCCTATTTGCTTTACCTGCTGCCTTGTCACACTGTTTCCCTGCCTTGAGGTCATCAGAGATGATAACTCCAAGATCCCTTTCCTGCTTGGTGCATGCTATATCCTCACCCCCCAACTGATATATTGTGCGATGTTGTCAGTGTGGACAGCATAAGACAGGGCACTGTCAATTGTGACGTCAAGAGACTTAAAGTGCTGCTGCAGCAGTTCTAGGGGAGAGCCCAGTTCTTTGGTGGTTGATAGAGGATAGAAGCAATGCCTTTTTTTAGGGTTGGAGAACAGCATTATTTTCGTCTTTTTGTAGTTCATTATGAGTTTATGCTAGTGAAACCAACTCTCGACATTAGAAGAGTTTTTCTGAGGCAACCTCTCAAGTGCTTTGGGGTCAGGGTCACTGGTGAAGACAACAGCGTCATCCGCATACAAGAGAATGTGGTCCTGGCAGACGGTAGGGAGTCTGTTGAGAAATACACTGAACAGGAGGGGACCCAGAATGGAGCCTTGGGGGACTTCAGAATGGACAGGTCGAGTGTCAGAAAGGATATTCCCAGTCTTCACCTGCTGTGGCGGTCACACATGTAACTATTAAACCACTCTACCGAGTCCATTGAGAGACCAATGGTAGATAGTTGATCAACCAGGAGGGCATGGTTCACCGTGTCAAACAACTTGGTTAAGTCTATAAAGGTTGCACCGACAAGGTGACCCTGATCTAAGGAACAGTGGATATAGCCTGTAAATTCAAGCAAGGTTGTTGTGGTGCTATGCCCGCTCCTAAAACCGTGCTGCTCTTTGCATTGCAGCTGATATTTGTCCAGGTATTCAGTCAGCTGGTCTGCCACTGTTCTTTCCAGGGCTTTCGCGAGTGGAGGGAGAATGGAGATCGGGCGATACTTCCCTTGTGATGCACGGTCACCACTCTTAAACACAGGCGTAACTGTTGCAGCCTACCACAACTTCAGTAATTGCGATTGTTGAAGCAAAGTTTAAATATATAGGTTAAGGGCAAAGGATCTCATCCAGAACGAGTGCGTCAGACTTGAGGTCCAGAGAGTCTCCACTGGATCTTGATTTACCCAGGACCCTGTGGAGGTATTTCCTAGCTACAGAGGCCAAGATGACCCTGAAATAAAACGGTGGGTGAGGGTGAGACTGTGTAGCATTACCATAATGATCAGAGCTCCTAGCCTGGCAGAAGTAGTCAGGAGGCAGAAAGCTACTCGGGTCTGTAAATGCATAATTGAAGGTGTCAGCAATGTCTCTGGGGTCAGTAGCAGGTTTGCCATTGATGCTCAATGTGGAGGGTGGTGTTTTTGAAGCTTTCCCGGTAACTTCTGTGAGACTGCTCCAAAACTTTCTGCCATCATTCCAGGTACGAGAGAGGGCTTCCTTGTAGTAGCTACTTTTTGCAGTGCGGATAGCTCTGGTACATTTGTTTCTTGCTTGTTTATAGCTCTGAATGTCAGACTGTTTTCCTATAGACCGCGCCCTGTGCCATAGGTGGTACATGGATTCAGAAGTATAACTTCAGGCCATGAAGGAAGAGGTGGAGGTCTTGTTGGCCCTGACATCGGTACCAGTAAGAGATCCCATGGAGCAGGTCCCCCTGCAAGACCACCTGGAGTTACGGGATCCTTTTCTGTTGATAATGTCATCTTCCTACGATAGTTTCCCCTTTCTTTGAAAACACAAGCAACACCATCATTGTCAATCATGCGAGTGGCAGCATTCCGGCTTTTCATGGTTTCTGAGCTCCCAGAGTGCCTGACTATGGTCAGGTGCACAAGTAAATAATCAATTACACCCAGTGTGCCAGTTCGTCTGCAGTCTTTACTGGGGTGATTTAATGGCAGTTTATTCAGGTAAAACTTTTTACATTTAACTGAAGCCCAGACGCACTTTCCTTTCATCATATGGCACATACTTTGTTATGTTAATACTTGAAGTCCACCGATTGCGTTTCCCTAGGGGCCCTTGACCCCCAGTCACATTTACGGACTCTCCAACCCCTGGATCAGAATGTGGATTTGTAGTCAGGCATAGGGCTATCCTTTACATAACTGAGATGTGGCCGGGGACCGCCCCTTTTATACCATTGGCGATCGGAGGCAGTCTGACGTGAGGGGGTTGTCCCCGCTGGGTATTGCTAGCTAAGAATTTTTCTGTGGGGTCCTAGTGCCTGGTGGCATAGTCCTTATGGTGTAGTCTGCTACAAGAGCTCCTCTCAAAATCTACTGTTACAGTAAGTTCTTACGTAACTGTACTATCCTTTACATTCCTGTACTTCATGCCAGGCTGTTCACAAACAGCCGACGCATGAGCCTGCTTCATCGGTCTGTGCTGACATGAGTCAAACTGAATACCAGAAAGGCCTTTCCCACCATACCCTGGTGCCCTAAAGGTCTTGTGCCTTCACCTGTCAAATAGGGTACTACTGCTAGGCTAACTAGGGTGGGATACCAACTCCACAGACCTGCCCTCCTGAACCTTCCACCTGGTGAAACACTGCAGCTGTCCAACCTCGTTTACAGGAATAGTACATTCCCAAATTTCGCTCTTTACCTCTGCCTTAGTATCTGTGTGCAGTAATCACCTTCTGACTTCCTCTTCTCTAGATTACTGTCTTTGGATATCCATCTTCAGGGAGTCCCTCCAGGTCCAAAAAGCCACCAGTGCATACCCTTTGAGGGGTGTCCACCAGGAATCCCACGCTGTCCCTATTCCTCTTACACTGTCCTGGTGTGAGGTATCTTGTGCCACGTTCCTCGGGACCTGCTAAGCTCCAATCAAAGTTGAGAATCCTGCAGAGCGGGGAGCAGTGTCACCCTGGCCGGAGTCCTGCAGCCAGCCACTTGAATACACCACCTGTGGCCATCCCTCCGATGCTACCCTGTTCCCCTGGCACCCAGCACAGAAGTCAGTGATGCCTGCACTGGTACCCCCTGCTCCATGCCTCTCCTGCATGAGGTACTGAGCCAACCCAGTCTCAGTCCATGACACTGGCACAGAGTCCACCTCACTCAGAACCCTCATGGCCTCCTCAGAACAAGGCATCTGACTAACCCCTCCTGGATGCTGTGGGCTTGGTGGTTGGAGGGCTCCCATGCCACACTAGACCTGGATGCTGCCACCTTCCCAGCCCTGGCAGTTCCTCTCCAGCCACCTCTAATGCAGTCCATGTCAAGACTCTAATGCCCCCTAACACTACATCAGCTCAGGACCCATCAGAACTAACTAAACTTCCCACCTAAGCTTCTTTTTATCCCTGTCCCTAGTCTCTTCTCTACTCTTTAATCACAGAGTGGTGGTACCAAGGCACCCATTGTTCTGATGGGCACTGTTAGTAACAACCCAGACCCTACAGGAGGGGAGTGGGCTGTTACATACGTATTTTAAATATTTAATATTTACAAGACTAGTAGGCTAGTTTTTACAAGAGAAGCCATCAGACACTCTAAATGAAAATGATTGTTCTGCAAGAACTGGCTTCCAGCCAGATTCAGGGAACCAAATGGGTGATAGTTTTCTATGGAAATTTCTGGGGTGACAATGTCGGGGCCAGGCCAAGAGGAATGGGATGGACCAAAGTCTAGGAATTGGGGGCATTTTTATATCTAACTTGAGCTTAGAGTTGTAAGTCAGTCAGAGGTGAGAGGTGATAACGCGAATCAAATTAGGTACTGACTCAGGTGTGGGCACAGTTTAGAATACTTTTCCTAGGTATTCACAAAAGAAGAAAAAGAAGAAGAGAGGGTACCTCAACCAAACAATAGAAGGACTCTGGACAGGGGGTCGATACCAATCCATTCACAGAAGAAAAGGTCCTGAAAGAACTCCTAATACTCAAGGTGGACAAAGCAATGGGGCCTGATGGGTTTCACCCCAGAATTGTAAAAGAATTAAGGGGAGACCTAGTGACACCACTAACTGCCCTTTTTAACAAATCATGAGGGGATGGTGTGGTACCTGAGTACTGGAGGAAGGTGGATGTGATTCCCTTTCACAAAAGTGGAGCAAAGCAGAGGCAGGAAACTACAGACCTGTTAGTTTGACTTCAGTGGTAGGGAAAATGATGGAATCACTTCTGAAAGAAAGAATTGTTGAGTACCTAGAGAGGCCAGTGGGGCACAGGACCCAAGGCAGCATGGATTCACAGTGGGAAGGTCATGTCAGACAAAGCTAATAGATTTGACTGGGTGACCGAAGTAGTAGACCCATGGAGGGGCTGTTGATATGGCCTGCCTAGACTTTAGCAAGGCATTTGACACAGTCCCACACAAAAGATTAATAAACAAGTTAGCCAGCCCGGTAGTGGGTTCCAGGGTGGTAGCCTGGGTAACAAATTACCTGACCAACAGGATGCAGAGGGCAATAGTAAATAAAGTACACTCTGAAGAAAGGGGGGTTACTAGTGAGGTACCGCAGGGTTCAGTACTGGGACTGGTCCTCTTTAATGTCTTTGTAGGTGAAATTGCGAAGGGGCTGGAAGGAAAAGTATGCTTCTTTGCAGATGACACAAAGATCTGCAACAGGGTTGATTCACAAGGGGGGGTGGAAAGGATGAGAAGAGACTTAACAAGGTTGGAGGAATGGTCAAAAGTATGGCAGGTTAGATTCAAGGCTGGGGATACTGGGATGCATGGAGAGAGAGCATCACCAGTAGAAAACAAAAGTTGTTATCCTCTATACAGACAGTTCGTGAGACCCCATCTGAGTACTGCGTGCAGTTCTGGAGACCCCATCTCCAAAGAGCGTAGACAGAGTGGAGGCTGTTTAGAGGAGGAGCAACCAAAATGGTGCAGAGTCTGCACCAGAAGATATCTGAAGAAAGCTAAAGGAGCTTAATATGTATACCCTTGAGGAAAGAAGGAAGAGGGGACATGATAGAAACTTTCAAGTACTTCAAGGAATCAACAAAGTCCAAGAGGTAGCATATTTCAGAAAAGAGATGTGCAAGAACAAGGGCACAGTTTAAAAGATAGGAGGGACTGCTTATGGGCAACTAGGGAAGTATTTTTCATGGAGAGGGTGGTGGACACATGGAATGGCCTTCCTGAGTAGGTTGTGGGGTCAAAAACAGTGGGGGAATTCAAGAATGCATGGGACAAACATAAGGCAATTCTGGTGGGGGATTAGGAGGAAGTAGGCTGTTGGTTAACTAGGATCTGCAGCTTATCCAGTAGGTAAGGAAATGGGCAGACTAGGTGGGCCAATCAGTTCTTATCTGCTGTCAGTCTATGTTTCTGTGTTTTTAAGTTGATCTTTTTTAGGTCTTAGGGTACAAACTTAGAGTCAGTTCTGTTAGGGTTTGTCCTATTGTACTTTTGTGTTTAAAACCTGTTTATTTTGATTTTCCTTTGTTTTTATTAGTTTAATGTATTTGTAAAAGCTATTGCAACTTGGGGCACAGCAGGAAGTCTACTGTTAGCCTTTGCTTTCCTGATTGGTCAGTCCAGTCTCAGGCTTGCATTGTAGCCAATGAATTTGTCTGTAAATGACCCAATAGAAAACATCCTGATCCTCCCATTCTGTGATGGCCAATGGCTCAGGATTACTTTGTTAAAAGAAGGTCCTTCCTTCTTACTGTAGTAAAACAGGTTTGCAGCTAGCCCCCAGAGCGAACAAGGAATCACAGAGTAACATCTGCTCTGCTGGTCACCCCCCTTTTTGCTGCACCCGAGAATTCTTAAAGCCTCCCTAATTGCAGCTGTGCACCGCTTGTCACTCTTCAGCACTTTGTTATGACCAGCATATCGTTTTCTCCTGCACTATTTTTATTTATTTATTTATTGCAATTGTTTCACCAGGAAAGACACACTGAGCGGCAAGATGCTCGTCTCCCGGTGCGACCTTGGGGGGTTACACATGGACATGATAACACACAGGTTATCAAGTTAACAGTCAACAGAAGCAAATAAAAAGCAGCATAAGGATACACGATTGCATGAATATACAAGCAGCATACATTGAATGCTTAGGATATTATAGTATCAAATAACAATATTTTGTGACGAGAAGCAGCAGACAAGGTAAATTAGCACAGTAGTAACAGCTGTAAACAACAGAGGACGTATATCACAGTTATACACAGTACATAGGGCAAAACAGGCCCAGAATGTAAGTGCAAGGTTGGGGTTATATGCCAGCTTCTGTAGCAAGGCTAAGGCCGCTGGTCAGGCATTGGGGAGGGGATAGTGGGTTATGGCAGGTTCAGGGACAGGAACAATTTGTAGTAAGGAAGTTTGCTAGGGTGGTAGACAGAGAGTAGGAAGGGGAGGAGTGCCGAATTTGCAGTGGGAGGCGTTCCATAGCTTGGGCAGCCAGTGTGGTGGGAGGAGGTGTTCCAGAGCTTGGGTAGCCAGGTGAGAGGCAGCTTGACCTGCAGAGGTCTTCCGCCTAGGAACTGAAAGTTGGCGGGAGTCACTGGATCTAAGATGATGGGGGGGGGGCATCTGCAACAAGAGGAGCCCCCCGTAGTGCCTAGGTCTTTGCTGGACAGGGAGATTTCTTTATGCCTTTCCTTTCCTCCAAAGCGTCCTACTCAAGCTCCAGTCGGAAGGAGCGGACGTGATCCTGAACGCTCCTCTCTGGCCCCAACAGTTCTGGTTTCCCTGCTTCAGCAGTTGGCAGTGGAGCCTCCGATCTCCCGTCCCTGACCTCACACTTGCTGTCCCAGGAGCAGGGCACCCTGGGCCACCCGTATTTTATTTATTTATTTAAAATTTGGTAACCAGGAAAGGCACACTAAGCTGGAGCTCATTTCCAGGTGCAACCCGGGGAAATGGAAAAGGAGGGGTTTTACAATATAGTAGCAACATAAGTGGACAAATACATTGAAGATCAAAAGATATTTACATAACAGATCAAAAAAAATAAGGCAATGTACAATGAGACTCCGTTGTAAAAACGACGTACAAAAGAAAAAATATTTACAAAATGGAGAAAAAGATCCTCTAACATAACATAGGGATAATATATTAACAATGGCAAAAGTAATGCAGGTGAACAAGAACAAGGGTCACGGTTACAAGAGCCAAAACAGTAGGTACCAACCAGATAAATGGGTACAGCATGTGACACACTTCAAGACACAGATACACCACATGACCAGGTGCATGGCCAACGGCAGCACCAATATAAAAATGGGGTACATGGTGGTAGGCTCAAGAGCAAGGTACACAGTTCGGCACTGGTGTACCTACTTGATGTGAGAGAGATAGGGCTGTAAAGTGAAGACAACAATGGGGGGGGGGAGAACTACCTGTGTTTATGAGGGTGAGGGCAGGGAACACTGAGAACACAGTGGATGTGGTAGAAGTCTGAGGAGCCTTTTGAGTGTGAAGGATGAGGAGGATAGTCAGAGGTTAGAGGGGAGTTTGTTCCAAAGAGAGGGGAAATGATAGGAGAAAGCAGATTGACCAGATGCAGAGTTGGGGCGAGGGATGGAAATGGAAAAGGTGTGTGGATCTCTCTCTTTTTTTTTTCTATTTGTTTTGGCCGAAGCCTGGCTGGCAGCTATGACCCTCTCTCAGAGGGACTCATCCTCCAGTCGGTCCGTCGCTCAGCATCGTGGCTGCTGTCGGTGCCGTTCATGGCACCAATGGTACAGCGCCATCGCAGTGCTGAAAGCGTATCGGGGCCATCGTCTGTGCTGTGTCTATGCTGGGCGCGTGAGGCGGGCGGCCCCTTAGCAAGATTCCGACTCCGAGGCTGCTGTTCGGGGCTGGAGCCGTGTCTCTTCGGCCGCGCTCGCTGTGCTGGGCGAGGGTACTGGCACCGGCTCGGGCGCAACTTCCATTTCTGCACCGCTTGTGGGATGGCGAAAGGCAACCACCCACCTATGGTTTGGCACAGGGCCTCGGCCTCCACTTCTTGGAGACAGAGTCGGACTCTGAGTCAGAACGAGCGATCTGGCTCCTTGGAACTAGCTGCTGGTGTGGGTAGCCTTGTAGTATCTTTGACAGACCGGAGTCAGCACCCCCTCTGAGGAGCAGTTGGTGACTACCGAGACTGGGGTCAGGGGTGCTGACCAGCGGGCAGTGGTGCATGCCACCATTGCACTGCAGCCCGGCCTCTGAGGGTTCACTGACCCCTCAGCGGTGGTACCCCCTCATGTGGTGTGCCTGGATCGCCCAACTTTGGGGCCGATCAGAGCACCTACGGGAGGGGAGGGGAGGGTACTGTGCCTTGGGTAGCTCCTTCAGGTGCTGACCAGGGCTGTCAGTTACCTAGGCTGGCCATCTCGAGGAGGAGGGCACTCTCGGTTCCAGGGGTCGAGGGGCATGGGGTCTGTGCGGGAGACCTTTTGAGGGGCCGCCTGGGCTCTGGAAGAAGCCACAGTGCAAATCTCGCTCTTCCTCTAGCTTTCTTGAAGAGCCCATTCTTTTGAGGTGGGGACCGTCCTTCTGGACCAATCTGACCCCAGTCGCCTCACAGGAGGGATTCTTCCAGGCACAGCCAAGGCAGTTCCGAAATGGTTGTTCAGCTGTCGGCTGTGGCGCTCCGGGCACCTTCATCTTCTGGCACTCCTGGTCTGCTCCCTAGCCCAGGCGGAGTCAGCCCGACTTCTCTTCTCGGCTCTGTCCCCATCCCTCTGCCGCATTCTCCTGTGCTCCCAGGCATCCTTGGTCCTGCAGGCCTCTCCTGGGAGCAGTTCAGAGCTGTGGCTGCTCGCTTCCCCACTTACGTCAGGGCAATGGACAGACAGGTTTTTCAACCTCCCCCCGAGCAGCCACCCTCTGAACAGTTGAAGTCCTCAAACTTTTCATCCCCCCTCTTCTGGGGGAGAGGCGCCTTCTGTCCATATCTCCCCGGCTGCTGATCTGGCTGAGTATCAGCGATTCCTCGTGAGGATGTTGGAGGACCTGCATCTCTCTCCTGCCACTCAGAGCAATCCAGAGCACTCGGTGTGTGCCTTTTTGGGTGATTTCAGTGAGGACACCCTTGTGGTGCCCCCCTGGCCTGCTCCCTTTAGGGAGGCGTCATTGCGTTCCTGGCAGAGACCTTTTTGGAGTTCCTGCCTCAGGGATCTCTGCCAGCCGGTATTGCCCCGAGTCTCCAGGTTCATGACTCATCCTCAGTCCAGGATTAGCGCAACTGGACACTCCAGATGGGCCGTGCCCTTCACTGTGACCAACCCTAGATCAGATTTTGACTTCTAGGGGTAGGATGACTTTTACTCGGCATGGTTGCCTGCTTTCTATTTCCACACATCAGGCCCACTATGCAGCTTGTGACAGGTTCTTGTGGTCCAGGCTAGGTCAGCTCCTAGCCTCATTGCCTGACATGGAGCAAACCAGACAAGCCATTGCATTCTCTGCCCGTGGCCTGGAGCTAGCAAAGGCACCAAGCAAGGGCATCATATGGCGCCAGTGGTGGCTACCAGGGTCGTGGGACAGCCGATCTGCACTGGGCAGATGGCATGGCAACTTCCTTCCCCTCGGAGGGTCCCGTCTTACTCTCCCTCCTCTCGGGCCTCTCAGGCCCAGAGTTCTCCCTCTTAGTGTCACCCACTGAGAGCTAAGAGACTCTGTCCTTTGGGTTTTCAAACCCCCTTGGGGAAGCTCGGCACTCACCCAAATGTGATGAATGGTGAAGACTGACACAGATAGATATGAAAATTACGTACCTACCGTGGTATGATCTTTCTGTGTATCTTCATCATTCATCACGACCCTCGCCATCCCCTGGGGCACTCAGTCTCTGGATCGACCCAACAGAAAGGGGGTAATCTGGGGCACATGGTGGGATGGTATTTCTGGAGGAGGTGGTGGGATGGGGCGGCACTCCCTCTCTAGTGCTCTGGCTCCACTCCTGTGTTGTGGGAGTGGGCGGTTGCCCTCCATCCTCACCTCCTTCTTTTCCTCTTTCAATCCTCAGTTTTACTTGTCCACTGGACATGTTTAAAGAGATCTATCTCTACTTAAAATTTCGTTTTCCCTGGAAGGGGCAGGATCTCTAGTACCCTGTCCTCTTAAGATCCGTTTCTGCCTTAAAGGAATTTGCTTTTACTTGAGTGATTCTGTGCCTTGAATTCTGGTGATTAAGCCTCTTGGCTACTCCTTGCAGTTCCTATACAATCTAGAGACAGGGCAGAATCCAGCATGTGACTGGTGTTTCTCCCCATGTTAAGTTTTATGGTTTATAATCCCTATCCCTCCCTAACTCCCTCGCTATTCTTTTCCAGAGATTGGTACCCCTTCCCAATCTCCTTAGCATCTCGATTTTTCTTCTTACTCTGTCCTCTCAGTCATTTATTTCTCCTTTTGGTTTTATATCTTTCCTTTCTCTGTCCCTTGGACTTTCTTGTCCCACCCTCCCCAACCCCTTTTTCTCACCTCTCCGGTGACTCAGAACTAGCAGGCAGGCAGGCAGAGTCGGCAGCCTCAGCCAAACTGTGGCGCCACGTGGTACGGCCCGGCAGAGAGGCGTCGGCTCCACCTACCAAAGAAAAAGCTCTCGCTGGGTCATGACCTCGGCCATGTACCCAAATGTGATGAATGGTGAAGATACACAGAAAGATCATAATTACAGTAGGTACGTAATTTTCATTTATCTCGCCAGTTCGCACAGTGCTTCTCTGGTGGATGAACCTGGCCAATCTCTTAAAGGGTGTTCCCTTCCTGATCCCCACCCCTCAACAGATCCTCACCACGGATGCTTCGGGTCAGAGTTGGAGCGCCCATCTAGGCCCCTATCAGACCGAGGGCCTCTGCTCCTGAGGGGAGACTCACCTCCACATAAAAGTTCTAGAAATGAGGGCAGTTCTGTATGCTGTACAGGCCTTCCAGAACCATCTCTCCCCGGGTCCTCTGTTGGTGCAGCCGGAAAATGTCAGTGTAGTCTATTACATCAACAAGCAAGGAGGGACCCAGTCCTATCCTCTGTGCTGGGAAGCAGTGAGGGTCTGGTACTGGTCTTTAGATCACGGTCTAGAACTGTTAGCCATCCATGTGCCAGGTGCCCAAAATGCCTTGGCGGACAGCCTCAGCCGGTCACAGTCCAAAGTGCATGAGTGGGAACTGCCGACCTCGGTCACAGAAGACCTGTTAGACAGGTGGGGTTGCCAAGAGCTGGACCTTTTTGCGTCCCCACTCAATGCAAAACTGCGACATTTCTGCTCGCTTGATCCAGGGCCTGGAGTTTTCTGGCGAGATGCGTTGTCTCTCTCCTGGAAAGGGAGGTTTCTTTACGCATTCCCTTCCTTCCTTCTAATTCAGAGGGTTTTCATCAAACTACAGATGGTGGGTGCCACCCTGATTCTGGTGGTCTCGTTTTGGTCACGGCAGATATGGTTTCCATCACTACAACAATTGGCTGTGGAACCTCCAGTTCCTCTGCCCCTTTACTGGGACCTGTTGACATAGGCACAGGGGACCCTGGTCCATCCAGACCTCAGGTCCCTCCATCTTCAAGCATGGCTCCTGAGGATACAGCTATTGCTCGGTTTGGATTGTCTCAGAAGGTGGCTGATGTCCTGGTGGCTGCCAGAAAACCCTCCACCAGGGCCACTTATTCTGTGAAGTGAAAGTGGTTTGCTGTCTAGGTCACTTCTCACCATCTGGACCCTTTCACCTATCTGGCGAAGCAGGTTTTGGAGTATCTCTTGGCCTTGTCTGATGCTGGTCTCAAATGCTCTTCCCTCAAGGTGCACCTGTCTGCCATATCAGCCTTTCACGTGCTAATCGATGGCCATGTGGTGGCACAGCTGGATGTGGCCCGTACTTTTCTGAAAGACATCCTTCACTTGAAGCCTCCCATCCATAACCGATTCCAGCTTGGGACCTCAATTTTGTTTTGAAGAAGCTGACTCTGCCTCTTTTTGAGCCAGCCGTGTTTTGCAAGCTACGCTTTCTGTCGTGGAAAGCGTTATTTTTAGTTGCCATTACTTCTGCTCGAAGAAGTTCAGAGCTTCAGGCTCTCATGTGTTAGCAGCCTTATTTGATTTTCCACAAAGACAGGGTCTCTTTGCATACTAATCCTAAGTTTCTTCCTAAGGTGGTGTCTGAGTTTACCCTAAATCAGTCCATCCATGTGCCTGTTTATTATCCGGAGCATGCCAGTCCAGGGGAAGCATTGCTCCATACTTCGGATGTGCATAGAATTTTCCGTTCTAGGGACATGGATATGTTGTTCATCCACACTCATTGGCAGGTATCCTTGCCGCTTTAAATCTTGCGGAAGGTCTTCCAAGCTTGCTCTCCCACCCACCGGGTGAGTATAACTCATCCATGTAGCGCAGATCTTCCTTTTACGCTTGGAAGCTCAGGTTCCCTCCTTAACGCTCTGCGTTTGAGACTGTTCCTATTTCTCCGTTTGCGGTTTAAAATAAATTTTGCGAAAAGACTTCAGTCTTCTATCCCTCATGACTGCGATGGACAAATCGACTCCGAGTTTCGGAGATGCCCATGCGGGCAGAAGATGTCTCAGACGGATCCACACTCACGTGTGTCTACTGTAGGCCTTGAGCACGACCCGCGGGCTTGCGACTGTGCTCATCTTTCTCGGCCTCGTCCTCGAAGACCGTGCTGCCGATTGCAACTGGGGCGTCCGAGCGTTTCCCTCGGTGAAGTCCAAGGAGGCCGGTTGGCGGTGTCCGCGGTATTCGGCGGATCAGCTTCGGCGGATGGTCGCCCTCGAAGAGGGCGTGACGTATCTTCCTCGGCGTGGCATTTATCCGCTCTCTCTGGGTTCTTCTTACGGCTTCTTTTAAGGAGCTTTGTCTGTCCCTCTCCACTAAGGAGAAGGGCCTACGTTGCGGGACCTTATTCTCGGTCCAAAAGAGGACAGGTAAGTCCCTCCGTCGGCGCTCTTGGGAGCGGGAAAGGTCCCTCTCCGGGCCGTCGACCGTCGGCCGATCGACCGCTCGGCTGGCCACTGGCTCCACGGTGTCCCGTCAGGTCAGTTGACTGAGACTCCACCCGATGAAGTCGAGATTTTCTCGCCCATTGGGCAGAGCTGTCGCCTTTAGCAGCCAATTCCCCTCTCCCGGTTCCCCGGGAGGAGTTGAGGATCCGTGGGCTCGCCTGTGCCTCCGGTTCCGGAGCCCTCGGATGCACCATCCGAGCGAAGGGTGCGGTTCCACCGACACCTCCCGCACCGACCTCGGAAATTCCGTGACTCTCGGTCTCGGTCTCGGACCTCTTGGCGGTCCAGCCGATCCCACCGTCATAAGCGGTCTCGGTCTCGGCACTCACAGCGGGCGCGTCGCCGCTGGCCTCGCCTCCTCCTCCTCGGATGAGGGAGGCTTCGGGCGAATTACGCCGACGGCACGAGGACCTTATGTTGCAACAGCTCCTCCTGGCGGGGAGTAAGCCGACCCGTCGCCTTCCCTGGCCGTTAAGTGGCTGTCACGGGCGTGACACAACCCCTCGACTTATCCGAGGCCCCTGCAGGCGGTTGTTCGGCCAAAACCAACTGCTCCACCGATTCCGGTGGAACCTCCGCCTCCACAGCCACCAATTGGGGCTCCGACCAAGGATTCTCGGTCAGCTAAGGGTCTACCCCATTGGCTGTCAGTTACCCTCACTCCCGACCGACCTCGGCGGTGAAGGGTGCCTCAGGCCAGAGCAGCTCTTGAGGACTCTTCGAGTCGAAGATGATTCCTCCTTTTCTCAAGCGACTGGACTTGGAGTCTTCAGGAGGTCAGTCAATGGCGATAGCCGTCGTCCTTCCTAGGACTGCTTCGGCTCATCTCGGAGTCACGGGATGGAGCTCGAACCCGTTCAAAGCGGGCCAGGTATCCCCTCACGGAGATTCTGGACGAGGGATTCTCCGGCGGAGGCCTTTCCGGTGGCGAGGCCATAGTGGGTCCGGCACTGGAGCTTTGGCAGCGCCCTGCTTCCTGCCCTGCGCCTTGGCCAGGATGGCCAGGAAATGTCACGGTCCCTCCGGTTCCTTGTCAGTTTTTGAACACCCCTCTGCTGAGGGGTTGGTTACCGACAGCGTTTTCCAATGGCGCTGGCAGCCAGGATGTGGACAAACCTCCTGACAAGGAGTCAAGAAATTGGACTATGTTGGGCGAAAAGTCTACGCTGCGTCCTCTCTCGGCCTTCGTCAGGCCAGTTCGGCCGTCCTCATGGCACATTTTTCTCATGCCCTGTTGGGCTCCCTGGATGAGGTCATCCCTCATCTTCCCGCCGATCTGCAGACTACGGTCAAGCAGGTGCGGGACCAGGGCAGGGCAGTGGCCAAACAGCAGCTCCAGACTGCTTTGGATATAGGGGACTCATGTGCCAGATCGGTGGCGGCCGCAGTGGCTATGCGTCGGTGGGCTTGGCTGAGGATATCCACCTTTACTTCGGATACCCAGCACAAGTTGGCGGATGTTCCTTTTGGGGACTGACCTCTTGACCCTGGGGTGGAAGGTCACCTGCAGAGGATCGAGAAGTCAATGCTACCTTGGACTCGGTCTCTTCTGCTCAGAAGGACAAAGGCCACAAACCACAGCCTAAGCCCTTTCGTCCTTCTGTGCCCCAGCGCTTGACCCAACAACGTCAGGGCCAGCAGGCTCGACCTCGGCATCCCAAACCCAAGCCGCGGCTTCCTCTAACAGAGCAGGGAGGAAAAGGCCCAGGAGGTCCCTCGGCGGTCCTCCTCCAAGCCTGCCCAGTGACGGGCTGAGGGTGTCGCCCCATTCCCGTCACCTTACCCTAGGTCCCCGTGGGGGCAGCTCGGCACTTCCGTTCCGCCTGGTCTGCTGTTTCCACGGACAGGTGGGTCTTGGAAGCGGTGGGAAGAGGCCTGCCTCTGGAATTGACAGGCACCACCTTTAGAGCCAGTGGCCCTCGGGAGCTTGGGATCCCAGCCTCACTGGCGGCTCGTCGAGCCGAGCCATGCTCTCCTCCTCCAGAAGGAGGTGATAAGAGGTGGTGGACCCTCCTTCAGACCCAGGGTTTGTGTCCAGGTACTTCCTGGTTCCGAAGCGGACGGGGGCTGGCGCCCCATTCTCGACCTACGACCTAAACAAGTTCCTAAGGTCTCGAACCTTCAGGATGGTCACTCTGGCTCAGATAATACCATCCTTGGAGCAGCGTGTGGTTCTGCTCTCTGGACTTGCAGGGCCGCGTTTTTCCGTCCCTATCCGTCCGTCTCACCAGAGATTCCTTCGCTTCGAGCGGAAGGATCCCTCTTGATTCCAAGCCATGCCCTTGACTGTCTCAAGCTCAGGGTCTTCACCAAATGCATGGCAGTGGTGACAGCATTCCTCTTCGGCGCCCGGGGTCGGGTGTACCCTTACCTGGATGACTGGCTGATAGCAGCTCCCTCCAGGAAGGAGGCGGGTGGTCCAGAGATCTGGCCCTCAGGTCTGCTCTCAACTGGGCCTCCTTATCCAGCGAGGCCAAGTCGAACTCGAGCGAAGCAGGTGATTCTATTCATCGGGCAGCTCGACTCTCTTGAGCCAGAGGCGGCTCCCAGCGGACAGGGCCGAGTTCTTTCCTCCTTTCCCGATCATTTCTGGTTGGGCAATTCGCCCTGCCGGGACTTCCTGCGCCTCCTGGGTCTCATGGCGGCCTGCACCAGCGTGGTCCGTTGGGCCGCTGGAACATCGTCCCCTTCAGTGGGGACTGGCCAGCCAGTGGTCCTAGCGCTGCGATCCTTTGGACCAGCTTGTGTCGGTGACACAGGGGATGTGGGCAGCTCTCCAGTGGTGGACCGTTCCAGATCATTTGCAGGAGGGCATCCGTTAAATCCGCCCGAGCCGCGGTCTCTCTATCGACCGATGCCTCTCTGATGGGTTGGGGTGCCCATCTGGGGAACACCGGGCTCATGGCCTCTGGTCCCCATGAGAGTCGATGCCACATCAACCTGCTGGAGCTCAGGCGGTCCGCCTAGCTCTCACCGCCTTTGCTCCGTTCCTCCGGGGTCAAGTGGTCCGAGTCAGGCGGACAATACCGCGACCATGTACTATCTAAACACGCCCGGGGCGGGGCCGCTCCATGCTTCTGTACGAGGCTCTCCGCATTTGGTCACTCGTGCGCAGCCTGAGGCGGATCTCCTAGCCATTCACGTGGCAGGAGCCTCCAACACCCTGGCCGATGCCCTGAGCCGGATAGGGGCTGCATCCCGAGTGGTCTCTCCTCCGGTAGTACAGCATCTGTTCTCCATTGGGGCACACCTCAGGTGGACCTGTTTGCCTCAGGGAGAGCGAAGCTGAGTCTGTTCCATGCCCGCCCCCCTCAGCAGGGCTCGCTGCAGGGGGATGCCTTCTCGAGGCAGTGGACCCCGGGCCTCTTTTATGCCTTTCCCCCATTTCCCTTGATCCACAAGGTGCTTCTCAAGGCGAGGAGGGACAAGGCGCAGGTGATTCTGATAGCCCCAGACTGGCCTCGCCAGTTCTGGTACCAGATCTCCTCAGTCCTCCAGGATTCATGGCAGCTTCCAGCTCGCCCGGACCTGCTCTCAGTCAATCAGGGAAGGTGTTCCATCCGGACCTTCAATCCCTGCACCTGACGGCCTGGTTCCTGGCTAGAGTTCCAGGCCTTGGGTCTTTCGGCGAGGTCCTCAATGTAGTTGAGGCGTCCCGTGAGTCGACCAGAAAATGCTATGCCTTCAAATGGAAAAGGTTTTCCATTTGGTGTCAGAACAAGGGCTTGGACCCTTCCTCCTGTTCCTTGGCAAGCATCTTGGACTATTTATGGTCCCTTTCAGTCAAGGGCTTAGGTCGGCGACCTAAGGGTGCACCTGGCAGCCATCTCTGCTTACGAGGCGCGGGCGGGAAGCAGTCGATGGCGCAGGAGAAGGTGGTCTGGCGCTTTTCAAGGCCTTGATCACATTTCCTCCAGTGGGAACCCCACCTCCGTGGGATCTACTGCTGGTACTGGCAAAGCTCATGGGCAAGCCATTCGAACCTATGCACAGGTGTGCTCTCTCTCACCTGTCGTGGAAGACCGCCTTCTTGGTGGCTATCCGTCAGCCAGAAGGATGGGAGAGCTCCAGGCGTTTCCATCGAGTCTCCTTACCTGGTCTTCCACAGGGACAAGGTTGTCCTCTCCCACCGAAATTCCTTCCGAAGGTGGTGGCAGTTCACCTTAACCAGGTGTTGACTCTGCGGTGTTCTACCCCAATCACACCTCGGAGGCGAATATAGGCTCCATACTCTGGACCCTAGAGCAGCTTATTATAAGGAGCCATGCGGCTGAAATTCGGGAGAGGTTCGCCAGCTGTTTGTCACCTACGCTGAAGCCGCATCTGGCAGACCTGCAGCCAAGCGGACGATAAGCAGGTGGGTAACCTCCTGCATAGATCTCTGCTATAAGTTGGCGGGCATGGAGCCTCCCAGAGGATAAGAGCTCATTCTACCCGCCATACTGCTAGCAGTGGCTGCTTCCAGGGCGTCCCTATCCAGGAAATCTGCAGGGCTGCTACCTGGAAGTCAGCAAACACCTTCATTACCCATTACCACATCGACCTTGAGTCACGCCGGGATGCTGGTTTTGGGGCCTCGGTTCTCAGTCTCTCTTTCCCAAGTAAGTATTGGGGGTGTCGTCTTGCCTCCCTCCTCCCGGAGAACTGCTAGGAGTCTGCCAGTGAGTGTGGATGAACAACATATCCATGTCCCTAGAAATACAGGTTACTCACCTGTAACAGGAGTTCTAGAGAATGGTATATGTTGTTCATCCTACAATCTACGACCTCCCGGCTGACGCACAACCTGAGCTTCCAGCGGGCCAGATCTGGCGTCATGGGCGAGCCGAGAGTTATACCACCGGGTGGGTGGGAGGAGCAAGCTTGAAGACCTTCCGGCAAGATTTAAAGCGGCAAGGATACCTGCCAATGAGTGTGGATGAACAACATATACCATTCCTAGAACTCCTGTTACAGGTGAGTAACCTGTATTTACTATACACACCATACCAAGGACTGCAGGCAGTCCAAACAGTTTGGTTTTTTTTGCCTCTGGTAGAGAGGGTGCTCCAGTTTTAAAACAGTGCTTGTCCAAATGGTTGGCCAACTGTATCATTTTTTGTTACAGGAAGTGCGGTAAGGAACTTCCTGGGGTTGTTAAGGACAATTCCACCAGGGGCATGGCCACTTCATTTGTCTGTTTCAGAGGTGTACTGTATGCAGCCGAGATTTGCACTGCTGCCACTTGGAGTACTGTCCACATTTTCACCAAGCACTACAGTCTGGACATTGTATCCCACAGAAGGGCAAGCTTTGGCCTTGCAGTGCTTCAGGGCCTTCTTTCTTAGGCCTCTGGCCTCCTGCCACCCAGACTGTCCTTGCTCACAGCACTACTTGGGACTCGTTCCATAGGTGTGACCTGATGACAGAGATATTCCTGAAGAAAATAGAACAGTTTCATAAGAACTTACCATAACTGTAGAGCTTCGAGGGAATCTCTGTCATCAGGTCATGCCGTCCCTCCTTCTATGCCCCTTTTTCTCTCTTTCTCTCTCCAGCTCTCTGTCTTGTTGCTCCAGCCTTTCTGCTTGCTGGGCACCTTTCTCTCTCCTCTGTTCCCTTGTAGGACTCCTCTCTCTCATGGCCTCCAGCTAGGGAAAAAACTGAGGAGGGAACAGTCACCCGCGTTTTTATAGGGTGACTGACGTCGGCGTGGACGGCCCCTAGTAGACTGCTGCAGAAAAGCTTCCATGGGATCCTAGTGCCTGACAGCTAAATTCCATAGGTGTGACTGGATGACAGAAATTCCCTCGAAGATCTACTGTTACGGTAAGTTCTTATGTAACTATTCTCTCCCCACTCACGCACTCACATGACATGGGTTAGAATCAAGCTGTGAAATCCACCAACAGTCGTACCTTAGCATCAGTAAGATCAGGGGAGGGATAGAGAGATGGATGGAGATCACAAAAGGGAACCAAAAGTTAAAAAACAAAATAATAATTAGAATTGACGTGTTTGAAATGATGCATACAGACCTGAAATACTTAAAAATAGTTCATCCCTGAAGATGGCCTAAATTGGAGATTCTGATTTTATTTTCCATTTCAGAATGAATTAACAACACTTCTTGCTTTTATTTTTAGCCTACATGGTGCTGCAGTGCTCTGTATACTAGTGGCTGTATATAATGCCAGTTTTAACCTCCACACGTTGCTTTTGTCACCTGCATACCTCTCAACCTCTCAGCATTAAAATGCCTAACACTGGCCTTTAAAATTCAGAGCAAATGGCCAGAATGGTGCGACTTCCTCATATTAAAATAATATGTTTATGAATAGTGGACCTCATGTGTTTAGTATTAAGGAATGTTTCTACAGGTTAGGCAATGCTTTAATAGTTTGTGTGTCCAGAAATGGCTCTAACATTATGTGGAACAGCAGTAAACCTTGGCGGAGCAGTGGTAAATCTGAGTGTAAAATCATAGCACTGTGTGAAATTCAGAGTAGTGGAGTATAAAATCATGCGCTGTGTGAACTTCATAGAAGTATGGTCATCTGCTGCAGTGCTGTGTGAGGACAAGTTACCATAATTACCATAAATGTTCGGCAAATTTTGCATACCAAACCCAGTCCCCAAGACCAACCCACTGCACCCCCATTCTAAAATCCTAGATACACCACTCTTTATAGTGTACATCCAAAAGACTTTAATTTCCATTTACAGGCATGCAGCTTATCACTTGCAGAGTTTAAAATCCCAAAATCCAACTCCCCAAAAACACTAATGCAGCCCTGCTTGCACCCTCCCCACCCTGGACTGTGTCTTGTTTCTCAACCATGACATATTGTTCCCCTTCTGCAGTTTTGTTGCATTGCATTGTATTTCCTTACACAGATTCATTGCCATTACACAGCTGATAATTTTGTTGCAGATTAGCTGCGTATTATTTGTATTTTTATAGTGTTGTATTCTTCTACAGTAACCAGCTTTTAGCAGCTCAGTAAGTCTGTCCTAGTAAAACTTTTGAAACAAGGAAGAACATGCAATGGTTCCTTGTCACATGACAACTTCTTCAGAGCTGCCATTATATCTCAGTGGTAAGATCCATTAAATGTCATGTCTTGAATCACTGACTGAGTTAATCGTTGCTCCAGCAGTGATTTGCTGATGTGTTCATAAGACTGAGGCGAGAGAACAGACAAAGCGCTCCACATCTGCATCTAATCCATGAGCTGCTGTTGTTAAACCTGCACGCCACCCATTACGTTTCCCTTCATTTCCTAGCAGGCGTCTCCTGAGGCAGCTGCTCCTGCACAGTTCTGGACTGCGGACATACAGAGACTGGAAGCAGAGAGTGCACACCTTAAGGTGCAGCTTGAAGATTGCTTAAAGGAACTCCATCAAAAAGAGCTGAGGATACAGCAGTTAAACGGCAAGGTAAGCGATGCCTTCCGTTATATGAGGAGCATCTATTCTGAGCCAGTCAAAATTAAGAAAAAGTGCAATTTAATACTTTACAGACTTTGATCAGCCAATCACTGTACACACTTATTACAAAACACACATGACCCACATCAGTTATTCAAGTTAGCCCCTCCCTCAGACAGTTATTCACATCAAAAAGACCCCCCTTGAACAGTTGCACAGTGCTGTTTACAAAATGGCAAGGATAAATCCAAAGACCTTATTGGACAACAGCTGTTGTATGACTGATCATTAAAATACAGTACAATCTTGATTATCCTTACTGCTTGGGAGATATGAAATTAGTTTGGATAATAGAGGTCTGTAAAACAGATTAAATCATTCAGAGGTATTCTCTTGGGAGACATGTTACCAGTCCATTAGATAAGGATGTCCGGATAATGGGGGTTCATTAGATCAGTATGCACTGGATTAACAATGCACAGTCAGAAACTAGATCTCATTATGAAGGCTGGAAAACCTCATTTCCTACAATAAGCCATTTTATAAGTGCAGTAAGCCACTCCGGGATGTGCATTAATGGATTAATGATACAGTTTCCATGGGTGTAAGGACACTCGGCCTTTGGCCTCGGGCCTTACTACACCCCTGGGGTGTGCATTGTTAATCCCTGAATGCACATGCCATCATGGTCTCTTGCTTACCTGTACTTTGTGGATTGTTCTGAATTTTTTTCCTTTTCTTATTTTTGTTTCACTTTATCACATACTTTCTACTCTTATGCACCACAACTTGGTTATAAATGAGCAGCTGTTATTTAGAGCTTTACATTTTAATAGCATCTGCCACATGTAACAATATAGATTTAGGTCTTTATGTTGTTTTAAACCTGCTTCTTACACATCTTGGATCTGGACGTTTGACTAGATTGGATTTCTTTTTTCTTTTGTTATAGGAAAATGTCTGTTACATTAATCGGGCCCGGAAGGTGATATTTTTCTACGCACACTCATAACTTTGGTAATTTTCAATATTTTGGCCCCAAATTTTCATCATAGCCATTTTCCACCACTTCATGAACATTATAGCTGTCATTTTCACATACTGATCAAAATGTGTTTTTGCACCTCTGGCGTGAAATGACATTGCAACAGGAATATGAACATTTTCACCTATGGGGTTCATGAGGTGGGTCCTAAGAAGACTATGTTGAAAGTCTGGGGTCATAATGTTAAAAAACAACAAATTTGTTGAAGTATGTTGTAATTTTTCTATGCATGTTCATAGCTTTAATAATTTTCAGTATTTAAACCCAACATTTTCGGAAAAGCCATTTTGCCATCCACTTTATGAACATGATTACTGTTGCTTTTCAAATCTTGGCCAATATGTGATTTTGCACTGCTAACACAAAATGGTGTTTTGTCAGAAGCGATATATCACGGATTAACCCACGACAGAGCATGGGTTTGCCCAAAATTAATCCATGCCGGGGCGAGTATTAATTCTCAGTTAATCCACGCTCTGGAGTGGGTTAATCCACTTGCAATATGGCTCGCTCAGGCGATGCATGAAACAACAGGACTGCTGACTGTTCTGCCACCTGTTTCAGGATGACTGCATGACTGTGTACTACTGGAAGATATTACACAGACGCTGAAGGAGGGAGTAAACCAGCATACAGTGATGAACAGAGCGACATACAAGGGAGGACACAGAGCACCTTACAAATGGCAGAAGGCGAGCAGGAAGCTCTCAGGGATGCAGTGCTGCAAGAGGAATGGCCATGCTGCGAGATGTGGGTTACAACCAGGGGATTACACAACTGTGCAATGTGTCTGTCTGTTGCTCACGTGCTCTCTCTCTCTCTCTCTCACTGACCAGGGGAATGTTTGTTTAGTTTGTAGCTGGAACAGGACAGGTGCATAGTTATTGGGGCAAGCACCAACAGAGCGATACAAAGACACACACAACACGCTTCGATAGCCCTGGCCCCGAACAGAGTGGAAACATGCCTCAAGTGCCACAGCTCTCTTCTGGGTCTCCGCTAACACCGCCTTTGCTACGGATTGCCCTGCCCCGGGACACAGTGCTAAAAACACGCCTCCGGTGCCCCGGCTCTCTTGTGGGTTTGCGCTAACTAGGCGTTCCTACATTGCCTACCCTGGGACACAGCGTACCCATCTGATCCCTGATTGCCCTGCCCCCATTGACACAGCTCTAACACCTCCACTCCCCAATTCTTGTATGGGTTCCGTCACCAAGCGAACAGCAAGCTGTGAGCATCCCTTGCAAATCTCATAGTTGTGAATGTGCTCTAGTTATCAGAGTCTTTTGCACTCGCTCTGGAGGGCAACCATGGATTAATTGCCATGGTCATAAAAAGACAAATGAAATGCTGGGGTCAGAATGTCACAAAAAAAAAGAATAAATAAATAATGAAGTAACAATGTTTGGAGGGATGTCCATTGGCATGGTTGGGGTCATGTTGCCTTCCCATGCCAGTGATCGGAGTTCAGATGTGAACTCAGTCAGCTGGTTTAATAGGCCAGTGCTGCTGGGGAAGGTGCTGTAGCGTGCAGCACCAGCCACACCAAGCGTAGGGCTGGAGCAGTGTTTTGGCACAGACTCAACACCTTCTGGTGGGCCAAGGAGCCTGCCTTTCCAAGGTATGGACATGTGTGTCGAGGCCTGCTGGGGCCACACACTGGGTCAGGACTGTCTCCAGTATTGTATTTATTTCATCGTGCGCAGGTCCCAAAGAGATACTGTTCCACTATCAGAAAAAGACGGGAAATTAATTGAAAAAAACTGTATTAATGCAGACATTAGGGTTGAAGAACGCGAAGCATGCAAACTAGGGAAATGAAAAAACATTAGGGTTCTGGATCTCTGCAGTATGGGCAAATCAGTGGTGGGGGTCTTCCTTAGGGTTGTCAACCCTAATGCCCATCCACTCCCCTGAGCAAACTACATCAGATGTGATCTCTTTTCTTCAAGCAGGGCCCTCCATGAAGAACGATGCAACACATTTTGTTGGCAACATATGATGAACCATACTTCTGTACCTTTGAGGAGTGTGCCACTATGAGGAACTGGCTTGCAGCTGTACCTTGTGCTTTGGACAGGAGGCTACAGGCGTGGGAGAGGAAATGAGTATTAGGGTTGACAGCCCCAGGGAAGACCCCACCACTGATTCACCAGTACTCTGGAAACCCAAAACCCTAATGCTTTTTCATGTCTCTACTTTGTGAGTTTTGCATTCTTCAACCCTAATGTCTGGTGCGTAGTTTTGCAATTAATTATTCTATATATAGGCACAGAGCCAAAACAAATGCTTTCATCTACAATTGCACCTTTGTATTTCTGCCTATTTGTGTGTCCTTCCTTTGATTTTTTTTCCCTTACAAGGGGTTAATCTGACACTTTTAGGGTAGGTAGCTGTCCGGGGGGTGGGGCAGCAGAATCTTGCCATCTCTGGAGCCCTTCCTGATCAGGGCTGAACCCTGCCTGTTCTGCCAACAGGTATTTCTCTGGGAAATCATCAGGTTCTTATCACTCCTGTGGGGGACATCTAGAAAGCCACTAGAGGCTCCTGCTCTGGCTCACAGGGTGACACTGCTGCTGGGAGTCTGATTCTGAGGATGCCTCTGACTGTGGAAATTACTCCTGATATTTCTGGGACTAATGAGATAGGGAACACTTCCATGTTTCCCTCAGAGAGTATTTTATCATACCACTGTTTATGAGACATATGACCAGAGGGCAGGACATAAAGTTCAGGACTCAGAATCTGAAGGGGAACTTCAGGCCCTGGATCTCCTGGTCAGAACCTCCTCTGATGAACTCCAGTTGCCTGTCACTCAGGCTTTCCAGTTCCTAGCTAATAGGATATGGAAGGATTCAGTTCAGGTGGTCTAAAGAAGATATACTGTCCTTAAAGAGAACCAACAGATCTTTCAAAAATCAGTCTTCTCCATAGAGCCCCACTCTTTGGTCATAGGGTTGAAGGCACTTTGATCCTGTGAGTGTTGCAACCTTTTGGGGATCTCACACACCATGTGCGTGGCCCCGAGTAATGTTTCACATATCACTAAGGGACATGTCCATTTGTCCTGTTCATTTCACTCTGCGACAACTCGCCCTGGACTATTAGCTCTGGCGTCAATTGGCTCCCACGTTAATTCATCCCTGAACAATTCGCTCCCACTACATATCGTACTGTACTCCGACAACAACTACAGTACAACTTCCACTTGTACAACCCTCAAACACATTGCCTCATGTTGTGGGCGAATTGTGCCCTCCATGAATTTATTTTATAATATTTATGCTGAGGGCTAGGTGTCCGTGGATGAACTGACATGGGAGCTGATTGATACTGGAGCTAATAGTCCCGGCCGGTTGTCGAGGAGCCTAAATGACTGGGGTGAGTTGTCATGTAGCCATGCACTAACACCATAAATAGTGGTGCCAACCCCAACCACCTCAGTTCCTTTTTTCCCCTCCCAGAGTATGCAGCATTTGTGGACCAACACAGTTTTACCCATGTAGGCTGCTAACTTTCTAGCTGATCTTGTTTCACGTTGTGTTTCTTTACCAAATACCTGATTTATTTAGTTGTTCTTGGTACCACTGCTTTTGGATCTACAAGTTTTCTATGAGCCGCACCTTGTTCAATGGCCAATAAGTTTGCCCACCATTATGCCAGGTAGGGTGCCTGTTAACATTAGTTGCTTCTGCACCAAGTCTGTTTTCAGGCTGCCACTCATCTCTGGACAGATGTTCCAGTGCCAGTCTGCCTCATGTCTGAAAGGATCGCCATTCCTCCCAGAGTCATAAAAAGTCATGTTCTAGGCCCCACTTGCACTCAGCATCAGACTTCTGGGACCCCTCAACCATGACCTCATGTTCACGTGAAACATAGAAACATATAGAAACATAGAATTTGACGGCAGATAAGGACCGCTTGGCCCACCCAGTCTGCCCATTTCCATACCTACTGGATAAGCTGCAGATCCTAGTTAACCAGCAGCCTACTTCTTCCTGCCCCCACCCCCTAGAATTGCCTTATGACTGTCCCATGCATGCTTGAATTCCACCACTGTTTTGACTCCTGACCTCCTCGGAAGGCCGTTCCAGCACATCCATAACCCTCTCTGTGAAAAGTACTTCCTTAAATTACCTCTGAGCCCCCCATCTTCAAATTGGACTTCCTTGTTCTTGCACACCTCTTTTTTGAAAGATGCTACCCTCTTGGACTTTGTTGATTCCCTTGAGGTGAAGATGCGAGGGCACAGGTACCAATTTGTTTCTCACCATTCTGCCTTGAAGCTCTTGGCTCTGTGTTGTCTGGGATTGGTTTTGTGCCCCTCCTTCCTGGGGGGGCCTTTTGCATTCTTTTTCATGCAGTGGTGCTGGTACCTCAATTTCTGGCATCCGCACTGTCTACAGGGATGTCTCGGATGAGTAGCTTGGTTGTTGAATATGGTCTACGGCATCATGTCCCTCCAGGCATCTGCTACCTAGTCTCTGTCATCAGACAATCTCACCTCCAGCCGATTTCTTTTGGGAGACACTGGACTCTGTTTCCTGTCAGACTCCGTTGTTGCTGTCACTTGGTGCCATCTGTTGCCGAGTATGGTGACAGTCCTCATCATAAAAACACAGAATGTCAGCAGAAAAGGACTACTTGGCCCATCAAGTCTGCCCAGATGGTCCCTGTGTAGTCTGTCTCCGCAGACACTAACTGGTCTCTGACAACCCTTCATCCTCTTTGCCTATTTAATAATACTCCCCTAGGTCTATTCCACACATGTTTGAAGGCCACTGCTGTTTTCTTCTCCACCACTGTCTATAGCATAATATATGTGCAGATGTGTATTATGAGGTTTTTTCTCACACCGAGTCTGTTCCAGGCATCCACCACTCTTTCAGTGAAGTAGTACTTCCTCACATCCCTCCTAAACTCTGCCCCCCCAACATATCATTACATGCCCTCACATCCTGGTGCTCTTTCTCATTTGAAAGAGGCTGCCCTCCTGCATCCCGTTCGCCCCTGGGTACTTGTTGGTCTTTATCATGTCCCCTCTCGCTCTCCTGTCTTCCAGGGTGTACATGTTGAGATCCCTCAGTCTCTCCTCGTAGGGCTCTTGATGCAACCCCTGCACCACTTTAGTTGCCCTCCTCTGGACTGCCTCCACCCTGTCCATGTCCTTTCTGAGGTGCAGCCTCCAGAACTCCAAACTTGGACACAGTACTCCAGGTGGGGGTCTCACAAGCGAGTGATACAGTAGCAACACCACTTCCCTCCGCCTTCTGGAGATGCACCTCCCTATACACCCGATTATTCAACCGGCCCTACCCACTGTGTTGTCACACTGCTGTGCCACTTTAAGGTCATCAGATATGATAACACCAAGGTCCCTTTCCTGCTTAGTGACTGGTCGGTACCCCCCCCATACTCTTTTCCTGAGTTCCTGTGCCCTGGGTGCCTGATTTTCCATTGAACCCTAAATCCTGTGCTCTTGACCACTCCTTGGGTTTTCCAAGGTCCCTACACATGCTCTCTACCCCCTCCTGAGTGTCCACTATAGTATAGATTTTGGTGTCATCTGCAAAAAGGCATACCTTCCCTTCCAGTTCTTCTGCAGTGTGGCTTATGAAGACATTGAAGAGGATTGGTCCGAGTACTGAGCCCTGCTTCACCCCATTGGTTACTCTTCTCTCATTAGAGTCAGTGCTGTTAACCACCACCCACTATCGCCTATCCATTGACCAATTCCTTAACCAGTTCACCACTGTGGAGCCCACCTAGGCTGCCCAATTTCTTTATCAGTCTTCTGTGCAGCACATTGTCAAGGGCCTTGCTAAAGTCCAGATAGGCCATGTCCACTGCTCTCCCTGATCCATTTTCCTGGTCACCCAGTTGAAGAAATCAGATTAATCTTGTATGACCTCCCCCCACAAATTTATGCTGCCTTTGGTCTTGTAGCCCACTGCATTCAAGATACTCTACCAACCTTTCCTTTAACAGGGTTTCCATTCATTTCCCCACCACTAATGTGAGACTGACCTGCCTATAGTTGCTAGCCTCCTCCCTGCTGCTGTTAAGCTGAGGAGTCACTTTGCTCACCTCCAATCCCCTGGATCCATGGCTGTTTCCAGTGAGATGTTGAATAAATGTTATTTATTTATTTCAGTCTAGGATTAAGTACCTTTAAATGCAAAGCAGCTCTTTTACAAAGGTTCCACATCAGTGGGGAAGGTTACATACAAAGGAAGACTAACAGTAGTAATCTATTTATACATAAAACACAAAAAAGTGTCAAAAGTCAAAGTTAAACAGTAACTTATCAAGTAAGACTTCAGTTAAGGGTAGAGGAAGGTGGAACAGAAAGTGAATTGGGATAAGAGGAGATAGACAGCTAGAAGGTGAGAGGAGCAGCCAAAGGCTTTTCATGCTAGCTACAATGGGGGGTTACTCCCTCGGAGGCTAGGCAAGGAAGTGCACAGGTACAGGGATATAGGGTATAAGGAAGGTATATGGGGGATGGTGGGGCAGCCAGCAACAAGGAGGGTAGGGAGGGTATGCAAGGTAAGGGCTATAGAGGAGGGGGGGGTGTAGGATTTGAGATGAGGAGTACCCTGTAAGAGGAGGGCAGACCACAGTTCATTGAGGTAGCAGCAGAGGTATGCCATTATGTGAACCCGTCTCAGGAGCTGTTGGATACAAGGTGCTGACTGAGCAGGAGCTTGAAATGGCCGAGCATGGGTGTCGATCATACCTCTCAACTGTCCCTGATTTTACCTCAAAATGTTTCTCTGTCCCCCATAAAATTTATATTTTTGTGACTGAACAGTGGGGGCTGTAAGCACAAAATAATGTCAACCATTAAAGTTACAGACTTGTTGTTCTTCAGAAAATGCATCTTACACTAATCCCCTTATTCTATCAGCTTTCTGTGTGAGTATTACCAATTTTTAAGATGTGTCCCTGATTTGGGATTTTTGTCCTTGATTGTTTTAAACCATGTCCCTGATTTATGAGGCAAGAGGTTGAGAGGTATGGTGTCGATGATATTTCAAGATCCAACACATTGAGCCAAAGTGGAGCTCTGTAAGAGAAGGATGGTTGTCCGGCATCTGGGGCTAGGAGGAGTTGGGTATCCGATGCGAGTGTGCATGGTGCTGCAATAAGGGGTCAGAAGGTTAGCAGTCCCAAGGGGTAGAAGGCCAAGTAGCCATTTTTTGGCTAGTAGACATGTTTGATATTTAATCCTGCCACTAAGCTGGAGCCAGCCCATCTGTGCATATAGTTCACAAGTGTGGGTAAGGCGAGCTGAGCCAGTTAGTAGTCTGCATGCCTTATTGAGTGCAACAGTTATCCTTCTAAGAGAGGTAGGGGTGGCTGAACCATAAATAACAAGACCATAATCAATGATTGATGGGTGGAGCTATAGGTAGCCAGTCTGAGTACTTCAGGTGTCAGACTACGCTTAGGAGGTCCAGTGGCACTGAGGGTTGAGGCAGTGAATGCCACACCTCGCACCATGCCGGCGACTCGGGTTCAGAAACGGACTCGGGCCACCGGGGGTCAGCAGGGAATGGAAGAGATCAAGCATCCAGTGGATTGCTCTGTATTCCCGGGGAGGGCTCTGGGGGATGCACTGCACAGGAGCGGCCTCTGGCGGCTGTCGGAGGTGCACCAGAAATGTGGCACTAACGCACGTGGGAGCAGAGCTGCGGCAGGCATTGGCACTCTGTGCCCAGATGCCATTGCACAACCGAACACTGGGGAAACAGAACGAGGATAAAAACCCTCCCATTGGTAGGTGACTGTGGGTCTAGTGGCACTGACACAACATCCTACACTTGGCCGATGCGCTCTCCTGGTCTCCTCACGTCCGTCTCCACCAAACACTTAGAGCGCCGTTAGGAGTTGGTGGTCCTTGCTTCTGGGGAACTTGGGTCTAGGGGGAGTTCTGGAAATGTGGCGTGAGGGGGGGCAGTACCAGAGAGGATGCCGGAGCTTCAGGTGGACGGAAACAGTCAGAGTAGCCCCATGTCCCAGCTGGAGAGAGACCAATGAGGTGGGTGAATAAATAAAGTGCACAAAAAATTACACCTATGCTGGTAGAGGCCCAATCCTTATATTAACGACCTTAGAGACATTATCAGTGTGTAGAACTAGGAAGGTGGCTAACCAAAGTGACCCCAAATATTTGAACTGCTGAACCAGTTCAAGTGGATCTCCATTACGTTTTTTTTATAGTGAGGGCATGGGTTTTATACTTGCTGCACGAGGTACTAAACATCATTACCTTTGTTTTTTTGTAGTTCAGGACCAGTTTCTGGGCACTGAACCATTCTTCAGCTTCCTCAAAGCTGAGTTACAGGTGTTGCTCAAGAAGGGTGGGGTTAGGTTGGCCATCAGTAGGGCAGCTAACACCAGTGAAGCCCACCAGGATGAAAGTCCAACTCTGCAGAATTCTGCAGTGAGAGTTACTGCAGCAAACAATACAATTTCAATGGAGTTAATCCCTTTTGTCATGCAGAGCCTGAGTACTATAGCTTCATCCTGGTGGGCTTCACTGTGCACAAGTTCCTTTAGTATCCTTGGTTGTATCCCATCCCATCTTATAGCCTTGTCCACTCTGTGCTGCAAGTCCCTTTAGAATTCTTTCCTCTGAAAATGGATCTGTGTCCACCTTCACCCCCTCCACTCCTCCCCCAGTTCCTGCTGAGCCATCCCCACCATACTTGACTGTGAAGACTGAGCAGAAGTACCTGTTCGGGGTGTCTGCTTTTTGTTGATCCTGTTCTGTACAGTCTCCCCTTGCCACCCTAATTGTCCTCACTATCTCTCTCCTTTTGCCTTCTTCTTCTCTCATTTATGTACCTAAAGAAAGTCTTGTCCTTTTAACTATCCCTTGGCTATCCTTTCCTTTCCTCTGTCTCGTCTTTGCTCTTCTCACTGCCTTTCCTGCTTCCCTCTGTTTTACTTGTATACCACCCTGGCTTCCTTCCTCTGCATTTCCTTTTCCTCCTGAATGCTACCCCTTTTCCTCCACACCTTGGCCTCTTCCTTAGAGGACCATAATAGTCTCTCTTTCCTTCTAATTTTACTCACTTCCTTCACACAGAGGTTGGTTGCCTTAATTATGCTGGCCATTATTTTTTCCTACAGTACCTCTATCCTTCCCTAGCAGTCCCTCCCATGTGGCAGTTTCTGAGGCAGTCTCCTGTTTCTTTAACATCTGGCCTTCTGAAGTCCAGGATCCTCATCCTTGTGTGGTTTTCCTCTGTTCCCGTCTTAATGTTAAACTGCACTGGTCAAACAAAGCTATCTCCTTCAAGTTTTTCTGCAGTGTTGACTTCTCAGTGAGGCTTCCTGGTGCCAGTGTCAGTTCTGCTCTCATTGCCAGTATCAGTTTTGTCTCAGTGCTGGTGTTGCAGCCAGCCTTGGTGTTAGTGCCAATGTTACTCTGGCCTTGTTGTCGACATCAATACCAGCATTGATGTTGGCCACAGTGCCTGCGTCATTGCCTGGGTGCCAGCATCACTGTAGGTCTTGATGCCGTCGTTGATGTCGACCTTGATGCCAGCTTCCCCAGTGTGCATCTTATTTAGTTCTCCTGCGTGACTGTCATGCAACTCTGTATATTCCATGCAGAGCAGCTTGTTACACAATTTGCATTTTGTCTACGCAGTGTGCTCTTCTCTCACACACGCTATGCTTAGTACTAGACTTGGAACAGAGGTGGAGGAAGGCAGTAAGCCAATCGTGTCCAACCCCCACTTCTCAGTGAGACATCTGTAATCATTCCTCACTGATATCCTTATCCAAATTGTTCCTCAGTTTATGGTTTTTGGATCCACTATCCATCCAGGGGGTACATTTCAGATATGCACCACCCTCTGTGTAAACAACCACAAAACAAAAAAGAAAACCTTCCTATTATTCCTTTAAATTGCTTACTTGTTAGTTGGCATCTGTTGCCTCTCATGTTGTGCTTTGGATTCTTGAAAGCTACGTGTAGCTCATCCAGGACAGTTTTATCATTAATAATTAAACACTTTTTTATCATGTCTCTGTTTAGTCATCTCTCTAAACTGAATAAACCCAGCTTACTCAACCAATGCACATAAGACAGGTCCTTTAGGTCACGCATAAGTTTTGTTGCTCTTCTCTGTTCTTTTTTCTAGATTATGTCCAGTCTATGATGTGGGTTCCAGAAGGGAGAAACATAGAATTTGATGGCAGATAAGGACCGCTTGGCCCACCTAGTCTACCCATTTCCCTACCTAATGGATAAGCTGCAGATCCTAGTTAACCAACAGCCTACTTCCTCCTACCCCCCATTAGAATTGCTTTGTGTCTGTCCCATGCATTCTTGAATTCTCTCACTGTATTTGACTCCTCGACCTCCTCAGGAAGGCCGTTCCATGCATCTACAACCCTCTCTGTGAAGAAATACTTCCTCACATTACCTCTGAGCTGTCACCCTCTAGCTTCAAATTGTGCCCCCTTGTTCCATCTTTTTTTTCTGAAAGATGCTACCTTCTTGGACTTTGTTGATTCCCTTGAGGTATTTGAAAGTTTCTGTCATGTCCCCCCCTCCCTCCTTTCCTCGAGGCTACACATCTTAGGCTCCTGTAGTCTTTCTTCATATGTCTTCTGGTGCAGACCCTGCACCATTTTGGTTGCCCTCCTCTGGACAGCCTCCACCCTGTCTATGTCTTTGCAGAGATGGGGTCTCCAGAACTGTACACAGTACTCCAGATGTGGTCTTACCAACTGTCTGTACAGAGGGCCAACAACTTCCTGTTTCCTACTGGTGATGCCTCTCCCTATGCATCCCAGTATCCCCCAGTCCTCCTTACTGCCTTCTCACATTGCTGGCCCACCTTTAGGTCATCTGATATGACTACCCCCAGGTCCCTTTCCATTTTTGTTGTTGTCAGTATCTCACCCCCCATTGTGTACTCTTCCCCTGGGTTTTTGTTTCCCAGGTGCATTACTTTGCACTTCTTTGCATTGAATCTAAGCTGCCATACATTTGACCATTCCTCCAACCTTCAAGTCCATTTCATCCTTTCACTCACCTTGCATGTCAACCCTGTTGCAGATCTTTATGTCATCTGCAAAGAGACATACTTTCCTTCCAGTCCTCTGCAATGTCACTTAAAAGACATTAAAAGAACCGACCTCAGTACTGAACCCTGCTGTACCCCACTAGTAACCCCCTTTCTTCACTGTGGACTCCATTTACTATTACCCGCTATGTCCTGTTGTCCAGCCAGTGTTTTACCCAGGCTACCACCCTGGGACCCACTCCCAGGCTGGCTAATTTGTTTATTAATCTTTTGTGCGGGACTGTGTCAGATGCCTTGCTAAAGTCTAGGTAGGCCATGTCCACAGCCCCTCCCTGGTCTACTACTTTGGTCACCCAGTCAAAGAAATTAATTAGATTTGTCTGACGTGACCTTCCTGCTGTGAATCCATGCTGCCTTGGGTCCTGTGCCCACTGGCCTCTAAAGACTCAACAGTTCTTTCCTTCAAAGTGATTCCATCATTTCCCTACCACTGAGGTCAGACTGACAGGTCTATAGTTTCTTGCCTCTGTCTTGCTCCCACTTTTGTGAAGGGAATCACACCCTCCTCCAGCCCTCAGGTGACACCATCCTCATGATTTATTAAAAATGGTAGCCAGTGGTGTTACTAGTTCTTCCCTTAGTTCTTTGGAATTCGGGTGAGATCCATCAGGCCCCATTGCTTTATCCACCTTCAGTTTTAAGAGTTCTTTAGAACCCTTTCTTCTGTGGAAGAACTAATATCAACCCCCCCCCATCCAGAGTGCTTCTATTGACCGTATTAGGTATCTCCCCCTGCTTTTCCATTGTGAATACTGAGCAGAAGTATTCGTTCAGTATCTCTGCTTTTTCTCTGTCACTCTCTGCCCAACCAGCTTCCTCTTTATTCAGCCTCAGTATCCCTGCCTTAGTCTTTCTTTGCTCCCTAATGTACCTATAGAAGGTTTTATCCCCCTTCTTAACCGAGTTGGCTGTCTTTTCCTCTGTTTGGGCCTTTACTATTCTGACTGCCTTCCCCGCTTCCTTCTGCTTTAACTGGTACAGTTCTCTGTCCTGCTTCTTCTGTGTTTCCTTATACTTCCTGAATGCTATCTTTTTCTCCCTTACCTTCCCCGCCACTTCTTTTGAGAACCATAGTGGCTTTTTCTTTCGTTTTGATTTGTTTATTTGCTTCACACAAAGGCTTGCTGCCTCTGTGATGGCGGTTTTGATGTTTCCCCCATTGTTGCTCCACCCCACCTTCTTGCCTGTGTGCTAGTGCTTTTCTGAGGCACTCTCCCATTTTGACAAAATCAGCCACACTGTTTGGTGGTCGCTTGTTCCAAGATGGCTACCCACTTCAGGATCGGAGATCCTCTCTCCATCCCCATTTGAGAGTACCAGGTCTAAGATTTCTCCCTCCTGAGTTGGTTGCAAAACTAGCTGTCTGAGGCATTCCCCTGTAGGGCATTGAGAATGGCCCTGCTCTTGGTTGTGGCTGCAGCAAAGGTGCTCCAGTTAACATCTGGCATATCCACATCCCCCATCAGCAATATCTCCCCTTTCTCTGCCATCCCAAGGATGCCTTCTATAATTTCCTTGTCCATTTTCTCTCCCCAAGATGGGGATCTGTATACAACCCCTGTGTGGATTGTGGTGCCATTTCCAGTCTCCAGGGTGACCCACCGTGCCTCCTCTCCTCTCTGTTTACCCTTTAGTTCTGTTGCTTTGATCCCTTCCCTTACATAGAGAGCTACTCCTCCTCCTCCTCTTCTTCCCTCCCTGTCCCTCCTGTAGATTGTGTACCCTGGTATGTTGTCATCCCAATCATGGTTCTCTGTGTACCATGTTTCTGTGACTGCCATGATATCCAGGCATCCCTCTTCCATCAAGGCCACCATTTCGGGGAGCTTTTTACCTAGACTACAGGCATTGTTACTCATTACCCTCCATTTTTTTATGGCTTTATTTATTTTTGCCCCATCCCCGTCCTTACTGCCTATGTATTTTTCTCCATTTACCCCTGCCCTTCTCCCTATTGACTGCTCTGTCTTGGTGTTTACCTCACTAAGTACCCTGATTTTTTGGGGGGAGGGGGGCTAGGATCCCCTTCTCCTTTTCAGTGCCTCCCCCCTTGGCTAGCTTAAATGCTTGCCAATGAAGCACTTAAACCTATCACCTAGGATCCCGGTTCCCCTCCTGGGTAGATACAGACCCATGCCTCCAGAAACAATCAACTACAACTCTGGCCCCTCCACCGGGAGTGCCTTCCTTCCTTTCAGACACCTATTTTGCAGAGGTTAAGTAACAGGTCTAGTCACAGAAGACTGAAAATATCTCCCAGCTACAATTCCTCCCTGGCAAATTAAAGTTAAACTAAGAAAAGTCAACCCCAAAAGCAGAATCAATACTAATTACTTACACAGGCCCAAAAGTAATAATTAAATTCAGTGTAGTCTAGAAAATAACCTCCTTGCTTTAAGGATGCTTTGGCTGCTTCTCTCTCTCACTGTCTCAGCAGCACAAAAGTCAAACATAGCTCTTGCATATTTCCTCATAAATTTGTGTATTTTTCATGCAAGCCTACTTATTCAAGAAGCTGCATTTTTCCACACAGTGTACAATGTCTGCGTATCTTGTGCTATCACACAAACCTGTTCCATGAGATAGCCATTTTTCCACACAGTTTGTGTTGTTCTCATTTATCTTGCATTATTTTTTACGTAGCTCTGTATTTTTTTTTTTTTTACAGCAAAAGTCGTCTCACAAGTTATGTCTTCACATAGTTTGTGACTCTTCTTGTAAATGTGCTTGTCAGGTTTGTGCTCCTTTTTTTTTTTTTTAACTCAGATGTGATGCGGTCCCTCTGAACTTTCCACATGCGCATCATCATTTATTGCATTGGTTCCGCTGCTGACTATGGAGTTTCTTCACCTGGGTCCTCCTGGGGATTTCTCCACAGATTCTTGTTAGGCTAGTTTCTGGACCAGTCGCTTGACCAGCGATCGGCTGTTGGCTTAGTAAGGCTACTCTGTGGAGTGCCTTCATCCTCTCTGCATCCGTTTGCCTTTCTTGAGGAATTCTCGGAGGTTTTGTCCAGTATTTTATCCTTCCCTTTTTATTGAAGCTGACTTCGTAAGGCAGGTCACTCTTGTCTGCTTGAGGTCCCTGGTCATCTGGTGGCTGATTGCTTTTTGCCTCTGATCTCTCTTGTGTGGCAGCATGGAGTCCTTATCTGTGGGCAGGTTTTTGAGAGGATTACTACTTGGAAGACCACCCATCCCAGCTAACCCCCATTTCAGAGGTTTCTGATAAGCTTTTTGAGCTCCTCTGCCCCCCTTCTTCAGGCAGGTTGCACAACTGTTCCAGAGTCTTTTTCCCCAATTGGGTAGGTTATCCAGGTGTTTTCCCTAGGCATTTTCTGCCTTTAGGCTTTTTCTACTGTGGACAGCAGTTTTAAATTCCTTAGCCAGTTAGGAAAGTTCTTCGCATTGGGCTAAGAGAAGTGTCCTTTCCTTGTATCTTCTGCAGGGTACCCCTGTCCTCAGCCTCACCAGATATGGTACCTGGTTGTGGTGCATGCTCTTCTTGGTCCATCTCTACTGGTATATTGGGTGCACACTTGTTATCCTCAAATTTGAAATCTGCTTCCTTATTATTTTCACTAATGCTTTTTATTATAATTTTCTTAAACCCTGTTCGTCTAGTACCACAAAAAGGGAGTGATTCTCCATGATGTAACACTTTCCCACTAGTGTCTGCTGATGCACTTGCTAATATTATGTTAAGAGTTACTGCTAAATAATTACTTGCGATCCCCTGTGTCAGCCTACAACCAGCATTCTTCAAATGCCATAATACATGGTTGTGACATCACAACCATGTATTATTACATTTCATAATACCCTGCTCACCCTTGTCACTTGGTGCATGTCATCACCCAACCCACTTTATTTTTGTTTTGTTTTGTTTTGCTTATCTGGTTAATCCTGCAGTTTCTGCCATGCTTCCAAGTTTAGTATAAATAAACTTGCAACACTGAGCCATGCTGCATTTTCACCAGTGGCATCTTTACTCGTGCCACTGACAAAACTGCTCTGTGAGTCTCTGCTTACTGTAACACTGGAAGAATTACAGAAATGGCAGGATCAACCAGATAAGTATTTCATGAATGATTTGGGAGGTGGAGGGTCTGACGACGACATGCATAGGGAGCATAAGGCTAATATCAATTTTTTTTTTAAACAGTGGGGACTGTGTATAGATGGGAGTGGGGGCGCAAAAGCAGTAATTATACCCAGTGTGCTACAAGACAGCCAGTCTAGCGACTATTATTCCTATAAAGACCCACAGTCCCTAGTGACCCTGGATCGTTAGTGCCATGACATAGGAGTGTGGCGTCTGAATCCGAAGTGTCTGGTGAATTGGTAGGGCATCCGCAGGGAGGACCGCAGGCCACGCTGATCATGGGAGGAAAGGTAAATGTAAAGGGGGGGGTCAGGAAGTACACACTGAAGGGGTAGGTGAATAGAGGGGAAGTTGGGCACTGCTGTAAACATCCCTAACTGGGTTATATAGCGAGATACATATCAAGCGTTAGGATAAGCTGGGGCTGGGAGAACGTGGAGGAATGAGAGCATGTACAGGCATTAAGATAGTGGGAGAAGGGTAGTGTGCTGTAATAGCTGTGGAGCAACAGTCTTTCTGGAGTTAATGTGGAGGACAGGGGGCTGTCCAGTGTAGGAGCCTGAAGCAGCTAACAGTGAAGATAAGGCAGCTTAGATGGGAGCTGGGGAGGATGGAGTGGACAGACAGAGGAACAGGGTAGTGGAAAGAAAGGCAGAGGAGTGGTCCACAAGAGGGAGGGGGTCTCAGGCAAGGGAATGGGCAAGGAGGATCACCCAGCATCCAGAGGGACCACGTCCTCAGAGGGCTAAGGAGCCCAGGGAGGGAGAATGGCAAGTGGTAGGGGGAAGGGGTGGGACTGCAGGAGTTGCAACAGGAGGGGGAACTTTAGAAGGGTGCCCTTAAAGAATAGTTTCGACCCATTGTCTTGAAAGGTAGAAGGGCAACAAGAGGTGGTGTAGGAGATCAGATTAAGACAACGAGGTTGAGGGTAGGAGGACAGGAAAAGGTGGGTGGGGCTCTGCAGGGTAGTCAAGGTAGGCAGGGAAGAAGTAGCAGGCAAAGAGGAGCAGTAGGGGTGGGGAGAGAGGGAGGATGGGGTGGAAGGAAGCTAGGGGAAAGTGAAGGCAAGCATATCTAGCCAGAAAGAGAAGAGCATAGAGGGGAATGGGGACATAGTTTGAGGGA
The DNA here is from genome assembly GCA_016271365.2 of Neoceratodus forsteri. Lineage (NCBI taxonomy): Eukaryota > Metazoa > Chordata > Ceratodontiformes > Ceratodontidae > Neoceratodus > Neoceratodus forsteri. The sequence continues at coordinate 60,130,163 of CM028131.1, forward strand.
TAATTAGAGGTAGCGGTGGGATGTTAACCAAGGGGAAGGGGGAGTAGCTTGTATGACCGGGAAGGGATGGAGGGAGGGAGACATGAATGGAGAGGATGGATGGTGGTAATCCGTGGTACTCCCTAATTAAGGGGAGGATAAGGTGGTAGTGGGGACAGAGTGAGAAAGGGCTACTAGCATTGAAGGTAGACAAATCACCAGGCCCAGGTGGAATATACCAAAGGGTGCTGGCAGAGGAGCTCATGGACCCACTCCAGGCCTGCTTAATAGTTCATTGGTGTCAGGCGTGGTACCGCAGGGGTGGAGAATGGCACATGTGGTGCCCCTCCATAAGAGTGATACAAAAGATAACCCAGGGAATTAGACTGGTAAGTCTGACCTCAGTCGTGTGCAAGCTCATGGAGACCGCCATACATAAGGAAAGGTTGGTAGAGTTTCTAGAGGAGCATGGGTTTATGGAAAGGAGGTCGTGTCAAACAAATCTGGTTGACTTCTTTGACTGGGTCACCAAAACAGTGGACAGGGGCCATGCAGTGGACATCCACTACCTAGATTTCAGCAAGGCCTTCGACTCTGTACCCCACAAGAGATTGATCAGGAAGTTGGTGGATCTTAGGGTTTGGGAAGGATGGCCAAATGGGTGGAAAACTGGTTGGAGAACAAGACCAGAAAAGCGGTGGTGAGGAGGGTTACCTAACACCAGAGGGTCACCAGTGGGGTACTGTGGGGCTCGGTGCTGGGGCCGTTGTTGTTCATTGTCTTCATTAATGACATTGGGGATGGCATTAAGGTAAATATGCTTTTTCAGAGACAACATCAAGTTCTCTAGAGGGTGGACACATCTGAAGAGATACATGACCTAAAGAAGGTCCTGTAAAAACTTGAGGGGTGGTCCCAGATTTGGTAGCTTGGTTTCAGTGCCAAGAAAAGCAAAGATCTTCAGGGGTATCTCAGTCATCAGGTTACACCATAGGAACTTCAGCGTCGGTGAATGGGGAATCCACTTGGAAGATTTTCAGCAGTACAACTGGGCCCGCCCACACTGTCGACGTCCGCCGACGTCCCCAACTCTATAAAGGCACAGGTGGGCCTGCGCCCTCCTCAGTTCTTTCCCACCATTGATTTACTAGCACATTCTCCACAGAAGAGCTGTTGCATTGTTTGCGCCTTTTTGCGGCCTACAGCCTTTTTTCTCCATACCCTTCACAAATCTCTTTTCAGAGATTTATTCTGTTTTTTCTTTTATGTCGAGAGTTAAACCTTCAGTTTCTCTCTCCCATCGCTGCCACTGCAGAAAGAAGATTGCCTCCAATGATGAACACTCTGTGTTTGCTGTCTTAGGCCTGATCATGATGCCACGGATGTCGAACTCTGCCAGCAGTTTAACCAAACCACCCTTCGGCAATGCAGAAAGACTCTCTGTACCTTCATGGAACAGCAGGTAGCCAGCTCTGAGACAGGGTCCTCCAGGGCACCGGCCAGCCAGTCACCATCCAGGTCCAAGGCCAAAGACAGGTCCTTGGGGAAGGGGGAGGAGTCATAAAAAAGACCAGGATCACGACCACTCTTCCCAGTGGCTATCCCGTTTTCCATCAGCCTCTCCTTCAGAGGGGCTGTTTAGTGGAAGCGACTGCCCAGACGAAGAGACCTGCTGTCCAGGTCCTGGTTCACTCCAGACCCATACCGACAGCTTCTCCACCTGACTCTCAGGGCACTCAGCCATCAACCTCTGGGTTGTCAGCCCCTCCTTCATCAATGTTGGCCTTCTCTAGATCTTACCCTTCCCACTCGAAGGCTAAGGGCTCATCGGGCACTCAGTTGGGTGTGACGACGTCAGTTCCGTCAATTCCTCCTCCAGCGACCATGGACTTGAACAAAGTTCTAGTCCGCTTCACTAATGCGATTGTCAGGCAGTTTGCGGCCTTTAACAGGCCTTCATCACCAGTGCCTTCACCGACGCCTTCGTCTACTCCTGTTCATCAGCCCTGGGAGCCAGCCTGAGGACAGTTGACAGCACATCCTATGCCAGACCTAGATGAAGAGTTCAACATGGAGGAGGACTACCACCCTGACCTCATACTTCCTGATGAGGTAGAGGAGGTAGGCGAGGAAGAACAGTATTACACTTCAGATAAGTCCACTGCCTTCTCTGTCAGCGAAGAATATGTCAAGCATACCCCCAGTTCTCCGCCTGAGGATGCTTCATTCTTCAGCATTATGAAGCAACTGTCTTTCACTATGGGGTTTCAGACTGAGGAGGAGGATGCCACCAGGAAGGACCTGGTGGACTACCTGAAGATCCCTGAATCTCCCCCAAAGATTATTCCTGCCATGCCTCCAGCCCTCAGTAATGCTACCACAGGAGCCTGGCACAGACTAGATATGGTGACAGCTATGCCCCACAGAGCTGATAAGCTCTACAATGTCCCTCAAGGCATTCCTTACTTGGCTGCCTAGGCTGAAACTGACTCAGTGGTCATCAGGGCAGCACATGACAGGTCTGAGGTTACCAAGCACCTTATTTCCTTGACCCCCAGACAAAGAATCCCACAGGATAGATCTTTGGGGCAAAAGGGCATATGCTTTCTCTACCCTTGGCCTGAGCATAGCAAATTACCTGTCTCACATGGTGAAATTCCAGAACACAAATGCCAAAAAGGGCAAGACGGCTTCCCAAGCCCTTCCCAATGGTGTCAAGAAATAGGAATTGCTCCAATGCTTCTAAACCACAGAAGATGTTGGGAAGCATCTTCTGAGAGCCGTGTACAATTTATCTGATACTGTTGCCAGGGCGGCGGCCACTGGCATCTGCCTCTGTAGGCACTCATGGCTCAGGGCTTCTGGGTCTGCTGCTGATGTGCAAAACAAGGTGCTGAACGCCCCTTTTAATGGCACTAAGCTCTTTGGTCCAGATATCCAGGACATCATTAACAATCTGCAGGCCTCAAATACAACCATTAAGTCCATCCATTTCTTTTACCACACTCAGCAGCGAGGTGAGGGGCACCCTGCTTTTCGTGAGCAAGTTAACAGACCAGGCTCCAGCTCCCATCCTCAGGGCAAATGCAGAGCCCAGCTCTCCTTGCCTGCCTCCTCCCATATTGGAGTGGCAGCCAAGTGTTCCAGAACTGAGGGTCCAACCTCTTCTGCTGGCTCCAACTCAGCTTGACTCCTTGCTGAACCCCTCTCCTCTAGTCCAGGCTCAGGAAGTGGCAGTCGGAGGTTGGTTCTTCCTCTATTTGAATCATGGGAGAACCATAACATCAGATGCCTGGATCCTGCAGATCATAGAGTCCGATCATACTCTAGAGCTTGTCCAGTGGCCTCCAGATACCCCCCACCTCCCTCAAATTACTCCCCTGGCTCATCTGTCTGTTCTCCAGGAAGAAGTGCAGTCTCTCCTGCGCAAGCAGGTGATCGAACTGGTGCCAAAGAGGCAGAGAAACCAGGGGTTCTATTCAAGATTCTTCCTGTTTCCCAAAAAGACCGAAGATCTGAGGCCAATCTTGGATTTGAAAGACCTCAATCTTTATGTCCAGTACAAAAAGCTCTGAATGGTAACCTTACCAGGCCTGTTCCCCTCGTCAAGTCCGGGGACTGGCTGTGCTCACTGGACATGCAGGATGCGTACCAGCACATTGCAGTCTTCCCTCTTCACAGGAGATTTCTCCCATTTCATCTTTCAGGGAGAACATTACGAGTTCAAGGTTTTGCCCTTTAGCTTATCTTCTGCAGTGCATGTCTTTACCAAGTGCTTAGCAGCAGTTGCAGCAGCCCTCAGAAGAGAGGGACTCTGTCTTTCCGTACCTGGATGACTGGCTTCTCAAGGCCCCGTCCAGGGAGCAGCTGTTGTCCACTCTGGAGCGTACTCGTCAGCTTTTTCAGTTTCTGGGCATAACAGTTAATCTGGCAAATCTGTGCTAGTTCCGTCCCAGAGACTACAGTACATTGGGGCGGTCCTGGATTCCGGCAGGGGAAGGCCTTCCTACCCCAGAGTAGGTCAGAATGCCTCATATCCCAAAGCGAAAGAGTGCCTAGAGTCGGTACATTCCTGCCAGGCTGAATATATGGCTCCTAGGACCGTGGCCGTCAGCCATCCCTATGGTTCCACTAGCCAGACTTCTACATGCGCACCCTGCAGTGGACCCTCAGGGTGCAGTGGGACCAGCAGACAGATGAATTGGACCAACTAGTCTTGGTCTCCCTTGTACGCAAGGCATTTCAGTGGTAGATGGTCCACTCAAACCTCCTTCAAGGGGTCCCTTTCCAGCTTTTCTCCCCAAGTCAGATCCTAATCACGGATGCCTCGGGGTCTGGGTTGGAGAGCACACTTGGGTCCCTTCCAAACTCAGGGATCCTGGTCCCAGTGGGAAGCCATCCTGCATATCAGTGTCCTGGAGATAAGAGCGGTGCTCTATGCCCTGCAGGTCTTCCAGGATCATCTGGCCCCAGGCCAGCTGTTGGTGCAGTCAGACAATCTGAGTGTTGTCTACTATATCAACAAGCAGGGCAGGACTCACTCGTACCCTCTTTACAGGGAGGCCATGAGAGTTTGGTATTGGGCACTGGACCACAATCTGACACTATCTGCCGTACATATGCCAGGCATTCTAAACACCCTGGCGGACAGCCTCAGCAGAATTCAGTCCACCATGCACGAATGGGAGCTTCTCTCATCCATAGCAGAAGATCTGTTCGACAGATGGGGTCATCCAGGTTTGGACCTTTTTTTGCCTCTCCACACAACCCAAAACTGCCACATTTCTGCTCGCTACAGCCAGGGCCTGGAGTTTTCTGATGAGATGCGTTGTCCCTCTGTTGCAGTGGGAGATTTCTCTGTGCATTCCCCCAGTTCCTACTAATACAGAGGGTACTGATCAAATTGCAGATGGAAAGGACCAGCATGATCATGGTGGCTCTATTCCGGCCTCACCAGATATGGTTTCCTCTGCTTTAGGAACTTCCGGTCCCTCTGCCCTTTGCAGGAATCTGCTGACCCAGGATCGGGGACCCTGTACCATCCAATCTGAGGTCTCTCCATCTGCATGTGTGGCTCCTGAGGACATAGCCATCGCCAGGTTTGGTGTCTGCAGCAGGGTGGCAGATGTCCTAGTGGCTGTGCTTGCAAGCTCTCCACTCTTGCCACTTATACCATGAAGTGGAAACAGTTTGCCATCTGGGCTGCCAAACATTTCCTTGACCCATTCACCTGCCCAGTGAAGCATGTCCTGGACTACCTGATCACTTTGTCTAACTCAGGCCTCCAGTATTCCTCCTTCAAGGTCCACCTTTCAGCTCTGTCTGTCTTCCACGGGCCCGTGGTGACCACACTATTGCTCAGCTGGATGTCTCCCATACCTTCCTCCAGGGCATCCTATATCTGAAACCTCCAATCTGTTCTCTAGTCCCAGCTTGGGACTTGAATTTTATTTTGGAAAACTTGACCCTGTCTCCTTTTGAGCCAATCGCGACTTGCAATTTGCGCTTTCTCTTTTGGAAAGCTCTTTTTTTAGTTGCAATTACTTCTGCTCAAAAGAATTTCAGCCTCCAGGCCTCTGGTGCGAGGAGCCTGTTTGATTTTTCACAAAGACAGGGTGTCCTTGCACACAAATCATAAGTTTCTCACTAAGGTGGTTTCTGAGTTTACACTCAATGAATCCAACTTCCTGTTTATTTTCTGGAGTGTGCCAATCCAGGGGAAGCACTGCTCCATACTTCAGATGTGCGCAGAACTTTGAAGTACTGCCTACTCAGTCCAGAAAGTCTAAGCAGTTGTTTGTTTCTTTCACCCCAGGTAGAAAGGTCGCTTCAGTTTCTGAGCAATGTTTATCCAAATGGTTGGCAAATTGCACTGTGTTCTGTTACAGTAAGTATGGCAAAGAATTGCCTGGTGCTGTCAATGCTCTCTCCACCAAACGCATGGCTACCTCTGTGGCTTGTTTCAAAGGGGTCTCAGCCACTGACATTTGCGCTGCTGCCACATGGAGTACAGTCCACACCTTCACCAAGAATTACAGTCTGGACATGTTCTAGAACCCGTGCAGGATTTGGCAGGGCTGTTCTGCAAGGACTCCTGTCTTAAGTTTCTGGAGTTCCTTGATCGGTTCAGTTTTCAAAGTCTTCTGTTTTAAGTTTAAGAAGCTCCTTGACTGGGTAGGTTGTTCCACCTCTCCTGTTTTAAGTTTATGCAGATCCAGCTTCCCAGGCTGCCCATATAGACTCTTATCACTGCTTGGGACTCATTCCTACAGTGTAACCTGATGACTGAGATATCCCCGAAGAAGATAGAACAGTTACGTAAGAACTTACTGTAACAGTAGATTTTCGAGGGGATCTCGGTCATCAGGTCTATTCCCTCCTACCATCCCCCATTTTTGGGGCTCCTATTCAGGACCTGGCTGTCTGCTGTTTCCATCATTTCTCTGAGAGCTAGGTCCCTCCCTCTCCTCGGGTCCCCAGGGTGTCAGCCTTGCTTCCTTCATCTCCGGAGGGAAAAAACTGAGGAGGACATGGGCCCATCTCCGCCTTTATAGGGTTGGCGATGTCGGCTGATGTCGACAGCGTGGGCGGGCCCAGTTGTACTGCTGAAAAACTTCTGTGTGGATTCCCTATTCACTAACGGCGAAGTTCCCACGGTGTAACCTGATGACTGATATCCCCTCGTAGATCTACTGTTACTGTAAGTTCTTACATAGCTGTTCTTTATGCACATTGGAGCCAATAATCTCAGGACCGGAGTACTGTCTGGGAGGGGTCTGGGTATCTGCAGTAGAGGAGGAGAAGGATCGGGAAGTGATGATCACTAGCAACCTGAAGCACTGCACGCAATGCAGGAAAGCAGCAGCAAGGGTAAATAAGATGCTGAGATGCATAGCCTAGGGGATCAGCAATAGGCGAGAGGAGGTTATACTGCCCTTGTACAGCTCACTAGTGAGGCCACATCTAGGGTATGGAGTACAGTACTGGTGCCTATATCTTAAAAAGGACGTTAACCTGCTGGAGATGGCCCAAAGGAGGGCAGCAGAGATGGTCATGGATTACCAGCGTAAGGCATATGAGGAGAGGTTTGGGGCCCAGAATATGTACTCCCTGGAGGAGAGGAGGGAGAGCGGGAACATGATTGAGACATTTAGTTACTTGAAGGGGATAAATAGAGTGAATAAGGAGAATTTCTTGAAGCTAAATGGCAACCGGAACACGAGAGGGCACAGTCTTAAAGAGCAGGTGTTTAGTTATTTAATCTCTCTCCTCAACAAGCTGGATAGCTTACCCCTCGGTTTAAAGATCTTATTAGGTGCAGCCATTTACATTAATAAATTTATTCAGAAAATGCTCGTAAAATCCATAATCGGGACCTGCGGTCAAAGCGGCGCTTCTAGAATTGGGCACGTCCCCACGCTGATACGTTTGTGATGTCAGTCCTAGAATAGCGTGTGAAGCACGCATAACCATATAATGTAATGGCGGTATTCGTGTTGTGTTTAAGTACTTTAAATGCCGGTTTTGAGAAAAGAAGGCCACCGCTAGCGGCACCGCACACGCACAACAGAGCTTACCATGCCAGGAGAAGGCTGGAACATCCCCAGGACGGCCTCCTTCCATGAGGAGGGTGGGGCGGATGTTCCGATGCACAGCGACCATGAGCCAAGGCTGGTGGTACCGCTGCAGCTGGCTTCCAGCACTCTCAGTGGATGGTACAGACTCATGGCTTCACTGCATGATCCGCCCCAGGAAAAAACCTCAGAAAAACCGCCACAGCCAGCGCCCTAGATGACATTGCTTCACTGCCTCATACCCAGCTCCCAGGCGACTCCCGACCTAATCCCACGTTCAGGATTTAGCCCGGTGCGCCAACCCTACCTTTGGGGCAAGCCAGGGGTATCGGGGAGAGTAGAGGCTCATATGGGAGTGTGGAAGGTGAGGACTGTGACCGGCAAACAGTTCCGTGGCTGGTGACGCGCGCACAAAAAGTATAAATAAAACAAAAGAAGTGGGATAACTTGCTGGAAGCATCTGGACTGGCAGAAGAGGAACGCTTTCTGGTGGATATCGCCCAGATATCCCAGGCGGACCGATGCACCAGGAGTTGCCAGAGGAGAACCCAGGAGAAGAAAGTCCGTGGAGTTCTGATCAGAACCATGGCTGACAGAGAGAAGCTGCTGCTTGGACTGGACCTGGGAGCTCGGAGGAAGGCCAACCTGAAGACGACTAAGAGATGCAAAGGGATGGAGAACTGCTGTGGGGTCGAAGCATACCAGAGGTGCAAAGACAACACCCAGAGGTGGAGACCCTGATGAGGACAATCCACTGGATGAGGGATCAATGGCTGGAGGCAGACCGACTACACACACAGACGGAACACTGATGCCAGGTGCTGAAGAGGTCCCTGCCAGAGAGTTTGGATAAAGAATCGGAGGAGGATTTTCCATGGGCTCAGCTGGAGGACCTCCTGACTGAGCAGGATGTTCCTTTGTTGCCTGTGTTCCCAGTATGTTACCTGTTGGAGGTCGGAGATGTAAGTATTGAACTTGAATGTGAGACCCCAGGTAAGATTGTACTTAAGTGATGCTGTGCTGGGGTTGAAGACTCCAAGCAAGCAAGAAGAAGCCTATGAGGCTGAAGGGACTTTTCTTGTATTGTTGCAGTTAAATCTATTAACAGTATTGACTGGGGTATACTGCAGGCTAAAGATGCTAATGGTGGCAAAATGTTACAGTATGTTAAGATCAAGGAGGTGGTACATGTGTTTTATTTTATTTTTAATTTTTTTTTATGAAAAACCTACAAAGGAGAAGGTGGGTGGAAAATGGATTGGAACCTGTGTTGGGGTAACACCTAGAGTATCTACCCTCTGGTGTCTATATTAGTAGCAAGTAAAATGAATGAGTCAAGAGACATAGAGGATTTATGTAGAGGGGTTGAACCTAAGACTGGGTCCCTGCTTAAAACTGACATGTCTGGCTGGGTTGGAGCAAGTAATTACCCCAGAGAAAGACTTTCTGTGGTACTGGATTTTACAGCCGTCCACATTTTTGGTTAAGGACGGACTTTCCCTAAAAGGAGATGGGAAGGCACCTTTAGTTTCTGTTAAGAAGTGGGTCAATGCCTCAGGGTAAAGAATGATGATATCCACTATGTTTATGATGGAATGTTTATCGTTAATAGGGACCCTGAGACGAAGCTTTTGAAGATGGATGGGTGGAAACTCCATCCCTTCCTGGGACAGGAAAGTGGTAAGCAGTCTGCAATAACTGCTTCCCTCTTAAGCTGGAGGATATGTAACAGGAGCTCCTGCCACTCTTGAGGACCAACCTTTTCTTAAATCTGTTGCAACAGTTCTGTTTCTTAGCCTAATCTATCCTTTACAATTTCCAGTCCATAAGGTCGGCCATCTATGGGCACCCCTTCCCTTTCTTGACTATACTATAGTGTCCTCTTCAATTTCCTTTTCCTTCTTAGGTCCTCGACAGGAGGTTATTGTTGTGACCTCCAAACTGATATAAAACAGGCTGTGTTCCTCATTGTTGGATTTAGTAGACAATGATACTATGTCATAAAGTACTTCAGTGTATATACCTTATGTGTATAAAATCTGTAAATGTTGAAAATACCATGGCACTAGATGTTTTTGATAAAGGTAAAAAGTTATTAGGGGACTGTATGATAAAAATGTAGTTAGTTGTGCTATTTAAAATACATGTAAATTGCTGTAAACTGAACAAGTCTGAAAGTTCATGGTGATTTGCATATATCCCATGATGCTTTGCATTATGGAAATGTGTGTGATGTTGTGTTTCTTTGAAACTTGGCTTATTGTCAATGCCCTTTGGGGTAACCCTTGATCTTACTTCGAGAGGGTTCCTGCAGTAGGTGTTCACATATAGGACTGCGCCCCCTGGCATCAGGACCACATGGCAAACTTGTAGATAGCAATCATCAGCGGGAACCGCCCCCGACGTCGGGGTGTCATGACATCAGCCCGACTATAAAAGGGACGGTCCTGCCCGCTGTCCAGTTCTTTCCCTCCGTCACCTCAGTCACGTTCAGCTCGTGTCAGAACAGCAATCTAAAGTTCACGTTATATTTATCAAAGTGCTTCTTCGCCTGTTGTAAAATTCTCAAGATTTTTCTTCAATTTGATGTCTTCTAGACAGAAGAAACGGTGCTCAAAGTGCGGCGCTCAAATCCCGCATGGGGACAACCATTCCCGCTGCCTCCTCTGCCTTGGTTCGAAGCACAATGTCCAGGAGTGTTCCACCTGCCAGGCCTTCAACCAGGCGACCAGAACCAGGCGCAAGAGGTCCCTTGGGGCCCATCTATTGACCTGATGCTTGGCACCTATGGAAAGGTCATCGTCATCACCAGCCCTGAAGAAAAAGAAAAGTAAGGAGAAGCGTTGGGACAGGAGTCCGTTGCCGTCGGAGAGGCTGACAACTATGAGTACTTTTTCGGGCACCCCGTCCGCTTCTTTGGGCCGGGCACCTTCTCCCCCTCCTGCCGAGGTGAGCGGGCAGCCAGGGTTGCTTCTTTGGAGGTGGTAATTCTGTCGACTGATCCTGCCAGTAAGTCACCCCTCGCCTTCAGCGAAGGGCGAACGGCCTCCACCGATCAGACTAGCGGCGGCCTTCCAGCCGTCTCTAGCCCGGCCGGATCTGTTCCTTCGGACGCCGGGTCCTCCGACGCCCACATAGATCCGTCCACTCTCCCATCGGGCTCCAGTTTGGCCCCCTATGTTGGACAGAGTGAGAGACTAGTCGACCCGTCGTCTCCCAGGGTCTTACACTCTAGAGACTCACCACCCGACCCTTTGCTGTTTGCTTTAGCAAAGTCACGTTCAGACCTGCCATCGGGAGCCCTCGTGTCTCCCCCTGAGGCCTTCCTCCGTCGCTGGATTTCATTCCACTGCCGACAGAGGATCCGGGTATGGAGCCTCCACTCCCCAGTACTTCGGGCAAGCTCCAGACCCCGATACCTCCTTAAGGCGTCACGGCACCTCCCCCTGTGGGTCCTTCATCTGGGTTCATTGCCCAGGAACCCTTTTTTCCACCTGCGGGCACCCCTCCGTCGGTTACTCAATATCCAACGCCAGGCCAGGTGCCTCCGTTGCAGAGTTTCCCGACACCGGGCTTTCCGACGCCGGGTTATCAGACGCCAGGCTTTCCGACGTCATGATTTCCGACGACAGGTTACCCTACTCCAGGACATCCCACGCCAAGTTACCCAGGGTACTTGTATTACCCATCCTGGCACTATCCTCAGTACCCGGGTTATCCGAGTTATCAGCCACCACCTCCTCCTCCTTCTCCTCCTCCGGTGCCGGAACTTGAGTCCGTCCCTCGGTGGTGGAAAGAGGCTAGAGCACAGCTTTTGTCGGAGTTAAGACAGCCAGTGAGGGAGACACCCTCCATCAGGGTGACCTCTCCACCGCCTCCTGCTACCAGAGCCTCTACCTCTATTGCGGTAGGCATTACTGAACCAGACCCTTCCGTTCCTAGTGGCTCCGATTCCTCTGACACTAGTTCCAACTCGGACGCGGCGGACCCCAGATTTCCCGTGGAGGTTCCTCCAAAATACTCCCCAAAGTCCCCTCCAGAGGATCCTTCTTTCGGAGACCTGTTACGTTCTATTCAGGCGGCTGGTGGTTGGCCGTCCAAAGAGATGGATCCCCAAAGAAAACGTCTTGCGGAGCACCTGGATCTGGCCACCTCGGACCCTATTCCCATTCCACCGTGGATGGGACCTCATTAGGACCTTGTTACCACAGTCTGGCAACAACTGTCCTCCATTCCTGCGGTCTCCCTCAAAGTTGACCACACCTATTATCCCCCGGAAGGGATTTTTCACCTGAACTCCCATCCCAAGGCTGACTATATGGTCATCACGGCAGCTCACGACCGTTCAGCCCAGCCCAAACATCTGAGTTCTTCGCCTCCTGACAAGGACTCACGTCAACTCGACCAGTTTGGGCGCAAAATTTATTCTTCTTCTTGTGCGTCGTTCCTTAATTATGTCTCTCTATGGTACTCCTTTCAAGCTTCTCTTTTGGATCTAGAAAGGGACCTCCAGGATGTTCAAGATGAAACCCTGGGGAAGAAGCTCTTGGATAAAGTACGGATGGGGAAATCCTCGTGTCGCCACGCCCTTTGGGCCACTTACGACTCGGTGGATTCAGTGGCAAGAGCAGCTGCCACGGGGATCTGCCTCCAGTGCCTCTCCTGGCTCCGTATAGCAGGACTGGCGCAGGACGTGCAGTCCTCTCTGTTGGATGCCCCTTTCAGGGGTTCCGTCCTCTTTGGCGGAGACACTAAGAACATCATTACTGGGCTGCAGGAGAGCGGACGCTCCTTGTGGGACATCAGCTCCTTATACAAGATGGGACAGAAAAAGCAGCCCTTTCGCCACCAAAGAAGATGGAACAAATCCCAGGCTAAGCGTCAGGCAAAGAAACGCGCACCTGGCTCAGGAGCTCAAACCCCACAGACCAAATTTCAAAAACAGGCCTCTAGGACAAAAGCTCCCTTCCCCTCGGCATCCTGACTCCTTTCCCCTCCGTCCGCTACCTCCAATACATCAGGCGGAACTAGTCAGAGGGAGGTTCGGCCTCCACCTGGAAGGCTGGAGGTCCATCACCGCAGAAGATTGGGTGCTTCAGCTCATCCAACAAGGTCACTCGATAGAATTCAGCGAAATTCCAACCCCTCAACCACCAGGACGGTCCTTCTATCCCTGGGATCAGATCCCCATAGTCTCTCAAGAGATTCAGGCACGTCTCCTAAAGAAGGCCATAGAGCCTGTCGTGTTAAGCAAAATGGGAAGGGGATTCTACTCCCACTTCTTCCTGGTTCCAAAGAAAACGGGCGACCTGAGACCGATCCTGGACCTCAGCACACTAAACATCTTCGTCGAGTACAAGAAGTTTCGTATGTTGACCTTTCAGGGGCTCCTTCCCCTGCTCCATCAAAATTCTTGACTGATTGCTCCTTTTTGGCCACACCAAATTTGGTTCCCTCTTCTGCAACATTTGGCACTGGAACCTCTGGTTCCTCCACCCATTTCCCACGACCTTCTGACTCACAAGCAGGGCACCCTGGTGCATCCGAGCCTTCAGTCCCTCCACCTTCATGCGTGGCACCTGTGGAAATAGCGATTTCTCGCTATGGGATCTCTTCGCAGGTTGCGCACATTCTAGTAGAGGACAGAAAACCCTCCACTAGATCTACTTACACTATGAAGTGGAAGAGATTCACGATATGGGCCCAAGCAAGGAGCTGGGATCCATTTTCGTGCTCGGCATCCCAGGTTCTAGAGTACCTTGCACATCTGTCTGAGGCGGGCCTTAGCTATTCCTCCATTAAGGTCCACCTCTCTGCGGTGTCAGCCTACCACCTCCCAGTGGAGGCCAAAACCTTGGCTCAACTGGAGGTTGCCAAAACCTTTCTGAAAGGCATTCTTCATTTGAAACCTCTGATCCGTAATCCTTGTCCTCCCTGGGACCTGAATTTCATGCTCGAGAAGCTGACCTTACTACTGTTTGAACCAGCTTCATCTTCCTGGACATAAGTCTCCACCACTCATTCACACTAGTGGGTTTAGCGCCGGAGGCACTAAGACCCATCGGGAGCAAACTTTTTGCTGGAGGGTCGGCGCGAGACACGGCGCCGTGAGCAGCGGCTCGAGCAGTAATGACCATCTCGGCGACGACCCTCCAACTGCCTCAGTTCCTTTTTTCCCGCCGTCGAGTACGCTTCAGTGACGACGTCGCTCGCCTGTCGGGAGTCAAACTTCAAACTAGCGCATAGTTTTCAGTTTGTTTTTTAACTTTATCTCGATAAGTAGTATCGCCCAATTTTATTCTGTTTGCGTTAAATTTTTCAATATTAAATTTTACTTGAAGAAGTCTCCGGCCTACTGGGCGGTCGACCATGAGCAGGTCAGGTGATGGTAGGGAGACATTATGAAAACTGTTCAGTCAGCGGGCTGGGTCCGGTCAGCCTCCTTCTCCTCAGCGGGGTTCCGACAGCGGTCAGTTCGATGCCGGGGATGGGCGTCCCCCGCCGGCATAAAATAAGCAGGTCGCATTCTCCAGCACCGTTCGCCTCGAGCTCTTCTTCGCCCATAGGTCAAAAGAAGGCATCACTCGAGGTCGCCTCTTCTGGTATGTCTATGCCGCGACGCTGGTTATCGCTAAGATGGCCGGGTCTCCTTCGGAGTCGCCAACCTCCGCACCGCCGTCCCTCGATATCGAGTCCCTCTCGCTATAGTAGGACTCCAGATGAGCAGTTTCATCAGTGGGCGGCTCTTGTGGAGCAATGGCTCGGGTGGTTGGTCTTCTGCCTGGCTCGGTTGCCTCGGGAGCCCTCCCGGGCCCCTCCGGCGATCAGGTAGGGCGGTTGGACCTTCCTAGTCGCGTGGGCGCCTTCTTGGTGCCAGCGACTCCGTGTCAGGTTGCTCCCTCACATGGCTGCGGCGCAGGGGCCTCACCGATGCGCTTCTTATCTCCGTTTTTTTTCCTTCTCAGCTTTCCAGGTTCCTGGGGCTTTTCCGGCGCCGGCGGGGTCTGTTGTCGGCGCCGTTTTCGTGCGCTGGGTCTTGTTGGCGCTGCCCGGGCGCCGGGGTTCGCTGCACTGCTGTGGTGCCGTTGATAAGGGCGCCGCTCATCGCGCGCTCATGTGGTTTTATCGCCAAGGCCGCCCCGGTTGTGGGGCCGTGCGTCGCCGCCGGCCGCTGCTGCTTGTTGTCGCTCACGCGCTGGGGCGCGGAGGGGTCACAGGCTCTTCGGCGCGCAGGCGCCTCGGTGCCGCTTTTCAGTCTGCTTTGCCGCCCTTGTGGCGCCTGCAGCCCTTGGGGACCTCCTTGTTTTTTCTGCTATTTCCTCCTCTCCTAACTTTTCACTCCTTTCCTGTCCAATCAGTCCTTTCTGGACCATCAGGAGATGATGTTGAGCCTGACCCAGACCTTCGGTTGGGTGATGAAGTGGAGGAAACAGGATCTTTCTTTGCTACAGAGCCTGTGGTCGAGGACCTGTCCTTTAAGTCTCTGTTGAAGAACCTGGGATCCACTCTTTCTCTACAGACTACAGACATCGATCCTGGGAAGATATTAAGACTCCAGTATCTTCATGCTTCGGAGATCCCTACGGATTTGACTCCTCCGATCCAGCCTTCCTTCGAGATGCTGTCTCAAATGGTATGGAATAATCCTGCTCTTATTCCCTCAGTGGCTAAATCCATTGATAAGAAGTATTCAGCTCCCAAGGATCGTCCCATTTTGGCATCCCAAGCCTTATGGATCCTATTGTAGTCCTGGCAGAGAATGACAAGGTCGTTTTCCACAACTACTACAGCTCGACCTATTAACAAAGAGTCTCGTAAGATTGATACATTAGGTAAGAGAGTCTTTGCTGCCTCCACTCTAAGTATGCGATTGCCAGTTATCAAGGCTATTTTTCTCAGTATGAGTATATCCTGTGGCACTCTATGAAAAGAATGGTTGAAGCTCTTCCAGATCTGGATTCCAAGTCAGAGCTTCTTCTGACCGTTATTAGAGGTATTGAGTCCAATAACCAACAGGTCAAAGCCGCCATGGACGCTTCGACACTGCTTCTCGCTCAGCAGCCGCGGATTTGTATCGGCGCCATTCCTGGCTGCGTACTTCTGGCTTCACGAATGATGCTCAGCAGCAGGTGATGGCGCTGCCTTTGATGGCTCCTTTCTTTTTGGCCCTCAGGTGGAGCAAGCCTTAGGAGCCACTCAGAAGACTTGAGTCCGGCCATTAAGTTGGCCAGACCTCCATGCCCCCTCTCGGGGGCATGTGAACAGACGTCAGTTTCATAGTCGTCAGTCCTTTCGAGGCAGAGGCAGGGGAAGCTTCCATAAAAGCCAACCTGCCCAACCTCAAAAGAAGACGCAGCAGAAAGCGCAGGGGCCTAAAGCTCCCAGTGCTACCTTATGAGTCGTTGGCCCAAGTTCCATCCACTCTGCCCGAGGTGGAACTTTCTCCTCCGGTGGGAGGTCGTCTGATGTACTTCTACAACCAGTGGAAGTCCATAACTTCGGACAAATGGGTCCTTCGGATAATTCGCGAGGGTTATTCTCTCAATTTCTTGGAAACCCCCCCGAATTGTCCTCCCAAACGACAACCCAGGTTGTCGGCCTCTCAGTCAGACCTCCTCACCGCGGAGATCCAGGGCCTTCTGAACAACAGGGCAATAGGAACTGGTGCCCTGCATTCTGTAAACACAGGGTTCTACTCCCATTACTTTCTGGTTCCAAAGAAATCTGGGGATGCGCCCATTCTAGACCTCAGAAAGTTAAACAAATTCCTCCCAGGAGAAATTCAAGATGATTTCCCTAGGTACCCTGTTACCCTTGCTGCATCAACACGACTGGCTGGCCTCTCTGGATATGCAGGATGCTTACCAGCATATCCCGTCCACCGACCCACCCGCAAGTTCCTCAGGTTTGTAGCTTTGGGTCAGCATTATCAGTTCAAGTCCTGCCCTTTGGGCTATCCTTGGCTTGAGTTTTACAAAGTGTTGTGCAGTTCTCCATGGCGCATCTCAGGAAAGTCGGGACTCCAGTGTTTCCCTACCTGGACGATTGGCTTCTAGCAAGCCCTTCCGTCTAAGGGACTTTGGAAGCCGTGCAAACGACTTCTCGTCTTCTCACGTCCATGGGAGTTCTGCTGAATTTGAAAAAATCTCAACTGCAACCCTCCCAGAGGCTCCTTTTCATAGGGACGCTTCTAGACACCTCTTCAGCGAAGGCTTTCCTTCCAGAGGACAGAAGACTCGACATCCTTCGAATGGCCCATTACATCAGGGAGAACCAATCGGTTACAGCTCTCTCGATGCAACGCATGTTGGGTCTCATGGCGTCCTCGGTCTTCACTGTCCCTCTGGCCCGACTGCACATGAGAACCACCCAATGGATGCTCTCCACTCAGTGGTCCCCGACCCTCACCCCAGTCTTATCCCATCAAGGTGACGGAGCCCCTTCGAAGGTCTCTCACCTGGTGGTCTCAAGAGAGCAATCTCCTGGAAGGATTCCCCTTTGCTCCCCCGGATCATCAGATCTCCATCACCACAGACGCATCGCTAATGGGATGGGGAGCTCACTGTCTCTCCCTCCACACTCAAGGTGTATGGACTCAGTTCGAAACTCATCTCCACATAAATGTCCTGGAGATGAGAGCGGTCCTCTATGCAATCCGAGCTCTGAAGGATGTCCTTTGTCACAAGAACATTCTCCTTCAAGCGGACAACAAAGCAGTGATGTATTACATCAACAAGCAAGGCGGTGCTCATTCTTATCCCTTTGCAGGGAAGCAATGAGGGTGTGGGAGTGGTGCTTGGAGCACAAGTCTCTGATTCAGCGGTTTATCTGCCAGGTATACAAAACTACCTAGCAGATCACCTCAGCAGAACGGAGGCAGACCTCACGGTGGTCTCTGATCCAGCCGTAGCTCGGTCCCTGTTCAAAGAGTGGGGACTCCAGACCTGGACCTTTTGCATCCCCACTCAACGCAAAACTGCCTCTCTTCTGCTCCAGAAATCCAGGGCCTGGCATTTTCTGTCAGGATGCGTCAGGCTGCGTGGACAAAACGCTTTTACGCCCTTTCCACCGCCTCTAATCCAGAGAGTACTCCTCAAGTTCGAGTCTCAGGGGACCAAGATGATTCTCATTGCTCTTCCTGGCCTCGCAACTATGGTTTCCTCTACTCAACAGTATGTTGGCAGCCTCCGAGACCACTTCCTTTGCAAATCAGTCTTTGACTCAGGGTTCGTTGGTCCATCCCAACCTGAAATCACTTCACCTTCATGCTTGGCTCCTGAAGAGATAGAAGTGAATCGGTTCAACGCCTCTCGAGAGTCTCAGACATCCTTCTGGCTGCTCGAGCCAGCCACCCGAAAACGATGCCTAAATGGAAACGTTTTTCTCTGGTGTGCAAATCTCTTGAATCCTTTTCCTGTCCTTCCTGGTAAGGTTCTGGAGTATCTTTGGACCTGTCAAACTTAGGTCTTCAGTACTCCACAGTTAAAGTTCACCTTAGTACCATCTCAGCTTCCATGAGCGGTTTCTTCCTTAACTCTGGCTCAGTTACCTATGGTGAAGAGATTTCTTAAGGATTCTCCATACCAGACCCCTGTTAGCGTCCAGTTGCAGCCTGGGACATTAACCTGGTGCTGGACATGCTCACTCGGAAGCCTTCGAACCCTTAGCTACCTGTGAGCTAAAATTCTTACCTGGAAGACTGCCTTCCTGGTGGCATTACCTCAGCCCGCAGGGTCTCTGAGATACATGCCCTGGTTACGGACCCTCCGTATACTGTATTCCATAAAGACAAGGTAGTTCTCCGTACTCATCCTAAATTTCTTCCCAAGGTTGTGTCAGAATTCCATCTAAACCAACCTCTGGTACTTCCGCTTACTTCGCTAATTTCCAAAATGAAGGGAGCGAGCTCTTCATTCCTTGGATGTTAAGAGAGCCTTGCGGTTCTATTTAGATAGAACCAGGATGTTCGCAAGACTCAGCAACTGTTCGCTTTTTCAGTGACACCCGCTGGGTCAACCTGTCGCTATTAGATGCATCTCTTCATGGTTAGTGGCATGCCTTCGTCATTGCTATTCCATGGCTCAAGTTAAATTAGAAGGTAGGTGTGCGCTCACTCTACTAGAGGTGATCGACATCCCTAGCGAAATTGCAATGTTCCAATTGCAGATATATGCAACGCCGCTTATACCTGGAGCTCAGTGCATACCTTCGTTAAGCACTATGCACTGGATATTCATGCTAGGCGACATTCCGCATTCGGCAGAACTATCCTTAATGGGCTTCTATCTTAGACGCGTGAGCTCTGGCTCTCCTGCCGCCCTTTTGGGGGATTATCAGCTTGGTACTCTCCCACTAGTGTGAATGAGTGGTGGAGACTTATGTCCAGGAAGATAGGAAAATTACGTACCTACCGTAATTCTTGATCTTCTTGGACGAGTCTCCACCACTCATTCACACGCCCACCCTCCATCCCCCGAGCTCACCGCTGTATTGGTCTTCACTCCCTCAAATCTTTAGGCCGTGAGGACTTCTTTACTGACCCTTCTTACACGGGTCATACGGACTATCTTATGTCCGTTTTAATGTTAGGTTTACTCTTTCGTTAGTTCTTGCACCTCCTTGGTAAAAAGGTACACTGAGGCGGTTGGAGGGTCCGTCGCCGAGATGGTCATTACCGCTCGAGCCGCTGCTCGCGGCGCCGTGTCTCACGGCGCCGTCTCTCGCGCCGACCCTCCAGCAAAAAGTTTGCTCCCGATGGGTCTTAGTGCCTCCGGCACTAATCCCACTACTGTGAATGAGTGGTGGAGACTCGTCCAGAAGATCAAGAATTACGGTGAGTCGTAATTTTCCTTTCTTAGTTGCTGTCACTTCGGCCAGAAGGGTTTCTGAATTGCAGGCCTTCGTATGTAAAGAACCTTATTTGATTTTTCATAAGGACCGAGTAGTCCTTCTTTTTTGCCCAAAGTTGTTTCAGAAACCACTTTGAACCATAGCGTGGAATTACCGGTATACTATCTACAGTATTCCAACAGGGGGGGAGCACGTGCTGCACACACTTGATGTGCACCGGATCCTGAGGTACTACACGAACAGGACTAAAGAGGTTAGGAAATCTAAGCAACTGTTTGTAGCCTTTGCCCTTTAGTGCCAGGGCAAGGCTATTTCCAAGCAGACCATCTCCCGATGGCTTGCTAACTGCATCCATTTTCCTACGAAATATGGGAAGTCCCTTCAGGGGGCTGTCAAAGGCCACTCCACCCGTAGTGTGGTGACCTCTACTGCCTTTTCAGGAATGTGTCCATGGCTGAGATCAGTGTTGCGCCACCTGGTTGTCTGTTCATACCTTCACTAAGCATTACAGTCTGGGCGTTGCCTCTCGGCGCAGAACTGGCTTTGGACTTGCAGTCCTGCAAGGCCTTCTGTCATGACCACTCTTGGCGACTTCTTCCCTCCCAGATGCACCTATGCCTTATTTTTCTTTGGGACTGCTTGGTATTCAGTCCTATATGTGAAGACCTACTACAGGAACCCTCTCGAGGTAAGATATAGCAGTTACGTAAGAACTTACTGTAACAGTAGATCTTCAAGGAGGTTCCTGCAGTAGGTCTAGTTTCCCTCCCTCCTTCCCCCAGTTTTTGGATGCTTTACTTTCCATCCTATCTAGTTTGGCTGGACTAGAGTGGAAGCAGGGTCTTTGCAGTTCACTCCGGTTTTCTCCTTACCTATCTTTAGGTCTCCGTTGGAAAAGAACTGGAAAGCGGGCGCGGGACCGCACCTTTTATAGTCAGGCTGACATCTCGATGCCCCAACGTCAGGGGCGGTCCCCGCTGATGATTGCTATCTACAAGTTTGCCATGCGGTCCTGACGCCGGGGGGCGCAATCCTATATGTGAAGACCTACTGCAGGAACCTCTCTCGAAGATCTACTGTTACGGTAAGTTCTTACGTAACTGCTATTTTCAGTTCTTCTGCACTAAGATTATTTGTCTTTAGCTTGTTTTTTGGTTTTTTTATTTGAGCCCGCCACCCAAGTAAACAAGGCCCATAGGGAGGCTAAATCTCAAGTGATAAGTTAGATCAGCGAGTCAGTAGGTGCTGGCTAAGTGCTGAGGAAGGACATGCATAGTCTGTTGCTGCAAACTGATGTATTGAAGAAGGAATATGCCATTGCTGAAGGTTATCAGCTGGCAGTTTTAGTAAACATCACACAGAGATTGTGTGTTGAACTTGAAGTTCGGTGTCTGGTCCATCTGTCATCCCACAACCCCTCCACATTGCCTAACGTCTTTGTTGATGTCATATTTTCTAGATTTTGCAATACATTCACCACACTGGCCAAAGTTAGAGTGTGTGATACATTTTTTTATTCCCTCTTTGGAAAAAATTAAATAAATAAACAAGGAAACGTAAATCATTTCTCTTCACTGCTGCATAACACTCACAAGCCAGATCCACAGTTGTCACTGAGGTTCATTGTGATAGAAAGCCATGTATCAAATTGCTAAAATCACTGAATAATTGATGTGTAAAAGAAACAAAATATATCTTACTTCGAGGAAGGCTCTTGCAGCAGGCCTCACTGATGACTAAGCCGCCAGGTGAAAGGACCAAATGGAAGGCTTCTAGCTAGCATTCTACCACAGGAGACCTCCCACCGCTGACGTCAGTCAGCTAACATCAGCCTAGCCCATATAGGTGGGCAGTCCCCCACACCTGCCTCAGTTCTTTTCCCGCCATCGACCTGCGCACTGCAAGCCTTAGTGGACGCTGCAGCTGCAGTCCACCTCCATTACCTACGCTTGCCATGCTTTTTATTTTTCAGTTTCTTTCAGTTCTCATTTGCTTAAACATTGAATTTTCCGGTGTTTTCTTCGACAGATTTGTCTTCTCCACCATCCTTGTATTCGACCGCTCCACAAAGTGTGCCTATAGCAAACAGATCACTGGAAAGGACGGCCACTCTGCGTGTCTCTTCTGCCTAGGCCCCAACCATGACACTGAAGTCTGCCAGCATTGCCAGAAATTGAACCAGGCCACCCAAAGACGTTGTTTGAAAGCGCTGGAGAGACATCTTTTAAAGTAGAAGTTGGTTGTGATGGAGAAGGAGCTGCAGGCCAGGAGCTCCTCAACCTCGCCGGCACAGTCCTCTGGGGTCCTCTTCTTCTTCTAACAAGGAGAAGTCTGGGAAGCACAAGCACCGGGTCCAGTCAGCTTCCCATTCACGGTCGCCTTTTAGGTGTCCAGCTGCATCTGGCTCGTCCTCGCATGGGAGATTGACCTCTTCAGCCCTGTGAGCTCTCTCTTCCTCTGGGCTCTCTGTGACTCTGCTGCCCACCCTTATCTCCATATCGGGCAGCAGCTTTTTGGGACAGGGGACTCCTGCCCCCAGCCCTGGAGCTCAAGCCCTTATCCTCCGTGGGTTCTCAGCCAGGTGGCTTGGCCGATGCTGGTGCCTTGAGTGTCAGTTCTGCCACCCCTGACCATGGCGCTGCCTTCATCAGCTACTACTACAGGGACCAACGTTAGTCCCATAGGCAATGCCCGAGTAGGCGCTTGCTGTCTCTTCCACACCAGCATCGCCTCTGCCTCAGGGGTCTCCATCCCTCTGGTGTCAGCTTCTCCAGCTAGACCAGTGTCAGAGGCTCAGTCTCCTGAATGCTTCAGGCCGTTGCCTGCAAGGCTGTCACTGGTGCTTCGCAACCCCGGTCAGAGGGGCCCAGCTCCGTCACCCTGCGCTACCTTTGCCGCTGCCGATGCCTGTCAGACCAATGCGGATCCTCAACCGGCACCTGGTAGCCCCTTAAGCAAGTACCCTTAAGCTGACTACTCGGCCGTCGTTACCCTCTTTGCCCTTCCTGCTGGTGTATAATATTGCACCTCAGGTGGATTACAGTGCCCTGTTGTTTTGGCGTGGTGGTTCTTTATGCAGCGCCAGACCCCGCCCCTCAAAGGGCGCTGCCAGCTTCTCCCATGACCGGCCCCAGGATCTTAGACAGGGCTGGTCCTAGTAACCCTGTACATCGTGGGGTCTTCAAGAGAGCAACCTGATGTTGGATCGGGTTCCAGGTGGGATGAACGCCAGCAGTCTGCACCAGTCCCTGACTCTTATTCTTCAAGGTCTTCCTCCTTTCCTAACGATTCTTCTGAGGAGTTGGACCAGCTCAAAGAGGTGCCCAAGTCCCTGCTCCCCAAAGTTCCATCTTTTATGAATGTTATGCACCACAGCCAGTCCATTAGAGGCTGGAGACTGAGGAGCAGAACCGGAGAGACGCTGGCTGGCCCCAGTACCTCCCAGTGTGATGCTCTTCCCATGGTGGTGCCTCTTTGCTCAATCCTTTGAAGATATCACCAGGGCGCATGGAACCATTCTTCCACCTCTCCTCTGCTGTCCAGAAAGGCAGACTGCCTTACCATGTCCCAGCAGGCAAGCCCTTTCTGGAGATTTGTGCTATGGCAGATTCTGTGGTCATTCACACAGCGGCGACCATACTAAGAAGCCTAAACGCCTTAGTACTCTCCCCTCAGACTGTGTCTAAGCAGTTGGATCAGCTTGACAAATGGGTCTTTACCTCTACCACCGTGGCTGTTCGGGCCATAAACTACCTGGCCCACATGTTCCAGTACCAAAATGTTATTTGGGACCAAGCCAGATATTTAGTGCAAACTCTACCCAAGGACCCCACCAAGACGCAGCTTGTCCAGCTGATGAAGTCAGGCTCAGACGTTGATAGCCACATCCTTCAAGCCACTTATGATGCAGTGGATGCCTTAGGGTGCAGGACAGCTGCTTGGGTTTGTCTCCAGTGCCATTCTTGGCCATGGGTTTCCGGCTTTGTATCGGATGTGCGAGCCAGCATTTTAGACGCCCACTTCCAGGGGTCGATCCTTTTTGGGGGAGATGTCTAGGACATCACGTCTACCCTGCAGGAGTCTTGGCAAGCCCTCAAGTCGGTCCACTTGCTCTATCACACCCAATCTAGAGTGAGCCAACATCAGCCCTTTCGCAGGTCCTTCCGCAAGCAATCTCAAACCCAGCCTGCCAAGGGTCAACACAAGTGTAAGGCCCTAGCAGCCCCTGTTGCTGCCGCCGCCAGAGCCTCCAGGGCGTCTGCAGCCCTGCTGCCTGCATCCATCCCATCTTCTGACTCCTTGGCTGTGACCCCTCCCGTCTGTCCAAGAACCTGAAGGAGGCAGTCAAGGGTCAGTTCTCCCTATACCTGGAAGAGTGGCAGAGGGTCATCACAGACAGCTGGGTGTTCCTTATCATAAAGCACGGTCACACTCTCGAGTTCCTAGAGTGGCCACCAGAAAACCCTCCAGTTCCCTCCACATGCCCCCACCCCCCTTTACGTCTCTGGTTTGGGAGGAATTTCGGGCTCTTTTCAAAAGAGCCATAGAGCCATCCCTCAGGCTCAATGGGGAAGGGTTTTACTCCCACTTCTTTCTTGTCCCCAAAAGACTGGGGATCTTCACCTATCCTGGACCAGAGCCATCTGAATCTGTACATCGAGTACAAGCACTTTAGGATGGTCACCCTTCAGGGACTGTTACCCCTTTTGCAGTCGGGGGACTGGCTCTGTTCCATGGACATGCAGGATACCTATCTGTACATCCAGGTCTTTCCAGCCCATTGTCGCTTCCTTCGCTTCCACTTTCAGGGAGCCCATTATCAGTTTGTCCCTCCCTTTTGGCCTTTCATCGGCCCCCTGGGTATTTAACAAATGCCTGGCGGTAGTGGCTGCCACATTGAGGAGTCTGGGCTTCTGTGTTTTTCCCTACCCCTCCAGGGACCGTTTAGTTCACACCCTGGGATCAACCTTCAGTCTTTTCCAAGCCTTGGGGATCACCATAAATCTGCTGAAGTCCTGCCCTCTCCTTGCCAGTGCCTCCAGTACATAGGGGCAGTCCTGGACCCAGTCAGGTCAAGGCCTTTTGCCTGAGGACAGAGCAGATGGAGCAGGCCCGTCTGGTTTCCTCCAGTCGGAAGATCCCAGCCAGGGTCTTTCGACACCTTCTGGGCCACATGGTGGCAGCAGTTACCACAGTCCCTTTGGCCCATCTGTATATAGGGGTTCCTCAGTGGACTTTGAGGATCCAGTGGGACCAGCGTACCAATGACCTGGACCAGTTGGTCCTGGTCTCTGACCTGGTCTGGAGGACCCTGTCATGGTGGCTAGACCCAGCCAACCTCCTTCGGGGAGTCTCCTTTCAGCTCTCAACCCCCCCGCCCCGACAGGTTCTCACGACAGACACATCCGGCCTGAGGTACCCCTCTGTCCGAGCATCAGACCGAGGGCATCTGGACAGTAGTAGAGCAGAGTCTTCACATCAGTGTCTTGGAAATGGGGTCAGTTCTTTATGCCCTACAAGCCCGTCAGACTCCTCTCCTCCCCGGTCCACTGCTGGTGCCGATGGACAACATGTGTGTGGTGTACTACATCAACAAGCAGGGAGGACCCATTCTTACCCCATTTTGGGAGGCAGAGAGAGTCTGGTTCTGGGCCATCAGCCACATTCTGGAGCTCTTGGCTGTGCACATACCAGGTGTTCAAAATGTCTTGGCCGACAGTCTCAGCCTCTCCAGGTCGCGGACTCTCGAATGGGAACTTCTAACCTCTGTGGTCGAAGATCTCTTTGACAGGTGGGGACCTTCAGAGCAGGACCTATTTACATCCCTCTCAATGCAAAACTATTGCTTTTTGCTCACTTGATCCCGGCCTGGAGACTTCTGGTGAGATGATTGTCCTCTCTTGGAAGGGAGGTTTCTGCATGCCTTTCCTCCCTTCCCACTCTTGTAGAGGGTTCTGCTAGCTCCAGTTGGAAGGAGCAGAGATGATTCTCAGCTCCCTTCTGCCAAGCTGGATTTAATTTCCTTGTTACAAATAGCTAACAGTGGAACCCTCTGGTGCCCCTGTCCCTGTGTACTGGCTTGCTGTCCCAGGACCAGGGCACCCTGATCCCTCCGACCTCAAGTCCCTGAACCTCTGTGTGTGGCTCCTGCAAACCTAGCTGTTACCCGCCTGGGTTATGCTCAAGGGTCACGGACGCCCTGGTGGCAGCCAGGATGCCCTTCACCAGGGCCACTTGTGCTATGAAATGGAAGTGCTTCTCCATTTCAGCTGCTGCGTGCCAGTCAGATCCTTTCACCTGCCTGGTGAATCAGGTGTTTGAGTACCTCCTTTTCCTTTGGGATTCAGGCTTGGTGTACTCCTCCCTTAAGGTGTAACTTTTCTCCATCTCTGCGTACCATGCACCTGTAGAGGGCAAAGCTGTTGCTCAGCTCAAGGTATCCCGCACATTCCTGCAGGGCATTTTGCATCTGAAACCTCCCATTTGGGACCCAGTCCCTCCATGGGACCTCAACTTTATGATGGAGAAACTCAGCGTTAACTGCTTTTGAACTAGCCACGAGTTGTGAGCTGCGCTTTATGTCATGGAAAGCGCTATTTTTAGTTGCTGTTACTTCTCAAAGGATTTCACGAAATGCCTGGTTGATTGAAAATGTCATGAACTAGTGTTATTAATAAGCAGAGGCAAATCAGTGGCATGCTATTGGTGAATGTGAAGAGGCACTTACTTTAGCCTGACCATGTTAGCTTGTTGCCATCAATGATGCCTTGCTGCGTCAGGGGTCCACACCAGTTTACTAATGTAAACTGAGCCTCAGCCATACGGAGTGTATTTTGGGGAGTGGGGGAATCTGCCGTGGTGAGGACTGAACCCACAGTTCTTCATATACAGCTTCAGAAGCATGCTCACCATCCACTAAGCTACTGGCACATCCTGACAGAAGCTCGACATCTACCACATGTAGCTGTCATTTAAAAATGTCAAACCTAATCTATTTGCAAACTTTTACAGTTTTAAAACATCCAGGCATATTATCACAGCAGAAAGAGAGGATCCATTATAGTCCCGATTTACTCAGAAAGACAAAATGTGCACATCTGTAAATGTTGTGTAAAAGGCATTTAAGCGGAACTCTGGTATAGTGGTCCGACTCCAGTAATAAAGACAGGCTGCTGGTGTTGGCGTGATCAGCTGCTTGCAGACTGGCCAGCTTCATGCAAATCAAAGGACCGGACGCTCTTGATTGGAGCCGGCTTCAGGTCCTTTGAAATACACAGAGTTTCCACCCAGCAAGCAGCGAAGTGATGTCAAGACCACAGTGCGTGCTCATTGGCCTAGACTGCCGAGACCCTGCTGTTTTCAACTGCAGTGGCGCCCAGCAGTGATGCACCCACATAATCCTTTTCACTGCAGCGAAACATTTGGTGATCAGGCGCATCAAACGAAAATGAAACCTGATTAATAAATGAGAATTTACAGTTGCACCCTCATGAAAACTAGACCCTGCCAGAGTCATGTGCCAATATTATGCTTCCTAAATGCAGAGTTAAAGGCCTGTAGTCAGCAGGTATTAAAATAGTGCTCTGCAGGGAATCAAGATTATGAACGAGCACAGCTTTGTGAACTTTTTTTCTTTACACATCAATTACTGAGTGAGTTTAGCAATTTGATACATGGCTTGCTGTCACAATGAACCTCGTGACAACAGTGGATCTGGCTTGTGAGGCTTAAGCAGCAGTGAAGGCAAATGATTTACGCTTCCTTGTTTCATTTATTTATTTAATTTTTTGCAGAAAGGGAATAAAATAAATATTGGAGCCACATAAAAACTCAAGCACAAAGTCAATTTGTACCCACTAAGTAGTGAAAGAGGCCAGCAGTAGGTATGTTGGAAGAGACAGATTTATGGCTTGAAATCACAGTGTCTGAAAATGCTCCTGTGAGGCCAGCATAAAGCAAGGCATGATGTAGAGATTGCACTCAAGCACCTGGCAGGACCCCCAGTGTGAGCAAGGTGTTTTTGTAAGTGCAAAGCTGTTGTCTGTGAGGCACAACCCCATTTGCACTATAGCAAACAGAGGCTTTATTGGCAAATAAAATTAATAAATTAATAAAAGAAAGGGTGCAAACTCCATTTGACATAAGCAATACTTCACTGCACTGTGTGTCTGACACACTGTGGAATGTTGTGTTTCAATTGAATATGTGAATATAGTTCTAGAACAAACGTCACGTGCATTTCAAAATCATTTGTCATTTTTACGGCTGCAGTGGGTGGAGCAAAAGTTACTTGGGGCTAGACGGAGATGCAGGGAGCATCAGGGACTCAGACCAGAGTGGTGGTGGGCAAATGGGACCTCCTGACCCGGCTGCAGTCAGATAGGCTTGGCTAGAGCCAGATCTTACTTCGAGATACAGCTCTTGCAGCAGGTAACACCATTAGGACTGAAGCCAGCAGGCGGCAGGACCCCACGGAATTCTTCTAGCTAGCTATCTTCAGCGGGGACCACCCGCGATGTCGGTCCCGCCTCCAACGTCAGGCGTAGTACATAAGAGGGCAGTCCCGCCAGATTACCCATTTCTTTTCCCGCCGTCAACTTGCATGTCTCGACCCTTCGGATCATTTCTAGCGCGCGACGCATGGTTAAGTTCTTCCTTCGGTAAAAAGTTCAGTTTTTCGGCTTAGTTGCTGTCTGATGTCCTCTCCAACCTCCGTTGAAGGCCATCCCTTGAAGTGCGCCTGTGGGAAGCAAATCCCTTTCAAGGATCCGCATTCAGCCTGCATCCGGTGCCTAGGCCCAGACCACGACACCCGGTCCTGTATTTTCTGCCAGGGGTTCAACAGCCGGACCCAGATCCGTCGCCAGAAGGCTCTGCAGGCGTTCCTGCTTGAGGAGAAAGTTAAGGCCATGGACACCTCGAAGGGGAGTTCTGGTGAGAAAGCCTGGAAACATTCCGGAAGCATAGGGAGAAGGCTCCATCCAAGTCCCTTCTAGGGCTTCAGACCGTAGTTCCGCCCAGGTCCGACTGCCGCCTTCCCGGCCTGCTTCAGCCTCCCTCCGCTGCGGTGAAGAAACCTTGGGCTCCTCTTCCTCCTCACAGGCCAAGACCTCCAGGCCCTTTTTCCCTCTTCTTCCAAAGCCCTGGTCAGGTCTGGGGACCATCATCATCACCACAAGTCGGGTTCCCGCCATTCCGAACCCGACGTCAGGTCTGCCTCCTTGCCTCCTCCCCAGCGGAAGACCAAGGAGCTTACCTCGCTTAAGAAGCCGTCTGACTCGATGTCGGCTCGACCGACGTCGGCCACTCATCATAGGTCCCAGGAGCCCGTCGACCGCCAGACGCCCGTCGCCGGTCAGGCCTTCGCCTTCTCGGTCATCGGCAGGAGGGCCGACGTCCGCACAAGTCGAGAAGAGGACCCCCGATGCCTCCTACCGACGTCGGCCAGGAGACTATTACGGAGGAGGAACTGACACAGCCCGAGGACCAGACGGGCGAACCCGGTCCTGTCGAGCCTCGCAGGGAACCTTCCCCACAACCTGAGACTCCCGAGGAGCCAACGCCGGAACCTGACGACCGACCACCGCACCCGGTCCATCGTCATGCTTTTTCTGAGGTTAAGAGCCTTACCCACTGGTGGATACCATTAAAAAGGATGGGTTCCCACACCACCTCCTCTACCTCCTCCTCCTCCGACCCTCCGGTTCCTGCGCCCCCTTCTCCATCCGGGGCAGCAGGCTGAGTACCTCCCCCCAAGGAGCCTACGGACCCTCCAAGGGGAAGACCAGATAGAAGGAGACCTCCGCTTAGATCCTCTTCAGGGTCACCCAGTCCTAAGAGACCCAGAAGACGCCGCTGTCCGCCTTCGACGGAGGATACAGGATCGGAATCCTCGACAAGATCCAGATCCCTCTCTCCTCTTCCAGTCCCTCTCCGACCCACGTGAGCTTCCTAGATCTCCTCCGGATGACCCATCGCTTCGGAAATCATGAGACATATCCAAGAGAACATGGGCTGGGATGGAAGAGTTAGACCCCGAGAGACTACGCCTGCTAGGTATCTTCGCAGAAGGATCCTAGCCTGTGGTGGTGCCACCCATGGTGGACACTTTGTGGACGCCACCAAGCAGCAGGAAGCCGCCCACACTGCTCCCCATCGATGCCGAAGAAAGCTGACCACCTGTACATGGCTCTAAGGAGGACCAGTACTTGGCTCAACATCCTCTGGCCGACTCTCTGGTCATAACAGCCTCTCATGACCGTCCCAGAGACCGCAAATTTGAGCACCCTGCCACCGGACCCGAGTCCAAACAGCTAGACGCTATGGGCAGGCGCATATATGCTTCCGCTATCTGCGCCATCAGATCCTGAACTACTTGACCCACATGTGCAGTTCCAAAATGCTTGTGGAATAGGGACTGGATCGGCAGAGAACTGCAGAAGGTGAGCAGAAGGAGGAGATGTTGCAGTCTCCGCACGGGTTCGGACGTGAACCCAGGTGCCAAGCAGCCGCATATGATTCTCGGTGACCTCGGCCAGAGCGCAGCTTCAGGCGAGGCTCCGGAGACACTCATGGCTTGCGTGATTCCCGAGTTACTCCCGACGCTCTAGGAAGAACATCGTGGACGCCTCTTCAAGGAGAAGTTCTCTTTGGTGCACCTCTGGAGAAGGTTCTCACCAAGCTCCAAGAGGCCGGACAGTGAGGTCGTCCAGGCAATGTACCGACTTTAGCTAGTTCCTTTCATAGGAACCAAAGCTATTTTCATGGACAGACACAGAGACAACAGTCCTGCACTGGTCCACAACAGAGGGTCTGTGGTTCCACAGAGCCCAGGGAAGACAGCCCGCCGGCAGAAGCAGCGCCCAGCCAAGCTGGCCCAGCCCGCAGCTCCTTCGCCACCACAGCCTAACTCCTTCCTGGCCTCCGCCCCAGGATCAACGGACATCAAGGTCGGGGGTCGATGTATTTATCTGCCAGGATGGCAGTCCATAACCACCGACAGGTGGGTTCTTCAGTTGGTCAAAAGGCCACTTTATAGAATTCGCAGACAAGCCACCCCGAGGCTCCTCTGCTTTCCGCACCTCGGTCAGTACAACTGCTTATCAGGCAAGAAATACCACGCCTTCCCAGAAGGGAGCAGGGAGTATGTTCCGTAGAACCAGACAGAACTGGATACTATTCCCACTTTTCTGGTTCCAAGAAAACAGGGGATCTCCGTCTCAATCTTGGACCTCAGCCACCTAAATATGTCGGTCGACACAAACCGCTGCATGGTACACCTTCGGCCTATTCCCATGCTGAAGCAGGACGTCTTCTTAGCATCCCTAGACATGCAGGACGCCTATCTGCTTATCCTCGTGGCTCAAGCGCACAGGAGGTTCCTGCGCTTTGAGTCCTCGGCTACCATTTTCAGTCCGGGCCTCTCGTTCGACTGTCATTGGCCCCAGGGTCTTTACCAAGTGCATGGCAGTCGTGGAGCGCCCCTTATGAGACAGGGCCACTATGTGTTCCCTGCATTGGACGATTGGTTTCTCATGGCTGCCTCCAGAGAGGCGTTGTTGCTGGCTATTCAGAGCACCCAAGACCTGTTCCAGTCTCTGGCATTCTAATCAACTCAGAAGTCTCTCCTCGCACCGTCACAGAAGCTGTAGGTCATAGGCACAGTCCTGGACACCGTTCAGGGGAAAGCATTTCTCCCAGACGACAGAGCGGAACGCATCAGATCCCTCATCAGGGATCTCTCAGCGAAGAAGACTGTCCCTGCCAGGCTGGTCCTTCGTCTGCTCGGACACATGGCTGCGGCCATTCCAACAGTCCCTTTGGCAAGGCTCCACATGCGGGTAACTCAGTGGATGCTCAAGGTGCAGTGGGACCAAAGGCAAGACCACATGCACCATCCGGTCAGAATCACAAATGCCATGATTCGAGACTGGCAATGGTGGCTAGACCCAGGGACACTTTCTGCGGGTGTCCCGTTTACAGCGCCGTCCCCGGAGATAATCCTCTCCACAGACGCCTCAGGGCTAGGGTGGGGAGCGCACTTGAACGGGGTGAGGTCCCAGGGAACATGGACCCCTCAGGAAGCCCACCTCCACATCAGCATGCTGGAGATGAGGGCAGTCCTCTACGCCCTGCAGGCCTTTCAGTCAGAAATCCCGTCGAGCACTCTTCTGCTTCAGACAGACAACACGGCGGTGATGTATTACCTCAACAAACAAGGAGGCGCACACTCTTACCCCCTTTGCAGGGAAGCTAGAGAGTGTGGGATTGGGTAACTGGCACGGCGTGAACCTGATTGCAGTTCACGCCCCGGAGTGGACAACACAATCGCAGAGATGGCCTGAGTCATTCCCAGGCCAGAGTCCACGAGTGGGAACTTCTTCAAGGGGCCAGAGGATCTGTTTCTTCGATGGGGCACTCCAGAACTGGACTTATTCGCTTCCCCATCCAACGCAAAAACTGCCCAATTTCTGCTCGCTAGATCCAGGGCCTGGTGTTTTGTGGCAAGACGCAGCTGTCCCTCTCCTGCGGAACAGATTCTCTACACCTTCCCTCCTTCCGTTGATCCAGAGAGTTCTTCTCAAACTGCGCAGGGAGCACGCAACAAGGATCCTGATAACGCCTTTTTGGCCCAGACAGATCTGGTTCCCCTTGCTCACACAGCTGTCTCGCGAACCTCCGGTCCCGTTGCCTTTCAGCTCCCACCTTTTGTCTCAGGAGGAAGGTTCTCTAGTCCACCCGGACTTACGCTCACTGAACCTGCATGCATGGCTCCTAGAGACACAGCCATTTTGCGACACGGGGTCTTGCAAGAGGTGGCGGAAGTTCTTTCCGCGGCCAGAAAGCCGGCAACACATGCGACGTACACCATGAAATGGCGCCGTTTTTGCCTGTGGTCGCAAGCACGCGGCCTTCCCCTAGGTTGCCCGTGAAAGCAGTGTTAGAATACCTGCTCCTCTTTCCATTCGGCCTCGCCTACTCCTCTATTAAGGTGCACCTCTGCGCTATTTCTGCTTACCACCTCCCGGTGGGACAGCGCACAGTGGCACAACTCGACGCCTCTCGAGAATTTCTGAGAGGGGTGTTACACTTTAGGCCACCCATTAAGGACCCTGTTCCTCCATGGGATTTACTCTTTGTCCTGGAACAACTCACGCTTCCCCCTTTTGAACCTGCCGCGGATTGCGAACTGCATTTCCTGTCATGGAAAACGTTATTTTTGTTTGCTGTTACGTCAGCAAGGAGAATTTCCAAACTTCACGCTCTCATGTGTAAGGAACCTTATTTGATTTTCCACCAGGAAAGAGTGTCCCTGAGGACGAATCCTAAGTTCTTGCCTAAGGTGGTCTCTGCACTCACTCTCAATCAGGACATTGACCTGCCTGTGTATTTCCCTAAATATTCTAATAGAGGAGAAGCGCTGCTCCACACCCTGGATGTTCACCGCTGTCTAAGGTATTACCTGAACAGGACTAAACAGCTTCGCAAGTCAGAGCAACTTTTCGTTTCCTTCGCTGAGCGGATGATGGGCCAAAGAGTATCGAAGCAGTCCCTTTCTCGCTGGCTTGTCCAGTGTATATCATACTGCTATGATACTAAGCAGAAGCCCCTCCCGGGTACAGTCCGGGGCCATTCCACTAAGGGGGTGGCTGCCTCCTTTGCAGCACTTCGCAACGTCTCCTCCTCTGCCATTTGTGCTGCAGCCACTTGGAGCTCTGTGCATACTTTTATCAGGCATTACAGCCTGGACATTGCTTCTCGGCGAAGAGCAGGTTTCGGCCTGGCCGTGCTGCAGGGTCTCCTGTCCTAGAGTCAGGACTTGGTATGGATGTTCCTAGTTTCCTCCTCCCAGAATGCTTGCAAGCGTTATTGCTTGGAAATCAGTCCTAATGGTGTTACCTGCTGCAAGAGCTGTATCTCGAAGTAAGATAGTACAGTTACGCAAGAACTTACCGTAACAGTAGATCTTGAGAACAGCTCTTCTGTAGTACTCCGCCCACCTTCCCCTTGGAGGGCTGCATGGACACTTGGCAGGGGCTTATGCCCTTTTGTCTTCTGATGGTGGATCCTCGGTCTCCCATTCTGATGTCAGCCCTGCGGCCGGAAGTCTCCGGCGGAGAACTGGGGAATCTGGCGGACCACCCCTTATGTACCACGCCCGACGCTGGAGGCGGGACCGACATTGGGAGGTCCCCGCTGGAAGATAGCTAGCCAGAAGTTAACTCCGTGGGATCCTGCCGCTTCAGTCCCAATGGTGTTACTCTGCTGCAAGAGCTGTTCTCAAAGATCTACTGTTACGTTAAGTTCTTACGTAACTGTACTTTCCTACTGTTTGCAACTGCTGCACAGACATTTTTTAACCTCATTGTCCATGCGCAGCTCAGGTGTGTTTTGGAAAAAAAAACTCATAATACAATACTTCCCATGCTTTATTTTATATATCATTATAATATTCTATCGGGCATTGCCTACTAGCAGTCCCAGGTGACTTTTGGGTGGTGCGGGCCCAGTTGCCTGTTGTGGAGGGCAGTTCCAGGTGCCTGTTGTGGGGAGGACATTCCTAGGTGCCTGTTGTGGAGGGCAGTCCCAGGGCCCCATTGTTTGGAGCAGACCTATTTGTCCATTGTGGAGTGCGTTCCTGGATGCCCATCGTGGAGGGCAGTTCCAGGCACCTGTTGTGTGATCCGGACTTAGTTGCCTGGAGTCCCCTAATGATGGTCTTGATGTATTTATTTTCCAGTTGTCTCAGGTGTTTGAAGAGAAAAACTCACTCTCCCTTCAGCTGCGACGGAGTGGGCAGAACCTGCGTGATACCCAGCTGCGCTACGCAGAGCTACAGAGCCGTTACTGTGCCTTGGAAGCAGAGATCCATAAGCTGCAGGGCGCCATCAGTGAGAAGGAGACGGTATGAGAGTGATGCAGGAAATGGGGGGACATATGCAGAGATGCAGTACCTGGTGGGGGGGGCGGTGGGGTGCATTGTGAGGGGTGCATAACAGCTGTATGAGTGGCTGGGCAGAGTGATGCATGCAAGTTTGTATGTGAGTGGGTGAGTAAAACAGTGTACAGTATGTGGGTTGCTGGGAAAGGAGCTAATGTGAGTTTTGTTGAGGGAAGTATGTTTGTTATATTTAGAAAACTGGATTTATATGTGTGTGTGTGTGTGTGCCATGTTTCAACAAGTATTTGGATGTGGTGCATGCATGTTGAGTATGTATGTTGAATGCACAGGCTGAGAGGAGTGTATGTGAGGTTGTTTTGAGGAGTGTGTGTGTGTGTGCTGTGTGAGTGTCTCCATTAGTCTATCTGTCTGTGTTGAGTGTACTTACTTTATCGTCGTAACCCACCCTCCTGCCTTATGTGCTGACTATTTATATCATTACCAGCCACGGTACAGTTTTTCACATACCCATACTATCAGTCAGACTTTTGGGAAGTTCCTAAACTGTTGAACGTTGGTACTAATGGTGGTGGATGGGGCAGAGAGGGGAACAGAGAGGAGCAGCAGCTTTTCTCCACATCAGTCAGGCAAGGGGAGCACACTCGCTCTTTTTTTGTTTGTTTGTTTGCAATAAAAAAATGCAACAGCACAAGTTACATATAAGTGAGCATAAACCTAAAACATTTTTTTTTATCTTTATTGAAGTTTAAAAAATCTATTCCCTACAATAGACAAGATGACATAGGGTATATAAAGTTGGCATACTATGACATCAGAAACCTGAACACATCTATACAGTATACAACATTAACAAATCAAAAATCAAGGCCAAAAAGAAAAATTTAAGAGAGTGAAATGAATACAAATACAGTACTCCTTTCCAGTAAGCTGTAATGTGGGCTTCAGTAACCACCCAACTTAATTTGTTATCTTGGTGAAACAGCTCCAGACCTAGCTAAATCCAGAGCTCCCTCTAGTGGCCTAATTAATGATAGTTTTTGGAAGAAATACATTTGTACTCATTTATTTATGTGCTGTATTTATTATTATTATTACCACTAGGGAGAAAACCTTTAAGCACAGTTGCTCTTTTACAAAGGTTCCAAGTGAGGAACATGTACAGTAGAGACAGTACAAGCAATACAGTGGCTAACATGACAGATGACAAACGTACAGTGGATATCATACTGCAATGCAGCTTACACTAAGTGAGTAACAGAGGTCAGACAGAGAGCACATCACCAGGTAAGCATGGGTACATGGTTATCCAGTTAGGTACAAGAACAGTGAGCCTGTACAGTTATATGTACCCGTATTGGGCTTTTAACTTGGCTCAACTTAGTCATATTATTGACTGTGCTTGGGAGGTCATTTAACCAGTTTGTTGCTCTAGCCATGAAGGAATGTTGCCCAAGACTAGTCCCATAGAAAGGCTTCAGGGGCCTGTGGTCGGACAAGCATCTAGTGTAGAACAGGTTATTCATCATCTTCAGGCAGGTTTTTAAGCTGGGGGTTAACTCCCAGAAGAGCCTTTTTACCTAATAATTAGGTGGAATGTGCATACGGATGTGTACGTGGGTAAATATTGGGAGGTGTTTGCGGGGTATGTGTTGATGGGTGCATGTGGAATGTGTGTTGAGGTGTGTATGTGTGATGACTATCAAGAGGTGTTTGTGGAGTGTGTGTTGAGAGGAGCGCATGTGTGGAGTGTGTGTGTGTTAAGGTTTGTATGTGGTGTAAATATCGAGAGGAGTGTTTGTGGAGTATGTATTGAGGGGTGCATGTGTGGAGTGTGTGTTAAGGTTTGTATGTGGGGTGAATATCGAGAAGGGTGTTTGTGGGGTATTTGTTGAGAGAGGTGCATGT
Source organism: Neoceratodus forsteri (assembly GCA_016271365.2). NCBI lineage: Eukaryota > Metazoa > Chordata > Ceratodontiformes > Ceratodontidae > Neoceratodus > Neoceratodus forsteri. Next base: position 60,166,373 of record CM028131.1, read on the forward strand.
GGAGTGTGTGTGAAGGTTTGTATGTGGGGTGAGTATCGAGGGTGTTTGTGGGGTATGTGTTGAGAGAGGTGCATGTGGAGTGTATATTAAGGTTTGTATGTGGGGTGAATATCGAGAGGGTCTTTGTGGGTATGTGTTGAGAGAGGTGCTATGGAGAGTGTGTGTTAAGGTTTGTATGTGGGGTGATTATCGAGGGGTGTTTGTGGGGTATGTGTTGAGAGGTGCATGTGTGAAGTCTGTGTTAAAGGTTTGTATGTGGGGTGAATATCAAGCGGTGTTTGTGGAGTGTGTTAAGGTTTGTATGTGGGGTATGTGTTAGAAGGTACATCTGGAGTGTATGTTAAGGTTGTATGTGGGGTGAATATCAAGAGGGTGCTTGTGGAGTATGTGTTGAGAGGGGTGCATATGGAGTGTGTGTAAGGTTTGTATTTGGGGTGAATATCGAGTATTTAGTAGGGTAGAAGAAGTACACGTGAGTCAATGTTAAAATTTATCACAGAAGGAAATATTGAAAAGTATTTGTAATACGGTGTATTAAAGTATGTAAGTCAATCTCAAAGATATTTAAGATATGTAGAGATGCATATAGGTATATTAAAGGTGTGTATGTAGAATTGAATGTCGAGAGGGATATGTGTGTGGGTATGTATTCCAGGGGGTGCATATGGACTGTGCTTTTAAGGTTTGTATGTGAGGTGACTATCGAGAGTCTAACATGTTTCCATATAAGAAAAATAGCAGGACTAGAAGACACAGCATGAGATTAGAGGAGGCCGATTGAGGGGTAATGTGAGGAAGTTATTTTTCACAGAAAGGGTGGTGGATGCATGGAGCGGCCTCACTCAGGAAGTGGTGGATATAGCAATACAGATGAGTATGAATAGATAGGCCATTGATAGAGTACAGGCCTATGGCACATTCATAAGGTAGAAAAATTGGGCAGACTGGATGGGCCTTTTGGTCCTTATCTGCCATCAACTTCTATATTTCTATGTAGAGGTGTTTGTGGGGTACGCTTTGAGAGGGGTGTATGTGGCATGAATATCAAGAGGGGTGTTTGTGCGGTATGTGTTGTGAGGGGTGCATGTGGAATGTGTGTTAAAATGTGTATATAATGTGAATATTGTGAGGGTGTTTGTTGGATATGAGTTGAAAGGGGTATATATGGAGTGTGTGTTAAGTGTGTATGTTGGTGACTATAGGGAGGGTGTTTGTAGGGTCTGTGTTGAGAGGGTATATATGGGTGCGTGTTAAGGCGTGTATGTTGGGCGAATATAGGAAGGATGTTGGGTATGTGTTGAGTAGAAGTTTACATGAAGTCGTGTTAAAGTGTGTATGTGGGGTGAATATCGAGGTGTTTGAAGTATGTGTTGTGAGGTGTATGTGGAATGTGTGTTGTGTGTATGTGTGATGACTATCGAGAGTTGTTTGTGGGGTATGGCTGAGAGGTGTGCATGTGGAATGTGTGCTAAGGTGCGTATGTAGGGTGAATACCAGAAGGTCTTTGTGTGGTATGTGTTGAGAGGGGTGCATATGGAATGCGTATGGGTGAATATCGGGAGGGGTGTTTGGGTATGTGTTGAAGGGTACATGTGCAGTATGTGGGGTGAATATCGAGAGGGGTGTTCGTGGTATGTGTTGAGATGGATGCATATGAACTGTTTGCTAAGGTGTGTATGTAGGGTGAATATTTGGAGGTGTTTGTGGGGTATGTGTTAAGAGGTACCTGTGAAGTATGTGTGTTAAGGTATGTATGTGAGTTGAATATTGAGAGATGTGTTTGTGGTGTGTGTAGAGAGGAATGCATGTGGAGTATGTGTTGAGCAGTGTATGTAGGGTGAATATCTGGAGTGGCTGCTTGTTGGGTATGTGCTGTGGAGGTGCATATTGAGTGTTTATTCTGGTGTGTACATGGGGTGAGTGATCGGGAGTGGTGTTTGTGGGATATGTGTTGAGAGGGTACATGTAATGGGTATGTTAATTTGTGTATGTAGGGTGAATATTGTGAGGGGTGTTTGAGTATGTGCTGAGGGGTGCATATGGAGTGTTTAAGGTGTGCACATGTGAATATTGAGAGTGGAGTTTGTGGGGTATGTGTGAAGAGGGGTTCACGTGGAGTGTTTAAGATCTGTATTTGGGGTGAGTATCAGGATGGGGTGTTTGTGGAGTATGTGTTGAGGGATGCATGTGGAGTGTGTGTTAAGGTGTGTATGTAGGGTGAATATTGGGAGGGGTGTTTGTGGGGTATGTGTTGAGTGGGGTGCATGTGGAGTGTATGTTAAGGTGTGTATGTGTGGTGACTATTGAAAGGTGTTTGGGGTACGCATTGAGAGGCGTGCATGTGGAGTATATGTTACCATGAATATGTGGGGTGAATATCAAGAGGGGTGTTTGTGCAGTATGTGTTGCGAGGGGTGCATGTGGAGTGTATGTTAAGATGTATAGGTGAGGTGAAGCTCAAGAGATGGGTTTGTGGGGGTACTTGTTGACGGATGCACGCGGAGTGTATGTTAAGGTGTGTGTGGGATAAATATCAGGAGGTGTTTTTGTGGTGGGTGTGATAAAGTGTGTGTATAGGGTGTATATTGAGAAGGCTGTGGGATATATACCATGAGGGGTGCATGTGTAGTGTGTGTTAAGTGTCTGCAGGGTGAATATCGAGGGGGTGTTTGTGGGGCATATGTTGAGGGGGTGCATGTGAGCTGTGTGAAGGTGTGTATGTGGGGTGAGTACTGAGTGGGATCTTTGTGGGTTCACGTGTTGGGGTTGCATTGGAATGTATGTTAAATAATGACTAAACACTATTTACTTAGGTAACTATTGAAAATCGTAAAACATAGTGCTTTAGGTTAAAAGCTTACCTATGTAATGATGTGTCCATTTTATACCAAAAGTACCATTTAATACAGTTCTGTTATATTTGAAAAAACATCAACAAACTGGGTGCAGCACTTAAAAGCCACACTCTAGAATCACCTTGAAATGGCCACAATGTCAATGTGCAGTGGTGTCATCAGAGCAGCCGCGCTTCAGAGCCATCAGTGTATGTGAACGGGGACTTATTAAATATCATTGCACCTGTATATTGCCTTATTAGCTAAATCCTTTACTGTGCATGAAGTTGAAGTTTATTTGTATTTAACAGGATTCGGTACTTGGTGGAGCTGGGTTTCAGAACCGTCCTGTATATAAACAACTCAAGTTATAATAAAATCGACTAACAGAAACAAACTGGACACAATAATTATAAAATACTGTAAAATATAAGCCATAGTTATATAAAGTCAGATCCAAACACACACCATTTTCAAAAGCTGCTTTGAAACTTGTATGTGGGTAAATTTTGCAACCCGATGGGTAAGAGTTCCATGCCGTAGTTGCTGCATAGCTGAATAATGTCATACCATATCTAGATCTAGTTCTAGAGACTTGCAAGCCCCCTCCTGTAACTTCCCAGAAGAGTACTTTTAGGTGGTTTCATAGGATTCATAGGAAACCTCACGAGTCAAAGTACTTAGCCATAAAGATTCAGGGTTAACATATCAAGCAGGTAGGGTGAGGCAGAGCCAGCCAAACATTTATACAAGAAACTATATAATCATCACTCTCTCTAGTCTTAAGCAAAGTCCAAGCAAGTTCTAGTAGCAGTGTGCAATAATGCATCATCATTGGAGGACCAAACAACCCCAGTCACAATTTCGCTATACAGTTGTGTGGTCTATCCTTTCTGCAGACTGCCCTTGTTTCTCATATGATAGGCTTACTACCATAATTTATCATGGGGAGCATGACCGATGATGTTAGTTATGCCCTGGTTTCTCTTGCCTTGCAATGTATATGCCTCTGGAGGGCGCCTAACTTCTTGGAGGCCTTCACACAGGTTTTTATAAATTTGCTCATCAAATGTTAACACAGAAACAAACCATAGACCCAAATATTTATATGCGCTAACTTGTTAAATTTTTAATACCTCTAATGAACGTATATCAAGCTCATTTGATTCATTTGTAATATAATTTTTGTCACCATCTTGGACAAGCGATGATACATAACCAGTTAAGCCAAGTTCATTTGCAGTGTTTTCTGAAATAATTTTTTTCTTTGGTAACTGGGTAAGGCCCACTAGGCACAAGTGCCTGTTTTCAGGGGTGACCTGGGAGCACTGGGCGGTTAAGTGACTTGCTCAGAGTCACACAGTATGCAAGTGGAGGTTGTGAGAATCAAACTCGGGTCTGGTCTGCTGGATGTACCAAGCTCGTTCACACCTCTTTCCTCTAACCTCTAGGCTATACTGCCAGCCGTGGAGGCATAGGTCAGAAAGCATAGGAAAACCAGGAGCAGTTATAACATTTGCAAGTAGAGTTTTATTATTTCCAATAACAACAACATAAAAAAAATTGTACAGAATGTTTTTTAAACATAGGCAGTTCGAACAAAATAAAGTCCTTCCTCTGATGGTATCTCTAATTCTAAATTTCAGTCTCTCTCTCTCTCTCTCCAGCAGAAACAGTGCTGCTCTTTTTATAAGAAGTCTTTGCCTGGCAATTAATTTGAGCTAGTTAAGAGACATCCTGTTTCTCACAAAATGTATCAGAAACTTGTCAGTTTCTTTGCGGGTGCAACAATATAGAATATGGTGTCCTAAAACTAATCTTCTGTTAACAACCCTGCAGATGAGCTTCTGCTGTATCTCAAAGATGACCCCTGAGTTCCAAATAGCTTTTTGCAATCATTTCAACAGTTTAATTATTTATTTATTTAAAAGTTGATAACCGGGAAAGGCACCATGAGCCATAGCGCGTTTCCAGGTGTGACCTGGGGGAAGGGGTACAGGAGTCAGAACAAAACAAATTTAAGTGCACAAAATAGGGGGGGGGCAGCAAAGGAAACAATGTACAAGTGAGAAATCAACAGGAAAAAAGCTATGTACAAATATATACAAGTTATAAAAAAAGGCTAAACAATCCAGAAAATTATATACAGTTATACAAATAAGATACAGGCAGGCTAAGTTTGGTTTACTGTGGATTATAATTCGGGGGGGGGGGGAGGATTGAGAAACATGATGTGTTCTGGAAAAGGAGAGCTAGGAGGGAAAGCAGGTGCAGGTGGTGACAGGAGGAGGTCTGAGTGAGCGCTTGAGAGAGGAGAAAGAGCGAAAGAGATGGGTAAGGGGGGAGGCTATTCCAGAGGGACGGAAATTTGTAGGAGAAGGCGAGCTTGCCAGTAGAGGTGCGAATTCGGGGGAGAGAAAAGGAGCGGGTGGAACTGGACCGAGAGTTGCAAAGAGAGGGAGAAGGTGGAGAGGGAGAAGGGAGGTGAGGTAAGAAGGAAGAAAACCAAACCAGTACTTAGCTGTGAAGGAGAGGCAGTGGAAGGAATGTCTCTGGGCCAGGGACTGGAGGGAGAGGGAAGAGTAGAGCTCACAGCGATGAGTTAGAGGGGGAGAGTTTGAAGCGAACCTACAAAAGGCATGGAAAATTTAATTTTGCGAGGGTGGTGATAGAGGCAGCACTGTACACTATGTCGGCATAGTCGAAGGCAGGGAGGATCCATTTGACTAAGATAATCACGTCTTACTGGGAGTGAGAGGCTGGCCTTGTGCTGATACAGCAGACCAAGTTTAGAGCGAAGTTTGGAGTGGAGTGCACTGAAATGGGATGAAAAGTCAAGGTAGGGTCGAGCCAGACGCCGAGGTATTTATAAGTGAGGATGTTTTCTAGGTGGGCATTAGAAGCAGCATAGAAAATTGGGAGTGTGGATAGTCTGGCAAGTCTGTACTTTGAGCCAAAGGTCATGGCAACAGGTTTTTTTTTTGTGTTCAGTCTAAGGCAGTTGGCATCAAACCAGGCTGTGATAGCAGAGGGGTCATGTTGCAGGGGGGTTTGGTCTGCAAGTGTGGTTGGGCCAAACAGGAACAGGACAGTGTCATCCACGTACATGTGGATATTTGAGTAGGTACATGCAGAGGGGAGGTTGTTGATAAACAGGGAGAAGAGAATCGGACCAAGTATGGAGCCCTGGGGCACTCCAGCTAGGATAGAGAGAAGAGGGGATGAAATATTATGTATGGAGACAGACTGGGAACAACCAGTAAGGTAGGAAGTAAACCAGGAGACCGAATCAGGAGATAACCGAATGGTGCATAATTTGGAGAGAAGGAGGGGTTGGGGGACAGAGTCAAAGGCTTTGGCCAAGTCGATGAAGATAGCTGAGGTGATATGACCAAGATTCATGGCAGTGTGAATGGCATTAGTAAGATGAAGGCGGGAGGAGGTGGTCAAATGGAATTTTCTAAAGCCAGACTGCAAGGGAGAGAAGGCATTGGAGGTGGATAGAAAATTATTGAGCCTTGAGAGGAATCTTGGAGTTTGGCAAGGGCAGGGAGGAGGGAAATGGGGCGATAGTTGCCAGGGATGGTGGGATCACTACTTTTGAAAAGAGGGAGGACTTTGGCTGGCTTCCAGGCAGAGGGAATGGTGGTAGTTGAGAGAGAGAGAGAGATTTAGGATAAAGGTTAAGGGGGCTGAAATGCTGAGGAGCCTGGAATGCAGTCCATCAGGACTAGACTTGGAGGGTTTAGGGAAGTTGGGTCCTTTAAAACCTCAGTTGGTGAGATTGGAGGGAGTTGAAACCCTGAGTGCTATGGAGGGGGGAGGGGATGCTAGGAGGAATAGCACTGGACATGAAGAACTTGTTTAAGACTTCAGCTGCTTGATAGGGGTCAGAGATAAATTGGCCAGCCACTTGAATAGCAGGAGAGGGTGAATCGGTATGGGGCGCAGGAGGGAATGGAAGTCTTGCCAGAAGGAAGAGGGGGAAGTGTTAGAAGGGTGCAGACGGGATTCGAAGGAATCTGATTTTGCATGCAAATGATAAGAGTGCAACTATTGCAGAGGGTGCAAAAGGCTAGGAGGGAAACTTGGTCGTGTGAGGATTTATAAGTGAGCCACAGACGGTCACGAGCTCTACACTTTGCCAGTATTTCGGGCGTAATCCAGGGATGGTGGGCACACCTAACTAGTGTTTTTTACCAGTGCATGAGTATCCCAGATGCCTAAAAATATGGAGGAGAAGTGGGCAAGGGCAGTGTCAACAGACTGGGAGCAAAATACTGGGGACCAGTTAGCTAAGGCCAGGTCACAAAGGAGTTTATTTACATTGAGGGATTTGAGAGGGCAATACTGGATGTATTTGGGGGCTTGAGGGGGGGACGGCACTTTCTAACACAAAAGGTAGGACTGTGGTTACTAAGAACAGCAGGCAGGGTGCCAGCAGAGCAAATACGGTGGGGGTGGGAAGAGAGCACCCAGTCAAGAACGCAGTGGGAAAGATCTCTTGGATTGAGACGGGTGTGTTCTTTCACCAGTTGGAAGAGGTTTAGGGCTTCAGTATGCTGGCATGAGCCTTGCGAGGAGGGCGAAAGCCAGTCTAAGTTAAAGTTCCCGAGAAGGATTAGCTCGTGTGAGTTCGCTAGTATGGCAACGTCGGAAATGTGGGGGACAAGAGAAGGGGGAGGCATATATAACCCCGACGAGGAAGGGAGATGAAGACGGGAAGGTGACCTTTATAAGGAGCAGCTCATGGGAGCTAGGAATGGCCTCTCTGTGGATGGTAGAGCAGTTTAGGGAGTTACAAAAGTAGATGGCTACTCCTCCACCTCGTTTACCACGATCTTGCCTGATAATGCTGAAATTTGGTAAGTTTAGTTTCGCAATTATGTATAGTTTTAAACCAAGGGATCACAGTGTCACACAACCAGTTTCAAAGATTCACATATATTCTTATAACTGCAGATACGCAAGGAGGAAGAAAAGACAGAAACAGCAAGTGAAGGCAGAGAGATAGCAGGAGGCAGAGAATCATATGACCGTTGGAGTGATTAGTTCCTAGATCTCAAGAAAATTTGATTACGCAATCAGACAGATAAGACAGAAGAGAGGAAAGAACAGATCCTTGCATTTAACTTTCTGTGTAACAAATGGGCGGGGTCTTATTCAACCCTGTTACGTACCCCCCTCTTTAAGAGGGAACCTGTTTAAAAAAAAAAAAAAAAAAAAGTTTCCAAAACTTTCTTTTAATTGTCTTCTAACATTACCTTATAACCTGTACAGTTCTGTGCATATGCGGTATCCCATTTTCCATAACAACCATTACAGCAACAGTTTAAACCTACACATTTTTTTAACCTTCAGAATTCTCAATTCCTGATCCCATATCTTGATAGAAAATTAGCATTGATGTTCTCTTTTCCAGATTTGTACATCACTTTGAATTTAAATGGCTGTAGTGTCAGGTACCACCTTGTCATTCTGGAGTTTTTGTCCTTCATTTGATTAAGCCAACAGGGAGGATTATGATCGGTACAGCTCCTTCAATAATGCGGCACCAGAATTACTACCCTGAAATTAATAATCTCTTTAGGATGTGCCTACTCCTGCTGAAGATTTTGGCAAGTTCTGCTGGCACTTTTTGGGGCTGTGACAGTACACATTGGAACTGGTGATATAGCCTAGAGCTTAGAGTAATGAGCTGTGAACCGAGCTTGCTACATCCAGCAGACCAGACCTGGGTTTGATTCACACAACCTCCACTTGTATACTGAGACTCTGAGCAAGTCATAACGATCCAGTGCTCCCAGGTCGCCTGAAAACAGGCAGTTGTGCCTAATGGCCTTACCCGGTTACCAAAGACTAAAATAAATAAATAAACTGCCTCAGGGTATCGAGTAGCATAGTCACGTACTACCAAAATGAATCGATTACCCTTTTTACTTTTGTCTAAGGGGCCAACCACATCCATTGCAATTCTCTCAAAAGGCACATCTATCCTGGGAAGGGGCACCAGTGGCACCTTGTCTTTTTTAGTCACTGGGGCTACTTTCTGCCATTCAGCACTAGAACTGCAGTATGCAGCAACATCTTCACGAATTCCAGGCCAGTAAAATCTATATAGCAATCTGAACGGTGCGATCCAGCCCCAAGTGACCAGCCATAGGACTATCATGTGCTGTCTGTAATGACTCAGTTCTATACTTTTGTGGTATAACCAATTGTTCTACCTGTTCCTGTGTCGGGATTAGGACAAACTCTGTACAGTAGTCCATTACATTTTTTAAACATTGGTTCATCCAGTTTTGGTTTCTCCCCCAGCTGATTAAAATAATCTTGGAGAGAAGTGTTGTTAGTTTGCTGTGAAACAAAATAACACTCAGTTATCAGTTTAGTTGCAGCATTTTCATATATCAACCCCTTATGTCCATCACTCTTTTGTTGCCACTGTTTTTTCAGGTGTCTTCTTTCTTTCCTGGATTTCTGGATCATGGAGCTGGGCCCAAGCAAGTCTGCTTCAAAGTCACCGGAAGGAAGAGTCCCTACCATTGAGATTTTCGTTGCCTGAGTTCTTGTCTTCACAGTTGCTAAAACTGCATGTTTGCTCCTCTGTGATTAACTCAGTAAATCCTGGAACGAATTTCCAATAATCATGGGCACAGGTAACTTTGGTACTACCCCACTTTCATTTGGTGTTCCTTGCTATTTTGGAAAACCATAAGAAGGATAGAGGGTCACAGATTGGCCAACTCCTTGCCTCCAAAAATCATGTCTATGTGCCTTGCAAGTGCACAGACACACACGAGCTGAGAGCTGTTTCACTTTGTAAAAGGTTGTGGGTGATTTTCTAAAGCAGACTGGAAAAAATGTCTACAGACCATTTTATTTTCCTGTGTTTTTTCTTCAGTGGAGAGACTGTGGTTCTACACTTTACTGATTGACTGACTGATTGCTAAAAGTATTTTTTACAACAGCACAAATCGTGTTGTAATATTCATTCTTACCTTCAGGCTAAGCCAGAAGGGGGTCTGTCTGTAGTTGCAGGCAGGGCTAGTTCTTGCTTGCTGGATGAAACATTGCCGGTTCCGGTGACTTACTAACATCTTAGTTCTTTATAGCGCTGAGAAAAAAAATAGGTATATATATTGTTTGTTTTACAGTAAATAACTGCATCTGTTTTTGTGGGAGGAAGGGCAAGCAGATACTGTAGTGTGTGTTCAGCTTACTGTATTATGTTCTGAAGCTGGCTGCTGACGATTTGCAAAGGCAGCTTTGTTAATTCCTTTTTGCAGTTTATTTAAATTGTGACAGAGAAAAATCTTATTTTTCCTTCCTGGTGCTGCAGTCTTTATTATGGCAGTACATGTAGACATTTGCTGCCTACCTACCACTGCTGCAGGCAATGTATTGAAAGCAAGGAGGAGGAGTGCTCCCTCTTTGCTTTACGCTAGACTTCAGGCTTACGCTTGTTCCTGTACCAGTAGTCAGCTGAGCTGTTACTTATAAAAATAGTTGTATGTCCCTTTATCTCACCACAGACTTTGTGCCCCAGCATAGGCAGGAGTCAGCAGGGCACCCTTGATGCCCAGTATTAGCAGACTGAATTTCTGACTGTTGTTAAACCAGTAAAAGTTATAAACAAACTACAACATTATAAGACTATAACAAGAGCCAATACGGATGCAAAATAATGGCATTGTAGGCAGTGAGAAATGTGTAAACTAGCAATTTCTGCACTAACTACTGAGCCACCTAACTGCACTTTCTAAATGTTTTGACATACAAACAATGATTGATATGTAAACACATATATATTCCAGTGTAACATAGCAGTGCACTGTCTACACACATTTTTACAGATTTAAAAAGAAAAAGACATCAAGGAACCATTTTCTTCTTTTGGGTGGCAGTATAGCGCAGAGGTTTAGGGCTCTGAGCTGCAAACCTGGAGACCTGCATTTGAATCCCACAGCCCCCACTTGCATACTGTGTGACCTTAAGCAAGTTACTTAACTTCCCTGTGCTCCCAGGTTGCACCTGGAAACAAACTTTTGCTTAGTGTGCCTTTCCTGGTTAAACAATTTCCCTTTCCCTTTCTTTTCAGGCTCCAATGGACACTGGAGGATGGGGTTGGGGTGCCACTAGACACCTCATTTAAATCAGCAGTAACATGCATAAGACTGAAACAGATCTAGTGTGGAGTTTCGCTGCTATGCAGATGACATACAACTGTATTTGTCATTTTCTCCCAGAACATCTGGTGCTATTGACGTGCTTAACTATCTGTCTAAAATGAATGACTGGATGGCTTCCAGTTGGTTGACTCAACCCAGCCAGGACCGAGGTGCTGGTGATCAAGCCTGGTAGCAAGCATTCTGGGGCCGACTCTGGTCTTGTACTGGGTTTGACCCCATTGGTTGCTTCCCCGAAGGTGCAAAATCTGGGTGTGATCTTTGATAGCAGACTGACTTTGAAGAGCAGGTGTCCTCTGTAGTCAGCAGTGTTTTTTACCATTTGCAGAACATTTCCCAGATTAAGCCCCTCGTTGTGCCTGAGGACCTGCCAATGCTAGTTCATGCCTTTGTTTCCTCCAGGCTCGACTGCTGTAATGCTTTATACTTCAATGTCATAGGAGGGACACTCTGCTGACTGCTGCTGGTGCAGAATTCAGCAGCCCGGTTTCTGATGGGTCTTTCTAGAGCCAGTCATGTTAACCTGGTTCTGTGTGCCCTGCACTGGCTGCTGGTCAGGTGGAGGGTCCTTTTCAAGGTGGGTCTTCTCACCTTGAAGGCCCTATATGGACTGGGCCCTGGCTATCTGTCAGAGCTCCTGACACTGGGCGACCTCTGCTCGCCTCCCTCTGCTCCTCTTCAAGGGCCTCATGGGCGTTCCCAGTGTTTGGCTCAAGACTTCAGGAGATCATTCTTTAGCACATTTGGGCCAACCTTGTGGAGCTCACTACAATCTGCAGTCCAGGAGGCTTCTTTGGTAGAGGTGTTTAAGCAGAGGCTGAAGGCCCACCTCTTTAGCCTGGCCTTTAATGATTACTGAATTCCATCGTGGTGATGTTCAGTCCCCAGTAATGGTAATTGGAAAGTTTCCTTTTAACCTGATTTATATTTTATTTATTTAAAACTATATTTATATAATGCTATTCTAATGTGTTACTGCCTGTTCTATTGCAGTTCTCTGTAAGGTGCCCAGGGCCTCCGGGATTGGGTGCCGTATTAATAAAATTTGCCTTGCCTAGATAGCGGGGAAATGTAGCCTAGTAATATTTGCACTAACCACTGAACCACCTAACTGCACTTTTAAATTGTTGTGATACACGCACTCTAACTAATACATATATGCATATAGTTTCCAGTATAACATAGCAGTACACTGTCTACACACATGTTTACAGACTGAAAAAAGGCATCAAGGACCATTTTCTTCTTTTCAGGCTCCAAAGGACATTGAAGAGTGGAAGGTTGCCACTAGACACCTCATTTAAATGAGTAATGACATGCATAAGGCTGAAACTGATCCAGATAGCAGAGGAATGTAGACTAGCAATTTTTGCACTAACCACTGAGCCACCTAACTGCACTTTGTAATTGTTGTGATACACACATGGTGACCAATACATATATACATAAATGCATACATATTCCAGTATAGCATAACAGTGCACTGTCTACACACACACACAGCATTACGCAGACACTGACACACATACAATGCCTTATATGGCATTTATTTACTTAATCATCTAACTCTAACATTTACTGTATTTAGGATTAGCACTGTGTTTTGCACTAACTCATTGTACTAATCTATGGCATGACTGGGTAACTAAGATAGTGGACCAGAGAGGTGCTGGAAGTGGCCTATCTGGATTTCAGAAAGGCCTTCTATGCCCCCCATATAAGGCTTAGTAACAAACTGTGCTGCCTGGGGTGGATCCTTAAATAATTCTTTGGGTGTAAAACTGGCTGAATGGCAGGAGTCAGAGGGTTGTGGTAAACAGGGAGTACTCTGGAGTGGTAGAGGTGATGGGCATAATGCAGCAGGGGTAGGTGTTGCAGCTGGTCTTCTTCAGTGTCTTTGTTGGGGACATTGCAGAGGGACTGGAGGGAAAGTATGTCTCTTCACAGATGGAAAAAAGGTATGCAATAAGGTGGACATGCCAGGGGGTGTTGAAAGAATGAGGGAAGACCTTAGAAAACTGGAGAAATGGTCTGAAGAATGGCCTGGGATTCAATGCAAAGAAGTGCAGGATCATGCACATAGAACACAAGAACCCAGGGCAAAGTACAAACTAGGTGAGGAGGTACTGACAGTCACAAAGCAGGAAAGGGACCTGGAAGTTGGTATCTCAGAGGACCTAAGAGAAACTAGGCAGTGCGACAAGGCGTCTGAATGCTTGGATGCATAGGGAGGGTTTTCATGGGTATAATGAGGCAGGTCATCTTGCCCCTGTATAAGACACTCATGAGCCCACACCTGGAATACTGCATCCAGTTCTGGAGGTCCCATCTGAGAAAGAATGTGGTTCAGTGGAGGACAACTAAACTGGTGCAGGGCCTGTGGGATAAGACCTATGAGGAAAGACTAGTCAAGCCAATATTTAAATATTTATTTCATTTGGGTAAAGCATTTAACCCATTTTAAATATTGAATTTTTGCAGGATATGCCAACTGAGATTCAATATGTCATGTACAGTGTGGTCATGCATTTACCCATTTTTTCTAATGAACTTACAAAACGCAGATCTGCTGAGAGGCAGTTTCAATGTGGTCTTCCTTTTACTCATTTTTATTGTGTATTTTCCTAAAATATCACTGCTGATTTCTATATATTTAGTCTGAATAGTTCAGAGAAGATATAACATCTTATTTTCAGTTGGGTTCTACATCTACACATTATTATGCTGCATTAGTAAAATCAGAACACGCTGAAAACAATATTTTACATTGGGACTAGGCTACCCTGGATAATTACATTGTAAAAATGGGTACAATCATGACCCCACTGCAAACAAGATATTGCATCTAATCTGGGAAATCCTGAGTAAATACAGTGCAATAATATGTAAAATAAAGATCCCTATGAGAATGAGATGTATCATCTCCCTGTGCTATCCAGGATACAAAATATAGGATAAGAAATATTTAAAGGAAATCTATATTTCTTTCTCTTCTGTCATTTATGAAAATCACATAGTCAAGATGTGGCAGAAGTGGGAAAGAGGCTAAGTTGATAAATATGTTATTTTAATCATTAAACAGCTGAATGTAAATATATAATAATTACATTTACCTTGGTAGCAAATGCCACATTGTAAACTGAACTTCATTGTGTTCAGTACAACCAAGAATGACATAAACCGTTTCTTTATTGTTGTACAACACATTAGGCTACAGTATTTTTTTGTATTTTATTCTTTTGGTAACCGGGTGAGGCCCACTAGGCACAAGTGCCTGTTTTCAAGGGTGACCTGGGAGCACTGGGTGGTTAAGTGACTTCCTCAGAGTCAAACAGTATGCAAGTGAGGTTCTGGGAATCAAACAATGCCTGCTGGATGCACCAAGCTCATTCACAGCTCGTTGCTCTAACCTCTAAGCTAAACTGCCAGTCAAGTATTATGGCTAACTAGCTATACTGCCAGTATTTATTTTGAATGTTGTGGCCATGAGGATGGAGTGTTTGGGTGTTTGGGTGAAAGGGGTTTAAGAAACAGCTGTCTTCTGATATAATAAACTATATCTGAGACAGTTCTAATCAGATAGTGTTTTAAGAGGTTATAAAAGCAGTGTACATCTTTTTAAGATATTACTTGCTGGGAAAGGGTGAGTAAGCGGACATGTTTATGAGCTATCAATCTTTCTTCAAAGACAGTTCTACCCACATTGAAGCTTAGCACACAAAATAGTGCACTGCAACACTTCTGAACTCAGTGAATATAGCAATGCAGAGGAATGACACAAAACTTTCAATTTTAACTAGTCCATTAGGAATCTGCAGAGCTTCCTTTTTCTATTGTAATTGTAAAACATCTGCAGGGCTCCACCCGCTGCAGCTGTAAAAGTTATTGAGGTCTTCTTTTCTCCAGAGTTTGAACATAACAGAATTTGACTGTCAGTTACATTTGCTAAATGCCACTGCTGGACAAGCAAAAGACAAGATTGCAATTTTTTTTTGCTCCAGGTACCAGGAAAATAAAAGTTTTTGCATACACAATTGAATTATAAGAAGTAATTATAGCATCAGAAAAACAATGTTTGAAAATATTGCTTTTTTTGCAATTTATCTGGTGAGTGAAAATGTCACACAATCAGTCAAGTACAGTCAAAAAAACTCTGTGGACCAACCCTTCCGAAAGTGACTCAGATAGGGGGTTACGCTCAACATATATTCGCAGTCCTGCTGTTCCCTTCACTCTAGACAAGTTACTGCTTCAACCAGTGCTAGCACTGGTAGTACCACTAGCACCACCACTGTTTCAGAGACTGTTTCAGCCTCTGCAGTGACCCGATGTTGACATGGGCTGCCTCAGTCTTCACCATCTCTACTGTTGCTGCCAGTGCCACCATCAGCATACCTCCAATTCTGGTACTACTACCATCACCACCACCTCCTCTACTGCTGTTGCCTGTGCCACCATTAGCACTATCTCCAGTACTGATACTACCACCATCACCACCACCACTGCTGCTGCTGCCAGTACTACCATTACCACTACCTCTGATACTGCTACGACCACCATCACCACCTCCACTGCTGCTGCTGCCAGTACCACCATTACCACTACCGCTGATACTGCTACTACCACCATCATCACCACCACCTCCACCACCACTGTTGCTGCTGACCATTACCACCACCAAATCCACCAGTACCACCATGACCACGGTTCATGATAGAAGTATTCAGTCATGGCTGTAGCAGTTAAATTCATGCAGTTCTTCTGAACATGGTTAGAACAGTGAGGTAATGTCTTCTGGTCAGAATATGCTGCTACCCCAGAAGGCTTAAAAAAGCTTGAAGATGTGTTCCATGACACATGCTCTGAGATCAGTGACCTTCATGAGTTTGAGGATGCTGAAACTAAGTCCTCACCTCTTTCCACAAGGATGCATATGGTTAAAGTAATCCAAAAAAATTAGCCGCTGAAGGCAGGCATAAAACATCTGCCACTGTTCATCATCATCCTTCATGTCAACCTCTCACTAAAAAAACTAAGCAGTCCATCCTTAATTTTGCTTGTCATAGTATTCTGATACTGCAACGGTGTCAGTTCACAGCAATCTTCTATGCCATTCAAAATTGTGCAATATAGCAAAGGCAATATAGCACAGTGGTTTAAGGTGAGCTGCAGAACTAAAGACCTGGGTTTAATCCCACAGCCCCCACTTGAATACTGTGTGACCCTGAGCAAGTCACTTAACTTCCTTGTTCTCCCACGGCACACCTGCAAACAAGTTTTCAGTTTAGTGCGTCTTTCCTGGTAAAAAAAATAAAAAAATAATTTGGTGGTCATGGTTGCAAGCAGCATACAAGAGGGTTAAGGTCAGGTACAAGTTCAATTTCTGATATCCGGACATTTTACTGAGCAAGAGGATGATAAAAGGAGAGCTGTGTGTTCACACTGTGGCCAGAGTCTCAGCTGTGGTAAAAATGTTGTTAAACTGAGCACAACATGTTTATGGAACTACCTTCTGAAAAAGTATCCTGAGGTGGCTAACTTGGATTAAGCTCCAGCTGTAGTTGTCTCTTCACACCAGTGCATGTTGCATTTCAAAAAAGCAAAACCAGTTTCTGATTCTGTTGATGGTTGTAGGGGCAGTCAACAAGTGACCTACATCAGCAAGCTCTCGTTTCCAGTCCTTGCCCAAGTACTCCGACAAGCACAACACCAAGTCCCTCACAAACTGAATCAGATGATAAGACAGCAGATGTGCAGTTGCGTTGCCCCCCCACCCTGCACACAACTACGCACAGCCCAAATCACTTGCATTTGTCCACTCTGGAGCTAGTGCCAGAAGCAAGGCTATGCCATTTCAAAAGCTTACTCTCACAATAAAGGAAGCATTTCAGAGCTACAAGAAGTTCTTGCTGACTCGCCCTACAGCTGTTCAGATCATGCAGCTCATAGGTGAGAAGACTGCACTGGATTTGAAACCTTATTCTATTGTCGAAGACACTGGATTCTATATACTTCTACATCTCTTGCAACCATGATATCACATACCAACAGGAACTACTTTTTCCCATACAGCTGTACCATATATCTATAAGACTTGCTGCAGCCTCTTGGGGAAATTGTTGAACCAGGCTGTGAGCAGGGTTTTCCACTTTACCTTTGATGTATTGGCCAGTGCAAACTCACTACATGCACACCTGTCACCCACAGCACATTGGTGTTCACCTACACCAGTAGCACATGATGGCATAGCTGCTGCTATTTACTCCTCCTCCTCTTGCCTCGGCATAGCAATACCTTGTCCCATTGGATAGAGAGAAAGGATCTCTGCTTCATCACAAAAACACAGTCCACTCCTCTTGGACACGATGAATACTTTATTTTAGTGCAGGGATAAAGTGCAGAAGTGCACCCCCTCAGGTGTTACATGGGTGACGTTTCAAATCACTCTAACGCTTTTTCCAAGACGTCCATAGGATATCTGTTCTCCTTAGTGTTGCAGTCCTTCCAAGTAAATGCACTGGTGTTAACATTGTTACATTTTTGCAAGAAATGATTGACTCCCAGATTAGCACAACAGGTTTGCATGTTGGGTTTGTTATTACAGATAATGGGAAGAACACAGTAAAAGTAGTTTGCGATGGCCATTTCCAGGGAATCCACTGCTTTGAGCATACATTGAACCTTGTGGTCACTGGTGTTCCCCAGAGCAGGGTGAGTGCTTCTCATATTGTTGATACCTCAAGAGGCATCTGTAAGCAGTTCCACAATTCTGCTAAGGCAACCAGAGAGAGATTCAGACTGTCCAGGACCAGCTTGGTTTACCAAACCATTGACTAATCCAAGATATCAGCATAGGGTGGACCAGCACATTTTATATACTGCAGCACTTGCTTGGGAACAGAAGCCTGTTCTAAATGAGTTATCCATCAAGCAGGATATTGGTGGGGTACTGCTATACCAGGATTGAAACATCATGGAGGGCGTGGTCCAAGTTCCGTCTCCCTTTGAGAAATGCAGCCATGACTTAAGCTCAAATACAGCTTCACTGGGTCAGGTCATTCCAGTTGTCCATCTCCTCATGTCAGCTATGGAAACTTTCCAGGAGAGCAGCACTATGGTCTTGTTTCCAGAACCTGTCAAAAAACTTATTGAAGGCATAACTAGGGAATTAAGATCATGGTTTGCAATCGCATATGACAGTATTAGCTAAGCGATTGCAGCTATGGTAGACCTAAGATTCAAATGTAAAGCATTGTGCCTCTCCATGCAGCATCTCACAGTGAGTGAGTAACAGCATTAATTGTGTAGTGAATTGGATGGATTTATGAGGGAGATGGACCGGTTCCATTCATAGGCTGCTTGGGTGGGGTTGGGGAGGCAGGCAGTTCTGGAACAACTGGAGTGAGTGGCACTCACAGCCCAAGTGACAGTGGTGTGGGTGGTGGCATGCCACTAACAATGAGGTTGCCTGCTAATGCAGGAAGACAGGGTGAGTTGGCAACACAGCCCCATGACACTGCACACTTCAGGTTACAAAACCACATCTTTATGATCGGTCATTGCTCACAAGTTCTCTGCTGAACAAGCATCAGCAGAGGACATGTAATGCTACACTCTGCAGAGTAGATGCTCACTAATCATTTGCATGAGGTATTGTGGACTTTAATGTTGACCCTCTTGCATACTGGAACACCAAAAAAAAAAATTGTGCCCTGCTTTGTCCCAGGTAGCATGTAAATATCTTGCGTACCTCCCCACAAGCTTACATTCAGAGCACCTCTTCAGCACTGCAGGAGATACTGTTCGGCCACAGAGCTCCTGTTTGCAGCCTGCACATGTGCAGCAGCTTCTTTTTATTAAACTCAGTATGCACCCGCCTAATTCTTGTAAAGGGAAGGTCCCCTCTGCCTTTCATTGTGTTTACCTGTGTAGTTTATCGGGATGAACAGTGACTGCCTCTGTTGCACCTTCCCAATTTCGTCAGGATTTAAATGTAAATGAAGGTACTTAAGTCTGGTGTGAAAACCTGCTTGACTCCATTGCATCATGTAAGGCATCCTAGAATTTTATGATGTTTGGTGATAAAGCCTGTAGTAGTTATACTGTATCAGTCAGTGATGTCGCTGTCTTCTGCAGTCCCCATGTTCTTGTCTTATGATGGCCATAAAACATTTCAAGGCATAGTAAGTGCCCTGCTGTTTTCTGTAGTTTAAAGTGTATCTGAGTTAGAAAAAAATGCTTTTAGAAAATACAGGGACTTCACAAGACATGTAACAGAACTGAATGAGATTATAACTTCTGCTGGCTTGTGCAGATACGCATCATTAACTCCCATGCATTGCGTGAGTGGGGTCATGATGACCTTTGCAATGGAGTATGACAAGTTTTCACACCAGGGCAGAACAGAGTGAAGTAACCTCATTTATATTTAAATTAGGAGGACATTAGGAGGATGCAAGAGAAGGAACAGAAACATAAAAAACATAGAAGTTGACAGCAGATAAGGATCGCAATGTGCATCCAGTCTGTCCATTTTTTCTACCTTATGAATGTGCCATAGGTCTTTACTCTGTTAATGGCCTATCTATTTGTACCCATCTGTATTGCTCTCTTATGCCTATCCCATGCCTGTCTGAAGCCCTGCACTGTATTCAAATCCACCACTTCCTGAAGTAGGCCATTCCATACATCCACCACCCTTTCTGTAAAACGGAACTACCTCACATTACCTCTTTATCGGCCTCCCCTCTAATCTCATGCTGTGTCCTCATGTCCTGCTATTCTTCTTATATTGAAACATGTTAGACTCTTTCACCTTGTTAATGCCATTAAGGTGTTTGAATGTTTTGATCATGTCACCTCTCACCCTCGTTTGCTCTATAGTATACATATTGAGCTCTGTTAGTCTGTCCTCATGTTTTCTGATGCAGTCCCTGCACCATTTTGGTTGCTCGTCTCTGGATTGCCTCCATTTTGTTAATGTTCTTGTTCAGGTGTGGCCTCCAGTACTCCACGCAGTACTCCAGATGGGGCCTAACCAGTGTCTTGTAAAGAGTTATTATTACCTCCCTCTTACGACTTGTGATACCCCTACTAATACATCCCATCATCCCCCTAGCCTTACCTAGTGTTTTAGTGGTCTGCTTGGATGATTTCGGGTCATCTATGATGATGGTCCCCAAGTCTCTTTCTTCCCTTGTGATTGCCAGCAACTCCCTTCCCAACCTTTAGGTAGCTTCAGGGTTTCTCTTCCCTTTGTGCATGATCTTGCACTTCTTTGCATTAAACCCCATTTTCCACTCTTCGAACCATTTTACCAGTTTATCTAGATCTCTTCTCATTCTGCCCACCCCATCTGGATCATCTGCTCTGTTACAGATCTTGGTGTCATCTGCAAACAGACAAACCTTACCCTCCAGTCCATCTGCAGTGTCACTGATTAACATATTGAAGAGGACTGGCCACAGGACTGATCCCTGAGTTACCCGCTGGTGACTTGCATCTCTTCTGACTGTACACGTTTACCACCACTCTCTGTCTTCTGCCTGCCAACCAGTTTGCCATCCAGTTAACCAACTTCTGACCCACCCTGAGCCTGCCCAGCTTATTAATCAATCTTCTTTGTGGAACAGTGAAGCTTTGCTGAAGTCAAGGTGGTCCACCACTCTGGTTACTAAGTCAGAGAAATCTGAGATTAGTTTGACAGGACCTTCCTGTTGTAAACCCATGCTGTCTTCAATCCTGTACACCTATGGATTCTAGGTGTTGCACTATCCTTTCCTTAAGGAGTGCCTCCAAAATCGTGCCCACTATTGAGGTAAGACTGACTGGTCTGTAATTCCCTGCCTCCTCCCTCCTGCCGCTCTTATGGAGTTGGATCACATGAGTCCTTCTTCAGTCTTCTGGGACCTCTCCTGTGTCAGAGACTTACTAAACAGTTCTGATAATGGCTCTGCTACTTCCACCCATAGTTCCTTTAGCACCTTGGGATGTATGCCATCAGGTCTTATCTCTTTGCCCACCCTGAGCTTAGAAGCTCTTGTAGGACCATTTATTTTATGAAGGGACTTGCGTACACCTCCCTCCCTCCTGTGTCCATGATGCTGAGCTGTGGGCTCTGCCCTACCTTCTCCTCAGTAAATACTGAGCAGAGGTATCTATTTAGGATAGATGCTTTTCCTTGGTCCTCCTCCACACTCTCTCCCTTATCCCCTTTTTATCTTAGCAACACCCCTCTGGACTTTCTTCTTTCACTGATGCATCTATAGAAGTCTTGTCCCCTTCTTTTACTGTTCATGTTAGTGTTTGCTTGGGTTGGGTCTTTGCCTGCCTTACTGCCTTCCCTGCTTCCCTTAGGAAAGTTTGATATGCCTCCCTATCTTCGTCCCGCTGTGTTCCCTTATATTTCCTGAAGGCCAGCCTTTTGGCTCTGATCTTTTCTGCTACTGTTTTTGAGAACCAAAGTGGTTTCCTCCTTCTTTTGCTCTTGCTTTTCTTCCTAACACAATGGGATGTTGCTTCAAGTATTGTATCCTTGATGCTTGCTCACTTTGCCTGTACCCTCTCACCTGTATTTCTTCTTGCCAGGGCTAGCTTAACTCTGTTGGCCATCTTATTAAAGTCAGCTCCTTTGAGGTCACATATTTTTGCCTTGGAATGGGATGATTAATTTCTAGTGGCCAACCTGAACCATACCATGTGATGGTCACTGGCTCCCAGGTGACCTTCTACCTGGAGATCTTTGATCCTTTATCTGTTGGTCAGTACTAGATCTAGGGTAGCCCTGTCTCTTGTGGGTTGTTATAGCAGTTGTTTGAGGCCCTCCACCAACAGGAAATCCACTATGTGTCTAGTTCTGGTGGATGTTCCTTCTGGTATTGATCAATCTGTATCTGGCATGTTCAAGTCTCCCATTATCAGAACCTCACCTTTAGCTGTCATGTTTTGCATATCTAATATGTCTACATCTTCCTTCTGGTCTGGAGGCCTGTAGACAACCCCAGTTCATATGGCTGTCCCATTTCCTGTTTCCAGGGTGACTCACAGTTCTTCTGGCTCCTTATGTATATTCTGAATTTCTGTAGCTTTGATATTTTCATTGATATAAAGGGCCACTCCCCCTCCTTTTTGAACTTTGGTCTCTTGAACAGTGCATAGCCAGGTACTGAAGTCTCCCAAATGTGGTTACTGGTGAACCATGTCTTGCTAATGGCTATTATGTCCAGTTTAGCCCTGGCATTGTTGCCTGCAGGTCTGGGATCTTGTTTCATATCTACAAACTACACAGGTATACAGAAGACTGGTTGAGGGACTTTCCCTTTAAGTGAATCGGTGCAGTAGCCAATCTGACAATGTGCTGTCACTGCCTGCCAGCTTTCAATGGTAAATTTACCACTACACTTATGGCTTTCTGATCTCTACTCTTGATTTTACTGACAAAGTTTCTGAAATACCAGTGTCAGATGTGGTTCTGCTTGTCGCTTGGAGTTTTGACTGACTTTATGGCTTTATGATCACTGCTGCTATTAAAATGACAATGATCTTGTGATCTTGAAAAATTACTGAGCATGTTTCTCTCTCTCTCTCTCTCTCTCTCTCTCTCTCTCTTTCTTTTTATATTTGCAATGTGACTTCTCCTGTCTTGATATATATCCAAGAAATGGGTTACAAAATTTGCTTATTATGCCATTAAACTTTCAACCCAAACAGCAAGTAAAATAATAGTATAAAAAGAAAAAAAAAGAAAAAAAGAAAAAAGAAAATGGTTAAAAATGTTTTAAAAAGTACAAAAATCTGAATAGTTGCTCCATTGGGCAACTCAGCTTTGCTTTCCTGTCTCCAAAACAAACATGGGCTTTCATTTTAAATTCCTTCCTCTGTGTGTTGTGAAATTCTCTGTTTCGGTGATTCCCTCCTGATCTCCAAAAAAGAAGTTCTTCTCTTTTTTTCAGTACATCTGTCACACAGAGCAGCGTATGTAAAGAAAATGCCTAATCTGTCAAAGGAAGACACCAGTTATCCTTTGTGCATTCCCTGTCAGTGCATGTGCACATGCATATGCATCCACTCTCCCTCAATGTCAAGAAGACTGTCTCCATGACCTTGGCACCAGACAGATACTCTCAAGGCTCCCCTCATTGCCCTCCTTCCACACCTTGATTGGACAATCATCACCTCAACCTTTAGGTACTTGGGAGTTTGGCTTGACCGACACCTCAATTTCTCTGGACATGTGGACGCCATCCTCAAGAAGCTGTGCCCCAAGCTTGGCGCATTACATAGAAACCGTAGTTCCCTACCACTATCAGCCAGGCACGAGCTTGTCCAGAAGATGATCCTACCTATTTGACTACTGTGATGTAGTCTACAGTGCTGCTTCTAAGTCCTCCCTTGCCAGATTATACACCCTTTTTAACTCTTTCTGTCACTTCGCTCTTAACTCCCCCTCCTTCACTCATCACTGTAACCTCTACCACTCTCTATCCCTTACTTCTCTAGAAAATTGTCATCTTCTCCACTGTGCTAAATCTGTATCAAAATTTTGGTATAGGACTCTCCCCCCTTATCTCTGTCTTCTTTCTTATCTGCTCTACCGCTGCTGGACCACTGCCTTAGATAATATGATTCTCACCTATTGGTAATTCCTCGTCACTCGACCATGGTTGGTCAGTTGGCCTTCTCGCATCTCTTCCCTAAGCTGTGGAACACCCTCCCCTCCCAAGTTTGCATATCTTCCTCCCCCTATTTCTTCTCTTTAGCCCTAAATAACTTCCTCTTGGTAAACTGTACCTGTAACTAATCTCACTGTATTTCCCTTCTCAGTTCAGTTCACCTGCATTTTACTTACCCCCACCATCTATCCTGTCTCCCCATAATAAGTTGTCATGCTAATGCAGGGGTGTCCAAACTTTTCAGAGTCATGAGCCACATTTAAATTTCTGAGTAAGACATGAGCCACAACAATGCGCAGCCCATACCATATTCAATTATTCACGGCAGCTCTGGCGCTCTAGATTTGCTTGCAAGATTAGTAAAAGTAGTTTGTTGAGCACTCAGGGCACTTTTCAGCTCCTGTACTTTGACTTTTCTCAAATTTAAAAGACTGTGACATGTACTTCACACGTAATTGGCAAACCCTTCGAGAGCCACATCAAACTGCTACGAGAGCAACATGTGGCTCTTGAGCTGCAGGTTGGCCACCCCTTCCCTAATGGATTGCACCACTCTCCCCCCTCTGGGTATCAGCGAATGTACTTCACAAATGCACTTGATTGATCACAGCTGTACATACAGTGCTTATGTAGCTTTGGTATGATGTAATATGTCTTGCTTCTCCATTTAAACTGTATTAATGCCTATCTGGATGTATGTACACTTGATTGCTCCAACTGTCCCCTCAGGGTTATCAACAAATGTACTTCACAAATGCAATTAATTGATTACTATTTTATGGCCAACGCTTATATAACTTTAATAAGATGTACTTTGTCTTGCAATTCTGCTTAAACTGTACCAGTGCCTAATCTGGATGTATGTACACTAGCTTAGATGCAGTATATAATGTAATCTGCAGCTTGTCTCATATCACTTTTTAAATTGTATTAATGTCAGTTGGATGTATGTAGTGTTATTGGGTATGCTTTTCCCTCTATTTTACCCTCGACACACCATGAGATGAGCAAATTGTTCAGTGTACCATTCCTGGTAAAAGTTTTCAATAAAATAAATAAATAAATATGCCTCCATTAGAATTTCTGTGTAACAGTATATTTTCTACAACTGCATTTTCTCTAGTTTGGCATTAAAATTACATTTAAAAAGTGCTTAAAACTTCCATTTAGCAAGGCTGCTGGCAGCCATTTTGTGGGAGCCACTTGTTCCCATGCCCAGATATGCTAATGTGCCCATGCCAATCAGTGCATTTGCCAGAGGGAGCACATTAGCATATCCTTCCTGTGGGCCTCCTTGTGACAGTTGTCATCTGTCTTCATGGTGTATCCATAGGGAGCTATGTCTCTCAGAATGGTGTATGGATTGTGGAGGGAACAATTGACTGGGTGTCAACCTGTAGACCTCAACCTCACTGCCACTTCAAAGAGTGCAGTTATTCTAGATACCCTACAGGGGGCATGCCTTAGACAACTAGTACTGGAGCCCACTCGAGAGGGAGCAATATTAGTCTTGATTCTCTCAAATGGAGATGGAGAGAAGATCACAGATGTAGAAGTGGGTAGCCATCTGGGAACTAGCGACCATCGAACAGTATGGTTCACAATAAACACAGCAATAGAGTCAAGCCACACAAAGACAAAAGTACTGGACTTTAGGAGAGCTGACTTTGCCAAAATGGGTGAGTGCCTAAGGAATCCATTAGCAAATGGGCAGAAGGAGGGGTGGAAGAACAATGGGGAATAATAAAACTGCCATCACAGAGGTAACGAGCCTTTGTGTGAAGCAAATAAACAAAACAAGACGATATAAGAAACCACTATGGTTCTCAAAGGAAGTGGCAGTGAAGGTTCAAGAGAAAAAGAAAGCATTCAGGAAGTACAAGGAATCACAGAAGGAGCAGGACAGAGAACTGTATCAGTTAAAGCAAAAGGAGGCTAGGAAGGCAGTCAGAACAGCAAAGGCCCAAACTGAGGAAAAGATAGCCAACTCAGTTAAGAAGGGGATAAAACCTTTTATAGGTACATCAGGGAGCAAAGGAAGACCAAGGGAGGAATAGTGAGGCTTAATAAAGGGAGGGAGGTGGGCAGAGGGAGACTGTGAAAAGGCAGAGATACTAAACAAATATTTTTGCTCAGTATTTACAAATGAAGAGGGGGAGGTACCTAAAACAAACAGTAGAAACACTCTGGATACAGAAGTTGATACCAGCCCATTTACAGAAGAAAGAGTTCTGAAATAACTCTTAAAACTGAAGGTGGACAAAGCAATGGGGCCTGAATGGATTCATCCCAGAATTCTAAAAGAACTAAGGGTAGAACTAGTGACACCCACTGACTACCCTTTTTAACAAATCATGGGAGGATGGGGTGGTACCCAAGGACTGGAGGAGGGCAGATGTGATTCCCCTTCACAAAAGTGGGAGCAAGGCAGAAGCAGGAAACTACAGACCTGTTAGTTTAACCTCAGTGATAGGGAAAATGATGGAATCACTTCCAAAGGAAAGAATTGTTGAGAACCTAGAGGCCAGTGTGGCACAGGACCCAGGGCAGCATGGATTTACAGTGGGAAGGTCATGCCAGACGAATCTGATAGATTTCTTTGACTGGGTGACCAAAGTAGTAGATCAGGGAGGGGCTGTGGACATGGTCTACCTAGACTTTAGCAAGGCATTTGACACAGTCCCACACAAAAGATTAATATACAAGTTAGCCAGCCTGGGAGTGGGTCCCAAGATGACAGCCTGGGTAAAGAATTGGCTGGAGAACAGGACACAGAGAGTAATAGTAAATGGAGTCCACTCAGAAGAAAGGAGGGTTACTAGTGGGGTACCGCAGGGTTCAGATAGATTGGTCCTCTTCAATGTCTTTATAAGCTTACATTGCAGAAGGACTGGAAGGAAAGTATGTCTCTTGGCAGATGACATAAAGATCTGCAACAGAGTTGATGCACAGGGTGGGGTGGAAAGGATAAGAAGGGACTTGGCAAGGTTAGAGGAATGGTCAAATGTATGGCAGCTTAGATTCAAAGCTAAGAAGTGCATGGTAATGCACCTGGGAAGCAAAACCCAGGGGAAGAGTACATAATGGGGGGTGAGATACTAATAACAACAAAAATGGAAAGGGACCTGGGGGTAGTCATATCAGATGACCTAAAGGTGGGCAAGCAATGTGAGAGGGTAGCAAGGAGGGCTGGGGGGATACTGGGATTCATAGAGAGAGGCATCACCAGTAGAAAACAGGAAGTTATTATCCCTCTGTACAGACAGCTGGTGAGACCCCATCTGGAGTACTGTGTGCAGTTCTGGAGACCCAATCTCCTCGAAGACATAGACAGGATGGAAGCTGTTCAGAGGAGGGCAACTAAAATGGTACAGGGTCTGCACCGGAAGACATATGAAGAGAGATGAAAGGAGCTTAATATGTATAGCCTCGAGGAAAGGAGGGAGAGGGGGGACATGATAGAAATGTTCAAGTACCTCAAAGGAATCAACAAAGTCCAAGAGGGTAGCATTTTTCAAAAAAAGAGGTGTGCAAGAACAAGAGGGCACAATTTGAAGACGGGGGGGTGGCTCAGAGGTAATTTAAGGAAGTATTTTTTCACAGAGGGCTTTGAGATGGCATGGAATGGCCTTTCAGAGGTTCTGTGGAATCAAAACAGTGGTGGAATTCAAGCATGCATGGGACAGTCATAAGACCATTCTAGGGGTGGAGGTAGGAAGAAGTAGGCTGCTGGTTAACTAGGATCTGCAGCTTATCCAGTAGTAGAGAAATGGCAGACTGCGGGCTGTCGTCCTTATCTGCCATCAAATTCTGTTTTTATCCCAGGTGAGGGAGAGAGAGATTCCCTAGGAGAAGCTGTCAGTGGACAGCAGCCTGGTTAAAAGGAAGTACTCGAGCAGTCTCAACTCATCCTTGGCCCAATCACATAACTTACTCCAACTGAGTCCTCCCCATTGCCTCAACACTCCTCCCAGCCCCTCAAACAAATTCCTGCTACTGTGGCACTTCCAGTCTGTCTCATAACTCACTCCTGACCACAGTCACACAACCGTTCCCTACTGTGCCACTACCCACAAGCCCCATTCTCACTCTGTCCCCAGTGGCACTACTAACTTCCTCCTGTGGCACTCCTCGACTCCGCTTCACAACTCACCTTGACCCCATTTTACAAACCTCCTCTTACTGTTTCATTTTACCACCTGTTCCACCACTCACTTCGACCTGAGTCACACAAGTCCCTCCCTCATCTTGCCCACTGCCCAGCTGCCTGACAAGTCACCTGTAGCTCCAGTCATACAACTGTCTGCTCTACTGCAGCACTTCCTGCCTGCCTCACAACTCACCCCCAGCCCCATCACACAACTCTGAAAGACCGTGAAAGCCAAACTTGGGTTGGCCTATACAGTTAAATATGCGTTATCGGCTTGCAGTTGCTCAGGGAATCCTACTACCCCACCTAATATACAGTCTTACCACTTACTATCTGTCCAGTGCCTCACACCTAGACAAATGAAATGTCTCCTAAAATAATGTATGCCAGATTGCCCTTTTCACTTCCAGGCTAACGCACCACTGCTCCCTGTATGCTAAACTAGACTGGCTATCCCCTCTCTCTCATTGCCTACTTGCTGTGGGCTGTATGATAGACAACATTGTCAGGTCCGCCAAACTAGCTACCCTCGCAGCCTTGTTGACACCACAGGAACAGTCCTATCCCCCGGCACTCCTGCAGTCAATCACTTCTGGCAGTACCTAAATGCTCCACAAAAATGGAAGAGCAAGCCTTTGCCACTTTCACTCCCAGAGTCTGGAATGCCTTCCAACTTCAGCTCCGAGCTGCTCAGTCTCACATCTGTTTCAAGCTAGCACTTTCAAATTCTTAAACAACTCTAACGCCTGCATATGCAACTGACCCTAATGTCCAGAAAAGCAGTGCTCCACAAACATATAAAAGCACGCTGAAACCTGCTGAAGTTGTGTACTGAGTTTCAGTACTATGATTTATTCTGTGAAAATTAGACCAGCAATCCAGAGTTCACCCAAAGCAAAAGCCCCTAGTGCCGTGGCATACAGCCTTCCAAGGGAATGGATTCATTTAAATCAGAGCATCACTGGTTTTTAACACAATCCAAGCTGTGACATCACCTAAATCACCACTAGTGATAGAACATCACATCATTTAAATTCTAAACAAAAAATGAATAGAAAAAGGTAACATCTTTGCTTATTTACATTTTGTATACACGGTAATGCCCACAAACTCAGGAATGGCAGACAAGGAGTTACATTTGAATGCTGTTTTTTTAAAACATATTGTAACTGGACTAATACATTTCTAAATTACGTAATACCCATAAGGGATCTTTCTTATCACAAAGATCAACCAGAATGCTCTAATCTTTAGCTGCCTAGAAAAATGTTATCGAATTTAGTATGGAACTTACTAATAACTGCTATTTAGAGACAAAGGTAAAGCAGAGATCAGAGGTGTTCCTCTCGCCCATTGTTCTGGAAAGGCAAGGTAGAGACAGGCATAGTACCTAAACAAGTTCTGGTCCGAGTCGATATGGCTGTGGAGAACTTTTGGGATGCTTTTACCCATTATTTCTAATGAATTTGCATAATGCAGATCTGTGGAGAGGAAGTTTCAATGTGGTCTTCCTTTTACGCATTTTTACAATGTGTTTTCCTAGAATATGCAGCTGATTGCAATATATTTAATCTGGATAGTTCACAGAAGAAATGGTATCTTATTTTTAATGGGGCTCTACATCTACACAATATTATGCTGCATTATGTAAAATCAGAATGCACTAAAAACAATATTTTACATCTGAGGGGGTATATTAAGTGCCAGATTGATGCATGAGCAGAAAGATGCATTGTACAAAGACGGTGCACCGGTCAGCACTGATACAACATTCAAAGAGAATGCTCCACCGGTACAGGGTGTGCATACAGTGAAGCCCACCAGGATGATGTGCAGCACTGCAGAATTATGCAGTGGAGTTATTGCAACAAACAAAGGGAGTCAATCCCTTTGTCATGCAGTATACCCATGAGACTGTTTCATCCTGACGGGCTTCATCGTTCCTATTGAAAATGTGACCCTAGACTGGAGTCGCAGTGCAGGCAGCTGCCAAGTCAGGTGCATCCAGGGTGACCCTGACTGAATACTTTCCAGGGGAATGTGGCACATACTGGCATGCACCATGGCCCCCATGGGCAATATTCAGACCAGGAATACAAATGAGCTAATTGAGCGGCAGGGTGCAAAGGGCCTTATGCATGCTCATTACCAGCCCATTTGCATGTTGGCATGGGGATGAATATACTGGAGCAGCTTCACCCCCAAGCCCTGACCACGATCACTCCTACGCAGGAAAGGCCCTGAAGTCTCTGGTGGTATAGTGGCACCCCCACCCATACCACCAGCCCCGATTGTACCACAGTCCAGACTCTATCGGTTCCATATTGTAGGGACCCCAATGCCATCCCTAATTGCACCTGAATACACCCATAGTCCATGTCCATAGTGTAGTGGTCCCCGCTCCTCCTCAATAGTGCACAGACAGCCCCCTCCCTGGCCCCCAGCCCATCCCATTGTAACATCTGGCTCTGTAATGAGATCGTACCACTGTATCAGCAGGTGGCAGAGTACTCACAGTACGATGCTGAAATGTGTTGTACACAGGCACATGCTGTGTGTGGGTGATAGCACCCAGTGGCCATATTCCTCAGGCACTCACATGCAGATCTATTATTCCGGTGCCACTGCAGTGCTCAGTGTGGGTGGCAGACGATTGTACCCACTCACTCGGGTCCCAAAACAGGCATGTTACAGTCGATCTCCCATTCATTTGTGTAATTGGGGAACTGTGGATGAACTGTCTATAGCCTGAAGCATACACTGCAAATGGCATTACAGGATACCGCACCCCATGGCGCCGGGATACGTCAGAAGTCTGGAGGGTGGCATGTTACACAGGGGAACAGGGGAGAGTGTGGACTTGCAGTGGTGTATGACAGTAGGAAGATACAGCATTGACAAGGCATGTATTGGAGGTTTGTAAATTTGCTCTTCAACTTGCCAGGGACATACACACAGTTGCATACACTAGTGGATCTGCAGCTGGCATGGTGCCCCAATGCATGGTACAGACAGTTGGGTCATTCCAGAGTGCAGGTCCCCAGCCCGTGTTCAGTGCAGTCAATGGCTGGCTATGGTAGGTGTGGAGGGTGGTGACAGTCTTTCAACAGGTTGGGTATGAGGAGGTAGGGGTGTCTGTGTACAGGGTTGGTGTATGGGTGTCCTCTAGACTGTGGATATGGACCATGGTTTCCTCTTTGTAATTGGGTCTGGCAGGGAGGCCCTACACTATGGAGCTCTTCAGGGATGGAGTTGGCTTGATTAGGGGTGGAAAGGGCACCTCTAGTCACCACGGGTTGCCAGGTTGCTGTGCACCTGGTGTACATCTGCAGCCTGCCTGTGGGTGGCTGGCTGGGTTAGGTCAGCTATTCATGGCCTAACTGTGGGCTGCGGTGCTCTGGACTGTGAGGGACACATTCCCACTGAATATGCTGCAGCATGGCATATGCATAGGATTGCCCCCTCGACTTGAACAGCATATTATTTGTGTGTGCCCTGGCCCATTCCCTTGCAGCCGGCATATCCCTGCATGTTTGAAAAACACGCTGTTACGCATTGTTGGAGTTGTGTGGCACATCTCCTTTTCCACTGGGATGCATTGCATAACTCCTCTGAATAAAGGGGCCCTGGACAAAGTAGCTTGAATCCATTATCAAAATGGCAAAATCATGACCCCACTGAAAGCAAGATATTGCATCTAATCTGGGACAGCCTGAGTAAATACAGTGCAAAAATATGTAAATGTACATCCCTGTGACAATGAGATGTAGCATCTCCCCTGCCCCATCCAGGATACAAAATACAGGATAAGAAATTTTCAGTGCTCACAGATCCAAATAACCATTACCCTTTAAGAAGCCTTCATTTTCCCTGTGTTTTCCCACAAAGGCAGAATCAAATCCCTGTATAAATCTCTGTAAATGTTTCCATAAGCCACTGGTTCTTTATTTATGACTTTGTTCTTTATTTATTATATCAGCAGCCTTTTATTAGGAAAAGAACTCTGATTTGCTGCTCAGTATTAATATTATATATCACAATGGCCTTGTAATGATTTGGATTTATGTGCTATGCATAAGGCATATTGGGAACTATGTGAAATAATAAATATCAAGCTTATTATTTCATGATCTATGCTCAGAATTAGTAATCAGGGCCAGACAATCTTTCAAAAGATACTAGTAATGTATGTAAACAAATTTATTGCAAATAGAGACACTCTCTCTCTCTCTCTCTATAAATATATATATATATATATATATATATATATGCACACACACACACACACACAAATGCTATTTTTGCATCTTATATTTGTTTGTTTTCAAGCAAATACTCATAGACTTTCTTCTGTCCGCCTGATGGAATCTTGAATGAGTTACTGTAAGTAAATGTTATTATTTCATCAAAGCCTTGATCCAGCAGCTAAGTAAACACACACTCAGTATATCATATTATAAAATGACAAAAAAACGTTTTCTGTTTGCAGTTGTTTGATCAGGAATTTTATAAATGGCATAAGTTCTTTATGTCACATCTATGTTGGTCCAATAAAAGGTATCAAATCATATGCTTCTGTATCACTTATGGTGTGTCAGCAGTTAATTAGATGAGGTCTCCCTTGTCTGTTTTAAAATTCATGCATTTATAAGCCCTGTTGAGAAATAGAGTTCATTACACTCAAGGTTGTGTTTTAATGTAACACTGTAACTTTAATTGAGCATATTTTAGGATAACCACTAGGAACATATTTTCACCGTTGATAAAGCTCATTATAAAGTGAAACGCATTAGGGGGAAGTTGCTCTGATTGTCTTGGGCTGCTACACATTTGCCCTGTATGAGTACTTTCAGCATTTTCAGCACTTTAAAAAATCTTTGCACCAAAACATTGAAAGCAATTTTGCAAAAAGCTGTCTTGGATTGTTGCTGGCCTAAATGATGTCTGTTTTTACCTTGCCCTACAAATAAAAAGGAACAGTGCTTGGAAAACTCAAGAGATTTTTAGACTACACTGTTTGTGCATTGGAGAACCATTCACATCATAGTGAACGTCACTTAACAGATGCCAGTTTTCTTCCATGTTTGTGTCACCTTGAAGATAACCCTCCACCTGACCAGCAGCCAGTGCAGAGCTCGCAGCACCAGGGTTGCATGACTAAACTTGGGAAGGGCAGTCAGCGGCTTCATTTTCTTAGATCCCGTGATACTCGCACTATGACAGTCCCTCATCATACAACCTCGGTAGGGCAGTCAGCATTCTCACATAGGTTCCCTAAACTTTGGAACACACTACCACATCAAATAAGACACTCCTCCTCCCCTCTCTCCATCTCCTCATCCCCGTACAATGTCCTCTCTCCCAACTGCTCCTTCTCTTAAGCACCCCGCCTTCCTCTCATGCCTCTCTCCTACTCTGACTTTCTATTTGGCTTTGAAACTTCACCTGGCCTTTCCTAACCCAGGTGACCTCTCTACCATTTCCAAAAGCCAATATAATGAGACTTCTGCTAAAGCCCTTCTATGTGATAGTATGCATGAAATGTGCATTGTATGTAAAGTAAAGTACATCTAGTAATAAGTGTCAAGACTATTTGGTTATTCATCTTCCGTACCTCAACACTATTAGTAAGTCCCTTGCTGTATTTACCTAATTAAGCACTTTATAATGCAATCTCCATTTTGTATGTCTGTATTCTAATGTTACTGATGTATGCTTGTCCCTGGCATTTGTACTGCACTGATGATGTCATTCCCTTCCTTTTCCCCCGGTTGCATCGGAGATGAGCAACTTGATTGTTCAGTGTTCCTTCCGGGTGAAACATCTCAATAAATAAATAATTTAATAAAGCTGCGTTCTGCACCAACTGCAGCCAGTGAAGGGTGCCTCCAGAGACCCCAAAGTAGAGAGCAGTACAGCAATCAGGTCTGGATGTTACACAGGCATACACCAGCAAGGGCAGGTCCTTGGGTGGAATGAGGGGTTTGATCCTGGCAATGTTCCTTATGTGGCAAAAAAAACTTTTGACAACAGCCAACACCTGAGCTTCAAATGTCAGTCTGTCATTAAGGATCACACCAAGATCCCACACCCCAGGGGATACCATCAACAACGTGGGCCCCAGGAATAGCCCAGTAGCCACCTTGGAGGCATTCCCATCATGCCCGCATCCCAGCCCAATCACTAGAACCTCCGTCTTGTCCGGGTTAAGTCGCAACCAGCAGGAGGACATCCAGTCACTGATCTCAGTCAGGCAGATATTTAGCACTTCCACAGCATCTGATGTTCCCAATGCAAAGGACAGGTACAGTGGGGTATCATCTGCATAACAGTGAAAGCCCACACTATACTGCCTAATGAACTCACCCAGGAGCAGCACTGGATGTACCTCATGTTACTTTTCTTGTAGTAGTGTATCTCGTGATTAACTTCTTGTAGAACTATACCCTGTGACACATTTCTTGTAGGCATTTGTTAATCATGCAAGGTGGCAACAAAAATATCTTATTTTAAAAGTGGAATATCATGTCAGATCCTTGCTTTAGTGAAACATTGTTTTGTAAGCTCTAACTCTTTCTTTTTGCTACAGAGAAAACTGTGGTTTAGCTAGCAATCTGTCTAGCACGAAATGGGTTGTCTTTCATTTCCTCAAATAAAATCTCCCCATTTTACAGTTAGTTCTAAATAAAACAGACAGATACATTTTTTCTTTTAAACTGTAAACTGTTAATAGCATAAAAAAATCTATGCTGTATTTTTAAACTATTAGAAATAACGCACACTCAATTTATTATAAGATAAACAGAAACTTAAGGCTAAATTATGTTTGCAACTTAAAAAAGCTAATGATACAGGCCCAGATATTCAAAAATGCACCAAAGGCTGGCACAGGTCCGGCGCAGCGCAAATCCGATGTGCCATGGTGCAACAGGAGCCATATTCAGAAGTTGTGCTGGCCGCACTGTGCCAGTGCAACCCTACTGAATATGGCACAGTTGTGCCATGGTGCAACCGTGGTTGTGCCATGGCACAACCAGAGGAGCACCATGGTGCAAACACAGCTGCACCATGGAGCAGAAAGAGATGCCCCAGGGCAACCATGGGAGCAGAGCAATAGAGCAATGGGTGGGGGGGCATGGCACAGAGAAGTGACCCAGGGACAGAGCCAGGAAAGCACAGTGACAGGCCACAGGAGGCCACCACCAGCTGGGCACAGCAGGGCACACACAGACACCCAGACCCCCCACCCCAGAACACAACAGTGGCACAGACAGTAGGCAACAGGAGGTGCCAATGGTGAATGGAGGGCCACTCAAGGAGGCCCCTGCAGGCTGCAGGCGTGCCTCCTGTACATGGGCACCCCAAGACACAACCACCGACCGAGGGAGGGACACCACCACAGTGGGACACACCACAGCACACAGCAGTGATCCACAGAAGCACACACATGCCCCGACACATGCACACCACACAGACAGGCACTGGGACACTGCAGCATGACTCCTCATGCCACCTGCAAAGCAGACACTGACACAGGCAGGTATGTCAAAAGATAGATATATTGAAGAATATAACCATGTACAATAGAAGGGTGTGGGGAGGGTAGTTAAGGAGGGAAGGGGATAGGGAACAGGGACTGTACAGTGGGAAGGGGACTGGAGGGGAGATACAGCTGGGGAAACAGGGAATGCAGGGTCCTGACTAGTGGCGCCACGCCCTGCTGCCCCCTGCAGTCTTTTGCTGCCTTCTGTCAGCCAGCAGCATTCTGCAGACTTGTAGCACTGCCCATGGTAGTTGAGGCTATCAAAATAATCTGCGGAGCAGCCGGCAGTGAAGGGCCTCCTGCACTGCCACCAGACACCAGGACAAGGGACAGGACAGGTTATCAGTGCAATGTCCCAAGGAACCAAGCCCATCCACAGCACACAATGGACAGTGGGATCACACACCCCCCGGAGGGCCCATACAGGCCACCCACAGGGGGTGGGCCAATGCCTGCCAGCAACGTGGCACACCACAACAGCGTACAGCGATGGTCCCCACTGCACAGTGGCCACCCAACTGCGCAATGGCAATGACTTGGCACAGTGCTCCAGCAGCACCAAAAGAATATCAGTGGCAGCTGGGTGCACACCCACCCCACCAACAGCTGGCACACGTGTCCAGTGGATGTGCCACAGTGGCAGGCACTACACACAGTGCAACACACACAGCTGCCACAGCACACAGCACAGGTGGCCATGCCCACACCCATGCCCCCGCCACCCCCCACATTCTATGTGAAAGACCATGTCAGTGCCTTCCTGGTCTCTGTGGCACTACTGGTGCCAGAGCCACTCCTGCGCTGCCACCCTGGCCCGCTGCAGCCTGCCATCCTGCCGCCGCTGCCTGCTCACCTCCTGTTTTCAGGCCTGGGAACAGAACATAGACAGGTACACATCAGTAACCAACCACAGCAGCTGCCCACCACCCCATCCCTGTCACAGGGTGAGCCCCTGCCCGACACGTCCCGCACAGCGGCATCACAATGCAAGCGGCGGCGGGTGATACCACCCCATGATGCGCATGATGGCAGTGCGCCACCCTGCAGGGCATGCCAGGCAGCCTAGCTAACACCACAGTACAGCACCAGGGCACACATGCAATATGGGCCTACTCACCTGGTTGTGGCAGAGCCCCACGCCTTACATGCGCCTCCAGCTTCCTGAGGCACTCTGGTTCCCTCCTTGCCAGGTCCTCATAGCAGTGGCAACACTGCTGTCCATCCTGGCCACCACTGTGGACTGCTGCAGTGTGGCAGCAATGCCCTGCCACACCTCTACCCAGGGCTGCTGCAGGGGCACCTGGCCAAATAGTTGGGTTGCGTGGGGCTGGACACAGGTGACCAGCTTGACCAGTTCCACCTGTGTCCAATTTGCCACCCATGGTGCTCTCTGCTGTGCCATGCTGCAAGTCATAGCCAGTGAGCAAAATGGCAGCGGTAAGAGCACATGGCCACAGCATGCACCAGATGTGAAGGCTGAGGGGACATGCGCTGTGTCTGCCCATCGCACAGTCTCAGAGATGCGTGGCATGGGCGTGGCTGGGTGGGGTCACAGGTGTGGAGGTCACTCAGGAGCAGAGGTCACAGCAGGGGTCAGGATTCAGCCACCGCACAGTGCACACATGCACAATAGCAGGCCTGGCGCACCTGAGCCATGGCCCCCATCGCGCAGTCGGTGCACACTGTGCAATTGGTGACATTAAACCATCTGGCGCATGCACACTGCGGTCCTGCACACCATGCATGTGTTCATGTTGCACCGTGACTTGCTCTGGAGCAATCCCATTGTGCACAGAGCAAAATCACAATATTCAGCCGCCACATGCAAATGAGCTCATCAGCCAATGTGTGGTGTGCCAGGAGAATTAGCATGTCATTAACATTGCACCAAAGCTCATTTGCATGCAATGCACCATATAAGCACCACGGAACAGCATAGGCCATGGACCGTATAGCATCCTTTGAGGTGGGTGATGCTGCTTGCAGCTCCTGGGAACAGGTGGCACAGCAGGGTAGGACGCTACAGGGGGATGCTGCAACTAACACATCATGCTATCTATGTCCACAGGAGGCAACATGGCCAGACGTGAGGAGTGTGAGGAGCATGAAGAGCATGAAGAGCATGGGCCTGCTCACAAGGGCAGCCCCAATTTCATGAAGGATGAGATGGAGGCCCTCTTTGATGCCTACCTGGACAGGGAGCCACTGTTAAGTGGTGCCACAGGCACACCACAGGCCAGGGCTGGGGCCTGGGAGGAGGTGGCTGGCTACCTTAACCAGTAAGGCATCCACCAGCGGTTGGCTCAGGAGTGCTGTAAAAAGGTGAGCACAGATGGGAGGCACATAAAGGAGAAGGTGGCAGCCATCCATGCCTCCTGGAGGGGGCCTCCTGATGCCCCACTGCTCACGGCACAGGAGAAGTTGGTGGCAGCCACCATGCACCACAGCACAGTGAAGGTGTGCATGGAGGAGGATTCCAGATGGGTGGCAGGCCATCACCGCATGGTAAGTATGTCAGCCATGCACAACTGGTGGCACGGAGGGTGCGACACAGGCATTGATTCAGGTCTCCACATCAACAGTATCTCCCATTTCTCTGCCATTCTAAGAATACCTTCTATCATATCCTTGTTCATTCCTTCCCCCTGACATGGGGGTCTGTACACAACCCCTGTGCGGATTGTGGTGCCCTTTCCAGTATCCAAGGTGACCCACAGCACCTTGAGTTGTTGTTTAAATGTTGTTCACGTTACTGAAACAACTAGTTAAGCAGATTGTACTGTTGTTCTGTACTGCTCTTAAAACATTATTTTAGATACTAACAGCACTTGCAATTGAATATGTACCCGCATTGTTTGTGGTGTACCAGATGAGAGGCAATGTTAACTACTTGAAGCATGTTTAATGTTTGCATCAAATGTTGTTAAAATGTGATGTAATTAACATTCAAGACTTAGTAGGTCTATTTTTGTCTTTTATCACAGGCCAACGAGACGACTTCCTGCCCGTGGGGTAGTACCAGCGAAAGTGAAGCTGTGGAGGGTGGTCACCTGACACCGACCTCAGCTCATTGTTGTTGAGTCCGATGGAAAGATACAGATATAAACAATTGTGCTATGTAATTGGGGTGGTATGAGGGTGTCGTGTAAGGAGTGACCGTGCTGCTTACCGCACCTCTTTTTTAGAATTAGCTATTCAGCAGTAAGTACACGGATGGCCTGTGTGAAAATGTCATTGAAAATGGGTTTAAATTGTTCCACCTGATTTAGTAGGCAACAGACAGCCAGGCTGCCATCAGGCAATAGAGACCAGTGAAGAATAAGTCCTTGTCTATACTGCCTGATTAGGTTCCAAATCGTTGCTGAAACAGAATGTTCAAATTGCAAAACAACCATGTTTTCTTACCATGTAAGTGAACCACACACACACACACACACACACACACACACACACTGACCATAGCAGTGTCACACTCAGTCCTGCTGTCAGGTCTTCATTGCACATGCCCCATATGTTCCTTTGGATCACCCACTGACTTAGCTGCCAACACACATTTTTACCTCGGGTAGCAAAACAGAAAATACCATATCAGAAGTGGTGATTCCTCATGAGATCGAACACTCACGCACCACCACTGTTACTCATAAGTGTTAACCCAGCAAAGAAACAAACACAAAGAACACTGCAGAAAACAGACAACTATGCTTCAGATGTTCAAAAGTATACCAGGTTCAAATGAGCTTTGGTATAGCTTGACTGTGCTAATAGGGATAGGACTGGTCAATATCCAATGGAACTATGATATGGGTCAGCAGCATTGAATATTGCACCTGGGCACCTCATATGCATGAAGCAGCACAACCGCATTAGCGAGGTGTTAAGAGCAACAGATAGGAAGCAGTGACGCAAGTCACATTTTGCCATCGACAGCAATAAAATATCGAACAATTAACATGCACATGTACCAGTGCATGTGGAGTGCAAGGGTCCATTAGCATGTCATTATGGACCTATTCATATGCAGGCACACCGTTCCCTCATGATTTGCGGCTGGCACCCTCCCAGGTAACAGGTGCTGGGTACCATCGCCATGTGCAGCACAATCTTGGGCATTTGCAGTAAAAAACAAAACTATTCTATTCAATGTTCCTGGTACTGCAGTGGAACGCTATTCTCGATGACGGGTATTCAGAAACAGATAGAATTCTAATATCCCCAGAAGCAGTGGCCATTCACCAACGATTCATCTGTATAATGAAAAACTCGCACGGTATACCATGGTCCAGAGGAATGATATCTTTATGTTCATGGGTATTTGGAAACAAATAGCTCAATGTCCCTGAAGTGTGGTGGTGCCTCCACCACCTGCCCACTGAGACACATCGAACACTCACCTCCGTTCAGCCGCTGGTCAGCAGAACCTCACCCTCCCTGACAGCACAATGGCCAGCTGACTGATATTGGTAGGGCTGTATGCCCGCGCGTGAACAGCGCTAACTGATGGGGAGTGTAGACCACACCATACTACACCTTCCACCCACTTGCTGATTGTAACAGTAACATTACAGTGGTGGACGTTTCTCTGTCACTTGCATGTGAGTACATCTGTAAGGTAAATTTCTATATCCTGGGTGTCCTAATGATGACTTTCCAGTTGATCGTGAGATAACATTAATATAACATTTACCACTAACCTCATGCTGTAACGTGGGAGTTCGAATCGGCTGCAACCAGAAGTAACAGAAAATCAGTTGTTTCTAACACTACAGTTGACATGTGTCTCTAATTGTGCATTAAAGTACAAATTACAGTAAACTGCTACCTGTGTTCTTACAGTGGAAGCCTCTTGGCTGGCGAGAGATACGCACTGTCATGCTTCTTCACCTCCCTTGATGAACGGCAGGCACACCACCCAGCTGTTGCTCATATCTGCTGACCGGTACTGTCAGTATGACTGTATGTCCATAATTACTTGGTGTGAGCCAATGATCGTGTAAGACATATTGTTCAACCAGAATACACATATGTAAATTGATTAATTCATATCTCAAATGTGTACTATCATATCGCCTGTGCGCAATTAGATTACAGAGTCCGACAATGATCCAACAGTCCTAGTAATGATTTAACTTGGCATATGGTAGGGGTGGGTAGGTGGCTGTCCACCGCTAATGGTGGGGTGTTTGGATGTTAGGAGTTAACGCGGTGGTGGGGAGGGGTGTCCATTGCATACCTAGCCACAATGGGTTTCTTTTCGCTGTTTTTTCTTAACATGTGATAGCCAGACATGTCCACAGAATCACCTCAGATATAAATTAATTTTATAGGAAATTTTTCACAGGATTGGACAGACAGGTCCACTGTAATCTGAGCATATAGGTTAATGTTATTGTCATTCAGCCGCTCATTTGCTCTAGGTACACATTTACGCTCCATGGGTGGCTTTGTTGTCCAAGAAATGCTGGTGTCAGTAAGTCTGGGGCAAGTTTTGGGGGTATTGGAGTGATATGGACTAAATGGTTTAATAATGACATCTACTCTGCCCATTTGCACTATGCATGTATTGTGGCCCCATTTTAAGTAAAGTTTCATAGTTGTTTGTTACTCAGCTATCAAAATGCAACTAGTGATACTGTATCACCATGGTGCACTCTGGCTGCTGATTCTGGAGATGCTGCAACTGTGCTATATGCATGATGATGGCTGGGTGCGGTATTCAACAACGCTGTATTACGTGCAACTCTGTTGAACATTGCCCAGTGGATGTTATTGCACAGAGATGACCAGCTGTACCTGGGCTTACATCATAGACTGGCACAGCTTTAATGTCTGTTTTTATGTTTAATTAAATATTCTAATAAGGGGAGTATGTATATAGTGAGATGTACCACATGTTTCATGCTTAAGTGTCCAACCTGTCATTTTTGACTGAACTACAGCAGTCATGAGACATCCACAATGAACAAAGACCGTGTTTGAGTATGTTACTTGGGAACTGTAACAGAAAAAAACAATGGTACCTCATTATATTTATAATGATTTATTAGAAACAGGTATCATACACAGACGTACGTCAGTTATACACTTCTCAGTTTGGTTAAGCTGAAAATAAACAATAATTGTCCATAGCAGTTGTGGGTTTATATAACATATACAATACTGAAGTAGTATTATCTTTGAATTGCTACATAAGTAAATGCTGTTGTCATTACAGTGTGAGAATATATTAGTACACATTTGAATTGTATTTGTGTGTTATGTCATCGTTCGAATGATGAATACAGTCACGAACTACTATATATATGTAACCTAGATTTTGTATACATTATGAACACAGTTGTTACATATTGCTGTATTGATCACTCGTGATACATACTGATGTCACCAGACACAAAATGCACAAAAAAATTAATGTTATACAGATAGTGATTTGTGACGAAAACAATAGTTTTATTTCTTCATGAAGTCCAGTGATATGATCCATGTATATCACACGATCATGATTTTCAAACTATTGTATTTGTAATATATTACAAGAATCTGTGAACTTATCAATGGCCAGTATTCTATGTGCATGACATCGCTGACTACTAGCAGGGAATGGGGGACATCACTTAATGGGTGTATGGACATGTACAGTAATGTACACACATACTGTTAAGATCACAGTGCAGTGTAGAACAATGGTGTGTTCACAAGTTGTAGGAATAATCTGTGACATTGTTGA
The DNA here is from genome assembly GCA_016271365.2 of Neoceratodus forsteri. Lineage (NCBI taxonomy): Eukaryota > Metazoa > Chordata > Ceratodontiformes > Ceratodontidae > Neoceratodus > Neoceratodus forsteri. Next base: position 60,208,487 of record CM028131.1, read on the forward strand.
TACTGTTCATGTAACTCACTGTCTCACTGTACAAATGAGAAGAGTTGCTGTGTGCATGTCACTGTTGAATACTAATGTAACATGATATAAACACAGAAGTGTCATTGAAAACAGGGATGTGTTTACGTGTTTCAGTAGCACAATGACACAGTATTAAAAAATTATTTTGTTACTAAAAGTAGATGTGTACCTAAATATTTAGTGGTATGTGTAATCACTTTATTTTTACTTGATTTTTTTTTATAGAGCCCGGGGAAGCTGAGGTTGAGAGACAAGAGGAGGTGAAGCAGGAGCCAGACACCAGCACCCCATGTAAGTACCATCACAACAGATATTTATACAAAACATAGTGTCCCAGTATAGTGCACCAACAATGAGTGTTATGATGATTGTGTGTTTGCTAGGTGGTTATAAAATAACTGACACCATATAGTGGACCTGTATAGCATTTTTTCTATTACTTTAAGACTACATGTGAAGGCATTATAGCACTACATTGTTCAGAGGTGCAATGAATACATCACACACCTCTGTTAAACAGAATGGTGCAAGTCTCATGTTCATTTGCTTCTGTTGTAGAATATGTGTGTAGTACTATTTTCACAGTGTCAGTAATTGCATCACGATACAAGTTCCCATACATGGATGTTATGCCACTGAGGGAGTGAGGTGTGTGGTGGGAGTGAACATGTTGCTGTTTGGTGGTTGAGAGAAGCAGACAGAACAGCTTAACAAAGGATTTTACTTTAATATATTATTGCAGGATTTGAGCAATAGGCCTGAAAAGTGTTAGTAGGCACACCAGGGGTATAGGAAGCATTATTACAATAGTTGTACACATAGCCAGCATAGGGGAGGATGAAGGCAGCAGCGTAGCTTTGCAGGTCGAGTTACAGCTGTCAGCTGTCTTGTTGGATGGTGTGATGTATACCCAAGCTGTGAGTCACAGTCGTTGAACATTTAAATGAGTAAATTGACTCATCCAAGTACAAGCAGTACTTCTGAGTGTATACTAACATAGTGAGAGTGCATCAAAAATAGGTGTAACGGTCTATCATGTCTCCTCATTTGGACAGCCACTGCCTTGTAGAATGACCCTACTACCTTCCCCAGAGGTCTCTGGTTGCTACCTTCCAGTTCCAGATATTGTAATGCATAGAATTAGTCCGGGAGCCATTACCATTATAACTGTTTCACATCCCGTCGAACTCCTGCACCAGGGAGTTACAAACGTAATGGCTCCAGACTAATAATCCAATGCATTTACAATATCTGGAACTGGGAAGGAGCAACCAGAGAACCCTCAGGGAAGGCATTAGGTCAGCTACCATCTCTGCCTTCATCATCCCCCTGGGCACCAGTACTACATGGATCTACCACCTCCTAGTGAAGTGCACCTCCTGCTTCCCCCAAATTTTTCCTTCTCGCCTTGCAAGCCACGCACCTGTTGTTGTCCCCTGCTTCTTACTTCTAAGCATCCCAACTGCTGCTGTCCTGTTTACAACCTTCATGTACATGAAGAACCCTATCACATCTCCCCGGTACCTCTGTCTCTGCCAGTGTGTAATTATTAGCTGTTCATGACCTCAACATAGGTCCTGTTTCTCAAGTCCTACATTTTGTTGACCTCCTCTGCACACCGTCCAGGAGTTTAATGTCTCTCTTTATGTGGCACCCACAACTGCATACAGTGCTTAAAATGCCATCTTGCCATCCACTCTTACAAATGTATTATCACTTCATTCCTTCTGGACACAATCCCACTAGTGATGCATCCTGTAGTCCTTAGCAACGCCCTCCAACAAGTCTCCAACTTGTTTATCATGACATCCAACAACAGCCCCAAATCCCTATTAGTGGCCAAAACTTGTTACATTTCAACCCCCCCATGGACACTTCGTAAGGGTTTCTGTGTGCAGTACCTTCCACTTCAGTGCATTGAACCTCATCATTCACTTTCTAGAACATCTTTCAAGAGCCTCCAGTGCAGTCTGCAGCCCAACCGCACCTTTTCACATTCCACCAAAGTCCCCAGTTTTGCGTCAGCTGCAAACAGAGTCATCTTACTCCTGATACCCGCCTTTATGTCCGACAATATGTAGGTGGTGAACAATAGGGACTCAAGTACTGACCCTTTGGAACCTACTACTGACTGTCTTTGAAATGAGACTATCCCGCCAATTATGAAGCTCTGGGTTTGGTTCTGGAGACAATTTGTCTATCAATCTGATGTGCTCCTACATCATGCCTGCACATTGGGTTTGTATGTTATATGACATGAGAATGAGCCTACTAATTGTGTTTCATTATCTACTGTTCTGTTTGGATAGAACGGTAATCAAGCTGCCCTATGACACAGTTAAATGGCGCACTAGCATGCATTGAGTGTGTTACTCATGGTGTAACAGTTATGTTTCTTGTCCAGCACGTTGAACATATATCCTACTGTTAATTTACATGCTTTGACAACAAAATGTTAGATTAAGTGCTTGTAAAGTCAGTCAACTCCTGCTTACTAAATCTGTAAGATGGTTTCAACTATTAGAAAACCATTGTGGTACACAAACTAAAAATTAGCTGTGAGCATTCTTACTGGTCATGAACATCTATCACAAACACTACTGTCAAATTGATTAGGTGAGAGGAAGGCTTAGAGGGAAGGCTTAAGAGTGTTATAGAGGTGTTTAATTAAAATAGAAATAAGAAACTTTCACTAATTGTGTTGATGGCCAGTTAATCATGGTTTAGGACATTTTGCCATTTGGTTACACTTTTCACCACACTACAGGCATGCAGATCACCAGAATAACACAGAAATGACATTTTCTTAATGGCATACTGCTTAATCAATGCTATGTCGATAAAACAATATTTATATATATGGAAATCTGTGCAGAGGGTGAATAACAACATGACATGTGTGTGTCTTTTGTGGCACTCATCACAATGATGATGATGATGTACACTTTTGAATGTGTTACCATACTGTTGGTGTACAGGCATTTTAATATTCTCTTAGGTATGGAAAAACAATATATCCACAGATGCTGAAAGTATAGTTGTTCACACACTATGAAGATGTTGTATTAGTGTATGACAATGTACTGTTTATTATGCCAAACCATTTAGATACTGAGTATTGCTGTATGGTAAGTTAAATAACAGAATAGTATAGAAAGTGCAGTGTTCGTATTACTTTTTAAATGTTTCAACACACACCATTATATACTACAGAAGTATTATCACTGAACAGACAAGACAAGAGTCTATATTTGTATCACAGTTCTAAACAGTGTTAGTTGTGGCAACAAAATGTATAACTATTTAAGCAATAAGGCATAACCAGAGGTTATGTAATGGTATGTTAATCACCTTCTAGGGGTTTAATGTGGTGTGAGGCGTAGCCTAGTGCTACATGCCCCCAGAGGGTGATTACTTGACAATTTAACATAACACATGGGAGTGCTTTATTGCTATTATAATAACAATGTTTCACATTGTGTAACACCTTGTTCAGCATATGATTAGGCTGTACATGTGTGTTACTTAAAGATTTACATAGGGTTGATAGAATGTTTACAGCCAGTCAGAAAGCTCAATTTCAAGACGCTTTTCAGAATACTTTTTAGATACATATTGTAAGGTGGAACACAGAAAGGACATCACTGTTTTGAGGCTGATGTACTGATTAATGTTTTTTTAAATCTTTGTAGGGCCCCGGCTTGCGAAACACTGTACTCGCTACTGCCGCTGTTACCGGAGGCTTGAGCTCAAGGTTGACGATCTCAAGAAAGATAATGTTGCGCTCCTTGAAGGACAGCAGAGAATGCTGTCCTTCATGGATGTGCAACAGTGGACCGTCAACCTAGTGCTTGAGCCTGTGGTGACAGCGGCCTCTGACTCTGTGGCCAGTACCAGCACTTCACCTCCACCACCACCTGTCCCATCCAGCTTCCCGGGGGCTAAGTGACCACTCTCCACCACAGTCCAGTATCTCCTCCTGAGGGTGCAACAGCTTGCACTTCCATTGCGCCTCCAGATTGTATCCAGTTTACAGCTTGGACTACCTCAAGCAGCAGCACACCTCTCGCAAGCAGTGGCTGCAACAATTTACAATAAAAAAGTTTTAGAAGTATACTTTTTTTGGTATATAGAATAAAAGTCAAAAAGCAAAAATACTTTTTTTGTATATAGAATAAAAGTAAAAAAGCAAAAATGATATATTTTTTATGTATAATATTTAAAAAAAATGTCAAAATAGTTCTATTTTTCTTTGTCTTCATTTTACATGTGAAAGTTGTTTTTTTATAATTTATTTTCTAAAGAATAAGACATTTAATTCGCATTTTTACAGAAGTATTTTTTTACTTTTATAAAAAAATATTTTGTTAAGAACACTTTTTGCTTGTGTTATTATTCAATTGTGGGCAATGTTTATCATTAATATTTGTTACAAGGGTTAGTGAACTGTGGTTTTATCATAACCTCAAACATTCTAGGAGATTCATGTGGGATTAAAATCTACATAGATATGTAGGCTACTATATTCCTAAAAAGGTAACACACTATTTTAAATAAGTTTCATAATTGTAGCCATAAGGGTCTTGCAGGGATTATATCAATGGACAGTTAACCAGTCTATGAGTATATCTGTTAGGCAGGTACACGTTGAGTCATTCCATACCAGCAGCAGATGATTAACAGACCATAAGTACAACTGCTGGGCATGTTTTATTGGCAATATATTATATAAGAAACCATTCGTCTTACCTACTTCGGCAAAAAAGATTTATATAGAAATAATTCAAGCTTTAAACAGATAGTACAATTGAATTCTTGTAATGTTATGGATGTTGAAGTGTTATGACAACATTCTTGTATGTACATAACTAAGTAGGAGTTCTGTCAAGTTTTTTTTTTTTTTTGCCTAGAACAGAGACAGAGGAGGAAATGTAAGATATGAATATTTAAGAGGTTGTTAACAAAAGTACATTCTTTATGTGTCAGAACACTAGGTACATTGACTGCAAAAGATAATGAGTAAAACACTAACATTGTAACTTAGTATTGACAAAACAGTGGTAAGTGAAAGTACATATATATATATATATATATATATATATATTTATAGAAATATGTTTGAGATGGATGTTGTCTTAGTCTTCATTACCGAAAACATTATTATATGGCTTACTCTGTTAGTCATTTTGGTGCATTTCGTTATGTATGTGCAGTAGTGGCACAGCAAAAAAATTATATAGTATTGGAACTAATCATTCTTAAAAGACAAGATATTCATGGCAAAAAACTCCATTTAATGCATAAGTTAGGGTTGTTACACAGCGACAAAGCAAGGAAATTAGGTGTTAGGGGTTGAAAACCCTAACTCCAATTCACCCCCCCACACACACACACACACACACACACACACACATGCAAGTAGGGAGAGGACCAAGCCAACATGACCAATGACAGACAACCAGCAGCAGGTGACAGAAATAAAAAACAATTGCCTAAATTTACTACGAGACATCCCCACCCACCTGACCAGGTACTGCATGCTCAGAGGAGATCAACAGCAAAACTGAATCCATGTATACCAAACGTACACATCCCTGATTGCAGGTGCACACAATGCACCACACTTAATAGTTGCATGGCCTTTCCTAGTGATGTCCCACACCCCTTCACACCTGATGGGCCACCTCAGCAGTAGACCACAGCAAACCTAAGGAGTTATACAGGTATGACATGTGTGTTTGACTTCATGTATACAGATTATTCCTCTTCTAGCCACCGAGTGCCTTGGCAAGGCAGTGCCTCACCCACTCAGAACATCTACTGTGTAGTCACTGGGAAACGGCAGTTAAAGTTAACCCATGAAGATCAATACTGTTACTCGATGTTTGCAGCCATCCACAGGTTAGTGTTATTATAACTGACTGACTCTGTGATGGAGAATGACCCTCCCATCCTACAACATTTATCACATTGTGACTAAAATATAGACTAATAGAAAATCTATTTATATCTACACTATACCTACTTGATTCTTGTTGTAGTACAATTAACATAGATAGCACTTTGATAGCATCAGTGACAGAACTGTGTCAAACCCAAAGACTAGGTACTACATCCTGAGTATAGAACAACTACTAGAAAAGTGAAGCTGTGTGCATAAGTGATATAGATCACTCATTGCAACAATACTAAACTTACCACTGTTTCAATAAGTGAGGTGTCAGAGAGTCCATGACATTGTCTTTACCAGTAAATACCTGTAGGAAAATTGAGCCTATAGCCATATGTGACACACCTACATCACTGTTGGTTCAGTAATGTTAGGATATTTAGAAGTTGCTCGGCGTCAGCCAGTTAATAACGCTGTTTCTTGCAATGAATAGTTACTGCATTTTTAGCATATAGACACACTGAAGGTATATATATCGACAGCAGCAGTACACCTACATCACTAAACTGTGTAGCTGATACTGATATTTGGAGCTGCACATCCTTGTACAGACAATAGTTTTTCATGCCTTGACATCAGCCTCTCTATCTTGAGTATACAGTTGCAGTAAATTCACAAGCATATAAATCACATAGTAAATGCAACAGTTCTTTTACCTTGATAGTGGCTGTGTCTTGTAATAAATTTATGTTTCTTTCTACATTTATTTTTAGTTATTCATGTAAAAACCTTTGTACCACTACAATCAGACAACCTGCACCATTGATGTCCAGTAACGGTGCAATACCAGGTGTGGTGGGGTGTGGGGCATTGCTAGATAAGGCCATGCAACTACTAAGTGTGGTACGTTGTGTGCACCTGCAATCAGGGATGTGTACATTTGGTATACATGGCCTCAGTATTGCTGTTGATCTCCACTGAGCATGCAATACCTGGTCAGGTGGTGGGGATGTCTCGTAGTACATTTAGACAATTGTTTTTTATTTCTGTCACCTGCTGCAGGTTGTCTGTCATTGGTCGTGTTGGCTTGGTCCTCCCCCCTATGTGCATAAGTGTGTCTGTGTCTGTGTGTGTGTGTGGTGTTGGGGGTAAATTCGGAGTTATGGTTTTCAACCCTAACACTGAATTTCCTTGCTTTTGTCACTGTGGAACAACCCTAACTTATGCATTAAACTGAGTTTTTGCCATGAAATATATATATATATATATATATATATATATATATATATATATATACACATATGTATATAGGATACATGATGGGCATAGTGCGTTTGGCAAATATTGTCACTCCTGCAGAGTGAGCTCTGGATATCTCACGAGTGCCGAAGGCACGAGTGAGATATCCAAGCTCACGATGCAGGAGTGACAATATTTGCCATAGCACACGATATGCCCATCATGTATTCAATATATACAATAGGGCCAAGAGTTTCAGAAGTTTTGTTATGCTGTCCTGTGTTCTGTTCCTGTTAATGTGTTTGCTCATTCTGTGTGTGAGCTTTTCTGAATGGGCTGGCAGTGTTATAAACTTTGAGATACACATGAGCGTATTTTGTAGTGCTAAATGAGTTAGTTTTAGATAGGAATGAGAAACATACTTTTGTGAAGCTGTATTGTTTAACAGTCTGGCTGCAGTGAAGTTAAATGCATCACAGTATTTGTAATGAACTGAGAGGCAGAGTGTCAGAACAGCTGATACTGTTTTCAGTGGTAATTAAGTTAGCTGCTGGCAGAGTGTTCTGTGGAATTGTGCTTTTTAGGATTCTGGCTGCAGTGAAGTTGAAATTGTCACAGTAATTGGGTGAGAATCAGAGTCTGAAGAACAAGTGAGAGTGTGTTTCAGTGGTAGCTGAGTTAGCTGCAGGCAGTAGTTTAGACTGTTCTGTGAAGCTGTGCTGTTTGGAATTCTGGCTGCATCAAGTTGAGAGCATCACAGTAATGAGCTGGAAGTTGGGGGGGAAGGTGTGTTTTGTAATGCTCACTGAATTAGCTGTAGACAGCAGTGAGACCTCTCAGGTAGTTCTGCATTTGTGTCTATGGTAACAGCACAGGTGTTTCTTTCATGCTGAGGGGAAAGCTGCATAGGGTGATGATATCAGTGACCTTTTGTGACCTGTGTGTGTAAATGTCTCATATCATCACAGTAGATCAGAGGGTAAAAATATCACACTGCAGTGGATGATACACTGTTTTATCTCACTCATTTACCACTCACCCCTATTGTATATATGTATATATATATATATATATATATATATATATATATATATATAATAGAGAGAGAGAGGGAGGGAGAGAGGGGGTATGGGAGGCTAAGAACTGGGAGGTTCAATAAGTTGCTTAGAGCCTCACAGTGAGTAAGTGGTGGGATTTAAACCTGGCTCTCTGGGAGCACCAGACAGCAACACATTACATAAGACTTTTGTTGTAGAGCTCCTAAACTTCAGTTCTTTTATAAAGTAAGAATAAATCTGGCATTTAGACTTATTTTACCACACTCTTTTTGGTCCTATAAGTTCAATAAACACTCCAAGGATGTGCTTATCAATTCTGAAGATGGGGAGACAAAAGGAAGAGGCACAAATGAATCGGCAAAAAAGCAGACTCCTTCAGTGCAGCGCTTGGGAGGGTCATGCAGTAAGCAAGATAGGGTGGAATTTAACCCTGTAGCCACTTGGCCAGACTACCAAAATAAAAACATTACAGTCTAGTCTAGCAATGTGGCTTTTAACTAGGGGTGAGTAAAGGGGCCTATAGCACACAAAATGAGTAAGGTTCACGAATCAGACAATTGCAGCCTTCTATACTCCTGGTACTGAATACTGCTGGGTTCAGGGACTTGAATATTACTGGGGCATCTAGTCCATCCAATTCACCTGTACCTGACTTTTTAGTAGCTGTCAGCTTTGCATGAGTAGATGCATGCTAAACTAAAGTAATAGTGAAGATTCAGGAGTCTCTGCGATGCTGGAACAGAAGTGCAGAGTTTTGAACACAAGTGCCTTAGTGTTTGTAATTTATTTATTTATTTTTTGAAATGTTTCACCAGGAAAGGCACACTGAACAACAAATTGCTCTTCCCATGGTGCATCCTGAGGGAAAGGGCAGTGGAAATAAATACAAACATGCATACATACAACAGCAAACATCATTACAACAATACTGGGGTACATTTGATATCCAGGCCCTGATATTGGAGAACAGAAGAGCCATAGTATCTGTAACTGGATATGTTTCAAATTCTGCCCCTAATATTTATTTATTTAAAATTTGGTAAAGCCTCTATATTTATTTATTTAAAATGTGCACTCTGAGACAAGGCTCATTTCCAGGTGTGACCAGGTGAAGGGGGGTGAAGGAGCAAAACAGCAGCAGGCAACAGCAAAACAATATCTGAACAGTCAGACAAGCCATGTGTTACAATAATAGAATAAATAAAGATAATTTGCATATGCCACAATTAAATAAAGTGCAATGACTTTAGCAGTGCCTAAAATCATCACCAAAACCTTGTTTGGGTTAAAATCAGACTTCAAGGGTAACCGGAAGAAGGGGTAGCAGGAGCAAGTAGAGGATTGAAGTTTCAGCAGGCCTTTGAAGGAGTTAAAAGATGTGCAGAGACGGAGAGAGAAGGGAATTTTGTTTCAGAGAAAGAGAGAGGGAAGCCTATAGGAGAATGCAGATTGTCCAGCAGCGGAGTATGTGGGAGAAATGCAAAAATGTGATGGTCTCTTGTGCCTTGGTACTGTATCTGTAATGGGATATGTTTGAAATCTTGTATCTGGTATTGCTGAACACAAGTGCCTTGGTGTTTGTAGTGGGATACATTTTAAATTCTGCCCCTGGTAATGTTGAACAAAACTGCCTTGGTGTCTGTAGTGGGATACACTTGAAATCCTGCCACTGGTATTGTTGAACACAAGTGCCTTGGTGTCTGCAGTGGGATACATTTGAAATGCTGCCCCTAGTATTGTTGAACATGAGTGCCTTGGTGTCTGTAGTGGGATACATTTGAAATGCTGCCCCTGGTATTGTTGAACATGAGTGCCTTGGTGTCTGTTGTGGGATACGTTTGAAATGCTGCCCCTGGTATTGTTGAACACAAGTGCCTTGGTGTCTGTAGTGGGATACGTTTGAAATGCTGCCCCTGGTATTGTTGAACATGAGTGCCTTGGTGTCTGTAGTGGGATATGTTTGAAATCCTGCCTGGTATTGTTGAACACAAGTGCCTTGGTTTCTGTAGTGGGATACGTTTGAAATCCTGCCCTGGTATTGTTGAACACAAGTGCCTTGGTGTCTATAGTGGGATACGTTTGAAATGCTGCCCCTGGTATTGTTGAACACGAGTGCCTTGGTGTCTGTAGTGGGATACATTTGAAATCCTGCCCCTGGTATTGTTGAACACAAGTGCCTTGGTGTTTGTAGCGGGATATGTTTAAAATCTTGCCACTGACAATACTGAACACAAGTGTCTTGGTGTCTGTAATGGGATTCATTTGATATCCTTCCCCTCGTGTTGTTGAACACAAGTGCCTTGGTGTCCGTAATAGAATACATTTGAAATCCTGCACCTGCCAGCTCAGTGCTGCTGAGCAATGGGGTTTCCTTGGCACACTGGCGACTCAGGTTCATGCCCTGAGCTTGGGTATCGGGAGTGGAGACCGGCAGGGAGGGGATTCTCAAGCATCCATTGGATGCTTCCCACCCGGGGAGTGGGTCGAGCCTGAGCTCCTGGAAGGGGATTCTCCTGTATTTCCCCACCACAGGACACCATCCTTATGAAGGCTACTATGAAGCGGGCCACAAAAAAGTGAAAATTGACCCCCTGCTGACTGGATAATGAGCACCCAGCTTACACCGCATCGAAGTCCCAGACAACCCAGTCTAACACAGTATCAGCCTCTGGGGATATGTTGTTGTGCTTTCTGACACTACCTTTTTGAAAGAGAGGGACCCTACCAATGTAGGAAAATGCCAGGTTACCTCAGTAGGTCATGAGACAGGGTTGGGAGATGGCGATGCGCGTCAGGGTGGCTGTGTGGTTGAGCCTTGAACTCTGAAGAAGTGGCCATCTGGGGTGCCAGTGGGAGGAGCATAAATAGATAAAACAAAAAAAAAGGAAATCCTGTCTCTGATATTGTTGACCACAAGTGCCTTGCTGTCTGTAATGAAGTGTCCTGGTGACAGTAATGGGATATGTTTTGTGTCCTGCCTACTATTATTGAACACAACTGCCTTGTTGTTTGTCATTGTATACGTTTGATATCCCACCCATGATATTGTTGAACACAAGTGCCTTGTTGTCTATCATGGGATACATTTGATATCCCATGATTCTGTTCTCTTCACCTCTTTTTGATCTTCTTTCAGTTAAGGATCTGTTACCTAGTTTGAGATCTGCCAATGGCGTTGTTCTTTGTAAAGGTTTTGTAAAACTAGAGCTAGATTATATGCTTCTTCTGTAGCTGCTCCACATTTTTGGAATAGTTTGCCTGACTACTTATGTATTGGTTGCTCTATACAAGTCTTTAAAAAGCATTTATAATCATATTTAGCTGATTCATGTACTTGTAATTGTTACTGAATGTGGTGCATTCCGTGTGTGGAAAATGATTAGGAGTCTGGCGTTAAGTAATTGAGACATAACTTATGCTACGGCGCTACATATACACGAAGCAGCAAATAGAGCAGAGCCTTTCTTTTCATTCAGAGCAATCTATGAGGTTTGCCAAAATCGAAGATGGAGAGGTTTTAACAATATAGTACAGAAAAGGGAAGGATTTTGAATTTATTGCCTGAATGCAACAAAGAAACCAGGTTTAAATGAAGATTTTGATATTGTATCATTTTTAAAACAAAGATAGTTCAGTTGCATTCAGTCTAGTGCCAGTGATCTCCTGTCTGCACTTCCTGGATGGTACTGTGACAGATGTCTCACTGGTGAAAAATATGCTATGAAAATCGGTATGAATGTACTAGTTGCTATGTATTTTAAGTAAACAATGTTTTCTAATATTGCTGCCCTTTCACTTTTTTGTGCTAAATCCAACAGTTTTTTCAAAAGATATACTGTTCAATGGGAGCCGTAAGTTTGGTAATCACTGCTTTCACTCATACCCATAGGTAGAAATGCTGCCATGCCCCACCCCCCATGCATGATATAGAGAATACTGTCGGAGCAATCATGCTGAACCAGTGTGTTCAGCCACAGAGGGGTTTATGATTCCATGTGACCTCGAGAGCAAAGCTCGAGAGGTCCGAAGGAATCGTAAACCCCAAGGTGGCTGAAAACACACTGGTTTAGCGAGATTGAGAAGCAAGTATTTTTTAGTGGATGGTAAGATTTTTAACGAGATCCACGTATGATTTGCCGTAAGTTCCTTCTGCTGTGTGGCTTACGTTTCAATATAAAGTTTTCTCATTTCAAATGCATGGAATGCATGTTCTGCATGTACAGTCGATACGGCGTTCCATTCATTTTTGACTCTGTGGATGAACAGTACTTCGCTATGATGGGATTTTTAACGAACAATGCTCTAAGATGCACTGTAAAACAGTTAGCCACTGTACAGCCACATATTATATTGTTTGCCTTTTTCAATGGAGAATACTCGACCTTTCTTTTTGTATCTTCCCTAGTACTGTAAAAGCTACTTGGATTAACAACGTTCAGGAACAGATATATGAACCTGCAAGCGGCAACTAATCTAAAAGCCACGCTACACTTCCTATCCTAAGTCTAGTTTAAATTGCTATTGTCCATCATGTTATTATCCTTCCTGTTATTAAGTCAAATGTATAATAAATCAGTTTAGGAACACACACTGACTTCTAAAAGTATTCAGTATGTTATTTATGACACTCAACTATTTTTACAGCTGTCTGTATAAATGAAATTGCGATTTTAGCTGCCTGCACAAAAGAATGTAGTACTGTGCTGCTTTTTAATCTTTTTGACAATAATTATTTATTCACTGCTACTTTGCAATTATACTTTGGTTGTGTTTTGCTGTATGTCACTTTATGTTAACATAATAACTGGCTCAGTTTTGTGGTGGAAATTGATTCTAGTTACGACACAATTAATTTTGTCACTACTGATTTACCTATTTAATGCACTGAATAACTCCATTTGGTGCTTTTCAGAAAGGATCATTTCAATCAGAAACACAACAGGAAGTTACTGGGTGTCTGGATGTTTTATTTGCACCAGAATAAAAATACTACATTTTGCACTTTTCTAAAGAAACTTTCTTGTACAGTGGCATTGTTTAAAATAATGATGTGGTGAGTGACCATTTTTACAGCTGTGGGCAGAGCCTACAGTCATTTTGGGATCAATCTTATCTTACAAAAGCCATGTTGAAAATTTGGTGCAACACCTCCAAAAAATGACCAAGATACACCTGGGCATTCAATATTTTCTATGCTCATGTGTACTTTTGGTCATTTTGCAGCTCGTCACAGCCGTATCATCTCTGGCTAGAACTTGTTTCTCTTTTGAATGAACACAAGTGTCCTGGAAGCTGTAATGAGATACATTTGATATCATTCCCCTCATATTGTTGAACACAAGTGCTCTGGTGTCTGTAATAGGATATATTTGAAATCCTTCAGCTGATATTGTTGAACACAAGTGCAATAGTGTCTGTCATATGATATGTTTGCTATCCTGCCCCTAATATTGTTGAACACTAGTTCCTTGGTGTCTGTAATGACATGTCTTGGTGTATGTCATGGGAAAAGTTTGAAATCTTGCACCAATATTGTTGAATACAAGTGCCTTGGTGCCTGTCATGGGATACATTTGAAATCCTGCTCCAGATGAGAGTCTGTGTAGCTGGAAACTGATAATAGGTAGATCAGTATTGAATTTTCAAATTCTAATGGAATGGAATTCTACAGAATTTCAGAAATTCCACCAAATTCTTCAGAATTCATAAGTAGGAGATTACCAAAATTTCAGTAATGGAATTTTCTTTTTTTGAGGACAAATAAACCATAGATTTCTTTTCCACAGTATTGCTGCACAAATTGCTATGTGTGGCTGCCGAGATTAGCATCTTAACAAAATAACTTCTCTACAATCTCTCTCTCTCTCTCTCTCTCTCTCTGGTGCCCGTAATAAAGGCAATCTATCTCTCCTCCCATCTGTAGCTTTGCATAGACAAGAGTATACATCGATGAAAACATTACATGCTGTTTCTAAGGATGCAGTATCTACTGCGATTCTCTGATCATTTAACATGCAAACATGTTCTGGTGATAGAGAACCTGTGCAAGCTTCATCTAAAAGTGATTTTTAAGCCAGATCACCACTTTGGCACATATTCTCAGACAACTCAATGTAGGTAAATAATTCCCAAATGTTATAACCTGCAATGCAGCCGAAAATATTCTTAGCTTGTTGGCAGTTAGAGTTGTAAACACATGCTCTGCATTGACTGCTGCAAGCTGTAAAAGGTCTCCCAAAACAATAAAACTTTTGCCACCAAATGGTACTCCATCGTCAGTACCTAAGATCTCCTGTAAATGTAGATGAATACAGGCAAGCATGACATTAGAGACCATGCCGATTTCATCAATGATGAGTAACTTCATCTTTGTGAACATGGAACGGAGCCAAAATGCAATCTCGAATGACAGTTTACGATGCTCTCCAGTTCTGCCATGTTCCACTGGCATCATAAAGAGACGGTGTAATGTAACTCCACCAATGTTGTATGCGGCTAGTCCTGTGGGAGCAGTAACAGCAACAGACATTGATGACCCTATCAGGCTCCATATTTCAGCAGTGATGGCTTCAATGAGGAAACTCTTTCCTGTGCCAGCTGAACCACTAACAAAAATTAGTAGTGGTTTATAGTAACAACAGTCACATTTTTTTTTTCATGTTGTAGCCCATGTTAGACAGCACCAACTACTTGAGAGTGAACTGTATGCTGCTGCTGATTTAGTCTTTCTCTCAAGTCAGCTGGGTTGACAGTGGAGTGTGTTCCATGTTCCATGGCTGTCTCAATTTCTGACATTAACACTTCTGTGGCATTTAAGGGTAGAGGCTCACCTAGAACAGCTTGTCCTTCTGGATCAAGGTTGTTTTGTGAACTAACAGGAGTGTCTTCCTGAAGCTGCTTCTCTGCTTCTCAAGCTGTTCTTTCTCAGCCTCTAATCTCTGTATGTATGTGTCTGAGTATTCAATTTTGAAAGTCTCGTAACTGCGATTTAATTCTTCCTCGAATGTATCACAGTCACCTTTTAATTCAGACTCACTCCTCCAGGGTCTAAATAGGAATAGGAGAGCAAAGTAGTAGTGTTCTCTGCTCTCCGATGTGCCTAGATGCAGTCTACAGTGGTCTGCGAGCCATGGCTTGTGTCTCTTTATGAGACAGTCATCCACTCCATTAACCTTGTAAATCTGGCGTGTTGAGTTAGGCGAGATGTCTGCCTTGTAGTCATACCACTTAGCCACCTGAAAAAGAGACACATATCATCCATGTCATCGTGTCTACGGGGGTAGTATCTGTCTATCAGGTTATTCTTCAAGACATCTTCTGAAGAAGTTCTACTGGCAGCAGGCTCCTCATTTTCGGCACGGGGAATCAGTACACATTTGCGTTTCTCTTTGTAGTTAACACTGAGAAACTGGACAATGTCAGACTTCCCGTACAGATGTGTACCCATTAAACAGTCTCTGGCTTCATAAGCTCCACATTCTCTGTGTGAATGGGTCTTCAAGCTCAATCACCAGAGCTGAGATATCAGGCTTCTGCTTGAGTGGCAATATCTTCCCAAAGATCTTGCAAGCTAGTCTGCTCATGTTTGGTTATGTACGAAGTGACGTACCACACCAGGGCCAATCAGTTATCAGCCACAAACTGAACATCTATGTTTGCTTGCCACATTAGGAGAAGAGTTGGGTTGTAGTCATTTATATACACCTCTTTCTCATCTCTGGGTAACTCGTTACCCTCTTGGTTGATTTGCCTTCAAGTGGTGTTGCATTGCTGAGAAAAGGTCATTCATGGCACCATCCTGACAAACTCTTCTAGGAAATCCAAGGCAACATTGTGTGTGCTAATTAGAATTGTTCTTTACTACTGCTCAGTATTTTGCTAAATATGTCACTGGAACTTTTGAACCTACTTCCATAGTATGAGACTATTGTACTTGTCTGGAATGTGACAAGTGATATATTTCTTGATAATACTAACACTTGTGCAGCTTCATGTTCACCTATGCATGGTGCATCCTTGATCCACAACTAACATATGGATATGAGGCTCACCCGTTGATATTCCGTCCTCCAAAGTAATGCCCACAATACCAAGGGGTGGATTGTCCTGACAATATAAGCCAGAATGTCATGGAACCGCTTGTAGAAAATGTCTTGTGACAGACACAGGATCAAGTGATTTCTCTGACAGTCATTGATGAGATACCGTCGACATCAGAATTTGCCCACTTCAACAGTTCAATGAGCTGATCCCAGGCATATTCAAGTGCAACTAGAGTGATAAACCATGTGGCTGCACCACGCTCTCACAGCATTGTCATCACTTCAGAGGGTCTCGATACCAATATTCTTTGGTGCCTTGAAGACTTGAAAGAATGGAAGACAGATTCACTTGCACATTTTCACCTTTCTGCTTTAATTTCTCTAGGAATTGAGCAGCTGATCTTCTATCTAGTGGACTTGTGAGATGAATAGTATGTGCAATGGATGCATACAGAATGCTTAGTTCACTCTCCCAGAGGAGATGAAACAGGTACTGTATGTTACATCTGAATTTGCCGTCTTTACTGAATACACGGCTAGTACGGTACTCAGCACCCTGTACACGCAATTCTCTTTCATCTAGGCATCCACCTGACCCTTTTGGGAATAAGTCTGGGAAACAACGTGCTTTTGGTGTTGCCTCCCAAATACTGACAGGCTCACCTTCCACCTGTTTCATTTGATAGAGATCAGTGTTGTCTCCTACTGGATCTCTACTATGTAGTGGGTGAATCATGTACTGTTCATACAATGGAATGCACACCACGTGTCACCCAGAAATTAAATATTGTTATGATTGGCAATACCTACCAGATGGTGTACATTTCTCGCATGCTGGCAATTGTCATTTTCTGGAAGACCTTCGCGAAGCAATCCTCAAAGTCCTCTAAGAATGTCAGACTGTTTGATCAAATATCAAAGTGTTATCAAAGGTTCTTTTCAGAACCAAAAAAATGTGGTCAAAAAATAGATCAGCTGCATGCATCAGTCACACACATGTAACACATGTTACAACACTGGGGAAAGTAGAATAGCAATGCAGTATGTTGTTGTTAGTACACAATTTCATTATGTAGTGGTGTGATTAGAATTGAAAAATGTTTCAGTCTGTAAGGCACATTGTACATGTTGCTGTGGCACTGCACAGCTGTGGGTCAGCAGAGAGGAGTAGGGGTGTCACAACAGTGAAGGGTAGTGGTGGTAGGCTTATGCATTGCACTATTTAGCACTATATGTGCAAATGGAACTATTATACATGCAAGGCATAAACACAGCAATTTTTCATATTTCAAGGCATTATTAGTGTGCAGGTGTCCTCTTTATTAGTGAGTTGTTGCTTGTATTGACTGACTCAAGATCTGTTGTCTACTAATGCCCCCCCAGTAGCTTGCTGGTAATGTATTACAGAATTTTTTTTTTTATGTTGACATGCTTGCGCAGCCAACATCTTCTGAGAGTGTGGTGAGTTGAAGGCATGGTCGCTGTTTGGTGAATGCAGGGCACGCTCCAGTAGGTGCATCCTGCATTGCCCAATCAGCTTGCATGCCTGTGCAACACTATGCATACATAAAGGGGTGAGCACATCTAAGGAAAAGTCCGCTGCTATGCTAGCAAAGCTCGTCAGACTGAGCGGTCCTTTTCTTGCAATGCTCACTGCCATTATGTGCATGGTCAGTGAGTGGGCGTCCGCTTAAAGTCTGCTGACTTTGGTGTCGGTTTAACCCCCCCCACTGTCTTTGTGTGGTGACGGGGGAGCCCACTCCCTGTCTGCATAACCTCCCCCCATTGTTGTTCGTGACATATTACGAAAAAGACAGTGACATTGTTCACGAGCAGAGGTCCTAAAATGGCTGAGTTGAGAATTTGGTAAAAATGCTCCATAAAATGACTGTGTTACGAGTGTGCATTGTTTTGTTTGTATGCACGGTCGTACGTTTGCAAACTTCTAATATTCTCACTTCAGATTTTCCCCAGTGTCACTGTTCTGCACCTCCTAATGAAAGTACATCTGTCATTGTTCACGTCCTGACCAATATCTGTTTTCACAGCTCCGGCTCAAAATAGCGTGGTCACTGTGGAAAGTCTGTGTTTGACACACATGATGAAAATGACAGTGACACTGTTCATTAGCAGATGTCCTAAAATGCCTATGTTGCACATTTGGAAACGCAAGTCAACAAAATGAGTGTTTCGTGAGCGTGCGTTGCACAGTTTGCACGCATGTTCATGACTTTCTGAATTTGTAATACTTTCACTCCACCTGTTCATTATTGACATTTTTCCATACCTCCTTATGAACACTCCAGCTGCCTGAAATGTGTTTTCACACGTACGGCACAAAATTGCATTGGCACAGTGTGAAATCAGGATTTGGGACAATTTTAAGAAATGATGGTGACACTATTAATGAGCAGAGTTCCTAAAATGGCTATGTTGAACATTTAGTGCAGAACCTCCAAACAATGACTGTGTTGCAAGCGTGTATTTCACAGTTTCTGTGCACCCTTGTAACTTTGTCAATCTGCAATATTTTCATGTCACATTTTCACCACTAGTATTTGTGCACATCTCCTTATCAATAGTCCAGCTGCCATATTTTAACAGCCTGCCCAACATGTGTTTCCACAGCTGTGGTGCACAATGGCAAGCTCACTGTGCGATATCACCTTTTGAGACACATTAACAAAATCACAGCACTAGGCGTCTCTAGCCACACCACTCCCACTGCTAATGCCAGCATGACAACATTTGCCATTGACAAAAGCGTGTTTTAAAAACAAATGGTGGTAGTACAGTGTGGTGTTGCCTATCATGGTAAAATGAGTAGCGTTTCCTTAAAGAAATAGTTTGTCACATTGTTAGGTCTAACTTGGTTGGAGATACTAATGGTGTCACAAGGTCAATAGCAGTACGTATTGAGTCTGCATAATAGTTCTAATGTTCCACAAAACAAGACATGTACTAAGTCATTTCTGCCTCAAGGTTCTTGATGATGTACTGAAATGTGCTCTTGTCATTTTTAAGCACACAATTGTATACAAAATATCAAAATACATTTACAATGAGACATAACAGTAATGGAGATTATTTTCTATGTTTCTATTGCAGATCAAAACAACAATAATAATGAGGCAGTGGACCTTGCGAGAGGTGTGTCTGCTGCTTGAGGCGGTCCAAGCGAGGGGGAGTGCCCGCATCTTAATGCGGAGCACAAACCGGAAACTGGATGCAATGTGGAGGTGCATCAATAGTTATCTTCATGTTGTGTTGAAGATAAAAAACAAGACCATCACACAACTGAAGAGGAAGTGGAAGCTGTTGCGCCAGCATTTTTACATATTAAAACAGTGGGAGGAGATACCGGACAACGATACGTGCTGGTACTACCTCGCATTTGAACTTTGGGAGGCTGCTGGGAAACCAGCTGTGGGGGAGTGGCTAGTCCATCGTAAGTTTCTCAACAGAACTTATTATGATGATGTGTCTTTCTACAGCTTTAGACAGATACCATTACATATGCTGTGTCAGTTTATAGCATATTGTGACATAGTTCAACTGTGAGGTTTAGCTGAGTGACTAGATAACAGCACAATATGCTGATGATAACGGTGCAGTGACTATACAGCATCCACTGTATGTAGAAAAGATTTTATTTCATGTACATTTTATATAGCTATTATGTTTGGTGACTCTAGTCAGTTCATGCAGTTTTCTTTAACTTAATTTTGTTCTTTATGACTCGTGTGCTTGAGGTGCCATACTATGCAGTTATGTTAGTTTGTACTGGTAATTTTAGTATTTCACAAGCTATGAAATACTGTTATAAACTTTGAGATTGTGGTATTACAAAACACAATGTACACAAGTTGCAGAATTCTCATGCAATGCAAATAGTGTTATTTTTAGCATGTAGCGTTATACATGATGTTTAGGTATCTAATATGAATGTGGTTAAACCCATTAGTAGTTACTAGGCTATTGTGGATGTCTTGAGTTGTTGTTTAAATGTTGTCCATGTTACTGAAACAACTAGTTAAGTTGATTCTACTGTTGTTCTGTACTGCTCTTGAAACATTATTTTAGATATTAACAGCACTTGCAATTGAATATGTACCCGCATTGTTTGTGGTGAACAGATGAGAGGCAATGTTAACTACTTGAAGCATGTTTAATGTTGGCATCAAATGTTGTTAAATGTGATGCAATTAACATTCAAGACTTAGTAGGTCTATTTTTGTCTTTATCACAGGCCAACGCAGGACTTCCCCGCCTGCCCGTGAGGTAGTACCAGCGCAGCGTGAAGCTGTGGAGGGTGGTCACTCGGACACCGACTCTGTCATTGTTGTTGAGTCCGATGGTAAGATACAGATATAAATAATTGTGCTATGTAATTGGGGTGGTATGAGGGTGTCGTGTAAGGAGTGACCTGTGCTGCTTACCTCAATTCTTTTTAGGAATTACTATTCAGTGAGTAAGTATTACTTGATGCATCTGTGTAGTATTTGTCATTGAAAAATGGGTTTGGGGAATTGTTTCACCTGATTTAGTAAGGCAACCAGACAGCCAGGCTGCCATCAGGCAATAGAGACCAGTGAAGAATAAGTCCTTGTCTATACTGCCTGATTAGGTTCCAAATCGTTGCTGAAACAGAATGTTCATATTGCAAAAACAACCATGTTTTTCTTACCATGTAAGTGAACCACACACACACACACACACACACACACACACACACACACCTGGGCATAGCAGTGTCACACTCAGTCCTGCTGTCAGGTCTTCATTGCACATGCCTCATATGTTCCTTTGGCTGCCCACTGACTTAGCTGTGACACACAAATTTTTACCTTGGGTAGCAAAACAGAAAATACCATGTCAGAAGTGGTGATTCCCCATTAGGGTCGAACACCTCATGCACCACCACTGCTACTCATCAGTGTTAACCCAGCAAAGAAACAAATACAAAGAACACTGCAGAAAACAGACAACTATGCTTCAGATGTTCAAAGTATACCAGTCTGTGGCGTGAGCTTTGGCATAGCTTGACTTTGCTACTAAGGGATGTGGACTGGTCAATATTCAACAGAACTACAATATGGGTCAGCAGCATTGAATATTGCACCCTGGGCACCCCCCCCATATGTATGGCGCAGCACAACTGCACTAGCGTAGGTGGTTAGAGTACAGTATAGGGAAGCATTGATGCAAGTCACATTTTGCCATGGACAGCAGCCAAATATTGAATTACCGCACATGCCAGTGATGTCGGCAGTGCATGGGTCCATTAGCATGTCATTATGGACCTATTCACATGCAGGCACACTGTTCCCTCATGATTTGCGGCTAGCGCCCTCCCAGGTAACAGGTGTTGGGTACCGTCGCCACGTGCAGCACAATCACAGGCATTTGCAGTAAAAAACAAAACTATTCTGTTCAATGTTCCTGGTACTGCAGTGGAACGCTATTCCCCCGATGACGGGTATCTGTAGAAACAGATGTAGAATTACCCAATATCCCTGGTAGTACAGTGGGGTGCTATCTGCCCAATCGCGTTCATCTGTACAATGAAAAAACTTCGTACGATATACCTTGTGGTCCAGTGGAATGATATCTTTATGCTCATGGGTATTTGTGGAAACAAATAGTTTCAATGTCCCTGGAAGTGTGGTGGTGCCTCCACCACCTGCCCACTGAGACACATCGGAACACTCACCTCTGTTCAGCAATTGGTCAGCAGAACCCCACCCTCCTGATGGCACAATGGCTGCTGACTGATAGCTTGGTAGGGCTGTATGCCCGTTGGTGAACAGCGCGAACTGATGGGTGTGTAGACCACACCATACTACACCTTCCACCCACTTGCTGATTGTACAGAACACTTATAGTGTGGTTTACGTTTCTCTGTCCCTTGCATGTGAGTATATTTGTAAGGTAAATTTCTCTATATCCTTGGTGTCCCACTGGACGACTCTCCAGTTGATCGTAGGTAACATTAATATAACATTTACCACTAACCCTCATGCTGTACTGTGGGTGTCTGACTGGTTGCAACCAGAAGTAACAGAAAAATCAGCTGTTTCCCCTGTTACTACAGTTGACATGTGTGCTCACTTGTGCATTAAAGTACAAATTGCAGTAAACTGCTACCTGTGTTGGCAGCTTGGCAGAAGACACCAGGAGAAAGGACTGCTGTGTGACTGAACTTCTCTGCTGGGACTAAAGTAGAAGAACTTTTGTATTTGACCTTTTATTTAGGTTAAAAAAACTAACATACAAAAAAAATAGTGTGTGTTTGGGTTAACTGAACTGAATGGGTATCTGAAGAGTTATCTTGGTGTAAATCTCAGGTGACTGAAAGGACTTAACTGCTGTGAGGTTTAAATTACTTGTAGAAAGATCTGGTAAGTAGGAGGAGTGGCTTAGCTAGAAGGAAGCTACATTTAAAGACTGCCTTAGAAAGTTTCTGCTAATAGCTTACGGAAGACACCAGGAGAAAGGACTGCTGTGTGACTGACTCTTCTGCTGGGACTAAAGTAGAAGAACTTTTGTATTTGACCTTAATTTAGGGTAAAAACTAACATACAAAAAAATAGTGTGTGTTTGGTTAACTGAACTGAATGGGTATCTGAAGAGTTATCTAGGTGTAAATCTCAGGTAACTGAAAGGACTTAACTGCTGTGAGGTTTAAATTACTTGTAGAAAGATCTGGTAAGAAGGGGAGTGGCTTAGCTAGAAGGAAGCTACATTTAAAGACTGCCTTTAGAAAGTTTCTGCCAATAGCTTGGCAGAAGACACCAGGAGAAAGGACTGCTGTGTGACTGAACTTCTGCTGGGACTATATTGCCTCCTCCCTCCCCTCCCTCCACCCCCCCACCCAAAGCTAAATCTATTTTATAGGCACAGGATTTGACTGATAACAGGAACTTCCTGTTTAGGGGCAGGAAGTGAGTGATCACAGAACCACCAAGGACCCACCATCCTAGAAGGGCAAGAGTAGCCTCCAGACCCTCTAGCTGCTGGAGGTCTGCCTCTGAGCAATAAGTGGTCTACTGCAAATATAGGATATTCTTTTCTCAGAACAGGACAATCAGGAGCTTAAAGGGCACACAGGCAGAAAGTAAGGAGAGAGAGAAAAACAGAGGAAAGAGTAAGGATTGCAAACAGTTAAGGGGCAAGAAATAAGACATGATTGAGTGGTGCAGTGCAGTGGCTGTGGAGCAGCAGTCTTCCGGGAGATGTTCTGGAGGATGCGGTGTCCCATCTGCAGGCACGTCTCTGGGCTGAGGGAGGAGGTTGCTCATCTCCAGGCTGAGTTGGCCAGATTTGTGGGACCTCCTCTTCCATCCAGGGACCACCAGTGCCACTGGCGCTGCCTCGAGGTTGCCAAGAAAGGGGAGCGGTTGGACCACAGTGGGCTCAGGGAGGGTGAGGGTGGTGGAACAGAGGTGCATCCTCCCATTGTACCTCTCCACAATTCCTATGCCATTCTGGCAAAGTGTGGTTCCTCTATGGAGGCACCCACAGTGGAGACCAAGGAGGATGCTGGGAACCTCCACAAAGGAGACCCACAGGAGGGTGGCAGGGGACCCTGCAGGGGAAGGAAACAACTCCTGGTGGGGGACTCCATTGTTAGGAAGGTAGAACTGGGGGAGGAAGGGGAGAGGGAGGTAAGGTGCCTGCCTGGCACCATGGCTTGCAGGGACAGGGAGCGAATCCTCAGGATTGCCGGAGCAGCTGCACAGGGGAGGGAGCTGGATGTCATTGTCCACCTAGGGACAAATGACCTGGCTAAGAAAGGGATTAGAGAAGTGCAAGAAGAGTTTGTGGAATTGGGGAGAGGCCTTAGTCAAGTAGCACACAGTAACCTTCTCGGAGGTGCTACCCATCTATGGCATAGGAGAGGCTAGGGTGTTCCGCACCATGGAATTTAATCAGTGGTTGAAAAACTGGTGTGGAGCTCAGGGATTTGGCTTCATTGGGGACTGGGGGTCTATACTGGCATAATGGGCTGCATCTGTCCAGGAGGGGAACCAGGATCCTTGGTGATAGGTTTAAATGCTTCATTGGCAAGCTTTTAAACTAGCCAAGGGGAGGCACTGGAAAGGAGCAGGAAATCTCTAGCCCGCTCAAATAATCACGGTAGTAAGCGCAAACACCAACATAGAGGTGTCGAGGAGAAGGGCAGGGTAAATGGAGAAAGTGACAAAGGCAAGAAGGACAGGGATGGGGCAAAGAGAGTAAGGCCATCAGGAAATGGAGGGTAATGAGTACCAATGCTCAGTCTGGGCAACAAGCTCCTGAGCTGATGGCCTAATGGAAGAGGGATGCCTGATATCGTGCAGCTCACAGAAACATGGTACACAGAGAACCATGACTGGGATGTTAACATACCAGGGTACATAACCTACAGGAGAGATAGGCAAGGGAGAAGAGGGGAGGAGTAGCTCTCATGTAAAGGAAGGGATAAAGCAACTGAACAAAAGAGTAAATAGGGAGGAGAGGAGACACTGTGGGTCACCTTGAGACTGGAAAGGGCACCACAATCTGCACAGGGGTTGTGTACAGACCCCATGTCAGGGGAAGGAATGGACAAGGATATGATAGAAGGATTCTTAGAATGGCAGAGAAAGGGAGATACTGTTGATGGGAGACCTGAATATGCCAGATGTTAACTGAGCACATTTGCTGGAAGCCACATCCAAGAGCAGGGCCATTCTTGATGCCCTACAGGTGGCAGGCATTAGACAGCTAGTTTCAGAACCCACTGTGAGGGAGCAATCTTAGACCTCTTGATCTCAAATGGGGGCAGGAGAGGATCTCAGATCTAGAAGTGGGTTGCCATCTGGGGACAAGTGACCATCAAACAGTGGTTCATGTTAAACTCAGCTACAGAGTCAAGCCATACACAAAAGTGAGAGTACTGGACTTTAGGAGGGCTGACTTTGGCAAGATGGGAGAGTGCCTCAGAAAAGCACTAGCAAACAGGCTAGAAGGAGGTGGAGCAACAATGGGGAATTATCAAAACTGCCATCACAGAGGCAACAAGCCTTTGTGTGAAGCAAACAAACAAATCAAACGAAAGAAAAGCCACTATGGTTCTCAAAAGAGGAGGCTGTGAAAGACAGGAAGAAAAAGATAGCATTCCGGAAGTATAAGGAAACACAGAAGGAGCAGGACAGAGAGCTGTATCAGTTAAGGCAGAAGGAAGCAGGGAGGGAAGTCAGAATAGTAAAGGCCCAAACTGAGGAGAAGATAGCCAACTCAGTTAATAAGCGGGATAAAACCTTTTATAGGTACATCAGCTAGCGTAGAAAGACAAAGGGAGGGATAGTGAGGCTGAATAGAATGAACGGTGGGGGCAGAGGGGACAGTGAAAAAGCAGTAATACAGAATGAATATTTTGCTCAGTATTCACAAAAGAGGAGGGGAAGTGCCTAATCCAATTAACAGAAGCACTTTTGATAGGGGGTCGATCCCAGTCCTTTCACAGAAGAAAGGGTTCTGCAAGAACTCCTAAAACTGAAGGTGGACAAAGCAATGGGTCCTGATGGAATTCACCCAGAATTCTAAAAGAATTAAGGGAGGAACTAGTGAAACCACTGACTACTCTTTTAATAAATCATGGAGGATGGTGTGTACCCGAGGACTGGAGGAAGGCGGATGTGATTCCACTCTCACAAAGTGGGTCCAAGACAGAGGCAGGAAACTACAGACCTGTCAGTCTGACCTCTGTGGTAGGGAAAGTGATGGAGTCACTCTGAAGGAAAGAATAGTCGAGTACCTAGAGGCCAGTGGAGCACAGGACCCAAGGCATGGGTTCACAGTGGAAGGTCATGTCAGACGAATCTAATAGATTCCTTTGACTGGGTGACCAAAAGTAGACCAGGGAGGGGCTGTGGACATGGCCTACCTAGACTTTAGCAAGGCATTTGACACAGTCCTACACAAAAGATTAATAGTCAAATTAACCAGCCTGGGAGTGGGACCCAGGGTGGTAGCCTGGATAAAACATTGGCTGGACAACAGGAGACAGAAGGTAATTGTAAATGGAGTCCACTCTGAAGAAAGTGGGGTTACTAGTGGGACTGCAGGGTTCAGTATTGGGTCCAGTCCTTTTAATGTCTTCATCAGTGACATTGCAGAGGGACTGGAAGGAAAGATGCCTTTTGCAGATGACACAAAGATCTGCAACAGGGTTGATACACAAGGAGGTGTGGAAAGGATGAAAAGGACTTGGCAAGGTTGGAGGAATGGTCAGAAGTATGGCAGCTAGGATTCAATGCAAAGAAGTGCAAATAATGCACCTGGGAAACAAGAACCCAGGGAAGAATACACAATGGTGGGGAGGTAGTAACAACAACAAAAAGGAAAGGTACCTGGGGTAATCATATCAGATGACCTTAAGGTTAGCAAGCAATGTGAGAAGGCAGTAGGAGGGCTGGGGGTATACTGGGATGTACAGGAGGGCATCATCAGCAGAAAACAGGAAGTTGTTATCCTCTGTACAGACAGTTGGTGAGACCCCATCTGGAGTACTGTGTCCAGTTCTGGAGACCCCATCTCTGCAAGGACATAGACAGGATAGAGGCAGTCCAGAGGAGGGCAACTAAAATGGTGCAGGGTCTGCAAGAGAAGCCATATGAGGAGCGACTAAAGGAGCTTAATATGTATACCCTTGAGGAAAGAAGGGAGAGGGGGGACATGATAGAAACTTTTAAGTACCTCAGTGGAATCAACACAGTCCAAGAGGGTAGCATCTTTGAGAAAAAGGGACTTGCAAGAACAAGGGGACACCATTTAAAGATAGAATGAGGGCGGTTCAGGGGCAATGTGAGGAAGTATTATTTCAAAGAGAGGGTAGTGGATGCATGGAACAGCCTTTCTGAGGAGGTTGTGGGGTCTAAAACTGAGGGAGAATTCAAGAATGCATGGGACAGACATAAGGCAATTCTTGTGGGGGGTAGGAAGAAATAGGCTGTTGGTTAGCTAGGATCTCCAGCCTATCCTGTAGGTAGGGAAATGGGCAGACTAGATGGGCCAAACGGTCCTTATCTGCCATCAAAGTCTATGTTTCTGTGTGTTCTTACAGTGGAAGCCCTCCTTGGCTGGCGAGAGATACGCACTGTCATGCTTCACCCCCCCCTTGATAAACGGCAGGCAGTACACCACCCAGCTGCTGCTCTGCTATCTGCTGACCGGTACTGTCAGTATGACTGTATGTCCATAATTACTTGGTGTGAGCCAATGATCGTGCAAGACATATTGTTCAACAGAATACACATATGTAAATTGATTAATTCACATATCTCTAATGTGTACTATCATATGGCCTGTGCGCTCATTAGATTACAGTGTCTGACAATGGATCCACAGTCCTAGCAATGATTTAACTTGGCATATGGCAGGGTGGGTAGGTGACTGCTGTCCACCGCTAATGGTGGGGGTGTTTGGATGTTAGGGATAACGGGTGGTGGGGAGGGGTGTCCATTGCATACTAGCCATAATGGGTTTCTTTTTCTGTTTTTTTTCTTAACATGTGATAGGCCAGACATGTCCACAGAATCACCTCAGATATACGTTAATTTTATATGAAATTTTTCACAGGATTGGACAGACAGGCCCACTGTAACTGCAGGGATATAGGTTAATGTTATTGTCATTCAGCGTTCATTTGCTCTGTGAGTACATTTACGTTCTGCAGGTGGATTGTTGTCCAAGAAATGCTGAGTGTCAGTATGTCTGGGGCAAGTTTTGGGGTATTGGAGTGATACGGATGTAAATGGTTTAATAATGACATCTACTTGCCCATTTGCACTGTGCATGCATTGTGGCCCCATTTTTAAGTAAAGTTTCATACATTGTTTGTTACTTCAGCTATCAAAATGCAACTAGTGATCCTGTATCACCATGGTGCACTCTGGCTGCTGATTCTGGCGTGCTGCAACTGTGCTATGTGCACAGATGATGGCCAGGGTGCAGTATTCAACAGCGCTGGGACATGGTGCACCTCTGTTGAACATTACCCAGTGGACGTTATTGCACAGACATGACCAGCTGTACCAGGGCTTACATCACAGACTGGCACAGTTTTAATGTCTGTTTTTCTGTTTAATTAAATATTCTAATAAAGGGAGTATGTATATCGTGAGACGTACCACATGATTCATGCTTAAGTGTCTAACCTGTCATTTTTTACTGAACTACAGCAGTCATGAGACATCCACAATGAACAAAGACCGTGTTTGAGTATGTTACTTGGGAACTGTAACAGAAAAAAACAATGGTACCTCATTATATTTATAACGATTTATTAGAAACAGGTATCATACACAGACGTACGTCAGTTATACACTTCTCAGTTTGGTTAAGCTGAAAATAAACAATAATTGTCCATAGCAGTTGTGGGTTTAAATAACATACAATACTGAAGTAGAATTATCTTTGAATTGCTACATAAGTAAATGCTGTTGTAATTACAGTGTGAGAATATATTAGTACACATTTGAACTGTATTTGTGTGTTATGACATCGTACGAATGACTAATACAGCCACGAACTACTATATATATGTAACCTAGATTTTGTATAGCCTATGAACACAGTTGTTACATATTGCTGTATTGGTCACTCATGTGATACATACTGATGTCACCAGACACAAAATGCACAAAAAAATTAATGTTATGCAGATAGTGATTTGAGACGAAAACAATAGTTTTATTTCTTTATGAAGTCCAGTGATATGATCCATGTATATGTCACAGATCATGATTTTCAAACTGTTGTATTGTTGTAATTTATTACCAGAATCTGTGAACATGTCAGTGGCCAGTATTCTATGTGCATGGTGACACTGCCATACTAGCAGGGAACGGGGTGGACATCACTTAATGGGGGTATGGACATGTACAGTAATGGACACACATACTGTTAAGATCACAGTGCGGTGTAGAACAATGGTGTGTTCACAAGTTGTAGGAATAATCTGAGACATTGTTGATACTGTTCATGTAAGTCACTAACTGTACAAATGAGAAGAGTTGCTGTGTGCATGACACTGTTGAATACTAATGTAACATGATATAAACACAGAAGTGTCATTGAAAGCAGGGATGTGTTTACGTGTTTCAGTAGCACAATGACACAGTATTAAAAAAATATTTTGTTACTAAAAGTAGATGTGTACCTAAATATTTAGTGGTATGTGCAATCACTTTTTTTTACTTGTTTTTTTTTTATAGAGCCCGGGGAAGCTGAGGTTGAGAGACAAGAGGAGGTGAAGCAGGAGCCAGACACCAGCACCCCATCACAAAAGATATTTATACAAAACATAGTGTCCCAGTATAGTGCACCAACAATGTGTGTTATGATGATTGTGTGTTTGCTAGGTGGTTGTGAAATAACTGACACTACGTAGTGGACCTGTTCAGCATTTTTTCTATAACTTTAAGACTACACGTGAAGGCGTTATAGCACTACATTGTTCAGAGGTGCAAATGAATACATCACACAACTCTGTTCACCAGAATGGTGCAAGTTTCATGTTCATTTGCTTCTGTTGTAGAATGTGTGTGTAGTACTATTTTCACAGAGTCAGTAATTGTGCATCACGTTATACAAGTTCCCATACATGGATGTTATGCCACTGAGAGGAGTGAAGGTGTGGTGGGAGTGAACATGTTGCTGTTTGGTGGTTGGGAGAAAAGCAGGCAGAACAGCTTAACAAAGGATTTTTACTTTAATATATTATTGCAGGGATTTGAGCAATAGGCTTGAAAGTGTTGTAGTGGTACACCAGGGGTATAGGAAGCATTATTACAATAGTTGTACACATAGCCAGCATAGGGGGGAGGATGAAGGTACAGCTGTAGCTTTACAGGTCAGTTACAGCTGTCAGCTGTCATGTTGGATGGTGTGATGTGCTACCCAAGCTGTGAGTCACAGTCGTTGAACATTTAAATGAGTAAAATTGACTCATCCAAGTACAAGCAGTACTTCTGAGTGTATACTAACATAGTGAGAGTGCATCAAAATAGGTGTTACGGTCTATCATGTCTCCTCATTTGGACAGCCGCTGCCTTGGGTAGCTGACCCTACTGCCTTCCCCTGAGGTTCTCTGGTTGCTCCCTTCCCAGTTCCAGATATTGTAAATGCATTGAATTATTAGTCTGGAGCCATTACCGTTATAACTGTTTCACATCCTGTCGAACTCCTGCACCAGGGAGTTATAACGGTAATGGCTCCAGACTAATAATTCAATGCATTTACAATATCTGGAACTGGGAAGGGAGCAACCAGAGAACCTTAGGGGAAGGCAGTAGGGTCAGCTAACATCTCTGCCTACATCATCCCCCTGGGCACTGTATTACATGGATCTACCACCCTCCTAGTGAAGTGCACCTCCTGCTTTCCCCCAGAATTTTTCCTCCTCTGCCTTGCAGCCACGTACTGTTGTTACCCCCTGCTTCTTACTTCTAAGCATCCTAACTGCTGCTGTCCTGTTTACAACCTTCATGTACATGAAGAACCCTATCACATCTCCCCGGTACCTTGTCTCTGCCAGTGTGTAGTTATTTAGCTGTTCGCGCCCCTCCACATAGGTCCTGTTTCCCAAGTCCTACATTACTTTTGTTGACCTCCTCTGCACCCTGTCCAGGAGTTTAATGTCTCTCTTTAAATGTGGCACCCACAACTGCATACAGTGCTTAAAATGCCGTCTTGCCACCCACTTTACAGACGTACTATCACTTCATTCCTTCTGGACACAATCCCACTAGTGATGCATCCTGTAGTCCTTAGCTACTGCCCTCCAACAAGCCTCCAACTTGTTTATCATGACATCCAACAACAGCCCCAAATCCCTATTAGTGGCCAAAACTTGTTACATTTCAACCCCCCCCATGGACAATTGGTATGGCTTTCTGTGTGCAGTACCTTCCACTTCAGTGCATTGAACCTCATCATTCACTTTCTAGAACATCTTTCAAGAGCCTCCAGTGCAGTCTGCAGCCCAACCGCCCCTTTTCACATTCCACCAAAGTCCCCAGTTTTGAGTCATCTGCAAACAGAGTCATCTTACTCCTGATACCTGCCTTTATGTCCGACAATGTAGGTGGTGAACAATAGGGACTCAAGTACTGACCCCTTTGGGAACCTACTACTGACTGTCTTTGAAATGAGACTATCCCGCCAATTATGAAGCACTGGGTTTGGTTCTGGAGACAATTTGCTATCAATCTGATGTGTGCCTACATCGTGTGCTGCACATTGGGGTTTATATGTTATATGGCATGAGAATGAGCCTACTAATTGTGTTTCATTATCTACTGTTCTGTTTGGATAGAACGGTAATCAAGTGTGCCCTATGACACAGTTAAATGGCGCACTGGCATGCATTAGTGTGTTACTCATGGTGTAACAGTTATGTTTCTTGTCCAGCACGTTTGAACATATATCCTACTGTTAATTTACATGCTTTGACAACAAAATGTTAGATTAAGTGCTTGGTAAAGTCAGTCAACTCCTGCTTACTAAATCTGTAAGATGGTTTCAACTATTAGAAATCCATTGTGGTACACAATCTAAAAAATTATCTGTGAGCATTCTTACTGGTCATGAACATCTATCACAAACACTACTGTCAAATTGATTATGTAGAGAGGAAGGCTTAGAGAGGAAGGCTTAAGAGTGTTATAGAGGTGTTTAATTAAAATAGAAATAAGAAACTTTCACTAATTGTGTTGATGGCCAGTTAAACATGGTTTAGGACATTTTGCCATTTGGTTACACTTTTCACCACACTACAGGCATGCAGATCACCAGAATAACACACAAAGGACCGGTCCTATTCAACATCTTCATCATTGACATTGCACAGGATATAGAAGGCAGAATTTCACTGTTCGCTGATGACACAAAGCTCTGTAACAGAGTAGACACACCAGAGGGTGTAGCCAGAATGAGAAGGGACCTGCAGAAACTTGAAGAATGGTCAAGGGATTGGCAGTTGAAATTCAATGCAAAGAAGTGCAAGATAATGCATATGGGGCACAAAACCCTGGCACAATATATCAGTTGGGGGTGAGGATATAGCATGCACCAAGCAGGAAAGGGATCTTGGGGTTGTCATCTCTGATGACCTCAAAGATGAGAAACAGTGTGACAAGGCATCAGGTAAAGCAAATAGGATGCTGGGATGTATGGCAGGGGCATCACCAGCAGGAAAAGGAGGTCATAATTCCGCTATACAAGACACTAGTGAGGCCCCACCTGGAGTACAGTGTACAGTTCTGGAGCCCATACTCACGTAAGGACATAGACAGGGTAGAGAAGGTTCAGAGGAGGGCAACAAAGATGGTGCATGGGTTGCATCACAAGTCCTATGAAGACAGGTTGAAGGAACTGAACATGTACTCCTGGAGGAGAGGAGGAGAGAGGGATATGATAGAGACATACAAGTATCTTACAGGGAGGAACAGGGTGCAGGAAAACACTATTTTAAGTGAAAAGATGTTTCAGGACTAGAGGGCATGGGATGAAGTTGGAGGGAGGACGATTCAGAGGAAACATGAGAAAGAATTTCTTCACAGAACGGGTGGTGGACAAGTGGAACACCCTGCCAGAGGAAGTGGTGGGGGCTGAAACAATCACGGGATTTAAGAATGCATGGGATAGACATAAAGGGATTCTAGAGGTCAGGGGTAAGGGGAAATAGACTTCTAGGAAAACAAACTGAACTTACAAGCTCAAATGGGCAGACTAGGTGGGCCATAGGTCCTTATCTGCCGACACTGTCTATGTATCTATGTAGGACATTTTCTTAATGGCATACTGCTTAATCAATGCTATGTTGATAAAACAATATTTATATATATGGAAATATGTGCAGAGGGTGAATAACAACTTGACATGTGTGTGTCTTTTGTGGCACTAGTCACAATGATGATGATAATGTACACATTTGAATGTGTTACCATACTGTTGGTGTACAGGCATTTGAATATTCTCTTGCAGGTATGGAAAAACAGTATACCCACAGATGCTAAAGTATAGTTGTTCACACGCTATGAAGATGTTGTATTAGTGTAAGACAATGTACTGTTTATTATGCCAAACCATTTAGATACTGAGTATTGCTGTATGGTAAGTTAAATAACAGAATGGTATAGAAAGTACAGTGTTCTTATTACTTTATAAATGTTTCAACACACACCATTATATACTACAGAAGTATTATCACTGAACAGACAAGACAAGAATCTATATTTGTATCACAGTTCTAAATAGTGTTAGTTGTGACAACAAAATGTATAACTATTTAAGCAATAAGGCATAACCAGAGGTTATGTAATGGTCTGTTAATCACCTTCTCTGGGTTTAATGTGGTGCGAGGCGTAGCCTAGTGCTACATGCCCCCAGAGGGTGATTAGTTGACCATTTAACATAACACATGGGAGTGCTTTATTGCGATTATAATAACAATGTTTTACATTGTGTAACACCTTGTTCAGCATATGATTAGGCTGTACATGTGTGTTACTTAAAGATTTACATAGGGTTGATAGAATGTTTACAGTCAGTCAGAAAGCTCAATTTCTCAGACGCTTTTCAGGATACTTTTTTAGATACATATTGTAAGGTGGAACACAGAAAGGACATCACTGTTTTGAGGCTGATGTACTGATTAATGTTTTTTTAAATCTTTGTAGGGCCCTGCCATGTGAAACGCTGTACTGGCTACTGCTGCTGTTACCGGATTCTTGAGCTCAAGGTTGACGATCTCAAGAAAGATAATGTTGTACACCTTGAAGAACAGCAGAGAATGCTGTCCTTCATTGATGCGCAACAGCGGACAATCAACCTAGTGCTTGAGCCTGTGGTGACAGCAGCCTCTGACTCCATGGCCAGTACCAGCACTTCACCTCCATCACCACCTGTCCCATCCAGCTTCCCGGGGGCTAAGTGGCCACTCTCCACCACAATCCAGTATCTCCTCCTGAGGTCGCAACAGCTTGCACTTCCATTGCACCTCCAGATTGCATCCAGTTTCCAGCTTGGACTACCTCAAGCAGCAGCACACCACTCGCAAGCAGTGGCTGCAACAATTTACAATAAAAAAGTTTTAGAAGAATACTTTTTTTTGTATATAGAATAAAAGTCAAAAAGCAAAAATACTTTTTTTGTATATAGAATAAAAGTCAAAAAGCAAAAATGATCTATTTTTTATGTATAATATTTAAAAAAATGTCAAAATAGTTCTATTTTTCTTTGTCTTCATTTTACATGTGAAAGTTGTTTTTTTTTATAATTTATTTTCTAAAGAATAAGACATTTAATTTGCATTTTAACAGAAGTATTTTTTTACTTTTATAAAAAAGTATTTTGTTAAGGACACTTTTTGCTTGTGTTATTTTTCAATTGTGGGCAATAGGGTAAACATGGAGGGGATCTTTAGGCTAAAGCAGGGAGGTATCACCAGAGGGCATGGTTTGAAGTTGGAAGGTGGAAGGGTGAGGGGGGAAAAGAGGAGGAGGTTTTTCACCGAGAGGGTGGTGGACCCTTGGCATGCACTGCCTGGTGAGCTGGTTCAGAGATCCACAGTGGAGGGCTTCAAGAGATGGTGGGACAGACACAGAAAGTGGATGTATCAGATGATGGCCTGGCCCGAGGGGGTGGGGATGGATGATAGGGGTTTCTAGAGAACAAGGGATGGGAGGGTCTCGGCACCCAATTAACGATCTAGGTTCGAGCAGACTCGATAGACCGTAAGGCCTAATCTGCTGGCAAATAGTATGTTAGTATGTAATATTTATCATTAATATTTGTTACAAGGGTTAGTGAACTGTGGTTTTATCATAACCTCAAACATTCTAGCAGATTCATGTGGGTTTAAAATCTATATAGATATGTAGGCTACTATATTCCGAAAAAGGTAACACACTATTTTAAATAAGTTTCATAATTGTAGCCATAAGGATCTTGCAGGGATTATATCAAAGGACAGTTAACCAGTCTGTGAGTATATCTGTTGGGCTGTACACGTTGAGTCATTCTATACCAGCAGCAGATGATTAACAGACCATAAGTACAACTGCTGGGCATGTTTTATTGGCTACATATTATATAAGAAACCATTCGTCTTACCTATTTCGGCAAAAAAGATTTATATAGAAAGAATTCAAGCTTTAAACAGATAGTACATTTAAATTCTTGTAATGTTATGGACGTTGAAGTGTTATGACAACATTCTTATATGTACATAACTAAGTATGAGTTCTGTCAAGTTTTTTTTTTTGCCTAGAACAGAGACAGAGGAGGAAAATGTAAGAAATGAATATTTAAGAGGTTGTTAACAAATAGAGTACTACATTCTTTATGTGTCAGAACACTAGGTACATTGACTACAAAAAGATAATGAGTAAACACTAACATTATAACTTAGTATTGACAAAACAGTGGTAAGTGAAAGTACATATATATATATATATATATATATATATATATATAAATATATATATATAAATATATATATATATATATATATATATTTTTATACCAATATGTTTGAGATGGATGTTGTCTTAGTCTTCATGACAGAAAACACTATTATATGGGTTACTCTGTTATTCATTGTGGTGCATTTCGCTATTTATGTGCAATAGAGGCACAGCAAAAAAATTATATAGTATTGGAACTAATCATTCTTAAAAAGGCAGGATATTCATGGTAAAAAACTCCATTTAATGCATAAGTTATGGTTGTTCCACAGCGACAAAAGCAAGGAAATTAGGTGTTAGGGTTGAAAACCCTAACTCCGAATTCACCCCCCCAACACCACACACACACACACACACACACACACACACACACATGCAAGTAGGGGGGAGGACCAAGCCAACATGATCAATGACAGGCAACCAGCAGCAGGAGACAGAAATAAAAAACAATTGCCTAAATGTACTACGAGACATCCCCACCCACCTGACCAGGTACTGCATGCTCAGGGGAGATCAACAGCAAAACTGAGGCCATGTATGCCAAATGTACACATCCCTGATTACATGTGCACACAATGTACCACACTTAGTAGTTGCATGGCCTTACCTAGTGATGTCCCACACCCCATCACACCTGATGGGCCACCTCGGCAGTAGACCACAGCAAACCTAAGGAGTTGTACAGGTATGACATGTGTGTTTGACTTCATGTATACACATTCTTCCTCTGCTAGCTGCCACAGTACCTTGGCAAGGCAGAGCCTCACCCACTCAGAACATCTACTGTGTAGTCACTGGGAAACGGCAGTTAAAATTAACCCATGAAGATCAATACTGTTACTCGATGTTTGCAGCCATCCACAGGTTAGTGTTATTATAACTGACGGACTCTGTGATGGAGAATGACCCCTCCCATCCTACAACATTTATCACATTGTGACTAAAATATAGACTAATAGAAAATCTATTTATATCTACAATATACCTACTTGATTCTTGTTGTAGTACAATTAACATAGATAGCACTTTGATAGCATCAGTGACAGAATTGTGTCAAACCCAAAGACTAGGTACTACATCCTGAGTATAGAACAACTACTAGAAAAGTGAAGCTGTGTGCATAAGTGATATAGATCACTCATTGCAACAATACTAAACTTACCACTGTTTCAATAAGTGAGGCGTCAGAGAGTCCATGACATTGTCTTTACCAGTAAATACCTGCAGGAAAATTGAGCCTATAGCCATATGTGACACACCTACATCACTGTTGGTTCAGTAATGTTAGTATATTTACAAGTTGCTCGGCGTCAGCCAGTTAATAACGCTGTTTCTTGCAATGAATAGTTACTGCATTTTTAGCATATAGACACACTGAAGGTATATATATCGACAACAGCAGTACACCTACATCACTAAACTGCGTAGCTGATACTGATATTTGGAGCTGCACATTCTTGTACAGACAATAGTTTTTCATGCCTTGACATCAGCCTCTCTATCTTGAGTATACAGTTGCAGTAAACTCACCAGCATATAAATCACATAGTAAATGCAACAGTTCTTTTACCTTGATAGTTGCTGTGTCTTGGTAGTAAATTTATGCTGCTTTCTACATTTATTTTTAGTTATTCATGTAAAAACCTTTGTACCACTACAATCAGACAACCTGCATCATTGATGTCCAGTAGTGGTGGAGTACCAGGTGTGGTGGGGTGTGGGGCATCACTAGGTGAGGCCATGCAACTACTAAGTGTGGTACGTTGAGTGCACCTGCAATCTGGGATGTGTACATTTGGTATACATGGCCTAAGTTTTGCAGTTGATCTCCACTGAGCATGCAATACCTGCTCAGGTGGAGGGGATGTCTCGTAGTACATTTAGACAAATGTTTTTTATTTCTGTCACCTGCTGCAGGTTGTCTGTCAGTGGTCATGTTGGCTTGGTCCTCCCCCCTACATGCATATGTGTGTGTGTGTGTCTGTGTGTGTGTCTGTGTGTGTGTGTGGTGTTTGGGGGGTGAATTCAGAGTTAGGGTTTTCAACCCTAACACTGAATTTCCTTGCTTTTGTCACTGTGGAACAACCCTAACTTATGCATTAAACTGAGTTTTGCAATTTATATATATATATATATATATATATATATATATATATATATATATATATATTGATACATGATGGGCATTGGTGATATGGCAAATATTGTCACTCCTGCAGAGTGAGCTCTGGATATCTCATGAGTGCCGAAGGCACGAGTGAGATATCCAAGTTCACGATGCAAGAGTGACAATATTTGGCATAGCACACGATATGCCCATCATGTATTCGATATATAAAATAGGGCCAAGAGTTTCAGAAGATTTGTTATGCTGTCCTGTGTTCTGTTCCTGTTATTGTGTTTGCTCATTCTGTTGTGAGCTTTTCTGAATGGGCTGGCAGTGTTATAAAGTTTGAGATACACATGAGTGTGTTTTGCAGTGCTAAATGAGTTAGTTTTAGATAGGAATGAGAAACATACTTTTGTGAAGCTGTATTGTTTAACAGTCTGGCTGCAGTGAAGTTAAATGCATCACAGTAATTGTAATGAACTGAGAGGCAGAGTGTCAGAACAGCTGATACTGTTTTCAGTGGTAATTAAGTTAGCTGCTGGCAGAGTGCAGAGTGTTCTGTGGAATTGTGCTCTTTAGGATTCTGGCTGCAGTGAAGTTGAAATTGTCACAGTAATTGGGTGAGAATCAGAGTCTGAGGAACAAGTGAGAGTGTGTTTCAGTGGTAGTTGAGTTAGCTGCAGGCAGTAGTTTAGACTGTTCTGTGAAGCTGTGCTGTTTGGAATTCTGGCTGCATCAGTTGAGAGCATCACAGTAATGAGCTGGAAGCTGGGGATAGGAGTGTTTTGTAATGCTCACTGAGTTAGCTGTAGACAGCAGTGAGACCTCTCAGGTAGTTCTGCATTTGTGTCTATGGTAACAGCACAGGTGTTTCTTCTCATGCTGAGGGAAAGCTGCCTAGGGTGATGATATCAGTGACCTTTGTGACCTGTGTGTGTAAATGTCTCATATCATCACAGTAGAGCAGAGGGTAAAAATATCACACTGCAGTGGATGATACACTGTTTTATCTCACTCATTTACCACTCACCCTATTGTATATATGTATATATATATATATATATATATATATATATATATATATATATATATATATATAAAGAGAGAGAGGGAGGGAGAGAGGGGTATGGAGGCTAAGAACTGGGAGGTTCAATAAGTTGCTTAGGGCCACACAGTGAGTAAGTGGTGGGATTTAAACCTGGCTCTCAGGGAGCACCAGACAGCAACACATTAGATACGACTTTTGTTGCAGAGCTCCTAAACTTCAGTTCTTTTATAAAGTAAGAATAAATCTGGCATTTAGACTTATTTTACCACACTCTTTTTGGTCCTATAAGTTCAATAAACACTCCAAGGATGTGCTTATCAATTCTGAAGATGGGGAGACAGAAGGAAGAGGCACAAATGAATCAGCAAAAAAAGCAGACCCCTTCAGTGCAGCGTTTGGGAGGGTCATGCAGTAAGCAAGATAGGGTGGAATTTAATCCTGTAGCCACTTGGCCATACTACCAAAATAAAAACATTACAGTCTAGTCTAGCAATGTGGCTTTTAACTAGGGGTGAGTAAGGGGTCCTATAGCACACAAAATGAGTAAGGTTCATGAATCAGACAATTGAGGCCTTCTATACTCCTGGTAATGAATATTGCTGGGTTCAGGGACTTGAATATTACTGGGGCATCTAGTCCATCCAATTCACCTGTACCTGACTTTTTAGTAGCTGACAGCTTTGCATGAGTAGATGCATGCTAAACTAAAGTAATAGTGAAGATTCAGGAGTCTCTGCGATGCTGGAACAGAAGTG
Organism: Neoceratodus forsteri; assembly: GCA_016271365.2. NCBI lineage: Eukaryota > Metazoa > Chordata > Ceratodontiformes > Ceratodontidae > Neoceratodus > Neoceratodus forsteri. The sequence continues at coordinate 60,248,146 of CM028131.1, forward strand.
CAGAGTTCTGAACACAAGTGCCTTAGTGTTTGTAATTTATTTATTTATTTATTGAAATGTTTCACCAGGAAAGGCACACTGAACAACAAATTGCTCTTCCCATGGTGCATCCTGAGGGTAAGGGCAGTGGAAATAAATACATACATGCATGCATACAACAGCAAACATCATTACAACAATACTGGGGTACATTTGATATCCAGGCCCTGATATTGGAGAACAGAAGAGCCATAGTGTCTGTAACTGGATATGTTTCAAATTCTGCCCCAAATATTTATTTATTTAAAATTTGGTAAAGCCTCTATATTTATTTATTTAAAATGTGCACTCTGAGACAAGGCTCATTTCCAGGTGTGACCAGCTGAAGGGGGTGAAGGAGCAAAACAGCAGCAGGCAACAGCAAAATAATATCTGAACAGTCAGACAAGCCATGTGTTACAATAATAGAATAAAGATAATTTGCATATGCCACAATTAAATAAAGTGCAATGAATTTAGCAGTGCCTAAAATCATCACCAAAACCTTGTTTGGGCTAAAATCAGACTTCAAGGGTAACCGGAAGAAGGGTAGCAGGAGCAAGTAGAGGGTTGAAGTTTCAGAAGGCATCTGAAGAAGTTAAAAGATGTGCAGAGACAGAGAGAGAAGGGAAGTTTGTTTCAGAGAAAGAGAGAGAGAAGCCTATAGGAGAATGCAGATTGTCCAGCAGCGGAGCATGGGGTAGAAATGGCAAAAATGTGATGGTCTCTTGTGCCTTGGTACTGTATCTGTAATGGGATATGTTTGAAATCTTGTCCCTGGTATTGTTGAACACAAGTGCCTTGGTGTCTGTAGTGGGATACATTTGAAATGCTGCCCCTGGTATTGTTGAACACAAGTGACTTGGTGTTTGTAGTGGGATACATTTGAAATGCTGCCCCTGGTATTGTTGAACATGAGTGCCTTGGTGTCTGTAGTGGGATACGTTTGAAATGCTGCCCCTAGTATTGTTGAACACGAGTGCCTTGGTGTCTGTAGCGGGATACGTTAGAAATACTGCCTCTGGTATTGTTGAACACGAGTGCCTTGGTGTCTGTAGTGGGATACGTTTGAAATGCTGCCCCTGGAATTGTTGAACACGAGTGTCTTGGTGTCTGTAGTGGGATACATTTGAAATGCTGCCCCTGGTATTGTTGAACACTAGTGCCTTGGAGTCTGTAGTGGGATACGTTTGAAATCCTGCCCCTGGTATTGTTGAACACAAGTGCCTGGCTGTCTGTAGTGGGATATGTTTGAAATGCTGCCCCTGGTATTGTTGAACATAAGTGCCTTGGTGTTTGTAGTGGGATATGTTTAAAATCTTGCAACTGACATTATTGAACACAAGTGTCTTGGTGTTTGTAATGGGATACATTTGATGTCCTGCCCCTCGTGTTGTTGAACACAAGTGCATTGGTGTCCGTAATGGAATACATTTGAAATCCTGCCCCTGCCAGCTCAGTGCTGCTGAGCAATGGGGTTTGCTTGGCACGCTGGCTACCCAGGTTCTTGCCCTGAGCTTGGGTATCGGGAGTGGAGACCAGCAGGGAGGGGATTCTCAAGCATCCATTGGATGCTTCCCTCCCGGGGAGGGGGTCGAGCCTGACCTCCTGGAAGGGGATTTTCCTGTATTTCCCCACCACAGGACACCATCCTTATGAAGGCTACTATGGGGTGGGCCACAAAAAAGTGAAAATTGGCCCCCTGCTGACTGGATAATGAGCACCCAGGTGCACCGCATCGAAGTCCCAGACAACCCAGTCTAATCCAGTATCGGCCTCTGGGGATATGTTGTTGTGCCTTCCGACACTACCTTTTTGAAAGAGAGGGACCCTACCAACGTAGGAAAATTCCTGGTTAGCTCAGTAGGTCATGAGACAGGGTTGGGAGATAGCGGTGCGTGTCAGGGTGGCTGTGTGGTTGAGCCTTGAACTCTGAAGAAGTGGCCATCTGGGGTGCCAGTGGGAGGAGCATAAACAGATAAAACAAAAAAAAAGGAAATCCTGTCTCTGATATTGTTGACCACAAGTGCCTTGCTGTCTGTAATGAAGTGTCCTGGTGACAGTAATGGGATATGTTGGGTGTCCTGCTCCTACTATTATTGAACACAACTGCCTTGTTGTTTGTCATTGTATACATTTGATATCCCACCCATGATATTGTTGAACACAAGTGCCTTGTTGTCTATCATGGGATACATTTGATATCCCATGATTCTGTTCTCTTCATCTCTTTTTGATCTTCTCTCAGCTAGGGATCTGTTATCTAGTTTGAGATCTGCCAAAGGGGTTGTTCTTTGTAAAGGTTTTGTAAAACTAGAGCTAGATTACATGCTTCTTCTGTAGCTGCTCCACATTTTTGGAATAGTTTGCCTGACTACTTATGTATTGGTTGCTCTTTACAAGTCTTTAAAAAGCATTTAAAATCATATTTAGCTGATTCATGTACTTGTAATTGTTACTGAATGTGTTGCATTCCGTGTGTGGAAAATGATTAGGAGTCTGGCGTTAAGTAAATGAGACATAACTTATGCTACTGCGCTACATATACACGAAGCAGCAAATAGAGCAGAGCCTTTCTTTTCCTTCAGAGCAATCGATGAGGTTTGCCACAATCCAAGATGGAGAGGTTTTAACAATTTAGTACAGAAAAGGGAAGGATTTTGAATTTATTGCCTGAATGCAACAAAGAAACCAGGTTTAAATGCAGATTTTGATATTGTACCATTTTTAAAACAAAGATAGTTCAGTTGCATTCAGTCTAGGGCCAGTGATCCCTGTCTGCACTTCCTGGATGGTACTGTGTCAGATGTCTCACTGGTGAAAAATATGCTATGAAAATTGGTATGAATGTACTAGTTGCTATGTATTTTAAGTAAACAATGTTTTCTAATATTGCTACCCTTTCACTTTTTTGTGCTAAATCCAACAGTTTTTTCAAAAGATATACTGTTCAAAGGGAGCCGTAAGTTTGGTAATCACTGCTTTCACTCATACCCATAGGTAGAAATGCTGCCATGCCCAACCCCCCATGTATGATATACAGAATACTGTCTGAGCAATCATGCTGAATCAGTGTGTTCTGCCACAGAGGGGTTTATGATTCCATGCGACCTCGAGAGCAAAGCTCGAGAGGTCTGAAGGAATCATAAACCCCGAGGTGGCTGAAAACACACTGGTTTAGCGAGATTGAGAAGCAAGTATTTTTTAGTGTATGGTAAGATTTTTAACGAGATCCACGTATGATTTGCCGTAGTTCCTAGTACTGTGTGGCTTACATTTCAATATAGAGTTTCTCATTCAAATGAATGGAATGCTGTTCTGCATGTACAGTCAGTACGGCATTCCATTCATTTTTGACTCTGTGGATGAACAGCATTTCGGTATGATGGGATTTTTAACGAGAACAATGTTCTAAGATGCACTGTAAAACAGTTAGCCACTGTATAGCCATATATTATATTGTTTGCCTTTTTCAATGGAATACTAACAACCTTTCTTTTTGTATCTTCCCTAGTACTGTGAAGCAACTACTTGGATTAGCAACGTTCCAGGAACAGATATATGAACCTGCAAGCGGCAACTAATCTAAAAGCACGCTACACTTCCTATCCTAAGTCTAGTTTAAATTGCTATTGTCTTTCATGTTATTATCCTTCCTGTTATTAAGTCAATTGTATATTAAATCAGTTTAGGAACACACTCTGACTTCTGAAAGTATTCACTATGTTATTTATGGCACTCAACTATTTTTACAGCTGTCTGTATAAATAAAATGGCGATTTTAGCTGCCTGCACTAAAGAATGTAGTACTGTGCTGCTTTTTAATCTTTTTGACAATAATTATTTATTCACTGCTACTTTGCGCTTATACTTTGGTTGTGTTTTGCTGTATGTCACTTTATGTTAACATAATAACTGGCTCAGTTTTGTGGTGGAAATTGATTCTAGTTACGACACAATTAATTTTGTCACTACTGATTTACCTATTTAATGCACTGAATAACTCCATTTGGTGCTTTTCAGAAAGGATCATTTTGATCAGAAACACAACAGGAAGTTACTGGGTGTCTGGATGTTTTATTTGCACCAGAATATAAATAGTACATTTTCCACTTTTCTAAAGAATCTTTCTTGTACAGTTGCATTGTTTAAAATAATGATGTGATGAGTGACCATTTTTACAGCTGTGGGCAGAGCCTACAGTCATTTTGGGATCAATCTTAGCTTACAAAATTGGCCAATCATGGAACCTTCTATTGGATTTTTGGAAATATCCTTCTAAAAGTCCAATGTAGCTTGAACAGATCCAGAAGCAAATAATTTGATACCGTTTAATGGACCAACATAGATGTAACAACAAGAACAAAGTGCTCTAGCTTTCAGACCAACCAGTCCTTCTTCAGAAGGACTGGCTGGTCTGAAAGCTAGAGCACTTTGTTCTTGCTGTTACATCTACGTTGGTCCATTACAAGGTATCAAATCATTTGCTTCTGGATCTGTTCTTGCAAATGCCAATACGGCTAATACTAAATCTAGATTTCAATGGAGCTTGAAACACTCCACCACGATTGGCCACTATGGAATAACAGCCACATTATTTCTGCTGTTACTTCTGCATTCCAAGGCAAGAAATGCACATGTGTGATTCATATGCATGTGCAGTTTCGCTGGTGCCTTCGTGTTGTGAATGGTAACATGCCATTCGCATAATTACATATGTGTGAGTGCCGTGCATGTGCAGTTGCATTGTCAATGCCATCTTTCAGATGGCAGTCCTCCAGCACCCTCTCATTGCTCCTGTCCTCCCCACCTCCCAGCACTGGCAGCAAAGAACACCCACTTGCACCTCCCACTGGTGCTGTCCTCCGCTCCCTGTTCCCTGTCTCCACACCAACATCGGGGTGCCCAATCCCCAAGTCAGCATTATGTAGCCCCCAAGTCATGTGGTACAATGGGAGCCCACCCCATTGTGTTCAAATGGATGTGGTCCTTACACTGACATTGGCGTGCTCAATTCCCATGTTGGAATGATGTGCCCCCCAACTCATGTGGCTCACTGGAAGCCCATCCCAGTGTGCATAAATGTTTTTTTTTTTTTTTTCCCTTGCTGATATCTAGGTACCCAATCCCTGAGTTGGCATCTTCCCCCCCAACTCATGTGGCACACTGGGAGCACACCCCATGTGCCCAAATGTATGCTTTTTTTCCCTGTAAATAAAGAAAAATATTCCCTGATGTGTTTTTTTGCCCTGTAAAAAAGGAAATGGTCCCTCGTCGTTGCCCCAGTCCCCCTCCCCCATCCCCACAATCCCACTGAATGGCCACCTCCCCTTACCCCCTTACCCGTACTTACCTCCAGAGGGTGGCACTGTCATCTTCTCTTAAACAGGATATGTCTGCACTCTTCAAAGCCGAATCAATAACTGAAGAATCCAAGGTAAGCACCTTATAAGGGCAGTCAATGGGGTTTCAACTTTGGTTGATAAATCAGCCATTTTGGGAATTTTGCCCCAAATTTCAACATAAGTTTTGCAATTATCGCCACATGAACACTGTCACTGCCGTTTTGTTACTCGGTCCCGAAAGGTGATTTTGAGATCGCTGTACAGAATCACCTTTTGGGACCGATTAATGAAACAACAGTGCCACTGTTCATGAGGTGGGGTCTCAAAAAGGCTATGTTGCAAATTTGGTGAAACAATTCCCAGAATTGATTGTGTTAAGCATGTGCATTGTGCAGTTTCAACACATGCTCGTAACTTTGCCAATTTTTTATATTTTCCCTCCAGATTTTCAACATTGACATTTCTGCACACCTCCTTATTAACAATACAGCTGTCATTGTTTTACATCCTGCCCAAAACATATTTTTGCACATGTGGCACAGAATGGCATTGTCGCTCTGTGAAATCACCTTTCAGGACACATGAACAAAATGACACTGGTACTCTTTATGAGATGGGGTTCCAAAAAGGCCATGTTGAAAATTTGGTGCAACACCTCCAAAAAATCACCAAGACACACCTGGGCATTCAATATTTTCTATGCTCATGTGTACTTTTGGTCATTTTGCAGCTCGTCACAGCCGTATCGACTCTTGCTAGAACTTGTTTCTCTTTTGCATGAACACAAGTGTCCTAGAAGCTGTAATGAGATACATTTGATATCCTTCCCCACATATTATTGAACACAAGTGCTCTGGTGTCTGTAATAGGATATATTTGAAATCCTTCAGCTGATATTGTTGAACACAAGTGCCATAGTGTCTGTCATATGATATGTTTGCTATCCTACCCCTAATATTGTTGAACACTAGTTCCTTGGTGTCTGTAATGACATGTCTTGGTGTCTGTCATGGGATAAGTTTGAAATCTTGCACCAATATTGTTGAATACAAGTGCCTTGGTGCCTGTCATGGGATACATTTGAAATCCTGCTCCAGATGAGAGTCTGTGTAGCTGGAAACTTATAACAGGTAGAACAGTATTGAATTTTCAAATTCTAATGGAATGGAATTCTACAGAATTTCAGAAATTCCACCAAATTCTTCAGAATTCATAAGTAGGAGATTACCAAAATTTCAGTAATGGAATTTTCTTTTTTTGAGGACAAATAAACCATAGATTTCTTTTCCACAATATTGCTGCACAAATTGCTATGTGTGGCTGCCGAGATTAGCATCTTAACAAAATAACTTCTATAAAATCTCTCTCTCTCTCTCTCTCTCTCTCTCTGGTGCCAGTAATAAAGGCACTCTATCTCTCGTCCCATCTGTAGCTTTGCATAGACAAGAGTATACATCGATGAAAACATTACATGCTGTTTCTAAGGATGCAGTATCTACTGTGATTCTCTGATCATTTAACATGCAAACATGTTCTGGTGATAGAGAACCTGTGTGAGCTTCATCTAAAAGTGATTTGTAAGCCAGATCACCACTTTGGCACATATTCTCAGACAACTCAATGTAGGTAAATAATTCCCAAATGTTATAGCCTGCAATGCAGCTGAAAATATTCTTTGCTTGCTTGGCAGTTAGAGTTGTAAACACATGCTCTGCATTGACTGCTGCAAGCTGTAAAAGGTCTCCCAAAGTAATAATACTTTTGCCACCAAATGGTACTCCATTGTCAGTACCTAAGATCTCCTGTAAATGTAGATTTACAGGCAAGATTGATATTAGAGACCATGCTGATTTCATCAATGATGAGTAACTTCATCTTTGTGAACATGGAAGGGAGCAGAGATGCAATCTCGAATGACAGTTTTCGATGCTCTCCAGTTCTGCCATATTCCACTGGCAACATAAAGAGACGGTGTAATGTAACTCCACCAATGTTGTATGCGGCTAGTCCTGTGGGAGCAGTAACAGCAACAGACATTGATGACCCTATCAGGCTCCATATTTCAGCAGTGATGGCTTCAATGAGGAAACTCTTTCCTGTGCCAGCTGAACCACTAACAAAAATTAGTAGTGGTTTATAGTCAGAACAGTCACATTTTTTTGTTTCATGTTGTAGCCCATATTGGACAGCGCCAACTACTTGAGAGTGAACTGTATGCTGCTGCTGATTTAGTCTTTCTCTCAAGTCAGCTGGGTTGACAGTGGAGTGTGTTCCATGTTCCATGGCTGTCTCAATTTCTGACATTAACACTTCTGTGGCATTTAAGGGTAGAGGCTCACCTAAAACAGCTTGTCCTTCTGGATCAAGGTTGTTTTGTGAACTAACAGGAGTATCTTCCTGAAGCTGCTTCTCTGCCTTCTCAAGCTGTTCTTTCTCAGCCTCTAATCTCTGTATGTATGTGTCTGAGTATTTAATTTTGAAAGTCTCGTAACTGCGATTGAATTCTTCCTCGAATGTATCACAGTCACTTTTTAATCCAGACTCACTCCTCCAGGGTCTAAATAGGAATAGGAGAGCAAAGTAGTAGTGTTCTCTGCTCGCCGATGTGCCTAGATGCAGTCTACAGTAGTCTGTGAGCCATGGCTTGTGTCTCTTTATGAGACAGTCATCCACTCCATTAACCTTGTAAATCTAGCGTGTTGAGTCAGGCGAGATGTCTGCCTTGTAGTCATACCACTTAGCCACCTGAAAAAGAGACACATATCATCTATGTCATCGTGTCTACGGGGGTAGTATGTGTGTATCAGGTTATTCTTCAAGACATGTTTTGAAGAAGTTCTACTGTCAGCAGGCCCCTGATTTTCGGCATGGGGAATCAGTACACATTTGCATTTCTCTTTGTAGTTAACACTGAGAAACTGGACAGTGTCAGACTTCCCGTACAGATGTGTACCCATTAAACAGTCTCTGGCTTCATAAGCTCCACATTCTCTGTGTGAAAGGGTCTTCAAGCTCAATCACCAGAGCTGAGATGTCAGGCTTCTGCTTGAAGTGGCAATATCTTCCCAAAGATCTTGCAAGCTAGTCTGCTCATGTTTGGTTATGTACAAAGTGATGTACCACACCAGGGCCAATCAGTTATCAGCCACAAACTGAACATCTCTGTTTGCTTGCCACATTAGGAGAAGAGTTGGGTTGTAGTCATTTATGTACACCTCTTTCTCATCTCTGGGTAACTCGTATACCCTCTTGGTTGATTTTGCCTTCAAGTGGTGTTGCATTGCTGAGAAAAGGTCATTCATGGCACCATCCTGACAAACTCTTCTAGGAAATCCAAGGCAACATTGTGTGTGCTAATTAGATTTGTTCTTTACTACTTGCCGGCAGTATTTTGCATAAATATGTCACTGGAACTTTTGAACCTACTTCCATAGTGTAGGACTATTGTACTTGTCTGGAATGTGACAAGTGATATATTTCTTGATGAATGCTAACACTAGTGCAGCTTCATGTTCACCTATGCATGGTGCATCCTTGATCCACAATAAGATAGGGATATGAGGGTCACCCCGTGCTTGATATTCCGTCCTCCAAAAGTAATGCTCCACAATACCAAGAGGTGGATTGTCCTTTGACAATATGAAAGCCAGAATGTCATGGAACCGCTTGTGAAAATGTCTTGTGACAGACACAGGATCAAGTGATTTCTCTGACAGTTATTGATGAGATGCCGTCGACATCAGAATTTGCCCACTTCAACAGTTCAATGAGCTGATCCCAGGCATATTCAGTGCAACTAAGAGTGATAAACCATGTGGCTGCACCACGCCTCACAGCATTGTCATCACTTCAGAGGGTCTGCATACCAATATTCTTTGGTGCCTCGAAGACTTGAAAGAATGGAAGACAGATTCACTTGCACATTTTCACCTTTCTGCTTTAATTTCTCTAGGAATTGAGCAGCTGATATTCCATCCAGTGGACTTGTGAGATGAATAGCATGTGCAATGGATGCAGACAGAATGCTTAGTTCACTCTCCCATGGAGATGAAACAGGTACTGTATGTTACATCTGAATTTGCCGTCTTTACTGAGTATACGGCTAGTACAGTACTCAGCACCCTGTACACGCACACACTTTAGTTTGGAGAAACAGTGCTTGCACAGCAGAATGGTGTTTTCTAAGTGAAAGTCATATTTCATCAGCAAAAATGCTGAGAGACGGAACCACATGTCATTTTATAGTGACAAGGTTTCCAGGTTAACTGTGACTGTTTGTTTACTGTAGCACAAACAGTCACATGAGACACATACAGAGTCAAACTTTTGAGACTCTGCCAGCTCAAATTTTGCTATTTCTTTGCCATACTGTCTCAGAATATCAGTCTTTAAGACTGAAACTGATGTTCCAGCAGAAGTGTTAAACTGAGAAATGTGTGTACCTGGTACAAAAGTGACATGTTGTAGTTGTTTTAGAAATGTGACGGCACCCTGCATGTCACCTGACTGCAATAAGACATTTAAACAAGTGTACTGATTTACAACTCATCGTACTTCATATACTCTGTATACAAAGTTTCGCATGCCTGTTTGGTGCACTCCAAGCATCCGCATGTTGTGAAAAATACTATCATAAACACCACTATTGAGGCATGCAAGTGAGTGGCCCATAAGTCCAGTATGTGGACAAATTTCACAATGGTCAATTTTGCTAAACAGTTTATATCTTTCTTTGAGATCTGTAATCACAAACAGGTTGACAAACTGTTCAACTTTTTCAAATGACATTGACCAGTTTACCGGGCTCATCAATGGTGAACTTGAGTTCCTTTTTCTGGAAATAATAAGATTCTTCCCAGAAATAAGCCTCTGAGTGCTGTGTGTGCATCCAGTGATCTGTGAAAACATCACAGAAATTGTGGACAGTCAAAGGATACTGTTGTAGCCTTTTTTTTTGATGTCATACACAACTCTTCTGAATTGTTCAAGCACATGAGACATCTTATGCCACAACCGTTGCAGAACAACTCTGCTCTGTTAACAAAGGAGTGTACTTTGAGACACAATTTCATCAAAGGCAGATGGCTCTTTGTCATTTTGTGCTCAAGTCTCATCACAGCAGCAATAAGTCTGTCGACCTTAGCTTTACTTGCTAGTGAGCGAAAGTACTTCTGATTTCTCCGATGATAATCACCAGGTGTAAGTTTACGCCATTGTTTTGGAGATCTGTTTATGGTTGCAGTTACAATAGTTGTGTTTCGTCTGAGAGATCTACACAATTGTTGCAGAGGTAAGCATTTTTTTACATGCTCTTGAGGCAGTATGTGCTTTTGATGTGCAGTGAGTTATAGTGGGGTTCACTGTTGCAGTGGATGTCTCTTTCTATTCATACTCTGGTGTCACATTTGTGTTATCTTTAACAGCATTTAGCAACAGTGAAGTACTATGATACCTGTCTCGTTTACTTTAACATCTACACCTGTATTTAGTTGGCATTTTTTTCTTAGGACAGCCCACAGTGGCAGAAGCAATCTTACAGAAGTATCAGGCACCTGTATGAAAGACAGAGAAAAAGACAATGTTACTATATGGCTCTGTTCATGACTTCCTACATTGTTCATTGACACATCTGATTTAAGTAGCGCATCAATTAAAATAAGCTACTATTATAAGCTTTTAATCACATAAGGTATTAACATTGTAACAGTTGCATTTTATTTCTGTTATATTGTCTTGCATATCTTTTTTAACTATAGCATCTAGATTTTATTTTGTATGATTTTCAATGTTAAGTTTTTGACAATTTGTATTATTCAGATACGTTGACATAGCTGATGCTGCCACACTGCTGGTTACACAATGACTTTATTTCTGTCAATTAGTGCCACATTAATAAGTCAACTTTGCACACTTAGTTGAAGTTAGTGCGTATGGATGTTTACGTGTGATATTGTTAAGGTTGGCATTTTAACACAACTGTTGATGAAATTACACAGCTGTCATTTCTGAGAACCTGGTGAGATGTTTTTTTGTGAAACCACTGTTCAGAGCATCTTGTTATAATGACAGTCACACTGTTCATGAGTAGAGGTGTGGAAATGAGTATGTCTAAAATTTGGTAGTGGTAGTCTGTTATATGACTGTTTATGTGAGTGTGTGTATGGACTTCACTACACACTTTTGTAAGTTAGTCTATTTGCAGTATCTCCATGTTAGCTTGGGAACGTTGCATTTACATCCTAATATGACATTGTTGGAAATTAGTTGTCAATGGTGCATAAAAATGACTGCTTTGTGAGGGTGCTTAGCAGCTGGTAAACAATGCATTACTACAAGTGAGTTGCTCTGTAATGTTGTCACTGAAGATTACCACCTGTTTCATGGGTGTGTTTACAAAGTTACAATACTATGTGTGTCCACTTGTGACAGTACCAAAGCAGTGTAGCAATGTTCAGCATCAAAAAATTGGTAATTTTTGTCATTAAGCATCAAATTGTGGTAGAAATAGATAATTTGGAAAAAATACTGTTGAATACATGAAAGTGTCGCAAATAGTAATGTTGTGCATTCGACAGTGTCGCAAAAGTTACTTTCGTGCATTCGAAAGTATGGCAAAAAAATAATGTTGCAGTTCGAAAGTTTCACAAAAGTTACTGTCGTGCATTCAAAAGTGTTGCAAAAAGTACTTTCATGCATTCAACACTGTCGCAAATTACTTTCGTGTGTTCAAAAGTGTCGCAAATTTTAAACTTGGGAGTGGAAAATGCATTCATTATTGAATCAGATCTGATTGTATTTGACTGACAGCTTGTTTTACCAATGCAATGCAAGATTTGTTAGGCCATGTGAGACAACCAATCAGAGATGGACAACACTGAAGAAGAAGGCAACAGCAGCCATCTTAGTACTAACTGAGAGCCAGCATTTTTCAAAACTGTAAGTACTGTATATTTTAGAAAACATTTTCTTAGCACTAAAGAAGTGGTAGCAACATGTTAATACTATTAATCAAAATGTTTTTCAGTTCTGTATTTGATAATGTTACTTGTAATAATCTAAGTTGCTGTATTATTTGGATAAAACTATTTAAAGTCAGATAGTAATTAAGTACTAACTTGTACAGATGCAGCTGCAAATAGAGATAGTAAGCTGCACATGGACCCATAACAGAAGAGGGAACCAATCAGACATGCTTCTGTGGTTATAATTGTTTAAAACTGCCTATGGAAAGGATGCATTCTTCCCACCTCTCAATGTTTGTACTTTTTAGCTGTAGCAGAAGTGCAGCAATAGTCAGTACACAGCCTACATTGGTTAATGAAGGCAGAGTACTAGCCAATGATTTGTTTTATTTGTGTGTTATTAATCAGCCCAGTGAAGCTGGCTTTAACTAAAGAGGAAACATATCAATTTGACTGTCACAACAGCCTAGCTACTGCAGGGTAAACACTGACTTTTTTTGATAGCTCTCTGTGCACTTCTGAGTTTAAAAACTGAGAATGGCAGAAAATAGCAAAAGGACTTTGTGAATAGTTGGAAGCAGTATCGCGGTAGACGAGCATCTGAGTATGCTCACAATAGTGATTTTGTAAGAAACCTGCAGCTCGCAAATTGCTCTGTGAAATGGTTTGGTAGCGGTGGAATGAGGTGGGAGCACCTTATGCCAACCATGCAGAGACTTTTGCGTACTCAGCCTCATCCTGACATATTGCTGATACATCTCGGGAGGCAATGATTTGGGCACCAAATGATGGGCAGATTTAGTAACAAGCAAAACTGGACCTTGCTTCTATTATGAGTATGTTGTCTGCCTGTATAATCATATTTTCAGATATTACAGAGCATAGGGCGTGGCAAGCAGAACACCATATGTATCTGATTGACAGAGCTTGAAGAAAAGTCAACATACAAATATCTGCATTTCTACGCATGCATGGAATGCACACCACACGTCACCCAGAAATTAAATATTGTTATGATTGGCAATACCTACCAGATGGTGTACATTTCTCGCATGCTGGCAATTGTCATTTCCTGGAAGACCTTCGAGATGCAATCCTCAAAGTCCTCTAAGAATGTCAGACTGTTTGATCAAATATCCAAGTGTTAACAAAGGTTCTTTTCAGAACCAAAAAAATGTGGTCAAAAAATAGATCAGCTGCATGCATCAGTCACACACATGTAACACATGGGTTGGGAATATTCAGATTGTGCCATGCTGTGTTACAACACTGGGGAAAGTAGAATAGCAATGCAGTATGTAGTTGTTAGTACACAATTTCATGATGTAGTGGTGTGATTAGAATTGAAAAATGTTTCTGTCTGTAAGGCACATTGTACATGTTGCTGTGGCACTGCACAGTTGTGGGTGGGCAGAGAGGAGTAGGGGTGTCACAACAGTGAAGGGTAGTGGTGGTAGGCTTATGCATTGCACTATTTAGCACTATATGTGCAAATGGAACTATTATACAAGCAAGGCATAAACACAGCAATTTTGCATATTTCAAGGCATTATTAGTGTGCAGGTTTCCTCTTTATTAGTGAGTTGTTGCTTGTATTGACTGTCTCAAGATCTGTTGTTTACTAATGCCCCCCCAGTAGCTTGCTGGTAATGTATTACAGCATTTTTTTTTTTATGTTGACATGCTTGCGCAGCCAACAACTTCTGAGAGTGTGGTGAGTTGAAGGCGTGGTCGCTGTTTGGCGAATGCAGGGCACGCTCCAGTAGGTGCATCCTGCATTGTCCAATCAGCTTGCATGCCAGTGCAACACTATGCATACATAAAGGGGTGAGCACATCTAAGGAAAAGTCCGCTGCAATGCTAGCAAAGCTCATCAGAGTGAGCTGTCCTGTTCTTGCAATGCTCGCTGCCATTATGTGCATGGTCAGTGAGTGGACGTCCGCTTAAAGTCTGCCGACTTTGGTGTCGGTTTAACCCCCCCCCACTGTCTTTGTGTGGTGACGGGGGAGCCCACTCCCTGTTGGCATAACCTCCCCCCATTGTTGTTCGTGACATATTACTAAAAAGACAGTGACATTGTTTACGAGTAGAGGTTCTAAAATGGCTGTGTTGAGAATTTGGTAAAAATTCTCCATAAAATGACTGTGTTATGAGTGTGCATTGTTTTGTTTGTATGCACGGTCGTACGTTTGCAAACTTCTAATATTCTCACTTCAGATTTTCCACAGTGTCACTGTTCTGCACCTCCTAATGAAAGTACATCTGTCATTGTTCACGTCCTGACCAATATCTGTTTTCACAGCTCCGGTTCAAAATAGTGTGGTCACTGTGGAAAGTCTGTGTTTGACACACATGATGAAAATGGCAGTGACACTGTTCATTAGCAGATGTCCTAAAATGCCTATGTTGCACATTTGGAAATGCAAGTCCACAAAATGAGTGTTTCGTGAGCGTGCATTGCACAGTTTGCACGCATGTTCATGACTTTCTGAATTTGTAATACTTTCACTCCACCTGTTCATTATTGGCATTTTTCCATACCTCCTTATGAACACTCTAGCTGCCTGAAATGTGTTTTCACACGTACAGCACATAATTGCATGGGCACAGTGTGAAATCAGGATTTGGGACAGTTTTAAGAAATGATGGTGACACTATTCATGAGCAGAGTTCCTAAAATGGCTATGTTGAACATTTTGTGCAGAACCACCAAACAATGACTGTGTTGCAAGCGTGTATTTCACAGTTTCTGTGCACCCTTGTAACTTTGTCAATCTGAAATATTTTCATGTCACATTTTCACCACTAGTATTTGTGCACATCTCCTTATCAATAGTCCAGCCTGCCCAACATGTGTTTCCACAGCTGTGGTGCACAATGGCGTGCTCACTGTGCGATATCACCTTTTGAGACACATTAACAAAATCACAGCACTAGGCATCTCTAGATACACCACTCCCGCTGCTAATGCCAGCATGACAACATTTGCCATTGACAAATGCGTGTTTTAAAAACAAATGGTGGTAGTACAGTGTGGTGTTGCCTATCATGGTAAAATGAGTAGCGTTTCCTTAAAGAAATGGTTTGTCACATTGTTAGGTCTAACTTGGTTGGAGATACTAATGGAGTCACAAGGTCAATAGCAGTATGTATTGAGTCTCCAAAATAGTTCTAATGTTCCACAAAACAAGACATGTACTAAGTCATTTCTGCCTCGAGGTTCTTGATGGTGTATTGAAATGTGCTCTTGTCATTTTTAAGCACACAATTGTATACAAAATATCAAAATACATTTACAATGAGACATGACAGTAATGGAGATTATTTTCTATGTTTCCATTGCAGATCAAAACAACAATAATAATGAGGCAGTGGACCTTGCGAGAGGTGTGTCTGCTGCTTGAGGCGGTCCAAGCAAGGGAGTGCCCGCATCTTAATGCGGAGCACAAACCGGAGACTGGATGCAATGTGGAGGTGCATCAATAGTTATCTTCATGTTGTGTTGAAGATAAAAAACAAGACCATCACACAACTGAAGAGGAAGTGGAAGCTGTTGCGCCAGCGTTTTTACATATTAAAACAGCGGAGGAGATACCGGACAACGATACGTGCTGGTACTACCTCGCATATGAACTGTGGGAGGCTGCTGGGAAACCAGCTGCGGAGGAGCGGCTAACCCATCATAAGTTTCTCAACAGAACTTATTATAATGATGTGTCTTTCCACAGCTTTAGACAGATACCATTACATATGCTGTGGCAGTTTATAGCATATTGTGACATAGTTCAACTGTGAGGTTTAGCTGAGTGACTAGATAACAGCACAAAATGCTGATGATAATGGTGCAGTGACTATACAGCATCCACTGTATGTAGAAAAGATTTTATTTCACGGACATTTTATATAGCTATCATGTTTGGTGACTCTAGTCAGTTCATGCAGTTTTCTTTAACTTAATTTTGTTCTGTATGACTCGTGTGCATGAGGTGCCATAGTATGCAATTATGTTAGTTTGTAATGGTAATTTTAGTATTTCACAAGCTGTGAAATACTGTTGCAAACTTTGAGATTGTGGTATTACAAAACACAATGTACACAAGTTGCAGAATTCTCATGCAATGCAAATAGTGTTATTTTTAGCATGTAGCATTATACATGATGTTTAGGTATCTAATATGAAATGTGGTTAAATCCCCATTAGTAGTTACTAGGCTATTGTGAATGTCTTGAGTTGTTGTTTAAATGTTGTTCATGTTACTGAAACAACTAGTTAAGCTGATTGTACTGTTGTTCTGTACTGCTCTTGAAACATTATTTTAGATACTAACAGCACTTGCAATTGAATATGTACCCGAATTGTTTGTGGTGTACCAGATGAGAGGCAATGTTAACTACTTGAAGCATGTTTAATGTTTGCATCAAATGTTGTTAAAATGTGATGCAATTAACATTCAAGACTTAGTAGGTCTATTTTTGTTTCTTTGGCTGCCCACTGACTTAGCTGTGACACACGAATTTTTACCTCGGGTAGCAAACAGAAAATACCATGTCAGAAGTGGTGATTCCTCATTAGGGTCGAACTCCTCATGCACCACCACTGCTACTCATCAGTGTTAACCCAGCAAAGAAACAAATACAAAGAACACTGCAGAAAACAGACAACTATGCTTCAGATGTTCATAGTATACCAGTCTGTGGCGTGAGCTTTGGCATAGCTTGACTGTGCTACGTAGGGATGTGGACTGGTCAATATTCAACGGAACTATGATAAGGGTCAGCAGCATTGAATATTGCACCCTGGGCACCTCCCCATATGCATAGCACAGCACAACTGCACTAGCGTAGGTGGTTAGAGTACAGTATAGAAAGCAGTGATGAAAGTCACATTTTGCCATGGACAGCAGCCAAAATATTGAACAATTACCATGTACATGTGCCATGATGCATGTGAGGTGCACATGGGTCCATTAGCATGTCATTATGGACCTATTCGCATGCAGGTGCACCGTTCCCTCATGATTTGTGGCTGGCGCCCTCCCAGGTAACAGGTGTTGGGTACCGTCGCTACGTGCAGCACAATCACGGGCATTTGCAGTAAAAAACAAAACTATTCTGTTCAGTGTTCCTGGTACTGCAGTGGAAAGCTATTCCCCCAATGACGGGTATCTGTAGAAACAGATGTCGAATTCCCCAATATCCCTGGTGGTACAGTGGGGCGCTATCAACCCAATCGCGTTCATCTGTAAAACGAAAAAACTTCGTACGATATACCTTGTGGTCCAGTGGAACGATATCTTTATGTTCATGGGTATTTGTGGAAACAAATAGTTTCACTGTCCCTGGAAGTGTGGTGGTGCCTCCACCACCTGCCCACTGAGACACATCGGAACACTCACCTCTGTTCAGCCGTTGGTCAGCAGAACCCCACCCTCCTGACAGCACAATGGCTGCTGACTGATAGCTTGGTAGGGCTGTATGCCCATTGGTGAACAGCACGAACTGATGGGCATGTAGACCACACCATACTACACCTTCCACCCACTTGCTGATTGTACAGAACATTGATAGTGTGTTTGACTTTTCTCTGTCCCTTGCATGTGAGTATATTTGTAAGGCAAATTTCTCTACAGAATATCCTTGGTGTCCCACTGGATGACTCTCCAGTTGATCGTAGATAACATTAATATAACATTTACCACTAACCCTCATGCTGTACTGTGGGTGTCTGACTGGTTGCAACCAGAAGTAACAGAAAAATCAGCTGTTTCCCCTGTTACTACATTTGACATGTGTGCTCAATTGTGCATTAAAGTACAAATTACAGTAAACTGCTACCTGTGTTCTTACAGTGGAAGCCCTCCTTGGCTGGCGAGAGATACGCACTGTCATGCTTCACCCCCCCCTTGATGAACGGCAGGCAGTACACCACCCATCTGCTGCTCTGCTATCTGCTGACCGGTACTGTCAGTATGACTGTATGTCCATAATTACTTGGTGTGAGCCAATGATCGCACAAGACATATTGTTCAACAGAATACACATATGTAAATTGATTAATTCACATATCTCTAATGTGTATCATCATATGGCTGTGCGCCATTAGATTACGGTGTCTGACAATAGATCCACAGTCCTAGTAATGATTTAACTTGGTATGGCAGGGTGGGTATGTGACTGCTGTACACCACTAATGGTGGGGTGTTTGGACGTTAGGGGTTAACGGTGGGTGGGGGGTGTCCATAGCATACTAGCCTATCGGGTTTTTTTTGTTTTTTTCTTAACATGTGATAGGCCAGACATGTCCACAGAATCACCTCAGATATACGTTAATTTTATATGAAATTTTTCACAGGATTGGACAGACAGGCCCACTGTAACTGCAGGGATATAGGTTAATGTTATTGTCATTCAGCGTTCATTTGCTCTGTGGGTACATTTACGTTCTGCAGATGGTATGTTGTCCAAGAAATGCTGAGTGTCAGTGTGTCTGGGGCAAGTTTTGGGGTATTGGAGTGATATGGATGTAAATGGTTTAATAATGACATCTACTTTCCCATTTGCACTGTGCATGCATTGTGGCCCCATTTTTAAGTAAAGTTTCATATATTGTTTGTTACTTCAGCTATCAAAATGCAACTAGTGATACTGTATCACCATGGTGCACTCTGGCTGCTGATTCTGGCGTGCTGCAACTGTGCTATGTGCACAGATGATGGCCAGGGTGCGGTATTCAACAATGCTGGGACATGGTGCACCTCTGTTGAACATTGCCCAGTGGACGTTATTGCTCATACGTGACCAGCTGTACCCGGGCTTACATCACAGACTGGCACAGCTTTAATGTCTGTTTTTCTGTTTAATTAAATATTCTAATAAAGGCAGTATGTATATAGTGAGATGTACCACATGTTTCATGCTTAAGTGTCCAACCTGTCATTTTTGACTGAACTACAGCAGTCATGAGACATCCACAATGAACAAAGACCGTGTTTGAGTATGTTACTTGGGAAATGTAACAGAAAAAATCAATGGTACCTCATTATATTTATAACGATTTATTAGAAACAGGTATCATACACAGACGTACGTCAGATATACACTTCTCAGTTTGGTTAAGCTGAAAATAAACAATAATTGTCCATAGCAGTTGTGGGTTTCAATAACATATACAACACAGAAGTAGTATTATCTTTGAATTGCTACATAAGTAAATGCTGTTGTCATTACAGTGCGAGAATATATTAGTACACATTTGAATTGTATTTGTGTGTTATGTCATCGTACGAATGACTAATACAGCCACGAACTACTATATATATGTAGCCTAGATTTTGTATAGCCTATGAACACAGTTGTTACATATTGCTGTATTGGTCACTCATGTGATACATACTGATGTCACCAGACACAAAATGCACAAAAAAATTAATGTTATGCAGATAGTGATTTGAGACGAAAACAATAGCTTTATTTCTTTATGAAGTCCAGTGATATGATCCATGTATATGTCGCAGATCATGATTTTCAAACTGTTGTATTATTGTAATATATTATCAGAATCTGTGAATTTGTCAATGGCCAGTATTCTATGTGCATGGTGACACTGACGTACTAGCAGGGAACGGGGTGGACATCACTTAATGGGGGTATGGACATGTACAGTAATGTACACACATACTGTTAAGATCACAGTTCGGTGTAGAACAATGGTGTGTTCAGAAGTTGTAGGAATAATCTGTGACATTGTTGATACTGTTCATGTAAGTCACTGTCTCACTGTACAAATGAGAAGAGTTGCTGTGTGCATGTCACTGTTGAATACTAATGTAACATGATATAAACACAGAAGTGTCATTGAAAACAGGGATGTGTTTACGTGCTTCAGTAGCACGACACAGTATTAAAAAATTATTTTGTTACTAAAAGTAGATGTGTACCTAAATATTTAGTGGTATGTGTAATCACTTTTTTTTACTTTTTTTTTTATAGAGCCCGGGGAAGCTGAGGTTGAGAGACAAGAGGAGGAGGTGAAGCAGGAGCCAGACACCAGCACCCCATGTAAGTACCATCACAACAGATATTTATACAAAACATAGTGTCCCAGTATAGTGCACCAACAATGTGTGTTATGATGATTGTGTGTTTGCTAGGTGGTTGTGAAATAACTGACACTACATAGTGGACCTGTTCAGCATTTTTTCTATAACTTTAAGACTACATGTGAAGGTGTTATAGCACTAAATTGTTCAGAGGTGCAAATGAATACATCACACAACTCTGTTCACCAGAATGGTGCAAGTTTCATGTTCATTTGCTTCTGTTGTAGAATTGTGTAGTACTATTTTCACAGAGTCAGTAATTGTGCATCACGATACAAGTTCTCATACATGGATGTTATGCCACTGAGAGGAGTGAAGGTGGTGGGAGTGAACATGTTGCTGTTTGGAGGTTGGGAGAGAAGCAGGAGAACAGCTAACAAAGGATTTTTACTTAATATATTATTGCAGAGATTTGATCTATAGGCCTGAAAGTGTTGTAGTGGTACACAGGGTATAGGAAGCATTATTACAATAGTTGTACACATAGCCAGCATAGGGAGGATGAAGGTACAGCTGAAGCTTGTCAGTCACAGCTGTCAGCTGTCATGTTGATGGTGTGATGTGCTACCCAAGCTGTGAGTCACAGTCGTTGAACATTTAAATGAGTAAAATTGACTCATCCAAGTACAAGCAGTACTTCTGAGTGTATACTAACATAGTGAGAGTGCATCAAAATAGGTGTTAAGGTCTATCATGTCTTCTCATTTGGACAGCTGCTGCCTTGGTAGCTGAGACTACTACCTTCCCCTGAGGTTCTCTGGTTGCTCCCTTCCCAGTTCCAGATATTGTAAATGCATTGAATTATTAGTCTGGAGCCATTACCATTATAACTGTTTCACATCCTGTCGAACTCCTGCACCAGGGAGTTATAACGGTAATGGCTCCAGACTAATAATTCAATGCATTTACAATATCTGGAACTGGGAAGGGAGCAACCAGAGAACCTCAGGGGAAGGCAGTAGGGTCAGCTACCATCTCTGCCTACATCATCCCCCTGGGCACTGTATTACATGGATCTACCACCCTCCTAGTGAAGTGCACCTCCTGCTTTCCCCCAGAATTTTTCCTCCTCTGCCTTGCAGCCACGTACTGTTGTTGCCCCCTGCTTCTTACTTCTAAGCATCCTAACTGCTGCTGTCCTGTTTACAACCTTCATGTACATGAAGAACCCTATCACATCTCCCCGGTACATTGTCTCTGCCAGTGTGTAGTTATTTAGCTGTTCGCGCCCCTCCACATAGGTCCTGTTTCCCAAGTCCTACATTATTTTTGTTGACCTCCTCAGCACCCTGTCCAGGAGTTTAATGTCTTTCTTTAAGTGTGGCACCCACAACTGCATACAGTGCTTAAAATGCCATCTTGCCACCCACTTTACAGACGTACTATCACTTCTTTCCTTCTGGACACAATCCCACTAGTGATGCATCCTGTAGTCCTTAGCTACTGCCCTCCAACAAGTCTCCAACTTGTTTATCATGACATCCAACAACAGCCCCAAATCCCTATTAGTGGCCAAAACTTGTTACATTTCAACCCCCCCATGGACACTTGGTATGGGTTTCTGTGTGCAGTACTTCCACTTCAGTGCATTGAACCTCATCATTCACTTTCTAGAACATCTTTCAAGAGCCTCTAGTGCAGTCTGCAGCCCAACCGCCTTTTCACATTCCACCAAAGTCCCCAGTTTTGAGTCAGCTGCAAACAGAGTCATCTTACTCCTGATACCTGCCTTTATGTCCGACAATGTAGGTGGTGAACAATAGGGACTCAAGTACTGACCCCTTTGGGAACCTACTACTGACTGTCTTTGAAATGAGACTATCCCGCCAATTATGAAGCTCTGGGTTTGGTTCTGGAGACAATTTGCTATCAATCTGATGTGTGCCTACACCGTGCTGCACATTGGGTTTGTATGTTATATGGCATGAGAATGAGCCTACTAATTGTGTTTCATTATCTACTGTTCTGTTTGGATAGAACAGTAATCAAGCGTGCCCTATGACACAGTTAAATGGTGCACTAGCATGCATTAGTGTGTTACTCATGGTGTAACAGTTATGTTTCTTGTCCAGCACGTTTGAACATATATCCTACTGTTAATTTACATGCTTTGACAACAAAATGTTAGATTAAGTGCTTGGTAAAGTCAGTCAACTCCTGCTTACTAAATCTGTAAGATGGTTTCAACTATTAGAAAACCATTGTGGTACACAAACTAAAAAATTAGCTGTGAGCATCCTTACTGGTCATGAACATCTATCACAAACACTACAGTCAAATTGATTATATAGTGAGGAAGGCTTAGAGAGGAAGGCTTAAGAGTGTTATAGAGGTGTTTAATTAAAATAGAAATAAACTTTCACTAATTGTGATGATGGCCAGTTAATCATGGTTTAGGACATTTTGCCATTTGGTTACACTTTTCACCACACTACAGGCATGCAGATCACCAGAATAACACACAAATGACATTTTCTTAATGGCATACTGCTTAATCAATGCTATGTCGATAAAACAATATTTATATATATGGAAATATGTGCAGAGGGTGAATAAAAACTTGACATGTGTGTGTCTTTTGTGGCACTCATCACAATGATGATGATGATGATGTACACATTTGAATGTGTTAGCATACTGTAGGTGTACAGGCATTTGAATATTCTCTTGCAGGTATGGAAAAACAATATTCCCACAGATGCTAAACTATAGTTGTTCACACACTATGAAGATGTTGTATTAGTGTATGACAATGTACTGTTTATTATGCCAAACCATTTAGATACTGAGTATTGCTGCATGGTAAGTTAAATAACAGAATAGTATAGAAAGTGCAGTGTTCTTCTTACTTTTTAAATGTTTCAACACACACCATTATATACTACAGAAGTATTATCACTGAACAGACAAGACAAGAATCTAAATTTGTATCACAGTTCTAAATAGTGTTAGTTGTGGCAACAAAATGTATAACTATTTAAGCAATAAGGCATAACCAGAGATTATGTAATGGTCTGTTAATCACCTTCTTGGGGTTTAATGTGGTGCGAGGCATAGCCTAGTGCTACATGCCCCCAGAGGGTGATTAGTTGACCATTTAACATAACACATGGGAGCGCTTTATTGCTATTATAATAACAATGTTTTACATTGTGTAACACCTTGTTCAGCATATGATTAGGCTGTACATGTGTGTTACTTAAAGATTTACATAGGGTTGATAGAATGTTTACAGCCAGTCAGAAAGCTCAATTTCTCAGACGCTTTTCAGAATACTTTTTTAGATACATATTGTAAGGTGGTGCACAGAAAGGTCATCACTGTTTTGAGGCTGATGTACTGATTAATGTTTTTTTAAAACTTTGTAGGGCCCCGCCATGCGAAACGGTGTACTGGCTACTGCCGCTGTTACCGGAGGCTTGAGCTCAAGGTTGACGATCTCAAGAAAGATAATTTTGCGCTCCTTGAAGGACAGCAGAGAATGCTGTCCTTCATGGATGCGCAACAGTGGACCATCAACCTAGTGCTTGAGCCTGTGGTGACAGCAGCCTCTGACTCCGTGGCCAGTACCAGCACTTCACCTCCAACACAACCTGTCCCATCCAGCTTCCCGGGAGCTAAGTGACCACTCTCCACCACAGTCCAGTATCTCCTTCTGAGGGTGCAACAGCTTGCACTTCCGTTGCGCCTCCAGATTGCATCCAGTTTCCAGCTTGGACTACCTCAAGCAGCAGCACACCTCTCGCAAGCAGTGGCTGCAACAATTTACAATAAAAAAGTTTTAGAAGTATACTTTTTTTGGTATATAGAATAAAAGTCAAAAAGCAAAAATACTTTTTTGTATATAGAATAAAAGTCAAAAAGCAAAAATGATCTATTTTTTATGTATAATATTTAAAAAAATGTCAAAATATTTCTATTTTTCTTTCTCTTCATTTTACATGTGAAAGTTGTTTTTTTTATCATTTATTTTCTAAAGAATAAGAATAATTTGCATTTTTACAGAAATATTTTTTTACTTTTATAAAAAAATATTTTGTTAAGAACACTTTTTGCTTGTGTTATTATTCAATTGTGGGCAATATTTATCATTAATATTTGTTACAAGGGTTAGTAAACTGTGGTTTTATCATAACCTCAAACATTCTAGCAGATTCATGTGGGATTAAAATCTACATAGATATGCAGGCTACTATATTCCTAAAAAAGTAACACACTATTTTAAATAAGTTTCATAATTGTAGCCATAAGGGTCTTGCAGGGATTATATCAATGGACAGTTAACCAGTCTGTGAGTATATCTGTTAGGCTGTACACTATCAGTCATTCTATACCAGCAGCAGATGATTAACAGACCATAAGTACAACTGCTGGGAATGTTTTATTGGTTATATATTATATAAGAAACCATTCGTCTTACCTATTTCGGCAAAAAAGATTTATATAGAAAGAATTCAAGCTTTAAACAGATTGTACATTTGAATTCTTGTAATGTTATGGACGTTGAAGTGTTATGACAACATTCTTGTATGTACATAACTAAGTATGAGTTCTGTCAAGTTTTTTTTTTTGCCTAGAACAGAGACAGAGGAGGAAAATGTAAGATATGAATATTTAAGAGGTTGTTAACAAATAGAGTACTACATTCTTTATGTGTCAGAACACTAGGTACATTGACTGCAAAAAGATATTGAGTAAAACACTAACATTATAACTTAGTACTGACAAAACAGTGGTAAGTGAAGTACATATATATATATATATATATATATATATATATATATATATATATATATACTCTCCTATATATATATATATATATATATATATATATATATATATAGCAATATGTTTGAGATGGATGTTGTCTTAGTCTTCATAACAGAAAACACTATTATATGGCTTACTCTGTTATTCATTTTGGTGCATTTCGCTATGTATGTGCAGTAGTGGCACAGCAAAAAATTTATATAGTATTGGAACTAATCATTCTTAAAAAAGACAGGATATTCATGGCAAAAAACTCCATTTAATGCATAAGTTAGGGTTGTTCTACAGTGACAAAAGCAAGGAAATTAGGTGTTAGGGTTGAAAACCCTAACTCTAAATTCACCCCCCCAACACACACACACACACACACATGCAAGTAGGTGGGAGGACCAAGCCAACATGACCAATGACAGACAACCAGCAGCAAGTGACAGAAATAAAAAACAATTGCCTAAATGTACTACGAGACATCCCCACCCACCTAACCAGGTACTGCATGCTCAGAGGAGATCAACAGCAAAACTGAGGCCATGTATACCAAACGTTCACATCCCTGATTGCAGGTGCACACAATGTACCACACTTAGCATGGCCTTACCTAGTGATGTCCCGCACCCCATCACACCTGATGGGCCACCTCAGCAGTAGACCACAGCAAACCTAAGGAGTTGTACAGGTATGACATGTGTGTTTGACTTCATGTATACACATTCTCCCTCTGCTAGCCACCACAGTACCTTGGCAAGGCAGTGCCTCACCCACTCAGAACATCTACTGTGTAGTCACTGGGAAACAGCAGTTAAAATTAACCCATGAAGATCAAAACTGTTACTCGATGTTTTCAGCCATCCATAGGTTACTGTTATTATAACTGACGGACTCTGTGATGGAGAATGACACCTCCCATCCTACAACATTTATCACATTGTGACTAAAATATAGACTAATAGAAAATCTATTTATATCTACAATATACCTACTTGATTCTTGTTGTAGTACAATTAACATAGATTACACTTTGATAACATCAGTGACAGAATTGTGTCAAACCCAAAGACTAGGTACTACATCCTGAGTATAGAACAACTACTAGAAAAGTGAAGCTGAGTGCATAAGTGATATAGATCACACATTGCAACAATACTAAACTTACCAGTGTTTCAATAAGTGAGGCGTCAGAGAGTCCATGACATTGTCTTTACCAGTAAATACCTGCAGGAAAATTGAGCCTATAGCCATATGTGACACACCTACATCACTGTTGGTTCAGTAATGTTAGGATATTTAGAAGTTGCTCGGCGTCAGCCAGTTAATAACGCAGTTTCTTGCAATGAATAGTTACTGCATTTTTAGCATATAGACACACTGAAGGTATATATATCGACAACAGCAGTACACCTACATCACTAAACTGTGTAGCTGATACTGATATTTGGAACTGCACATCCTTGTACAGACAATAGTTTTTCATGCCTTGACATCAGCCTCTCTATCTTGAGTATTCAGTTGCAGTAAATTCACCAGCATATAAATCACATAGTAAATGCAACAGTTCTTTTACCTTGATAGTGGCTGTGTTGTGTAGTAAATTTATGTTGCTTTATACATTTATTTTTAGTTATTCATGTAAAAACCTTTGTACCACTACAATCAGACCTCCTGCATCATTGATGTCCAGTAACGGTGCAGTACCAGGTGTGGTGAGGTGTGGGGCATCGCTAGGTAAGGCCATGCAACTACTAAGTGTGGTACATTGTGTGCACCTGCAATCAGGGATGTGTACATTTGCTATACATGGCCTCAGTTTTGCTGTTGATCTCCACTGAGCATGCAATACCTGGTCAGGTGGGGGACTGTCTCGTAGTACATTTAGACAATTGTTTTTTATTTCTGTCACCTGCTGCAGCTTGTCTGTGATTGGTCGTGTTGGCTTGGTCCTTCCCCCTATGTGCATATGTGTGTGTGTGTGTGTGTGTGTCTGTGTGTGTGTGTGTGTGTTGGGGGGTGAATTTGGAGTTAGGGTTTTCAACCCTAACACTTAATTTCCTTGCTTTTGTCACTGTGGAACAACCCTAACTTATGCATTAAACTGAGTTTTTTGCCATGAATATATATATATATAGGGGATGCATGATGGGCATGAGTGTGATAGGGCAAATATTGTCACTCCTGCAGAGTGAGCTCTGGATATCTCATGAGTGCCGAAGGCACGAGTGAGATATCCAAGCTCACGATGCAGGAGTGACAATATTTGCCGTATCACACGATATGCCCATCATGTATTCGATATATACAATAGGGCCAAAAGTTTCAGAAGTTTTGTTATGCTGTCCTGTGTTCTGTTCCTGTTAATGTGTTTGCTCATTCTGTGTGTGAGCTTTTCTGAATGGGCTGGCAGTGTTATAAAGTTTGAAATACACATGAGTGTGTTTTGCAGTGCTAAATGAGTTAGTTTTAGATAGGAATGAGAAACATACTTTTGTGAAGCTGTATTGTTTAACAGTCTGGCTGCAGTGAAGTTAAATGCATCACAGTAATTGTAATGAACTGAGAGGCAGAGTGTCAGAACAGCTGATACTGTTTTCAGTGGTAATTAGTTAGCTGCTGGCAGAGTGCAGAGTGTTCTGTGGAATTGTGCTCTTTAGGATTCTGGCTGCAGTGAAGTTGAAATTGTCACAGTAATTGGGTGAGAATCAGAGTCTGAGGAACAAGTGAGAGTGTGTTTCAGTGGTAGTTGAGTTAGCTGCAGGCAGTAGTTTAGACTGTTCTGTGAAGCTGTGCTGTTTGGAATTCTGGCTGCATCAAGTTGAGAGCATCACAGTAATGAGCTGGAAGTTGGGGTGGATAGGAGTGTTTTGTAATGCTCACTGAGTTAGCTGTAGGCAGCAGTGAGACCTCTCAGGTAGTTCTGCATTTGTGTCTATGGTAACAGCACAGGTGTTTCTTACATGCTGAGGGGAAAGCTGCCTAGGGTGATGATATCAGTGACCTTTTGAGACCTGTATGTGTAAATGTCTCATATCATCACAGTAGAGCAGAGGTAAAAATATCACACTGCAGTGGATGATACACTGTTTTATCTCACTCATTTACCACTCACCCCTGTTGTATATATATATATATATATATATATATATATATATATATATATATATATATATATAAAGAGAGAGGAGGGAGGGAGAGGGGTATGGGAGGCTCAGAACTGGGAGGTTCAATAAGTTGCTTAGGGCCACACAGTGAGTAAGTGGTGGGATTTAAACCTGGCTCTCTGGGAGCACCAGACAGCAACACATTAGATACAACTTTTGTTGTAGAGCTCCTAAACTTCAGTTCTTTTATAAAGTAAGAATAAATCTGGCATTTAGACTTATTTTACCACACTCTTTTTGGTCCTATAAGTTCAATAAACACTCCAAGGATGTGCTTATCAATTCTGAAGATGGGGAGACAGAAGGAAGAGGCACAAATGAATCAGCAAAAAAAGCAGACTCCATCAGTGCAGCGTTTGGGAGGGTCATGCAGTAAGCAAGATAGGGTGGAATTTAACCCTGTAGCCACTTGGCCATACTACCAAAATAAAAACATTACAGTCTAGTCTAGCAATGTGGCTTTTAACTAGGGGTGAGTAAGGGGTCCTATAGCACACAAAATGAGTAAGGTTCATGAATCAGACAATTGCGGCCTTCTATACTCCTGGTACTGAATACTGCTGGGTTCAGGGACTTGAATATTACTGGGGCATCTAGTCCATCCAATTCACCTGTACCTGCCTTTTTAGTAGCTGTCAGCTTTGCATGAGTAGATGCATGCTAAACTAAAGTAATAGTGAAGATTCAGGAGTCTCTGCGATGCTGGAACAGAAGTGCAGAGTTTTGAACACAAGTGCCTTAGTGTTTGTAATTTATTTATATATTTATTTATTTATTGAAATGTTTCACCAGGAAAGGCACACTGAACAACAAATTGCTCTTCCCATGGTGCATCCTGAGGGAAAGGGCAGTGGAAATAAATACATACATGCATGCATACAACAGCAAACATCATTACAACAATACTGGGGTACATTTGATATCCAGGCCCTGATATTGGAGAACAAAAGAGCCATAGTATCTGTAACTGGATATGTTTCAAATTCTGCCCCTAATATTTATTTATTTAAAATTTGGTAAAGTCTCTATATTTATTTATTTAAAATGTGCACTCTGAGACAAGGCTCATTTCCAGGTGTGACCAGGTGAAGGGGGTGAAGGAGCAAAACAGCAGCAGGCAACAGCAAAACAATATCTGAACAGTCAGACAAGCCATGTGTTACAATAATAGAATAAATAAAGATAATTTGCATATGCCACAATTAAATAAAGTGCAATGAATTTAGCAGTGCCTAAAATCATCACCAAAGCCTTGTTTGGGCTAAAATCAGACTTCAAGGGTAACCGGAAGAAGGGTAGCAGGAGCAAGTAGAGGGTTGAAGTTTCAGCAGGCATTTGAAGGAGTTAAAAGATGTGCAGAGACAGAGAGAGAAGGGAAGTTTGTTTCAGAGAAAGAGAGAGAGAAGCCTATAGGAGAATGCAGATTGTCCAGCAGCGGAACATGGGCGAGAAATGGCAAAAATGTGATGGTCTCTTGTGCCTTGGTACTGTATCTGTAATGGGATATGTTTGAAATCTTGTCCCTGGTATTGTTGAACACAAGTGTCTTGGTGTTTGTAGTGGGATACATTTTAAATTCTGCCCCTGGTATTGTTGAACACAAGTGCCTTGGTGTTTGTAGTGGGATACTTTTGAAATCCTGCCACTGGTATTGTTGAACACAAGTGCCTTGGTGTTTGTAGTGGGATACATTTGAAATGCTGCCCCTAGTATTGTTGAACACGAGTGACTTGGTGTTTGTAGTGGGATACGTTTGAAATGCTGCCCCTGGTATTGTTGAGCATGAGTGCCTTGGTGTCTGTAGTGGGATACGTTTGAAATGCTGCCCCTGGTATTGTTGAACACGAGTGCCTTAGTGTCTGTAGTGGGATACGTTTGAAATGCTGCTCCTGGTATTGTTGAACACGAGTGCCTTGGTGTCTGTAGTGGGATACGTTTGAAATCCTGCCCCTGGTATTGTTGAACAGAAGTGCCTTGGTGTTTGTAGTGGGATACGTTTGAAATACTGCCCCTGGTATTGTTGAACACGAGTGCCTTGGTGTCTGTAGTGGGATATGTTTGAAATCCTGCCCCTGGTATTGTTGAACACAAGTGCCTTGGTGTTTGTAGTGGGATATGTTTAAAATCTTGCCACTGACATTATTGAACACAAGTGTCTTGGTGTCTGTAATGGGATACATTTGATATCCTGCCCCTCGTGTTGTTGAACACAAGTGCATTGGTGTCTGTAATAGAATACATTTGAAATCCTGCCTCTGCCAGCTCAGTGCTGCTGAGCAATGGGGTTTGCTTGGCTCGCTGGCTACCCAGGTTCTTGCCCTGAGCTTGGGTATCGGGAGTGGAGACCAGCAGGAAGGGGATTCTCAAGCATCCATTGGATGCTTCCCTCCCGGGAAGGGGCTCGAGCCTGAGCTCCTGGAAGTGGATTTTTCCTGTGTTTCCCCACCACAAGACACCATCCTTATAAAGGCTACTATGGGGTGGGCCACAAAAAAGTGAAAATTGGCCCCCTGCTGACTGGATAATGAGCACCCAGCTTGCACCGCATCGAAGTCCCAGACAGCCCAGTCTAATCCAGTATCGGCCTCTGGTGATACGTTGTTGTGCCTTCCGACACTACCTTTTTGATAAGAGAGGGACCCTACCAATGTAGGAAAATGCCAGGTTACCTCAGTAGGTCATGAGACAGGGTTGGGAGATGGCGGTGCGCATCAGGGTGGCTGTGTGGTTGAGCCTTGAACTCTGAAGAAGTGGCCATCTGGGGTGCCAGTGGGAGGAGCATAAATAGATAAAACAAAAAAAAAAGGAAATCCTGTCTCTGATATTGACCACAAGTGCCTTGCTGTCTGTAATGAAGTGTCCTGGTGACAGTAATGGGATATGTTGGGTGTCCTGCCCCTACTATTATTGAACACAACTGCCTTGTTGTTTGTCATTGTATACGTTTGATATCCCACCCATGATATTGTTGAACACAAGTGCCTTGTTGTCTATCATGGGATACAGTTGATATCCCATGATTCTGTTCTCTTCATCTCTTTTTGATCTTCTCTCAGTTAGGGATCTGTTACCTAGTTTGAGATCTGCCAATGGGGTTGTTCTTTGTAAAGGTTTTGTAAAACTAGAGCTAGATTACATGCTTCTTCTGTAGCTGCTCCACATTTTTGGAATAGTTTGCCTGACGATTTATCTATTGCTTGCTCTTTACAAGTCCTTAAAAAGCATTTAAAATCATATTTAGCTGATTCATGTACTTGTAATTGTTACTGAATGTGGTGCATTCCGTGTGTGGAAAATGATTAGGAGTCTGGCGTTAAGTAATTGAGACATAACTTATGCTACTGCGCTACATATACACGAAGCAGCAAATAGAGCAGAGCCTTTCTTTTCCTTCAGAGCAATCGATGAGGTTTGCCAAAATACAAGATGGAGAGGTTTTAACAATTTAGTACAGAAAAGGGAAGGATTTTGAATTTATTGCCTGAATGCAACAAAGAAACCAGGTTTAAATGCAGATTTTGATATTGTACCATTTTTAAAACAAAGGTAGTTCAGTTGCATTCAGTCTAGTGCCAGTGATCTCCTGTCTGCACTTCCTGGATGGTACTGTGACAGATGTCTCACTGGTGAAAAATATGCTATGAAAATTGGTATGAATGTACTAGTTGCTATGTATTTTAAGTAAACAATGTTTTCTAATATTGCTACCCTTTCACTTTTTTGTGCTAAATCCAAATGTTTTTTCAAAAGATATACTGTTCAATGGGAGCCGTAAGTTTGATAATCACTGCTTTCACTCATACCCATAGGTAGAAATGCTGCCATGCCCCACCCCCCATGCATGATATAGAGAATGCTGTCTGAGCAATCGTGCTGAACCAGTGTGTTCAGCCACAGAGGGGTTTATGATTCCATGCGACCTCGAGAGCAAAGCTCGAGAGGTCTGAAGGAATCATAAACCCCGAGGTGGCTGAAAACACACTGGTTTAGCGAGATTGAGAAGCAAGTATTTTTTAGTGTATGGTAAGATTTTTAACGAGATCCACGTATGATTTTCCATAGTTCCTTGTGCTGTGTGGCTTACATTTCAATATAGAGTTTCTCATTCAAATGAATGGAATGCTGTTCTGCATGTACAGTCAGTACGGCGTTCCATTCATTTTTGACTCTGTGGATGAACAGCATTTCGGTATGATGGGATTTTTATCAAGAACAACGTTCTAAGATGCACTGTAAAACAGTTAGCCACTGTATAGCCACATATTATATTGTTTGCCTTTTTCAATGGAATACTAATGACCTTTCTTTTTGTATCTTCCCTAGTACTGTGAAGCAGCTACTTGGATTAGCAACGTTCCAGGAACAGATATATGAACCTGCAAGCGGCAACTAATCTAAAAGCACGCTACACTTCCTATCCCAAGTCTAGTTTAAATTGCTATTGTCCTTCATGTTATTATCCTTCCTGTTATTAAGTCAATTGTATAATAAATCAGTTTAGGAAAACACACTGACTTCTAAAAGTATTCAGTATGTTATTTATGGCACTCAACTATTTTTACAGCTGTCTGTATAAATGAAATGGCAATTTTAGCTGCCTGCACAAAAGAATGTAGTACTGTGCTGCTTTTTAATCTTTTTGACAATAATTATTTATTCACTGCTACTTTGCACTTATACTTTGGTTGTGTTTTGCTGTATGTCACTTTATGTCGCAGACTTCGTTGTCGACCTGACATTGGGGTCCCCCAGATGGTTGGTTCTGGGGGACTTCAATGCTTGGGTTGACGACGAACTCTCACGTTCTGGTCAAGACTTCCTCCAGTTAATGGCATCACTGGGCTTCACACAGGTTGTTTCCACCTCGACTCATATTGGGGGACACTCATTGGACCTGGTATTCCATCTGGGGATGGGGATATCTGATTTGGTTGTGGAACCACTTGGATGGTCTGACCATCACTCCATTAGGTTCAGTTTTGAGGCCACCCCTATTAGGTCAGCCCCTTCGCAGATGGTACGGTACCGCCCTTTAAGGGGTGTGTCCCCGGATGACCTGATGGCAGTGCTGGACCTATCGGGCCTACCGATGGATTGCTCGGATCAGGTGACCTGGTATCGCCTATAATAAAGGGTGACAGGGGCCTGGATTCTAATGCACCTATTCGTGGTTCGCCCTCTCACCGTCCCAGGTCTCCATGGTTTGATGAGACCGTGAGGGAGTTGAGGAGGGTGGGACGAAGGCTGGAGAGGCGTTGGAGGAAGTCCGGTCTGGATGATGACAAACTTAGTTTGATGGACCATTCTATGGCCTATCAATCCACAATCTCTCGTAAGAAGGCAGAATTCCTGTCCAGAGAGATTGTGGCTGCACAGAATAGACCAGCTCAGCTCTTTCAGACTGTGGACAGACTGTGCAATCCAGCCTGTCTTCAGCCCAGAAGAGCCTTTTCTCTAGAACGGTGTGAGGAGATTGCTCTCTTCTTTGCAGATAAGGTTGCCAAAATCAGGTCAGATGTCCATCCTTCCCTTTACAGTGGAAGTGGTGATGGTCGGCTGGAGATGTCGAACACTCAGTTTGTATGGTCTGACTTCAGCCTCCCCACAATTGATAATATTGTGATGGTCATCCGAACGCTGCTACCAACCAACTGTGATTTGGACCCTGGCCCCACACATCTCTTAGTGGATTGTGTGGAGAAAATTGGCCTAGTCCTGGCTTTGATAGTCTGGAAGTCTTTAGAGGGGATCTTTCCTGATCCCTTAAAGAGGCTATAGTTAAGCCTCTTTAAAGAAACCTTATACCCAGAATGTCTAGCAAATTACAGACCAGTCTCTAACTTACCCTTGTGGGTAAAGTTATTGAGAAGGTGGTCGCATACAGTTGGATGATCATCTGACCAACAACAATATTTATGATTCTCTCCAGTCAGGATTTAGGAAAAGGCATAGTACCGAGACAGCACTTGTTCGGGTACTAAATGACCTCCTAATAGCGAGAGATCGTAGGACCTGTTCTATCTTGGTACTTCTTGATCACTTTGCAGCATTTGACACTGTTGACCATGGTGTGCTGCTGGAGCGTCTGCGATCCATCTGCGGATTATCTGGTGTGGTCCTCAGGTGGTTTCAATCTTACCTCAAGGGTAGGACTCAGAGGGTGGTGTCAGGAATTTCTTCTTCGACATCAGTCTCCCTATCCTGCGGGGTACCGCAGGGTTCTATTTTAGCACCTATGTTGTTTGTGGTGTATATGCTGCCATTGGGAGCGATTATTAGATGATACGGTTTGGGTTTTCATTGCTATGCAGATGACACCCAGCTGTATATGTCTTTTGTGCCCGATCAGGATGCTGCCTTTTCGGTATTTAATAACTGCCTTGCCGAAATCCAGGACTGGATGAATGGGAGTTGGCTGAGGTTAAACCGGAAAAACTGAGTGTTAGTCGTGGATGGAGGTGCGTTGTGAGGCGGGTTTGCCGGATGGATCGCGCTCAGGCTTATGGCTTGGGGGCGTTCAGCTGACAACCTCAAATCAGGTGCGGAATCTTGGCGTAATAATTGACGACCACTTGACCCTTAAATCTCAGGTATCAGCGGTGGTCAAAACTTCCTTTTTCCATCTGAGGAATATCGCCAGGGTGAAGCACTTGGTTCCTCCAGAGGATCTTCCAACGTTGATCCACGCTTTCGTTACCTCCCGCCTTGACTATTGCAACTCCCTGTACCTAGGGCTATCGGGGGTTGAACTTCGCCGTCTGCAGCTTGTGCAGAATGCGGCATCCAGGTTATTGACTGGATCTTCTAGATCCAGTCATATAATGCCTGTGCTCCGCGG
This sequence comes from Neoceratodus forsteri, assembly GCA_016271365.2. Classification (NCBI taxonomy): domain Eukaryota; kingdom Metazoa; phylum Chordata; order Ceratodontiformes; family Ceratodontidae; genus Neoceratodus; species Neoceratodus forsteri. Next base: position 60,283,330 of record CM028131.1, read on the forward strand.
ACTGCACTGGCTGCCAGTGTTTTGGCGAATCACCTTCAAGGTCGGTTTGCTGACCTATAAAGCCCTACATGATCAGGAACCTACTTACCTGAAAGAGCTCCTTTGCCCCTACTGTCCCTCCCACCCCCTCCGATCTACTGACGAGGGATTGCTGGAGATTCCCAGGGTTCGTTTGAAAACTTCAGGGGCTAGATCATTCAGTTTTATGGCCCTGACCCTGTGGAATTCTCTACCTCGTCAGGTGCGAAATTGCCCAACTGTCCTAAGTTTTAAAGGAGCCCTGAAGACTTACCTTTTTAATATAGCTTTTAATGATTTATAATAAATTACATTTTTCTTATTTATTGTTTTACGAAATTGTACAGGCGCTTTGGTTGAAGAAAAGCGCCTTTTAAAAATAAAGTATTGATTGATTGATTGATTGATTATGTTAACATAATAACTGGCTCAGTTTTGTGGTGGAAATTGATTCTAGTTACGACACAATTAATTTTGTCACTACTGATTTACCTATTTAATGCACTGAATAACTCCATTTGGTGTTTTTCAGAAAGGATCATTTCGATCAGAAACACAACAGGAAGTTACTGGGTGTCTGGATGTTTTATTTGTACCAGAACAAAAATACTACATTTTGCACTTTTCTAAAGAACCTTTCTTGTACAGTGGCATTGTTTAAAATAGTGATGTGGCGAGTGACCATTTTTACAGCTGTGGGCAGAGCCTACGGTCATTTTGGGATCAATCTTAGCTTACAAAATTGGCCAATCATGGAACCTTCTATTGGTTTTTTGGAAATATCCTTCTAAAAGTCCAATGTAGCTTGAACAGATCCAGAAGCAAATAATTTGATACCTTTTAATGGACCAACATAGATGTAACAACAAGAACAAAGTGCTCTAGCTTTCAGACCAACCAGTCCTTCTTCAGAAGAAGGACTGGTTGGTCTGAAAGCTAGAGCACTTTGTTCATGCTGTTACATCTACGTTGGTCCATTACAAGGTATCAAATCATTTGCTCCTGGATCTGTTCTTGCAAAGGCCAATACGGCTAATACTAAATCTAGATTTCAATGGAGCTTGAAACACTCCACCACGATTGGCCACTACGGAATAACAGCCACACTATTTCTGCTGTTACTTCTGCATTCCAAGGCAAGAAATGCACATGTGTGACTCATATGCATGCGCAGTTTTGCTGGTGCCTCCATGTTGTGAATGGTAACATGCCATTCACATAATTACATATGTGTGATTGCCGTGCATGCGCAGTTGCATTGTCAATGCCATCTTTCAGATGGCAGTCCTCCAGCACCCTCCCATTGCTCCTGTCCTCCCCAAATTCTCCCAGCACTGGCAGCAAAGAACACCCACTTGCACCCTCCCACTGGTGCTGTCCTCCCGCTCCCTTTGTTCCCTGTCCCCACACCAACATCGGGGTGCCCAATCCCCAAGTCAGCATTATGTAGCCCCCAACTCATGTGGTACAATGGGAGCCCACCCCATTGTGTTCAAATGGATGTGGTCCCTACACTGACATCGGCATGCTCAATCCCCATGTTGGAATGATGTGCCCCCCCAACTCATGTGGCTCACTGGGAGCCCATCCCAGTGTGTACAAATGTTTTTTTCTTTTTTCCCTTGCTGATATCTTGGTACCCAATCCCCGTGTTGGCATCTTCCCCCTCCAACTCATGTGGCACACTGGGAGCACACCCCATGTGCCCAAATGTATGCTTTTTTTCCCCTGAAAATAAAGAAAAATATTCCCTGATGTGTTTTTTTGCCCTGTAAAAAAGGAAATGGTCCCTCGTCGTTGCCCCAGTCCCCCTCCCCCATCCCCACAATCCCACTGAATGGCCACCTCCCCTTACCCCTTACCCGCACTTACCTCCAGAGGGTGGCACTGTCATCTTCTCTAAACAGGATATGTCTGCACTCTTCAAAGCTGAATCAATAACTGAAGAATCAAGGTAGCGCGTATAACGGCAGTCAATGGGGTTTCAACTTTGGTTGATAAATCAGCCATTTTGGGAATTTTGCCCCAAATTTTCAACATGGGTTTTGCAATTATCGCCACATGAACACTGTCACTGCCGCTTTTGTTACTCAGTCCTGAAAGGTGATTTTGAGATCGGTACAGAATCACCTTTTGGGACCGATTAATGAAACAACAGTGCCACTGTTCATGAGGTGGGGTCTCAAAAGCCTATGTTGCAAATTTGGTGAAACAATTCCCAAAAATGATTGCGTTAAGCATGTGCATTGTGCAGTTTCAACACACGCTCCTAACTTTGCCAATTTTTTATATTTTCCCTCCAGATTTTCAACATTGCCATTTCTGCACACCTCCTTATTAACAATACAGCTATCATTGTTTTACATCCTGCCCAAAACATATTTTTGCACATGTGACACAGAATGGCATGGTCACTCTGTGAAATCACCTTTCAGGACACATGAACAAAATGACACTGGTACTCTTTATGAGATGGGGTCCCAAAAAGGCCATGTTGAAAATTTGGTGCAACACCTCCAAAAAATGGCCAAGATACACCTGGGCATTCAATATTTTCTATGCTCATGTGTACATTTGGTCATTTTGCAGCTCGTCACAGCCGTATCGACTCTGGCTAGAACTTGTTTCTCTTTTGCATGAACACAAGTGTCCTGGAAGCTGTAATGAGATACATTTGATATCCTTCCCCACATATTGTTGCACACAAGTGCTCTGGTGTCTGTAATAGGATATATTTGAAATCCTTCAGCTGATATTGTTGAACACAAGTGCCATAGTGTCTGTCATATGATACGTTTGCTATCCTGCCCCTAATATTGTTGAACACTAGTTCCTTGGTGTCTGTAATGACGTGTCTTGGTGTCTGTCATGGGATAAGTTTGAAATCTTGCACCAATATTGTTGAATACAAGTGCCTTGGTGCCTGTCATGGGATACATTTGAAATTCTGCTCCAGCTGAGAGTCTGTGTAGCTGGAAACTGATAACAGGTAGAGCAGTATTGAATTTTCAAATTCTAATGGAATGGAATTCTACAGAATTTCAGAAATTCCACCAAATTCTTCAGAATTCATAAGTAGGAGATTACCAAAATTTCAGTAATGGAATTTTCTTTTTTTCAGGACAAATAAACCATAGATTTCTTTTCCACAATATTGCTGCACAAATTGCTATGTGTGGCTGCTGAGATTAGCATCTTAACAAAATAACTTCTCTACAATCTCTCTCTCTCTCTCTGGTGCCAGTAATAAAGGCACTCTGTCTCTCCTCCCATCTGTAGCTTTGCATAGACAAGAACCTTTGTGCTGTGGAGGTGCAGAGCAGTGTTTCTGATGGGGCTGCACAGCCAACTGCTGAAGGGCAAGGAGCGCATAATCTCCCCAGTGAGCTGAGAGAACCCTGCTGACATGAGATCGAATGCTGAGTCTTCCTTAGGGTCAGCCGTGGAGGAGGCCAGGGACTGGTTACTAGGCAGGTGGGAAGATTGCTGGAAGTAAACATGGGAACACAGGAAGAGCCTAATAAAGCTAAGGATGTTGTGCAATACACACAGGGTGAAATGTTCACATTACTCTAGGAGATATTAGAAGGGGACTTTATGTGCACAAACTGCATTCAGCTAATAGATACTATGAAAGGGCCATAGGAACTGAACTGCAATTATACAATGCTCAGGAACAAATATACAGAGGGAATTCAATGCAGCTGGATAGTGTAGCCAACTATGATGAGGAATTAGTGGAGTACAGTGAAGTAAGTAAGTAAATTAAAGTTTCTTTATATGGCGCCCAATCCCAGGAGCTCAGGGCACCTTACAAGAGTCAAACAGACAGGGTTATACAAACAATAACAAACAGGGATATCATTTGTACAATAAATTAAATCCTAAATGAATAATGCTGTATAATAAATAATAAATAGGTGACATTAAAAGCAACTGCAGTTATCAGGATATGTTTCTTTAGAAGGATAGGATTTCAGACCCTTTTTGAACACCTCCACAGATGGAGCCTCCCCGAAAGATCTGGAGAGTGAGTTCCAGAGGACTGGGCTGGTCACCTCAAATGCACGGTTACCCATAGTTTTCCACCTGGCTCTCAGAACTGCTAGGAGGCCCTCAGTGGAGGAGCAGAGGGAGCACTATGGGGCAGCAGGTGTGAGGAGGTCAGACAGGTATCCAAGGCCCAAGTCATATAGGGCCTTATAGGTGAGCAAGCCCACCATGAAGATGATCCAGTACCTGACAGGTAGCCAATGCAGACCCCACAGGATTGAGGTCACATGACAAGACCTGGGCAGGCCCGTCAGCAACCTGGCCACCTTATTCTGCACCAGCTGCAGTCAGCAGAGGTTCCCTCCACTGACCCTGATGTACAGAGCATTACAGTACTCCAGCCTGGATGTAACAAAACATGCACCAGTGGGGGAAGGTCCTAAGGTGGAATTAGGGGTTTAATCTGGGTGACGCTTCTTAAGTGGTAGAAACCACTTTGGACAACAGACGACACCTGGGCATCAAGTGTCAGCCTGTCATCAAGGACAATGCCAAGAATTCTTACCCTAGTGGATGCCAACAACTCTGAAGTCTTTAGATTTAATGATGTAATTCAGAGAGCAAGAAAAGGAAAGAAGGAAGGAAGGAAGGAAGGAAGGATGGAAGGAAGGAAGGAAGGAAGGAAGGAAGGAAGGAAGGAAGGAAGGAAGGAAGGAAGGAAGGAAGGAAGGGAGGGAGGGAAGGAGGGAGGAGGGATGTAATGAGTGTAAGCCCCCTCAGTTTGGGAGCTTACTAAAGTTGCTACTTCCTTCTCTTTCTTGGTATGGCCTGTATATGGGTAGAGCTCCAGTGGGTGCCCACCTCCTGGGTGTGATGGCCCCACTTTTGAGAGTCACAAAAGGGGGGACGATTTGGAGGTCCCACAGAGGCTAGCAGGTCTTGGCATGCACAGTGAGCCAGGGCTTGTCCCTGGCCTGTGGGAGTTGTGGCCTAGTTTTTCAGCAGTGCAGGGTCTGGCATACGGGCTGTTTTTAGGAAGGAACCAGGGAATGTCTGATTGGGTGAACCCAGTTGTTTTAAAGAAGATCAATGGTAGCATCAGTTTTCCTGACGGCAATGCTATGGCCCATTGTGAGAAGTTTGAAGGGGCAGTGGGGATTCAGCCTGTGATGGCAGCACAGCTGTAGGGTTCTTCAGCAGTGACAGTGCTGGGAAGTCTTTACCCGATGTGGCACACTGCTCCAAGTATAGGCCTGCGGTGTGCAGGGTTCTGTTTGGCCACCTCCCAGTTGTTTACAGAGGTCCGGGCAGTAGGTGGGCCTTACAGGTATGCCTCGGTTTTTAGTTTGCTGCAGGACAGTGTTTTGAGCAAAACAGGGTTTGGAGCTGGCATGAAGTTTTACACCTCCCTGTTCTGAGGTGCTGTGATTGCTGGAGAGGTTTGGAGACGATTCCCAGAGCTGTTGGGTCCTGGGAGGTGTTTTTACAGAGCCTCAGTGACAGTGTTTTGAGGCCTGGTTTTGCTCCATTCTCACCATTGTAGTCATCTGAGTCACTTGGCTCTTTGTTTAGGTGGAACCCGCTTCTTAGCCTGCTAAGGCCTACGATCTGTGCCGCAGCTTCACACTACAGAAATCTATCTCCTTTGTGCCTGCCTGTTAATGTGCCTCCAGCTTCATGGAGCTGTTGTGAATTTATTTATTTTAAATTATTACTTAACTAATTAATTACATTTTTTTTAATTTCCCCACTGCTTTGTTTTACTTTATTCCTGTGTTTCTGATGGCTAACCACCTTTGCCCCAGTAGCTTCAGTTGCACCCCTCCATGTTCCTGTAGTGAATTTCTGCTTATTTTGCCACCTGGGTACCAGCTTGTGGAGACAACCCTTCCCTGCTTATGAGTTCAGCGGGCAAAGTAAGACCATTTTATTCACTCCAATTGGGTCTCGTGGAACTGGTCTTGATTTGTGTCCCCCTCTGCCTCTCAGTACAATCAAGGCCCCTAGATAAATGGGCCAAGGGTTGGTTACAAATGTGAGGGTTCATCCAGGATTTTATTTGGCTTACCGTTGATCAGATGGTGGTGTTTGCAAGGGCTGCCAGCTTGAGGGAGGTGGGTATTGTGGCATGCGTCATGGCAGAGGGCCACCATTTTGGCTTACTTTCATGTCTTATTGCCCTTCCTCATGCAGCAGAAGGCACCTAAAAGTCTGGTTGGAACAGTCAAGTGCGGTGAGAAGATGCTTCTGATTGGATTGTGCATGACAGGTTGGTGAGGGAACATGCAGGAGGAATGCCATTCCTCCTCGAGTGTCTGAAGGTGCAAGAAGTGCAAGAATGGCTGAGAAAGTTCCCTCCGATGAACCCTAAGCCATCATTACAGCTTCTCTGCTCTCTTGGTTATGGAAGTCAGCTGGAATTAAAGCAGCAAATGACAAGTGCATATGTTGTAATTAGCTGAGCAAGGGAGCTATACATTTGTCTTTATGTGCTGTTTGTGCCTGGGCGTCGACTCCGGGACTGTTCGGTACCTTTCCTTATTTGTTTTTCTGGCAGTACTCATCTGTGGCACGGGTGGGCATAGTGTCGCTGTTGTCTATGGAGAGTTTGGAATTGGCAGAAGAACTCAAAGCTTCCGCTCCTCCTAAAAAGCCCATGCAATGTTCTTCTGATGTAGTAATAGGATTAGTGATGGGACGAATACCATTTTTTAACTATTCGGTATATGACATTTATCAAATAACAAATACGAATACAAATAATTAATACAGCAGCAATAACGATACCAGCAATCATAACAATAAACAACACTGAGACCAAATACATTATTATATTCTGTATGTTTATTGTTTATATTTGTTATAAATTTTTTGTCCTTTTCCATTTTAGTTTGTCTTTTTCTGTAGTTCATTAGTGTTTTAAAAACCATATCATGGACAATAAAGGGACAATAAATATCAGTACATTGCAAAATAGGCATTTTCAGAGTAGCACCATAATACAAAAGGATCGTAGAGCAATTAAAGTGCAAATGCAGTGTTTAAGTAGCACCAGAAAAACATTAGCAGCAGATTGAATAGTAACGTGCAAAGTGAGCAGTTAACAGTAGCAGTGGAACACAATAGCAGCTTAGAGACCTGAAAGTGCAAATACAAATAGCACTATTATAGCAGCACAGGACAAAAATTAATTACAGTACTGACATAAGGTTCATTTGAGCAATATACCACGACAGGGTGTGGGTTACGCTAAGATTTACAATGCCTGGTGTGTGTTTGGTCACGAGGCCTTCTCTAGCAGTAACCTGCAGCTGTGATCTGTATAACTGTGATTGGTTGACAGTCCATGGCACTCCAGACCTTACCTCATAGGTTTTAGCCCACCTGATAGGCTAGTGATGCACATGACCTGGGATCAAATCTCTAGACCCCAGGTCCCAGAAGCCCCTGCTCTCCAGTTCAAATTGTGCATCTGATCAGACTACAAGCACTCCAGGAGTCCCTGTAATTGAACCAGGAAAAGGTAGGCCTGTGTTTGTCACAAGAAAGAAAAATTAGCTATATTGCTAAATTATACAGCATCTGAGCCATCCTAAGACAGCCTTTGTTATCATTTTATTTTATATGTCATTTTCAGCCAAAAGAACATTTGTACAGCTTTTTTGTTATGCAGTGCAATGGCAGAGGACTGGTCTCTTAGGGCCAACCTAGGCTTGGTGTTTGTTGTTGGTGTCTCCAGCATGGCACATTTTGTTTTGGATTGAAACAAATTATTTTTAGATTTGTTTAATGTGCTGCCGGGTGGTTTGCATATTAGCTGGACTTGTTGAATGTTTCCTACCATTTTGGTTTTGTCTCATTTGGCATTTAGTGGTGTGAGATGCCTGTTTTTGGGCTTCTTTGACTCACACAGGCTTCACACTGTTCCCCCCTGCTGCATCTGCCTAGCTTCCATGAGCTTTCACGAGACACTCCCTCGCCTAGTACTCACCTTCCCCTGAATCATCTCCAATTGAGCGTGGTGTGGCCTTCTCACTAATCCCCTCCCTCATTCCCCACTCTCGCAGTCCTAAGGAAACAGAAGCCGTAGGAATCCTGCACTGTTTTGGCTGGTCACTACCTTTCATGGTGGCACGTTTGTTCCAGACCCATGCGAGCTGTGCAATGCCGCCACTTTTACCAGGCCGCTGACGCATCACATCTAAGGATCGGGATGGCCTCGCCTCTCCTCTCAGGTCTCCTGACTAACATAGAAGCATAGACTTTGATGGCAGATAAGGACCACTTGGCCCACTCAGTCTGCCCATTTCCCTACCTATTGGATAAGCTGCAGATTCTAGTTAACCAGCAGCCTATTTCCTGCAACCCTCCACTATAATTGCCTTATGTCTGTCCCATGCGTGTTTGCATTCCCCCACGGTTTTAGACCCCACAACCTCTCCAGGAAGATGGTTCCATGCATCCACCACTCTCTCCATGAAAAAGAATTTCCTCACATTTCCCCTGAGCCGTCCACCCTCTAGACCCCAGGTCCCTTTGCTCAACGGTGTCGGGAGCAGTTTCAGTACCTGGTTTCGGGTCGGAGAGACGGAGAGAGAGAGAGGAAGAGGTGTTTCTTTCTGGGCCTACTGGTCAGACAGCAGAGAGGGGGAAATTCCCTGGGGGAGCAGATGCTCGAGGCCTACTCCTAATCCATGGACTGCAGCGGCGGGGGGGAAGCTCCTCGCACCCTCAAGTTCTTGGGGATCCAGAGACTTGGGATTAAAGTGAATCTCGCCATGGCCTTTGGTGGGATCCCCTCCCAAGCAGAGACCATGAGGTGCCGTGGCTAACAAAAGCCAGATTTATTCTGTTGCAAGGGGGCATATGAGGGTAGGCCCAGGCCCCTGTCTTAGCGGCCGGCTTAGTCGAGCCCTCAGTCCTACCGGTTCAGGCCCATCAAGTTGCCCAGTGGCCTACCTGTCTCACAATAAGGATGATAATATCTCCATGCTCCTATTCCTGCACCTCAGGGCACCTCCCTACAGCAGCCCTGTCAGTGATGGGAGGGAACACACCTTCACCTCTATTCGGAGCTTATTGATCCACCATTTTAGTCAGGGCCACAATTTTGTCAAACGGGCCACCATTTTGGAAGGGGCCTCCTCATTTAGACTGCTAGCCTTTCCCTTAGGACTTATGCAGCACTGTGACCTCACCCTTGGGGGGGCTCACCTTTTTCATGGTGTACTTCTATTGTTAGCGGCAGAGACAGTAACTGCCTCATTTGCTGGGGCATCGAGTCTTTCCTGGAAGCCCACCACATTTGCAGTCCTAACGATCCTTCCCCTTTTTGTCTTCTTTCTCCATAGATGGTGAAGGCAAGGAAGTGCACTACCTGTAGCACCAATCTAATGCCCCATAACGTGGGATCTCAATGCCCCACATGCCTCCATGATGAGGACGATATATCCCTGGAGCAATCACAAGGGATGAGATCGGATGTTCCAGGGGCCAGTGGGGATAACTGGATGGACCCGGGGGCCATCCTCTTACAGAATCAACAAGCAATGGTGGCCATGATGGAGAGCCAACAGAACTTTATGTTTAAAATCATGGAGAGGCTGTAAGCCATGACCCAGCCTAAGATTCCACCAACACCCAAGCCACAGCAAGAGCCAAAGAATCCAGGTGATACATCAGGGACCCACCAGAACCCAATCGAGCCATCCCCCAGCACCCCACAGCTGGACTTAGGAGATGACTTGGGTGACATAGACCCTCCCAATGAAGTGGAGGGCATCCCATCTGATCATGAAAAGATGGAAACACACTCACTACCATCCCTCACATCCAAGTTGTGCCCCTTTGACTTGATCCCAGGCCTCTTGAGGATAATCAAGTCCACCATGGGGTTCAAGCTGGAAGATAGTCAGTCTGAATCAAAGCTAGACCCCATGATTCAGTAGAAAAAGACCACCAAAGAGTTTTTTTCCAGTTTGCCCGGTGATCAACGACATCTTCTCCAGGGAATGGGAGTCCACAGAAACCCAGTAGAATGTCAGACAAAAGAAATTTGGACCACATGTACCCTATTCAGGAGGACAAGGCCAGTGCCTGGTGCATCGCCCCCACTATTGACCCCCAGGTAGCAGCACTTGGTAGGAAGACGGTACTACCCTGTGGTACCATTTTGCTAAAGGACCTGACAGATAAGAAGGAGGAGGACATGCTCAAGAAGTTATTTGAAATAGAAGGTACAGCGGCCAAGGCCTCTACAACCACAGTCTACACCGCACGTGCACAAATTCAGTGGCTCAAGGAGCTCCTGGACAAGGCAGAACCTAAGACTAGATAAGCAGAATTACTCAAATGCATGCCTGACACCGCAGAATACTTGGCAGATACGGTGGTAGACACCCTAAAACTGAATGCCAGGGCTACAGCTGCCACAAACCGTGCCAGGCAAGCTTTGTGGCTCAAACTGTAGGAAGCAGACAACAAATCCAAGGCTCTACTACAGAATCTGCCCATGAAAGGCAAACATGTTTTTGGGGAAGGTCTACAAGAATACCTAAAACAAAAGGAGGAAGGGAAGGATCTCCTCAAGAACAAGAGCAGACCCACTTACCTCCAATCAAACAGACGGAGATTTTGAGGGGGCAACAGGTCACAACAGACAAGTAGAGAAAACTACTACCAAAGCAGTTCCTTTAGTGGTAGAGGAGCTCAAGGAGGAGCACGCAACTCCTTTAACCCCAGTTACCAGACTTCCTCTTTTCGAGGCCAAGGCTCCAAGTTCAGAGGCAGATGAAGAGGTAACAGAAGTAAACAATGACTATCAGTTATTTCTCCCACCCACTCGGGTGAGGAGCCTGTGCCCGCCAGAAGGCAAAAGACTAATGCTATTTCAACACAGGTGGCAAGGTACAACCTCAGACAAATGGGTACTAGAAGTAGTGTCCCAGGAGTAAGCAATAGAATTGTCCCACTCTCAGATATCACACAGATTCATAAGTTCTCCCATCTCAAAGAAACAAACGTCGCCCATCAGGTCCCACAGATCCCGTTGGACTTGATGCAAAACAAGGCAATCCAACAGATTCCATCACACGAGCAAGAACAAGGAATGTACTCCATTTTCTTCCTCGTGCCCAAGAAGACTGAGGAGCTCTGCCCCATCCTAGATCTCAAACACCTCAACCGTTACATGGTCACCCAGAGGTTCAAGATGGAGACTCTGAGGCCTACTCTCTGCAGCATATGAATAGATGACTACCTGACTTTGATAGACTTGAAGAACGTTTATCTACCCATTCCCATCAGACCAAGTCACAGGCAATACCTACGCTTCCATATTCTGGGGCAACATTTTCAGTACCAGACGCTACCCTTCGGTCTTACCTCAGCTCCAAGGGTGTTCACCAAAGTGTCCCTTGTTCTTGTCTCTAGACTAAGAGAACAGGGTGTGGACCTAATTCCTTACCTGGACAACTGGCTGATCCAAGCTCGGTCCAAGGAACACTCACTACAAGTCACCTGAACGGTTCTATGAGCCCTAGAGGAAGACGGCTGGATGATGAACCAAGACAAGAGTCACCTAAATCCCACACAGCAACTAGAGCACCTGGGAGCAGAGATAAACACATCCCAGGGGTGGGCCAGACCATCCCAGAAGAGGGTCAAAACAGTGAGGGCCCTTGCCTACCAACTGAAGGCCAACAACCTTCCAAGTGTAGGGCAAATAGCCTAGATGTTAGGCTGCATGGCATCATGCATCGATCTGGTCCCATGGGCCCGATGGCAAATGAGACCTCTACAGAACTATATGCTGACCCAAGGTTCCCCCAAAGAGTGCAACCTGAAGGTCAGGATACACCAACAGGAACCAATCTGATGCTCACTAGTCTGATGGTCTACAAGTCAGTCCCTCACATGAGGGGTTCCATTGGAGACCAAGTATGATGCTTCCATCGAAACAGACACCAGTCTCCTGGGATGGGGAGCATGCATGTGCTCCCTATTGGCACAGGGCCATTGGACCATGACAGAAACAAGGCTATCCATCAACATTCTGGAGATGACAGAGGTATATCATGCTCTCAATTCCGTCCAATCGACCATCTCCAGTCAGTCAGTTCTACATCGCTCTGACAATCAGGTCACGGTAGCCTACATCGCAAAACAGGAGGGCACCGGGAGCAGAGCCATGCAGAGAGAAGTGATGAGGGTCCTGAACTGGGCCCAGACCAACCTCAGGCACATTGGCACCGTCCACCTAGCAGAACAGCTCAATATTCGAGCAGATTGGCTGAGTCGCCAGCAGGTGCACCCAGGAGAGTGGCACCTATACCCCGGTTTGTTCCAACTGATACAGGAGACCTCGGGTCCCATCCCCATGGACCTCATGGCAACAGCGGAGAATGCTCAAGTAAGTAGTTTTTTCTCCAGGTACAGGGAACGTCACTCGTGGACCGATCCCCTATCTCAATCTTGGGTGCGGGATCAGTCATATGTTTTCCCCCCATCCCCTCCTCCCACAAGTACTTTCCAAGATCCATCAATCACAGACAACCATCATACTGGTAGTGTCATACTAGCCATGCCAGGCCTGGTTCTCAGCAGTGGTAGCCATGGCACTGGACAGACACAGGCTACCGTACCGACCGGACATGCTGACACAAGGATGCGTGTGCCACCCGGCACCAGGAACCTTGAAACTAATGGCTTGGCTCCTGAGAGGCAGAGACTGTTGAAGGCTGGATACCACACCTCGGTGATATCTTCGTTACTGCAATCTAGAAGACCTTCTACCACCTCCTCCACTTACGGTAGGCAATGGTCCATCTACACGGCATGGTGCAGGGATAGAGGTATGGAGACGGAAAAGGCAGACATGTTGACCATTCTACTACACTTACAGCAGGGTGTAGATAAGGGCTTATCGCACTCATCACTCTGAGTACAACTGTCCGCCATAGGCGCAGCCTTTGGCCCCATAGAACAACATAGCCCAGGGGCACACTGTGACGCCATGTGCTTCCTCAGAGCAGTAGAAGCACTGTGACGCAGGGCCTGGGCACTAATCACCCTCTGGAACCTGACCCTCATCCTAGACTCACTCAGCACAGTGCCCTTCGGACTCCTCAGTCAGGTGGACATGTTCTGGGCAGGACTGAAGGCCAGTTTCCTTGTGGCCATTTGTTCTGCTCACAGGATTAGTTAGCTGGGGGCCCTATCCTGTAGGGAGCCATACACCATATTTACCCCACAGGAGGTACATCTACAAATGGTTCCAGCCTTCCAACCCAAGGTCACATCGCCTATCCATAGGGAGCAACCCATCGAGTTGCCCACATTATCCGATACAGCACAAGGGGGCACAGCAATCCTGCATCACTTAGACATGGGAGGCACCCTAGCCACATACGTATCTAGAACCCAGCCCATTCATAAAAACCAAAAGGTTGTTTATTGTTTCAAAGGGACAACAACAGGGTAGGGCTGCTTCCAAGACCACAGTAGTGAGCTGGCTCAAGTGGACCATTTTAGAAGCCTACAAAGCAAATAATCTACCCCTCCAGGGGGCATCAAAGCCCATTATACCAGGGCAATTGCTACCTCCTAGGCAGAAAGTGCCAATGTGTCTATGGAAGACATTTGTAGGGCAGCCACTTGGACTTCAAGCTATACCTTTGCAAGACACTATAAGTTGGATTACTTATACGAGTTTCAAACTCTGTTTGCCACTAGGGTCCTGTCATCAGCCAGCTCCTCTTCCTGCCACTCTTAGATCACCCTGTCCCACCTGTTTTTGGATACTGTACTGCTGTTTATCAACCCATGAGGTAAGGTCTGGAGTGCCACGGATGGTCAACCAATCACAGTGGATGTTTACTCACCTGGTAAAGGTGACTGTGTTGATTGACATCCATGGCTCTCCACGGCCCTCCCACAGAGTGATCAGAGTGATCAGGAAGATATCTGGGTCAGGGAACATGGAAGAAACAGAGAAATATCTCAATATGTTGTTTTTCTGTATTGAACTGCTTGAGTCATCCAGGATGACCATCATTTGCCATTTAGGAGGCTGAGTATTAGCCTGTATTATGAGGTAAATAAAAAGGGGCCTTCTGGCCAGTTTTTAGAAGGCGTCTCAGTGTATGCTTATGCATCTGTAAGTATGCTGTGGTATTATTAACCTTATTTTCAGCTATGGAAGATTCAAACTGGAGAGCAGGAGCTTCTGGGACCTGGGACTAGAAATTTGATCCTAGGTCATGTGCATCACTAGCCTATCAGGTGGGCTAAAACCCATGAGGTAAGGTCTGGAGTGCCATGGATGTCAACCAACACAATCACCTTTACTAGGTGAGTAAACACCCAATGTCCCCTGCTGTACTAAATAGTCTCTGTGGGGGGTCACGTGATGCAGTCACCCTGAAGGCAGCTCTCCTCCGTTGCTCCGGTTCCCCGAACCACCAAACTGACTCTGATTGAGTGTTTTTAGATGATCTGCCTAACATACAAACATCGGCAGCGTTCAGGGGAAGATTGGGCGTTCAAAACAGCGACTCACCGATGAGTAGAGATGATCGCGAAAAACGTTACAGATACACTCCGCCTTCCACGGAAAAGGCCTCAAAAAAGCCAGGGCTTCAGGAGTGAAGACGCCTAACATCGGATACTGTCCTGGATGAACAGAGCCACTCACACTGCAAAGGTTTTTGCAGGAATTCTCCCATTTAAAGAAAGCATCATAGCGATGACTGCTGAACTAAAATCCTCACACATGAATGGAGGATTTGCAACAAAAGTTGCTGACGACAATGCGAAGATCAGCTCACTGGAGAGAAGAACGGATAAGTTAGAGCCCGAGGTCACCGCGATCAAGCATAAGCTTGCCAAAATGGATTTAAAAATCGAAGATTTAGAAGGTCGCAGTCGCTGAAATAACGTAGTAATCATCGGTATTCCAGAGGGGGCTGAGGGGGCAGAAACTATTAGTTTTATTCAAAAGCTGATTAAAAAATTAGCTGGGCCTTCACCTTTTGGCCCATTTTACACTATCGAATGGGCGCATCGGGCCCTCCGTCCCAAGCCATCAACTGGAGCCCCCCCCATCCACTGATGATAAAATTCTTAAACTACCTGGAACGTCAGCATATGTTTGACAAGCTGAAAGAGCTAAAGGAAATACGATGGGAGGATACCAGAATTTGGATTGTGCAGGACCTTCCTGCTTCTATTAGACAAAGAAGAACCCAGTTTCATCCTCTAGTCTCGAAGCTTATTGCTGCTAGTGTGAGATTCCGCATGTCGCATCCAGCCAGGCTTGGGGTCATGATCTCAGGGTCGTGGACATCATTCGAGGATGTGGATTCTGCCAAGAAGGGGCTTAAGAATGCCTTTCCGAATTTATTTAAAGATATCTGAACATTGAACAGAGGGGACTGCATATGGCAAATAACATCCTGCAGATGGTTTACATCCCCTTACCAGAAGTTTATCACTAAGTCTGCACTTTCAAGACTGGGGTACATCAGGGATACCCATTGGCTGAGGCATTACTTCGATAATGGAGGGCATGCTATCTGTCTTGATTGTTAATAAATCTCCAGGTGATTGGTGGACATGCCCCCTCACCAGGGACCTGGGGGGCTCTAATCCAGGGGGTTTATTGGTCCTTGGCAGATGCGAGAATTGGGTCTCAGTACTGTCGGGAGCTGGTTCTCCATCGGAGTCCTATCAGTGATATCAACTGTTTATTGTACATCCCCACAGTAATGCACCGGAGGTCCCAGGACTCTGAACAGTTATTTGTTTCCCCTTTCCCTTTCTCTCTCTCCTCCCCTTTTTCTCCGTATTTTCCCCCTTTCCCTTTTTTCCTCCCTTCTCCCCCCTTTTTTTTTTTTTGTCTTTTCTCTTTCAGGTGATGTGATGAATTGAGCATCCTGAGATACCTACCAGTCTCCGATCGAGCTACTGCCTTACTACCCGTGATGTCTCGCCTTTGGTTCCCCATGAGAGAGGCATAGGACGTTATTCCCAGTCTTGAAAAAGGCATAAACGGGACTGAACTCTATCCGTTATTCTTAGCTGTCCTGTTTTAACTCTTGTATTTACAGCTTCCTGTTATCCTGTGGATAGCCTCCCACTTGGTCATTATTGTCTCATTTCTAAGGAATAGAAACTGGAAATTTGTTGCACACATTTTATGTTCATCGGAGGCTTTTGTATTAATATTCGGGATACTGTTACTCATTTATATAATTACACGCTTAATAATTATGTTGGCAGAGCAAACAGGAATTTATATCCTGTTGGGAACTGAGGGAGCCATTTCCTCCCCTGTTTCGTATATGAATATGTTTAGCCAAATGTTATTATCTAGGATGAGTTGTTTCAGCAAAATGAGGTTTTGGTTAAGGTAGAGGTTTTAACATAGATCATAGGATATTTTTGATTAGAGTAGTAATTGTTGTCTCTAGTGCCCCTACCCTAGAGTGAGTTGGGATGGTGGGAAGGGAGGGCTGGAGGTTGGAGGTGCATTGTGCAGGGTCCTGTGGTTCGCAGACCGTAGTGTTAATCGGGTGGGGGAGGGAGGGGGAATATTTGGGTTTCTGTTAAGTATATCTTTAATGGGTATTGAATGGCATTGGGGGGTGGGAGAGGGTGGAATAGGCCCATGTCAGAATTTCAAAGTTGAGCCCAGACTAGTGATGGTCAGAACACGGCTAGGGTTTGGGAACGAAGTTTCCTACATTGAATTATCTTCTCCTGATGGCGAATAACTTAACAATTTCCACTTGGAATGTCAAAGGTCTCAGGCAAAAACTTAAACAATATCAGGTATGCAAACATCTGCAGCTTCTGAGGTCTGATATTACATTCATCCAAGAGTCCCATCTTCTGATTACAGAAGAGTTGAAGATGAAAAAACAGCAGGTTGGGCAAGTATTCGTGGCTCAGGGTACAAGGCAGAGCTGTGGGGTCATGATTTTGATTAGAAACAAAATTCCTTTTGTCTCAAGTAAAATTATTAGAGATACTCATGGCAGATTCGTTTTGGTCCAGGGTAGACTTTACAATTTGGAAATTCTGTTGGGATGTGTTTATGGTCCTAACGTGGATTCTCCGGACTTTTTTATGGATCTCATAGCCAAACTTATTCCCTTCAATAAGATTCCGATAATTTTGGGGGGTGACTTAAATGTAGTTTTTGATCCAAACACAGATCGGACAGGTCATCGTTTAAAGGATTATCACCCGCACAAAGGGCCATAAGGGATTTATTGGACGATTTAGATCTTTAGCGACATCTAGAGAGTATCTGCACCCTAATGAGAAAGACTTTACATTTACCTCTTCAGTACATAAACTTCCTCGAGAATTGACTACATTTTAATATCGCAATGTTTAATCGGGAGTTATTGATTCAGCGATCCAATCAGGTCCTCCATCTGACCATTCAATTGTAACATGCCAACTTACCTTAGTGGGTATTCCTGAGAGAAGAAGTCGTTGGAAGCTAAATAATCAGCTTCTAAAAGATCCTGCAATAGTTGACCACATCAACTCTCAGATTTCCCAATACATATCTAACAATTTGAAATCAACAAAAAAAACAGATATAGAATGGGGTGCATTTAAAGCCTTTTTAAGGGGTGTATTTATTGAGGTAGCCTCAAGGAATAAAAGGCTCAAGGAAAGCAAGTTGAGGGAAATTCTTGATCAGATTCAAGACATAGAATCTAATCTTTCCCCCTCCACCCCGGAACAGACTATGCTAGAGTTGGTCAAACTTAAAAGTTCCTATATGGAGCTGCTTAGAAAGAAAGCGGAATATTTGATACTAAAAGCTAAAGCTACCAGTATCGATCAAGGGGAGAAGGTGGGGCACCTCCTTGCTGCCCGAATTAAACAACAAGAAGCTGCCAATTTTATTATGGCCATACTCACGCATAGTGGCTCTTTGGTTGTCGATTCCAAGGCGATCGCCGCTGAATTCCAAAAGTTCTATCAAACCTTGTACTCGCTGATGTTAACTCCTTCAAGACACGATCTAGACCAATATCTGCAAGATTCAGTTCTTCCCACCCTTGAAGCTGAGCAAGCTTCAGATCTATGCGTGCCCCTAACCGAAACAGAAATTATTGAAGTAATTGACAGTCTTCCCAATGATAAATCACCAGGCCCGGATGGTTTCTCCCCTAATTTTTATAAAGTATTTGCGAAAAGCATAATGCCCTTGCTTTTACCAATGTTCCAGCAGGTTTTAGATGCAAAAATACAGATACTACATTGTTTGAGGCCATAATTGTGCTCATTTTAAAACCGGCAAACCCCAGAAGATGTTACTAGTTATAGGCCAATCTCCTGCTTAACCAAGATGTTAAAATTTTAGTAAACTTTTGGCTAACTGGTTAAGTAAGGTCCTCCCTGATCTGATCGGCGGAGAACAAGTTGGATTCATGAGGGGTAGACTGGCTAGTGACCACATTCGAACTTTGGAACATGTTTTTTCGGTGACCAGAGATGCAGATTATCCCGCTGCACTTGTTTCTTTAGACGCCGAGAAGGCATTTGATAGGGTCGATTGGAGTTTTCTTTTCCGCACACTGCAGGCTTTCGGCATTCCATTAGAATTTCAAAATTGGATTCAAGCTCTTTATCGATTCCCATCTGCCAGTGTACTTTGCAATGGATGTAGTTTGGACAGATTCCCGGTATTATCTGGCACGAGACAAGGGTGTCCACTGTCCCCTTTGCTCTTTAATTTATATTTGGAACCCCTCATCCGAAGAATTGTGAAAGATCCCGACATTCACGGAATTCCGGTCCAGAAGTTTACTATTAAGGCATTAGCCTATGTGGATGACTTACTTCTCTGCACCTCTCAGCCAAACAAAACTATTCCTCATCTTTTAGAGGTGATAGAAATTTATAGTAAGTACTCAAATTACAAACTAAACTTGGGTAAAACGATGGTGTTCCCACTTAATTATAAAGTAGTAAAGAACGAAGTTACTGTTCATGGTTTATCTTGGCAGGGGAATTCTCTAAAATATCTCGGTATCACTCTTGTGAGGAATAGATCCCTGATGAGTAAATATAATCTGGATTCTCTTTTAAGTATAATTACTCAGGATTTAAAAAGGTGGTCCCTCCTACCTCTAACGATTTGGGGCAGGATAAGTCTCATTAAAATGAATATTTTTCCACGGATATTTTACCTACTTAATCTCCTCAATATCTGGCTACCCCTCGCTTGGTTCAAAAAACTCCATACTATTTTCACTAATTTTATCTGGGCAGACAAAGGGCACAGGTTTGCTTTTTATAAGTTAGCTGCCCAAGTTTAAAGGAGGCTTAAGAGTCTGCAGACGCTTGTTTCTATTATTGGGCCAGTCATATGAGCAAATATTTGAGATGGCTCGCACCAGGTAATCTTAATAATTCCGGTAAATATGTACCGCTCTGGTTCCAAATAGAATCTGCCTTAATTGTTTTCATAACTTGACCCCTTCAGCTCTCCTTTGTACAGCCAAAATCCTCCCCAAGTCCTTGCAGGACTCTTTTAATAGCTACATCTGTCAGGGTTCATTCCCAATTTTGTTCTTTATCAAAATAACCCTAAATTCGATTCAGAGCAACCCTTAATGGGTAATCCTAATATCAAATTAGAGGAAAAGTTATTTCCCTCGATGGTTACCTCAGCTCCAAGGAACAAAGCTTAGGGAGTTCTGGCTCAAGACGGATCATAAATGGATCTTATCCAAAGACATTTTAAGAAAATTTGAGTTACCTACTGTTTATATATTTAAAGTGTTTCAATTGTGGCACATCCTTTTGGCTGCATTAGGGAACAATCTTCAGCAATCAGAGCTTGCCCCCCTGTTGGAGGAATTGGCCCAACTTGTTAACCGTCCTCATGCGGTGTCCAAAATTTATAAGGCTCTTTATAATAAGGCATACCCTGAACCTATCAGACCTCCAGAGTGCTGGGATAAATTACTTCGGATGTATCCATTAATTGGGAGTCGCTGTATGCCGGATGCCACATATATATTACTCAGGATAGGCTGCGACTTGTACAATTTCGCATCTTGCATAATCTATATTTCACGCCTCAGAAGATATCACAGTTTCCTAGGGGTGGCTCCGCGACCTGTTGGAGATGTGGCCAGGGCGAAGGCAATTTAGTTCATATATTCTGGCAATGCCCTAAAGTTGCCCCCCTTTGGTCGCAGATCAAACAAAGAGCAGACCCCCTCTTAGGGCTGGAGGACCTATTTACAGTTGATATATGCTTACTAGGGAATTTCTTAGTAATCCCAGTTAAAGTACGAAAATATCACATGGCTCTAGTATCCATGTCTGTTAAAAAGCTAGTACTTCGTCACTGGAAGGATGACATCTCTATTTCATATACGGAATGGCTGACAGAATTTTTAGGTAATATTAGGCTAGAGAAGATGATTGCCAGCCTTCAGAATAGATTGTCCAAATTTAACAAAGTCTGGGCTCCACTTATGGATTTGTTTTCTTTGCCGGTAGTATAACCTATAATCTTTAAGGTTATCATTCGAAATTGCTTTTGTATTAATTTTCCAAAATGACTGTCCAGGGCTGGGTCTATCTAAAGGGGGAAGGGAGGTGAAGGGTGGGGGTTCGGGTAGGATAAGGGGGACTCTTTCCCTTTACAGTTCCTCCTTGTTTTATGTCTGGAGTCTTACTTTGCATAACATTATGTATTATCGAAGTATGTTATTACTTTGTCTTTGGGGTTTAAGATGTCCTTTCATGTTAAAATGTTGTAATAAAAACTAAATAAAAAAAAACAAACTAAATAGTCTCTGTGATGGGACACTGGTTGGTAGTGGTGAAAGAAAGATTTTGGCTGTAACAGCTTACGGACAGAGTTTTGCTTCCACCACTCCACAGGGTCATTTTCTCATTGAATTCAAGGCTCTGAAAGGTATATGGGCAATTCTGTATCCACTGCTGGGGTTGCTACAGTGATTTGTGCATCCTCAACTATTTTGTCTCATCAACTCAACAAGGTTTCTGTGTTCATTTTTGTCTTTTTCACTGGTGGTTTGATTATGTCTGGTTTTGTTTCCTCCACCTTTACATCGGTTACAGCTGTTTTTAGCATGTTTTGTTCAGCAGTGCTTTGTGTTGATGCTTTGGCGTCGCAACAGTTAGTGTCTGAACTAAAAGGGTGCAGTTTGAAATGTGGGTCCAGAGCACAGGAGACTGCATACCCTTGCTCTATCTCCACATAGCCGAATCTCTAGGACAGGGATTCAAGAATGTGTGCTTTCATGGCTTTTATCCCCTAGTCACTCATTTCTGTGGTCAGGTACATTTTTAGAGCCCACACTGCTGGAAGAACAACTGGTATGCTAGCAGAGTCTGTGCTGATCTCTCTAGTTAGATGTGTGAATGGTTCAAGAATGGCAACAACTGTTTCTGATATAGACCAGTGAGTTGGTGTCAGCAAGGTCACGGTGGATTCCTCAGCACAATAGACACTCAAAACCCTTTTCTGCTCTATCAGATGATGGCATGCAACATATACAGTAATATGTGACATTTCACCTTGTAACAATGACTAATGTTAACTGTGTGATTGGCAGTCCAAGTTCTTTTTGAATGTTGTGCGGTTTACAAACAGCGGACACAGAGTGCTTGAAATGTCCCACTAGTTTTCAGCTGTTTGTGATCAGATCTGCTACAGAGCGTTGGCTCAACAAGGCATCGTGGAGCCACAGCTGTAGTGTGTGAGCAAAAAACCCGAGACTATATACACCACATTCAGAAAAGCTTTTTTTCATGTTTGCCCCATTGTCCCTAAGCGCTACATGGCAGGTTTCTTTTTTATGCTCCAATTCTCAAACATTTTCAACAATGCTGTACAGATAGCAGTTCCTGTATGCTTTCCCTGAAACCACTCACAATGTAAAATGGCAGACTTTGTCTCAAAGCTGTTATCTATCCAGTGTGCTCTTAGCCCTAAAAATGACTGAGTGGTATTTTCTTGTGTTCACATGTCTGCCGTAAAGGACAATGTCTCAGTACTCAACAATAAGACTGAAACTTGTTGGTGCACACAGTCATACATATCAGGCATTATAGTTTGAGATAGTTACTTGTGTGATGGAAGTTTGTATCAGGGCTCCAAAACTTTGACAAGGTTAATAAATCCGGCATCCTCCATGATAGAGAAGGGTTGCATATCCAGGGCCAGCATTTCGGCTAGCGAGTAATGTATTTTGGTTGCCTCAGGTGTTTCAGTAGTCTACAGTCGTTTGTGAGCAGCACAATCCTTTAGTGTGGGCTGCTTTGTTTTACCACCGCTTGTACAGTTAACTTTACCATGATGTCTAGCACTGAGTTTCTCTGGTTTCTTTGTATACTTCGGCATTCTTCATCTGAACGTGGTTCATCATTGCAGTGGTGGTGAAGTCAGGTGTTTGGTTGCTTCGTGAAATAGATGTTTTGCAAAAGAGGCAATCCACTTTGGCTGTATTTTCTTCACTTACAACAAAAAACTCCAACAGCAGACTTTTTTTTTTTTGCTCGTTTTCAGGCAAAATGCTCAGGATGTCACGGAAGCAGTTACAGGACACCATACTATGCCACGCCACAATGCTGCTTTCTATGTGGCTCGTGG
Source organism: Neoceratodus forsteri (assembly GCA_016271365.2). Classification (NCBI taxonomy): domain Eukaryota; kingdom Metazoa; phylum Chordata; order Ceratodontiformes; family Ceratodontidae; genus Neoceratodus; species Neoceratodus forsteri. The sequence continues at coordinate 60,306,002 of CM028131.1, forward strand.
ACCAATCAGTGGTCACACTGCCATGCATGCAAGCAAGTCAAGGATTCAGAGTTTTTAAAGCTACACCAACCACTTCTCTATTCGGTATTCGTAGTTTTTTAAAATGTATTATTTGGACGAATACAAATAGTGGGGGAAGGTCACTATTTGTGTACAAAGTGAATATGAATAGAATATTCATCACATCCCTAAATAGAATGCATAGAAGTGAAGGCTGTAGATGGTGAGGGAAGGCACAGCCATCTGCCCAGCCCCCCGGTGCCTGCCACCATTGGCTATTCCACTGGCAGAGGGAGAGGTAGGGGATGGAAAGTTATATCTGGTGGCTCCCCAGGACCCATGAGGTCAGCTATGGCTCCCCTACCTGGCATCAGTGACCTAGTGGTGCCCCTCTGTTGAAGGCTTCAGAATCAGTGTCCTGAAGTTCAATGGGGCTGGGTGAAGAGGAAAGTGAGCTAGTTTTGGGGGAGCCAACTGGAGTAAATAAAATTTCTTACCTTGCCCACCGAACTCATAAGCAGGGAAGGGTGGTTCCCACAAGCTGGTACCCAGGTGTCAGAATACTGTAAGCAGAAGTTCACTGCAGGAACATGGAGGGGTTCAAATAAAGCTGCAGGGGCGTAGGTGGTGCCCCCTTGCCAAGCCCTTTGGCCCTATCAGTTTGTGGATGAAGATGTATATTGTGCAATTCCTCACCCCCATGTTTGACTTGTTGTGGCATTGCCAGATACTGTCTTGTACCTCCTGGCACTGGGCAAGGTCACCTATGTTAAGATGGATGGACTGTTAAACAATGACCCTGCAAATGTGCTATATAGAGCAAGAGTGTGGCTGAAGCCTGTACCACCTGGTGGACCAGTGTGAGTGATCTGCCTGAATGGTTGCAAGTGGAGAGATGGGTGAGGCATCAGATGCACATTGAGTACCCAAATGCAGAGTACCCATATGTCTCAGAAAGGCTGTAGGATGTTGCAGAGAAGAAGTGCCTGGTGTGGTCCCCACACCAGGCACTTGGGTTAAATCCCAGTACTGATATGGTATTGCAGCAGGAAGGGGGTGCTGCACTCCTGAGGTGCCGTCTTTTGGACGAGATGTTAAACTGAGGTCCCATCTGCTTGTTCTGGTGGTAGTTCAGGTGGATGTTAAAGATCCCATGACACTTCTCAAAAAGAGTAGGGGAAGTTTCCCCCCGGTGTCCTGGCCAAATTTCCTCCATTCTCTTAAAATACCACCAACAACTTAATCTGGTTCATGGTCAGTTGGCATTCATCTGTATCCGCCTCCCCTGGGTCGTGCCTGTAAATAGGCAGAATTTGTCTAGTGCATTTACCTGGCCAACAAAAACAACTAAAAAAATATAAATAAATAAAATAAGAAGCGCCCCAACTGGGTATTTCGGGGCATGATCCAGAAACTCCAGTTTAGGTCTGGAGCATCCAGCCCACCGTCAGAGGAAGTAACCAGGCATGCCAGGTCCCTAGGCTACTCTGAGGTATGGACGGAGCTCACATTGTTTAAGCATTATGCCCTCTTCCAGGATGTGGATGGATACCGCATGAAGCATTACATTATTTCAATAGATTTATTTGCTGAAGAAACCACCAAGCCAGATTCTGCTTTTTACTATCCCAGTGGCGGGGTGGGGGGGCTTATTTAGAGCCAGCATCCATTGTCTGTATCCTGCTAGGACTGTTTAACCATGAGTTGCCTTGCACTTATGAAGTTGCTTGAAGAATTTATTCCCAGAAATAGTTAACGCCCTGTGAGGGTCATTGCAGGATTGCTTGCAATTTAGCAAATTGGACTGTTTGGACTGCGGCCACTGTATTTTGCTTAAGTAACACTCGGGTTCCCCTGGGGTTACTAGAACCCCTTCAGTATAGTTCAGGTAGGTTTGGGCAGCAACAAAGGTGAAAAATCATTGTAGTGTATGATGAAGCATTCTTTGCTCAGTCTCTGCTGAGCAAGGGCATGTTGTTTAGAATTTGGAACTCTTGCAGAAACATAACCCCCTGGCTCCCTAGAGCTGCAGTGTGACTCAATAGTCAGAGACAGAGAGAGTTTGGAGTTTGAACAGGTTGGTGTACTGCTAGTTGGTAGACCAACTTCCAGAGGGAGAGCCTCTCTGTGTTTTCTCACCTTAGAGTCTCAGCAATCAGCCTTTACGCTGGATAGGAGTGGAGATCATCTGTTGCAGTGCCCCTAGAGGGTGAATTTCCTCACAAGTGTGTGATCATCTGGATTGATGTCAGTGAGCAGCTGTTGGGGCAATCCCCACACTGTGTCACTTTCTATAAGTGCTGCCCAGAATAGACTGTGTTTTTACAACAAAGCTCTAGCCGTGCAAATGTTGTTACCCATCTGTGATTCTTGTCACTTGAAGTCTTGTACTTCAGGAAGCCCTACAGCCTTAGGGCTCCTGTGTGTTACTCAAGTGACTTTCTAAGTGTTTTACTGTGGATAGGTTCCATCATACCTCTCAACCTCCAACCTCACAAATCAGGAACAAGGCTTGAAAAAAATCAGGGACAAAGGACCAAAATCAGGAACACATTTTCAAAATGAGTGATATCCACTCAGGAAGCTGGTAGAATAAGGGGCTTAGTGTAAAATGCAATTTCTAAATTAGAGCAAATCTGTAACTTTGATATTTAAGCAATTGTAACCCCCACCCAGGTATGCCGTTTCCATCTTGACAGCACTACCTGCTGTGCTGGGTTCGGGGAGAAATATGTCACTCAGCACATTGGCTAGGTTTGGCTACTCTGCAACAGGGACACCAAAGAAACTCCAGACACAGGAAGCAATAACTGTAATGTCCAATACCAGAAGTGGGATTCAAAAGTGTGGCTTTTATTCACATCTAACAGAATAAACAAAGCATAGATGGACCCCCACAGGGCTACACTCCTGGTAATGCAGATTTATGGAGATCAGAACACATCCACATTGACTTTAGCCCACAGGCTCTGAAACACACTGGGCACACAGCCCGAACTTGTACGCTGCTCTGGGTTTTCCCTGGCTCAGCTCCCTTGCCAGCCCTTTGGACACTTTCCATATAGCATGGAAACATTTACTGGTGGCTCCCTAAACCACCTATGAGCACTTCTGGCTCCATACAGGAATCTTGCTCTCCAATCCCACGTCTGGGTACTTTCCTCAGGCACTGGCCAAGTACCTGAGAGAAAGCAACAGGTGTCCCAAAGCAAACCAGTAGCGGTGAATTTGGTTACTATTGATGGGGGGTCTCCCACCTCTCGCTCCCATAATTCATACCCGGCCATTTCTCTGGACTGTAACACGTCATCCTTTAAAACACTTTGCTCTGTAGATTTTTTTTAAATGTATTCACATTCAGTCTACTGTCTTTACATCCCATTTGTGCTGAACTTGAACATACTGAAAAAATGACTGTGTCCATTACTCTAGACCCCCTACAGAGTTAAGCAGTCCAATCCCCACATCTTCCAAACTGTACTTGGCTGTCTTTTCCTGACCCCACAGTAACAGTCACTTTAGTTTCATCTTGTTTCAGGTAAAAACACATTGGCCCTTTAGCAGAGCAAACCCACCCCTTGGTTGCATGTGCCCCACAGGCGTTTTCTCCTCAAAGAAACCTCGTCCAGAACTTCTGGTGCCTCAGCCCGAGCTTAATTCAGGCAGCTTCTTTTTTCCCTAGCCGGACCAGGGCGGTTGCCCCTGGAAGCAGGCTGATTCCTTCCCCCCATCCCCACAGGGATGGGGCCCTGAACTACTGAAAGCGGTCTCTACCACTTCACTGGGCTCTTCTTGTGTTCCTCTTCAGGTGAGAACACACACCTATACAAAAAACAAAAAAATAGCTCTTTGACAGAACTTAGAGCTCTGAGGGCCTGCTTACAGCAGAGCACCTCCTTCCTCTACTACAGAACTGCAACAGACTGACGTCAAATTCCCCAATGTTCTACTCTAACCTCCAAATGCAACATTCTAGTGGGGCTTATGCAGCTGCGGCAGTTCTAAAATGATGTCATCCCTCAGTCTCAGCTGAGACTGAAAACAGAGTGAGACAGTGTGAAATCCATTTAACTAGAGTTTCACAAGCTGCCTTCCCTGCCTACCACTAGGTCTTACTGGGATTCTTGTAACTCCAGGTAACAGGGGGGTTACACAATATTATACAATGATGTGTGAAAATCCTGTAATTTCATTGGTCTAAACATATCACTTGACCATTGGTAAATCCTGTATAACCCACAGCTGAGGAATGGCATTTAAAAAAAACATAATTAATCACATTTTAAATTTATTTTACACATGGGTCCATTGTATAATCACAATAAGGCACTCCAGGGTGTGAGTTATTGGTTGATTTACCCACTTACTGTGTGGTTAAGTTATGCAGCTGTGCCACGTGACACACCACACAAGGCGTAGGTAAATTCCCAGTAACCCACACCCTATTGTGCCTTATTGCTTAAAGGCACAAAACGGTGTGGGTTATTGGGGATTATACAATGGCATATGTAAATCCTGTAACCTCATTGGTCAAAACACATCACATGACTGTGGTATATTTAAGAAATAAGCCTCAAGGGGGTGTGGGTTATCAGGGGGTTTACCATGGCTGGAGTGGTTTGCCCACCAGGAGCAGCCGAGTGGGTAAATCCTCACCAGCCGTGGTAAATCCCCCGATAACCCACATCCTCCGAGTGGCTTATTGCTATTATACCAAGGTTAATTTTTTTTACTATGATAAAATGCAACTTTTAAAGAAGTTGCTTTTTTTTTAATTGTATTATATTTATTCCTATGCTGCAGATGATTTGGATTATTTTCTTATCAACAGCCACTGGTTATCAGAGGATTTACACCGGAGGTAAACTGCCAGTCTGACGATTTTATTGGCTGTTCACTTATGTCCATGGTATAACTGACATTCATTTGTGCTCACAATCCCCACAGTTTAGTCATGGAAACACAAATTTTAGGAGGGACAGAGTAAAATTGTGAGGAAAAATCAGGGACAGTTGAGAGATATGGGTTCCATGGAAGAGGACCCCTGCAGTTTTGTGAGAAATGTCAGTTGTGTGGGAACATAACAAACATTCGATGAGGGTTTACTGGTGCCTAGTGGGGCACACAACAAATGTTCAAGAGTGTGTTCACTGGTGCCTAGCACAAAAGGTGCTTTTGGATTGCCTTCAGACATCAGCACTGCCTGAAGAATCAGTAAATGATGTAATTTCAGAGGAAGTCTGGCTTTGGCTGAAATAAACCGACTATTTAATCCAGGTTGCAGAGGGACCCAATCTGTTTACAAGTTTTGGATCTGGTAACTTAGTTCACCCAGTTGGTCTGTGCTCTCTAAATAAGTGTTGTGGAACTTCCCATTGATTGTGTACTTACTGTATGTAGCCCTGGAGATTGCCAGATGTCCCATTTTCTATTAGTCACAAAACAAATGGATGGACGCTCAAAACACAGTCTTCATGTGACAAGTTCTGTACCTGCAGAAGAGTTCTGTGTGCAGTCTGTGTTCCGTACCTGCAAAAGCCCTGGGGGCACCATATTTTCAGACAGAAACCTATGTTTCCATGTAAAGCCATACACTACAATCCCATTCCTGTTGTGGACATTCCATCTATGTGTGACCTGTGTGAATTTCTGGGGCCCCCTCAGACATAGTGCAACACACCATAGCCCAGGTAATTCTCCCCCAGACTTGGGTAAACAGAAATATTGTTTTGTACCCCTCCCTCCAACCTCCGAGATGCCCGATCTGGGTTTTGCCCTAATGCCAGGGGTAATACCTTTTGTGTTTATGGCTGTTGCCTTGCCAGTAAAGGAAGGAGGTGGGTTACACTTAAGTTATATATAAAGTAACAAGTTTTAAGATTTAAGATTTCAGATAAAGTGTGTGCCTCTCTACTCTTCAAGTGGGGAAGTGGTTGTTTACAGTATTGGAAAAAAATATTAATCATTCACAACAACCAAATATTTCTGGTTGTCTGGGGTGAATGTGGAATAGCTGGGTAGTGGGTTATGTTTGGTGAGTGTGTGAATGTGAGTGTTTGAGTGGTGTCTGAGGTATGAGTGCCCTGTAGGTCAGGTCCCTTGAAAAAAAAAAAAAACACAAGAGAAAATGTGTTGTGATTTATTAAATAAAGTACTGGCAGGCTGTATTTTATTAAAATTTGCAGTTATTTGGAGGTTTCCAGGTTGGGTTTTGGAGTAAGCAGGCACCAACCAGTGGTAAAGTTTTGGGGATGCAAGTGTAGGTTCTTTCCAGCATGCCTGCAGGGTGGGTGTCCCAGGGAGAGTGAGCATATTGCTGGGATGCTCCATTTCTACAGTGGTCTGGGTGCCCTATTCCCCAGGAGGGGAATGGATTTTAAAGGGGGGGAGTGTAAGACCCCTCGGTTTGGTGGGCTTACTAAAGTTGCCACTTTCTTATCCATCTGACTTCCTAAAAGAGCTTCTTGCTCCCTACTGCTCCGAGTGATGGCTCTGTTCGGCTGACAAGGAATTGCTGGAGAGTCTGAGGGTGTCTTTGAAGTCTTATGGGGCCCGTGCTTTTTTGTATGGGGCCCCTACCCTCTAGAATTCTCTACCCCATTGGCTGTGGGAGTGCATGACTGTGGGAGACTTTAAACAGGTGCTGAAAACCTTCCTATGGTGCCAGGCCTTTAATGGAGTTGATTGAATAACCTTGTTCAGATTTTTGTTATCATCTTTTACTGCAATTATTAGTTTTATTATTCTGGTTGTATCTTTTGTAAAGCACCTTGGTTATGGAAAGGCACTTATGTGAAATAAAGGATATTATTATTATTATTGGTATGGCCCATAGGTGGGTAGAGCTCAAGTGGGAGCCTGCCTCCTGAGTGTGGTGGCCCCACCTTTGGAAGGTGTAAAAAGGGGGCAATTTGGAGGCCCCAGAGAGGCTAGCAGGACTTGGCTTACACAGTGGGTTGGGGGTTTGATCCCCAGCCCATGGGAGTTGCCTGGTTTTCCAACGGAGCTGCATCCGGCACTCTGTCTGTTTTTGGGATGGAGTTAGGGAAGTGTCCTGTTGGGTGGACCCAGTTGTTTTAAAGAAGTTTGGTGGTAGTGACAGTTTTTCTGATGGCAATACTGTGGCCCATTGTGAGAAGTTTGGAGGGGCAGTGGGGAGGAGGGCTGTGGTGGCAGCTCAACGGTGGGGCTCTTCGGTAGTGGCCATGATGGGGAATCTTTTCCCCGGTGTGGCACGCTGCCTCGGGTGTAGGTCTGTGGTGTGTGGAGCTCTATTTGGCCACCTCCCAGTTGTTAACAGAGGTCCAGGCAGTAGGTGGGCCTTACAGGTATGCCTCGGTTTTTAGTTTGCTGCAGGACAGTGTTTTGGGCAAAACAGAGTTTGGAGCCGGCATGCAATTTTATACCTCCCTGCTCTGAGGTGCTGTGAGTGCCAGAGTGGTTTGGAGCTGATTCCCAGAGCCGTTGGGTCCTGGGGGCATGTTTTTAGAGAGCCCCACTAATAGTGTTTTTAGGCCTTGTTTTGCCATTTTAATCATCTGAGCCACTCAGCTCTTCGTTTAGATGAAGCCCACTTCTCGGCTTGCTAAGGCCTATGTTCTGTGCTACAGTTTGACGCTGCAGAAATCTAGTTCCTGTGTGACTACCTATTAAAGTGCCTCCAGCTCCCTGGAGCTATTGTCAATTTTGTTTTAATTAATGTTTTAATTTTTTTATTTCCCTACTGCACTGTTCGACTTTATTCCTGTGTTTCTGATGGCTAACCACCTTTGCCTCTGCAGCATCATTTGCACCCCTCCATGTTCCTGCAGTGAACTTCTGCTTACAGTGTTCTGACACCTGGGTACCAGCTTACGGAGACCACCTTTCCCTGCTTATGAGTTCGGTGGGCAAGGTAAGACCATTTTATTTACTCCAACTGGGTCTTGTGGAACTGATCATGATTTGTGTGTCCCCCCCCACCTCTCAGTACCATCAGGACTCCGAGACAAATGGGCAGAGGGTGGGTTACATGAGCCTTTTAGAGCTTTCAAAGAGACCTGATGTGCTAACTAACAAACAGCACCCTCCAGCACAGAAGGATGCCAGGGAAGACATGAGTAAACAGTAGAAGTCTACTGCAAACCAAAGGGAAGTGCAGTGGAGAGCCAGACTTGTGGTTGTTGTTGGACACTCATTGTTGAGGGCAGTAGACATCAGAATTTTGCCCACAGCGGGAGTACACAGTAGTAAACTGCCTGAGAGGAGCTGTAACTGGAGACATCTGGAACAATATGGACCGAATTTTGACGTATGCAGGGGAGCGACCACTAATAGCATTTCATGTGGGAATAATTGATGTTGGCCACACTAACTAGGAAACAGTAAAGAATAACTTTTTGGATATTAGAAGTACAGAAAAATAGAAACATAGAATTTGTTGTCAGAAAAGGACTGCTTGGCCCATTCAGTCTGCCCAGATGTTCCCTGCCTAATCTGTCTTCACAGCCCCTAACTGGTCTCTGGTGACCCTCCCTCTTCGGCTCCCCATCAATCCCATAAAACTTATGCAGTGTAGACAACACCACACACAGCAAAGAGGACTCTGTTGGTGATACTGTGGAATCATGGATTAAAATACTGTAGGTCATACTTCAGGCAAACTACTGTTGGGTGTGGCTTATATACCACCTAATATTAATGAATGGGTCCACGGTGACAGGATAGGATACACAGGGAAAAATGGGAAGACTGGGTGTGCCAACTTAGTGGTGCTTACCTGCTGTCAAATTCTATGCTTCTATGACTGGGATGCATAGCTCACAATGGTATGTACTGTTGTGTAGAAAGTGGCCAATGAGGCATTCAATGACCATGTAATTGCACACAATGCAATGCACAGGGAGTACAGAGCCAGGAATGACCCATGAACCCACCATACATAGCCATGTGCGGGCTGAGGTACACATCCACCTTACAAGGCATGGAGCATACCGTGGTGGAGTACAGGTAGGTGTGTATGCTGCACCGGCATCCTTAGAGGGATGGTATCCCCATACAGGTGGCAGCACCCCACAAGTGTGGATGGGCAAACCCATTCATCACTTCCACATACAATGTGGGCACCACATCCTGACATTTGACACATTTTGTTTATTTAGTTTTTGTTGACCGGGTAAGTGCACTAGACAGACTTTGCCTATTTTTAGGCACGACCTGGGGGAGGGGGATAGAGATGAATGCCAACTGACCTTGAACCAGATTAAGCTGTTGGTGGTATTTTTAGTGATTGGGGGAAAAATTTGCCCAGGGCACCGGGGAAATTCCCCTACTCTCTTGTAGGGGAACCTTTGGCTATTGCAATGGCCACTTGGAGCGATCCTCCGGACAGGATGGACATGACTGAGGTAGGAGAGTGGGCCTCCTCTCCTAACCTCAGCTTACTAGAGGCTGTCAATGGCTCTATGAATCTAAATGAATAAGGAGAAGTGAGTGATTTATTTGTATCTACAGAGGATTTAACAATCATTGAGGAGAATACGGTAACCGGATCACCTCTGATGGCTTCCCCTTCAAACTCCGAAAAACAGGATTCCATTTGCTTAGAAGATGGTAATTTACAGTCGTTAAGTGAGCCTGCATCCTTAAACCCTGCTTCTACAGCTACGAACTTTGCTTCGGATATGGTTACCTTAAATCCAGCTGTCAATGGATCTCCTGACGTAGTCACTTCAAAAGGCCCATCGGGGCTGGGTGAGACACCACTTCTGAATGTTATACCTTCTAACACGATTCTCCCAGATGATCTATCAGCTGGCATGTTAAGCACTGCTACTAGTGCATGCTGATAGCCTAACTTGCAGGAAACGGAGGAAAATATTGTGTTTACAGACTCCCGGGCTGGCAGTTCAAATACCGCTTTCGGTATGTGCCAGAAGCCTGCTGCATCAGGCTCGCCTGCTTCTGCAATTGAGACTACAGTAGAACAATCTGTCCTTTCAAGCGATTCTTCACTGAAGTCAGAGGCTTCTGCATCTAATATTTCAACACCTCGACTTCTTATGATGCGAGAGTCAGGATTTGTTTTCAAATGCCCTGCTAATTCCTGAAGCAGGGGAAAGTATCTCTAAAGAAGTCAGTATTAAATATCAAACTGGCCCAACTCCTCAACCTGAAGCCATGGCCTTTTCCTTCTCACTCAGGCATAAGCCTAGTATTGGGGTAGAGAGATCTTGATCTGTTAGTCCCAACAAAAAATCAGCTGTTAAATGGGATTTAGCCCATAAGCTCATAGAAAAACCTATGACAGTCCAATTCTTTCTGACAACACTTGGTCTCCCCAACAGACCTTACAAAATGCAGGATGGCTCCAAACTCCAAAAGGAAACAGGTTGCCAGACCCTGTTTGTGATACTTCTTTGAATTTTTCACAGTCCTCTCCTACATGGAAGCCTACAACTTCGGAACCAGTGCAGCCTGATTTATTAGGTCTCCAGACCCTTAAAAACCCTATTTTGGACAATTCCGCCCATGATACCTCTGACCCTTCATTAAACCTTGCAAAACTGAACTTGCCAAGGGATATTGCAACAAAACCGCCTAATTGGACCTTGACTTTAGATATTTCTGAAGAAAAACAAACAGACACATCAGAAGTCCCACCAGCTCCAAAGCCCCTTCTTTCTGATTTTTTTTCAAAACTAAAAAAAGAGGCTGCTCCATGACAGAATGCAGTCCGCATACGATATAAAAGAGGTCTGGCAGAATGACTGGACAGATCTTTTGTGGGGAAACAGTTACTAAAAGACTCATTACATTTTTCACCTAGAGAAGTATTTGCCTTCATTAATATTTCTGGAGAAGATAACTATGACACTAGTTTTCGGACTGCATGTGCCCTTGAATTGTTCTGGGAACGTTATTCACAAGTTACGTTTTCTCCCATTTGGGCCCCTTTTTGGTGATCCCTCTTACCAAACCCCTTACTAAATACGTCACCATAATGTTTCGCAATGAAGGGGTTCATGTGGATGACATCATGTACTGGTTGTCCCAAAAATGTGATATACTAAGTGATACAGAAGCAATATTAGATTCTGAGTTATTTTGAACGGGGGCATGGAAATATAAAGTAAAACTCCGACTTTCTGACTCAGGTATGGGACATATTCCAAATTCCTTTATGTTAGAAAGAGACAGGGGGGTTTGCTTTTGTGCAGGACAGCCTCAAGCATGTTACAAGTGTGGGTCTAGGACACACTTATCTAGTACCTGTGATAGTGCCCGATGTGATAATTGTGGGGAATTGGGGCATATTGCCATGCAATGCGCCAACCACACAAAATGTGATCTCTGTGAGGAGTATGGCCACAGTTTTGGAGAATGTCCATGGGCGGCCAAGAATAAAGCATTTTGTATTAGCCCTGAGCTTTTAATACAGCAGGCACAAGATTAAGCTTCTGCACCAAAAGATGCTACCCCAGCTTCTGTGCCAAATCCACCCCCCAACTCCCTCCTGTGATTTCCCTTCCCACCCCTTTGGTTGAGAAGCAAGCAGAACCGCTATTATGATAATCCCGGATATACCCCCTCCCCCAGAACACAATTCCTAATTAAGGCATCCCAAATCTTGGTCCGCCACGATGTACCATGGTTCCTGTATGTCACTCAGAACCTACTGGTATAGACGGGGAGCCCTCTAGCCCAGGCATACTGCCACCATTACCTAGAAGACGTTCTTCATGGAACATAAAACAGAATCCATCGACGTCATCTGTCAGTTCTTCACCATTTGAATCTGATAATACCTATGCTGCTTTGTTTCTACCTGTTGGGGATTCTGAAATGGAGCAAGGAGACTCAGATTCCCATCCAGTAGAAGGATCTTCAGCCCCTAAGGAGGTTGAGCAAGGTGATTATAAAGGCAAGAAAAAGAAAAGGAGAAAAAAAAAATGCATACATTTCAGAACACCCTCTTTCATGACAAATGGGTTTTCTTTCTATAGGGTCTTTAAACATTCATAGCCTTCTGAATACTTTAAAGCGACAAGCTGTTTTTTTCTTTATCCATGAATCCAAATTTGATGTTTTTTTCCCTCCAAGAAACCTGGATGTGTTCAAGAGAACAAATCATGCTGTTTAAAGGAGAATGGATCTGGGGACCTTCTTATTGGTACTTTGGGCCTGATAGTGCAGATGGGGTGGGTATTTTATTTGGGTCTTGTGATTTTTCTTTGATAAAATTAGTAGATTTGCACCCTGGTAGATTATTATTATTAGATGGGAAATGGAAATCATTAGCTTGTCGCTTTATAACTATTTATAACCCTCAACTTAAGGCTGATAGGGTAACACTTTTGAGAAGTGTTCAGCCTTACCTTATAACCTCTTATACAGTTTTTTTTGAAGGAGACTTCAATTGTGATATTTCCAAGGTAAAACTGAGTGGTGAGAAAAGAAAAAAAAACTACTGTGATTCCAGTATGCTTACATCAGTAGTAAACACTGCAGGTCTCCTGAACTACAGTATCAATCAATCAATCAATCAATCAATCAAATCTTTATTTATCTAGGCGATCACCATTGAGCAAGCTCATTTATAAGGTGGACCTGCTGTTGGCAGGGAAAATTGTACAGTTACACATAAATATACATAATACAAAAGGAACAACATGTTTACAATACTCATAGGAGCAGAGTATTTACATTCCAAGTCACATGTACAAGAAAGATATACATAACACAACCCAAACTTAATATATATATATATACACATATACAGTTTCCACAGGAGCAGGACGTGTATGGATGTCATATACAAACCATAGAGGAAAAAAAGAAAGATTATTTATATTCCTGTCCAGCAGAAACACGTTACAGGCCTGGATGGAAATTCCTAAGCTATGGAGGGCGCATAACAGTATGTAAGCTTTAGGTAAATGCAGCAGAAGGGGGTGAATAAGACGGATGCAGAGGGTGCTAAGGCAAGTGGGGCAGAGGAGGGGAGTAGTAGTGGCAGGCTGATTGGATCGCAGCTGGGACTAGTGTTGAAGAAGAGAGGAACAATAGTCAAGCTGCTAGGAGCGAAAGACGCAATTACAGATTTCAGCAAACGTTTCATCATAGAGGGTCTTAAAGAAGGCAGGACTGACAGGTGAGCTAAGTTTCAATAAGTTTTGTATCCTATTCCAGAGAGTAGGCAGGGCATAGCTTATGGCGGCCTTTCCAAAGCGAGTGTTGGCCCTTGGGACATTCAAAGAAATCTGCGATTGACTTCTTAAGGCATAGTTCCTAATAGGACTAAGGGGGAGACAGCCAACAACGTATTGTGGGAGTTTGTTGGTGAGGGCTCGGAGCATCCATAGGGCTGCATTTCTATATCGCCTGTATTGAAGGGAGGGCCACCCTACGGCTGTGTATAAAGAGCAGTGATGTGTGGCATACAGGAGGCCAGTTATAAATCTCAGTGCTCTATGACATAATATATCCAGTTTTGCAAGATGGGTTCTTTGGATCAAGGGGTGTTCCCAGAGTCTTTAAAGGAGGCTGCCGTGACACCCCTTTTGAAGAAACCTTCCCTTGACCCTGACTGCCTCACTAACTACAGACCGATCTCTAACCTGACCTTTTTGGGCAAGGTTATTGAGAAAGTAGTCGCATTGCAGTTCGATGACTTTCTTACCACCCATGAAGTCTATGATCCTCTCCAGTCCAGTTTCAGGAAGAGGCATAGTACCAAGACGGCATTAGTTCGGGTACTTAATGATCTCCCAATAGCGAGAGATTGGAGGAGCCATTCGATCTTGGTTCTCCTTGATCTCTCTGCAGCGTTTGACACTGTGGACCATGGGATGTTGCTGGATCACCTGCGGCTACTCTGCGGACTGTCAGGGACAGTCCTCAGATAGTTCCACTCTTTCCTCACAGGCAGAAGTCAAAGGGAAGTTTCAGGGATTTTTTCTTCCACTCCCTTTGCTCTGTCCTGTGGGGTGCTGCAGGGCTCTGTGCTTTCCCCCATGCT